>CM046671.1:27527930-28147216 GCA_025594165.1 Tamias sibiricus
AGCCTAGGATTGTGGCTTGTGCATCTCAGGGTTGATCTCTAGTTACCAAATAATGTGAGGTCTGGAGTTGGCATAACTTAATTTACATAAGGGCAGAGAAGAGGGCACCAAGATGGGAGCTGAATAGGGGGTAACTTTGGGGCCAGTATGTGAGGAAGTCCAGTGTAGGCAGAGGAAAGCAAATGAGGGGACTTCCCCCAAACAATGGTGGGATCATATCTTGACAGCATCCTAGAAAAATGACAGTCAATTTAGGGTGCTATAACAAAATACCATAGACTAGGTAGCTTATAAACAACAACAATTTTTCACAATTCTGAAAAGTTAGGAAGTCTAAGATCAAGGTGTTGTCAGACGTGGTGTCTGGTGAGGGCCCACTTCCTGGTTCATAGATGGTCC
Organism: Tamias sibiricus; assembly: GCA_025594165.1. NCBI lineage: Eukaryota > Metazoa > Chordata > Mammalia > Rodentia > Sciuridae > Tamias > Tamias sibiricus. Next base: position 27,528,330 of record CM046671.1, read on the forward strand.
ATTTTGGCTATGTCCTCTTGTGATGGAAAGGGGCAAGGCAGCTCTCTTGGCATGCTTTGATAAGGACACTAATCCCATTCATGAAGGCTGTGCTCTTTGGCCTAATCTCCTCCCAAAGGCCCTACCTCCTAATACCATTTCATTGGAGATTAGGTTTCAATACACAAATTTTGGGGAAACACAGACACTGGGGCCTTAGCAGACCTTTTTTTTTTTTTTTTTTTTGTGGTACTGGGGATTGAACTCAGGGGCACTCGACCACTGGGCCACATCCCCAGCCCTTTTTTGTAATTTTATTTAGAGACGGGGTTTCACTGAGTTGCTAAGTGCCTCGCCATTGCTGAGGCTGGCTTTGAACTCGCGATCCTCCTGCCTCAGCCTCCCAAAGTGCTAGGATTACAGGCGTGCGCCACCGCGCCCGGCAACTTAGCAGACCATTTAAAGGGACTGTCAGAGAGTCAACTCTACCAACAATAGGGAGAGTCTAGGTTTTCAGCAATAAGGAACATGGAGAAGGACAAAGACTAAAGAGAGTGATGAAGTTCTCATGAGTCTCTTCTTTAGACAGTATCCAGATCAAACTGCCCCTCCTCCTTCCATACCTAAGACTCACTGAACTTCTGTCTTCCATCATCCCTTTTTCACCTAGTGTTTGCTGGATATATAATGTAGAAAACCTCCTCTCTTAGTTAGAACTGGATTGGAATAGGAACAGAAAAGCCACATAGTGCTTCCTGGTATAAGATTATTTCCTGGTGTAGACATCCAGAGCAGGTGGGTGTATGATGTGGTTGATGTGTGTCTGGGTTACCCCTGACTACCTGCATGGAAAACCAGGTAGGCCCTTGCTCATAAAGACCTTCACATCACTCCTAGGCATGACCCTCCAACCATTCATTCTGGTATTGAACAACTTTCACATACGTGGCCCATGCTGGGGGACGTGGTGCTTCCAAGAGGAAGCAGCGAATCCTATGGCTATTGTAGTTTCTGATTTCTTATTGAACTCTCACTTTTCTCTCTTTTAAGTCACTCAGTCAGCCTCCTTTACTATCTTCTACACGTTGTTAAAGATGGTTTCAATGTGTCCCATGTCTGAGAACAATATCTCAGACTAAATTTCCACTTTCATTCCCAATAGACTCTGCTCGCTGATTAGGTCACAAGGTTTCTGGAAGCTAAATCAGACATATTAGTGTTTGTGACTAAAGTTGTTTAGATCTATATCTATATATCTGTGATAACTACTGCAAAGATGAGAATGAGTTTTAAATTGATCTTCAAGGTGTTGAACAATGGGGTCCACTGAAGCACTTTAGACATTTCTTCTGAACTTATCATTTCATGTCATAGGTTGGTCAACCTTCATATTTTCTCCATTTTTATATATTTTTTTCAATGTGGTGCATGCACCCCAGCTAGAAAACTCACTTACACAAGATCAATATCCCTGGCACTGAACATCTCCTTGGTGTGGGAAATGAGTTCTTATGTATTAGGAATGTTTTTTAGAACTTGTTGATTTTGGAGGTAAATGTTTGATTTGCTTCTAAATCTGTTGTTAGAAGAACATCCATTTCTTGTCCACAGACAGAGGAGAGTTTTATAAAATCTAATTAATTTGAGGATATAACTCCCATCACCCAATAATGCTGTTGGGCTTTCGTAGAATAATGGATTTGTCATTTTAGAAGAAGAACAATTACACCTGGGGTGCATCTGAGTCTGCGCATTATTGAATGATATTTGTGGGCTCTAGTCTGTGGGCTCTTGAATTTCTTTGTGTCTGGATATCATTGTAAATGAATGTAGAAGGATGAATTTGGCCCTCCAAAAACCCAGAATGTGACCTTATTTATAAGGATCTCTGTGCAGATTTAATTACAGTAGGCATCTTGAGATGATGGACTTGGGTAGCCTGCAAGTTCAGTGGTGACTCCTTACAAGAGGAGAGAAGAGGAAAAAGACACAGAAGTAGAGAGAAGTTGGTGGTGGAGATTGGAGTTTTGCACCTGCAAGTCAAGAACTGCTAAGGGTCTGGTAGCTACTAGAAGCAAGGAGAGAAGCATCAAACAGATTTTCTCAAAGCCTCCAGAATGAGTCAACCTTGCTGATACCTTTATTTCAGACTTCTGGCTTCCAGAACTATGAGGGATAAATTTCTGTTGTTTTAAGCCAGCAAGTCTGTGGCAATTAATTATGGTCACTGTAAGAAACTAATATGATGAAGGTCAAATGAATTATTTTTTACATACTAGTAAGGAGCTTGCTACCTAAAGCAGGTAGCTGTATCAAACTGTGGCCTCACAGGCTAAATCTGGCTGCTGCCTGTTTTTTGTAAATAAAGTTTTATTGGAACACATTGTGCCCACTCATTTTTGTATCATATGACTGACTGCCTTTGTGCTACAACAGGGGAATTGAGTATTTGTGACAGAAACTATAAAACCCACAGAGATGAATATATTTGCTAATATTTGTTTCTGAAATGCAGATTTACCCAAGAAAGGGACAGTGGTGGAGAATTCTGTGGCCATTGCTTTGGCTGCCCTTGCCAATATCTGCCTTGACAATCTATATGTTAGTATATTTTTTTAAATATTTATTTATTTATTTTAGTTGTACACAATGCAATGTATTTTATGTTTACGTGGTGCTGAGGATCGAACCTGGGCCGCGCACGTGCGAGGCGAGCGCTCTGCCGCTGAGCCACAACCCCAGTCCTATATGTTAGTATTTTGAATTTGCTTAAAGTTACATCTTTTCTGTAGAAGTAGAGATACTGATTGAAAGAGGTTTGACAAAAACAGCAGATCCATAGGATTCGAGTAGCCTCAAGGTAGATTGTTTGGTTCAACCTCCTCATTTTGACTTCCTGGACTTAATGTGAATTGGAAGCGTTATTAGGTTGGCAGGATTGAGTAAGCAATAAACATACTCTTAGAATAAGAAAAGAGCTATCTATCATGGTATTGAAGGCCCGTCTCCGAGATGGTCCTGGGTGCCTCTTATTTGATTAGTAATGAGAGTGTGATTGGATGGGCTTTCTCGGGTGTGTAAGGTTCTCCTGGCTCCTAAATGAGATGTAGTAACTGAATTTAAGTAGCATTCAACAATAGCTTATTTATTTACTTTAGTACATAAAAAAGTGTTATTTCTCTGTTGAGGAATTCATCCTCAATGATGATGCATGCTTTTCTCTGAGCTTTTACAAGTTTTCTAGGAAAATAAAGATTTAGAAATTTGATCATTGAACTTCTACATGAACATACATACAGCAAGTCTGTGGCTTTGAAAAGTGGCTACTCTGGACACTATGCCAGTCAGAATGTCACAGGTAAATAGGGGCTTGGAGATTCTGTGAATCCAGGGCTCTCATTTTCAGGTGGAGAAATTGAGGCTTAGGGAGAGGAAGTGATTTGTATTACGAAAATTATTTGAAAATACACTTCAAAGAATCTATCCAAGATCTATCCAAAATAATTAAAATTTAATTATAAAAATAACAATAAAAAATTGCAAAGAACCTAAATTTGAAAAAAAGAAAGAACTAAATTTGAAAGGATAATGGATAATTGGTTAACTAAGCTATGGTGCTTTTATATTCATTCTGTGAATCTATCATAGAATATTTAATGACATGGAAAGATGCTCTTGATATATTCTTGAGGAGAAGAAGCAGAAAATACAACAGAATATCTGGAGCAGATAAAACACATTCAGATAAACAGGTGAAAGGTTTAAATGTTTTTTTTTTTTTTTTTGCTTATCTCTGTTTGCTAATATGATCTCAATTTTTTTTTGTAATAATAAGTAAAATAAAATAGTAAGTAAAAAAGTAAGTAAAATGAGCAGAATGTCTTTTTAAATACTTTAGAGTTGAGGATTATTAGATGACATAAAAATAGCCTTCTTTCCTTTTTCTTCCTGTAAAAGTTGGTAAAGTACAATTGCTGCTCATTAGGAGAGGACATTTGTACAAATCACTCTCTCTCCCTGGCCTTAGTTTCTTCATCTGAAAACAAAGGCACTGAACTCCTTCTTTTTTTTTTTTTTTTTTTTTTTTGTGGTTACCAGGGATTGAACTCAGGGGCACTCGACCACTGGGTCACATCCCCAGCCCTTTTTTTGTATTTTTATTTAGAGACAGGGTCTCACTGAGTTGCTAAGTGCCTCGCCATTGCTGAGGCTGGCTTTGAACTCGCGATCCTCCTGCCTCAGCCTCCCAAAGTGCTGGGATTACAGGCGTGCGCCACCGCGCCCGGCTACTGAACTCCTTCTTTAAGCTCCTGATCACCTAGGGCAGTCTACATGGTATACATCAGTGTTGAGAGTAACGTCTTCCTTGAGCTAACTCACTTACCAGGAATCACATATTCCGGATGGGGGCTACCTTTGGCATTGAAGCTGGTTCCAGCCACCTCTGGCTCCTGGGACCTTGTGGAAGCCCTATGGAGTAGGTGTTCACACTCTTGCTTAGACTGATGCAGAAAGCCACACTTCTTTACTGATCTGGGAGCCTTGGGGTCACGTTGGTCTTTTTATGAAGGGGTTTCTCTTTTTTAATCCTCTTTGTCTTGATCAAGCTGTGGCAATACATTTTCTTAGGAAAAGAATTCTGTTTTAAAATTTAATTTGTACTAATCAGCCCCAGGCAGAAAGCCTGCAATAAACTTGGTGTCAATTTTATGTTTTGCTGAAGTTTGTTTTAGAACAGTTTGCCAGCCCCACTTTCTCTCTCTCTGCCATGGGGGTGGGGGTTAGAGAGGAATATTCAGTCTGGCAGATACTTTTCAGAAAATGTAACCCCTGAGTATTTCATTTGGCCTCTAAAATTTTCATTTGTACTAGAATTTAATGGGGCCAACCCTTTCCTTCTGTTTCTCTTTCTCTCTGTCCTTCCCCTATATTCCCAACATCTCAAGCTGTCCAGGATAAAAGATATTATCTTATTATGTGTTCAACCATTTCCTCAATAAGACATTATTTCTTCAGCATAGGCATTATGATTTTGTTAATTTTGTATCCTGTTCCTGTCTGCCTGGTGTTAAACAGTGATTGACAAGAGCACTAGATCTGAAGCATAGCAATCCTCTCAGATGCAACCACACCTACTGAGGGAAGGCTCCTTTCATTCTGTATTTTTTTTTTTTTTAACCCTACTTGGGTTTGTCCTTTCAAGGTAAATTGTAATCAACCAGGGATACAAACAGGATGTGTGTTGGTACACTAAAATGCTGGGACATTTTTGATGTTGGAGCATGGATATTGAGAAAACCATTAATTCTTACAATGGTTCATTTGTTCATTCAATCAACAAATGCTTGTTGAGTATTGTTCATGCTTGTTGACTATTGAACATGGTTAGAGAAGAGCCAGGATTGTGTTGTTGTCTGTGTTGTTGGTACAAAATGGGGAAGGAGAGAAGGAAAAAGTCGAAGTGATGCATAGACTACATCCATCCATCCATCCTATAAATATTGATTGCAAATCTATGAAACTCCTCACATGATTCCAGGGACTACAGGCAAAACATGACTAAGACAGGCCAAGTTACCTGCTTTGTATAAGGTGGAGCTTGTAACACAGTGGAAACACAGACAATGAATTAATAACACCATTTCTAATGATGAGAGACACTGTACAGATGTGCAGCTTTTCATCTCTGTGATAAAAATACCTGATAAGAACAAGATAGAGGAGGAAAAGTTTATTTTGGTCCGTGGTGGGTCAATTTCATCACTTTGGGCCCAAGGTGAGGCAAAACATCATGGCAGAATGGTGTGGTGGAGGAGGGTTACTCACCTCATGGTGGCCAGGAAGCAGGGAGAGAAAGGGGAAGTAGCTGCAGTAAAGGTGCACCCTTCCAGGGCACACCCCAGTGACCCACCTCCTCCAGCCATGCCCCACCTGCCTGTAGGTACCCCCCAGATGGCTCTCATAATCTCATCATGTATCCTCTGAATATTCCTCCATTGACACAGGAGCTTTGGGGGACATCTAATATCCACACCATAAGAGCAGACGAGAATAATAAAACAGAGAAAGGGGATAGAGGCTGTGTGGCAGCCAGGAAAGGCTCTATGAGGAGATGACCTAACAGGAGACTGCAGCAGTGGGAAGCTGCTCGTTTGTCTCCTCAGCAAGGGCATGTACAGCACGGATCAAGTCCCCCGGTGTCTCTCCCTCACGGAATTCTTGATTCAATAAAATGACATAGGTAAACATAACAGCAAAGAGTAATGTATTATCATTGATAACGTGAAGCCCTTTCACACAATTTGCATTTAAAAGACCTATGGATAAGGCTTGCATGGGGCGCTTTGGGTATCTGCATCTAGTTGCTGGCTCAAGCCCTGTGTGGAGTCCTACAAACCTCTGGGAGAAGCCCTCCCAACACTGAGAATGAGAAAAGGAGGGTGCACCCACGTTCTGCATGGTAGGAAGTGTGAGGCAGGAGGGGGTGGGGTGTCCTCCAAATGGAACCGAGACAACCAGCAGTGTTTTCCAATGCACAATAAAAGTTTATTTAAAAACAATGCATTCAGTACTGAGTTTGGCACAGGAGGCAATGGAGCAGGCACATTCACACTTAGATACATTTGGAGAGCTGTCGAAGCAAACCATTGCATTTTCTTCACAAACTACAGTCACAATATACACGCAATTACCTCTATGAAAGATGATCGTCCGTATTCACCAGGAAGGCAGAAGATATTTATTTACATGGTCCTCAGTCCAGCAGTGCTGGCTTCTTTCAGGTCTCTGTGGCCCTCACCAGCTGGCAGCTGTTTCCCAGGGCAGGAGAGGCTGCCTCTCACAAAACAGGTGAGTCTGACTTGTAGGGGCCGCGGCTTCTTCCAAACAGCAAGAGAAATGGTGCAGTTGGGAAGGGGCAAAGCCTTCCTTCTAAGTCTCTCAGCATAAGATTGCATTTTCCAAAACAAATGCATCCAGTGTGTGTGGGAGGGCGCCAAGGTAATAGCAATATGAGGCATTTATGTTCCCTGACACATGCTTCCCGTTCAATTCTTTAATTTACATTCTGTGTTCTCCTGCCTTTCCCTTTTGGTTTCATCATTACCTTTAAAGAGCTTTGTTCATCATTCTACACTGATATAACATTTCTTTAAGATGATGCTAAAGTAAAATGGTGAAACTAAAGTAGGTTAAGTGAGAGAAGATATCACAAACATTCTTTTGTCTTGACTTCTTCTGGTTTATGCTTCCACAATAGATTGTCAGCTTCCCACCCAAGGAATAGAAGTGTCATGGTGTGGTGTGGAACCACCAATTGGGAGACCCACACTGGAAGTCCAGGTGGACAGACAAGTCACTCCAACCTTCTGAACCTCACCTCTTCATAGAGGATGAGCATCTACCATCTAGACGTGAGATGATGTCTAGTTCTGTTGGTTTCCACTGCAGACTTAGGTGACTATCCCATATAACTAAATGATCCTACATTGTAATGTGTCAAAGTGTTTGTCCTGTGTGCTAGGAGAATTTCAGTGCTAATTGCTGATGCTTGCTGACTGCATCTTAGCCTGTCATAAACCCCTCCCAGGGCTCTTGGCTGTAAGGCTGCTTTTCTACACAGTATGGGTCTAAATCTGGATCTTGCAACATCGTTGAACAGCATTACTAGCATGGAGTGAAGTCTTGCAAAATGGTCTAAGGGAAACCTCCCCTCCTTTTTGCAAGTGAGTGAACGATTTTATTTCACTTCTATACTCATTGTCCAAACTCATTGTCTCTTGTGGTCTATCAATTTTTCTTCTCTACCTTCTTATCTAAAAATGTTATAAAAGTGGCTAGTTCCACAAGACTGGCTTTTCTGTAAATTTATTCATAATAAAATGGGGCCTACCTGTCAAGTCCCATGTGCTTGTAGCTGAGGACTTATCTCTTTGGTGTCAGGAAAAGAGCCAGAAGATGAAGGTGTATTTTGTGGCTAGTTACATACAATTTGTTGAGAACACAGAAAAACACCAGAACATACACCTACCTGACTCATTTAAAATAAACCTAGGTTGCTCAGTATAGAGAAACAAGCTCATTTCCATGATTGTTAAGAACAGAAAACCCTGACCTTTTAAAAATAATATAGCAAATGTCTAATTTAAGTTTCATACATTGACAGCGTGGAAATCCCTTACAGAACTTGTAGGATATTTTACTGCAACAAGGAAAGTAGATTTGGTCCTTCATGATCTAATTTTGATTCATTACATCAATAAAAACCTGTGGCCATTCACTGTGTTGAAAAATTAAGTATATTTTTTTCCAGCATTGCCTTCCACAGGGCTTAATTAAGCCCACCTAAGAATGACTTCTACCAGAAAAGCTGTCCATTTGCAAAGCTTTTTTTGTGGATGACCAGTGTATCTGATTTCCAAATCCTCAGTAGGGAGTATATGCACAACTATTGGTGAGGAAGGACAGTCTCTGTGCTGCCCAGGGCCAGAGGACTGCTGTGGCCATGTGTTTGTTAGTTTATTTTATTTTATTTTTTATTTTTTCCATAATCCAGCTTAGCTAAGGGCAAAGCATCACATGACACCTTCCTCTACAAAGTTTGCCCACTCAGCCACTGAGTTGCCAGAGGTGTTTTGAGTCAGTGGTGTTTCTTGACCCTTAGGGGCTTTCAAAGGGTAAATAGAGTCCCACTATGTGTACATGCAAGCCCCAGGCCTGGTGCTCAGTGAGTATCCCCTGTTGGGGTACAGACCTTGAACCACAGAGCCTATGCAGGTATGTGTGACCAGGTAAGCTGAATGGGTGTCTTGTTCTTCCTTTGCTCCTTTCATTGCCTGTTTTTTTTTTTTTTTTTTTTTTTTTTTTTTTTTTTTGATACCTGTGAATTTTGTGCTGTGTCAGGAGGATGATGAGCAAGCATACACAGAAAAATACAGAACTGGGAAAACAGGTAATGGACTATAGGATTAAAAGGCAAATAAACAGAAGATCAGTCAAATGTGGTTTCAACCGGCAGTTAAATAACAGAATGTAACTTAACTGGAGGGACATTCTTTGAAATTAGAAAAGGGTGGCTGATAATCTTGGGTGCTGAAGAGTCTGTTGAGGGATGCCTAATAGCAAGTGGCTAGGAAACGTTTTGAATGACTTAAGGCTTCAGCCTAAAGGACACAACATGCTCTTTTACAAAAAAATAGTGAAACTGGCCTAGGTGGAAATGCATCCCTCCAAAGCCACTGCTAACCTCTTCTGCTGGGTACTCACTGACTTGGAAATTGTTCAGGCAGTGCTGTGCTGGAGCCTGCTCATGTTATGCTGAAGCCAGCTCTTACTGGCTCTTGAAAATGTTGTTACAGTTTGAGCTGGTTGACATTAAGTTAGTAGCCTAAAATTGGCTATGCTGAAAGTATTTACACCTCAGAAATTGGTAAATGCAAGTTCTCCAGAGCCAGTTGTTTAACATATGGCAGCACATCAAAGGGCTAAAACTGTTTCTGAATCACACAGAGGGGAAATCAGAGGAGCCCTTTAGTACCTGTGATGACTGAAGGCTTTGCATGTGTACATCAATAGAAAGAGGCCTGGAAAAACTTCATTAGTACCATGGCACCTTCTCCAACAAAGGCAGCTAGAACAAACGACCCTCTTTCTTACACTGGTTTGGTCTTAGAATTTTAGCCCCTTGAACTTCTTTTTGGATTGGGTTCATCGCAGGAAAACCTTTGCATTTGGGGCAGTACTTGGAGTCTGAGAAATCAGACCCCTCAAGAAACATTTTAGGCCCTGTGAATTGACTCTCAAATTGAATCTGATTGAATTATTTAAATTCCCTGTTTCTCAGTCTGTTCATTTGTAAAGATGGATGACCTGAGATCTGCCCCTTAGTGTGAAATATAGAGTGGAATATAAAGAACCAGCCTTGGGGTAAAGTATATCAAAGCTCTGCTCCCCACTTGGTCCTCAGGCTTCCATCCATTCTGACTAGAATGACCAATTACCATTCGCTTATGGATCAGTGAATGGTCAGTTTAGCTGGAAGAGTTGACGGGTTGAGTCCTGTGTCTACATGGCCATGTCTTGTGGTAACTCTAAGGAACATTTGTTACTAACTGCATGAGGACTGACGAGGATTCAGCTACCCTGGTTGGCATGGTATATTTGACTATGCTTTATATTTCTGGTTTCCAAACACTGGCCACATCGAAATCATCTAGGAACCTTTGTAAGCTGGGCTTATATAAAGCCAAAAGGTTTGGAGTAAGAAATAAGAGTTGTATTTTGAAGAGTTCCTTATTTCATACAGCTTTGCTTGCTGATGGGTCAGTGGTATAAACCAGGTCCTAACTCCAGAACTCTACTGTTAAACTCAGATTCAGTTATTCTGCAACAGGTCTTTAAGTATGATTCTACTGTAATCAACACCAAGAAAATGAGCTTTGTTTGGGATAAAAATGTCTATTCAAACACATGTATCTTCAATAAGTCATCACAGTAAAAATAAATTTTCAGAAATACTGACATAATACAATAATGACATTCTAAAACATTTCCCATTTCAAACGTTACAGCTACGTGGCAAAGCAGTCAGAGTGTGAGAGGCATAGTCACTTTGGTTCTTGGTATCAACTCATCTGTGGCCTTGATTAATTGGGCCACAGAGTCTAGACAGGTCACTCAGCTAGCCAAAGTGCCCTAAATCTCTAGCACCTGTGTGTTCCCTCTGGGCTCTTCAGCCACATGGAAACAGCCCCAACTCTCTCTGTAACCAAAAGGTCAATTGTACATGTTCTGGAAGAAGCAGAAAATTAATAGAAACTTTTTTCCTGGTACACTCAAAACAATTACAAGTAAAAAGGATCTAAGAATCCAGAGCTACCCCAAAATTGCTCATTCTATCATTCTAAAGAAATGAAGATCCACCAAAGTTATTATTTATACATCTTCTTAACATATTGAACTAAATATAATAATTCAAAGTATGATGTTGAAATTACTCATAATAAGGAAAGACTTTCTTAGCTCAAGAGACCCCTGCTGCAAAGCAGACAGAAGGAAAAGTGAGCAGTCATTCTCAGCCTTCAGCTTCTAAACTATGTGTACATGTTACTAAAACCAGGTTTTATTAAGATGAACAGAGTATTGGATAGGATTTCCGTTGTCAACTGTGAACTATCAGTAACTGAATTGTAATTTACCAAATAGTGATTACCAAGGGGTTCTTCTTTCATTTCAGGGGAGAAAGTGGGTGGTTACCAGTGGATCTAGGCAAGTATCTCCTTTATTGCTTTGCATTGAGAAATCATTTTCTTTCTTTCTTTCTTTTTTTTTCCTTTACAGCCCTTCCAACTTACTCTTTGTGCCCTGAGGATTCCAGACCAAAATCATTGTCCCTTTGAGTCTATCTTCATTTGATACTGGTAAGTCCAAGATGAGATACATTTCTCCAAATTATGCAATCTTGGGCTGTCACTTAGCCTCTTTGTAACTCCATTTTCTCATTTGTAAAGTCGAGAATTAGGACTGGGGAAGCTTACAGGCTCTTACCTTTCCAGGGTCCTAGTACTCTACAGCATCGTCCCTGATTCCGCTGACCTCAGGGCAACAGTGCACAACTGTCTGAGAGTGTCTAATGTTTAGTGTCTTTCTTAAAACTGGAGAAATGTTCTTCCATTCCTTGACTTCTCCACCAAATTAGGATTGTCGGGGGACTCACATTCATGACTAACTGGTGACCTGTGCACAAGGAGACTGGTCCTTTGACTATCTTTGCTGTAACTCCATGGTCACGTGCCTGACCTCAGGGTCAGACAGATGGCACAGTGGTCACAGTAAGCACTGCTAGGCACACAGCACTACTAAATACACAGCACTTTCCCAATGATCAAGGACACTTAAGATGTGGACACAAAAATGGAGGAGCCACATAAGTTTTTAATCATCAAATATGGGAAAGAACCTCTGGAGGAGGGAGAAATTCTCCATGCCACCTTAACTCTGTCTCCTGGGATCTAATTGTCTGTACACTGGGGGTCTAGCATCAAGCAAGCTGCCAAATGTTGTTTTTCTTTTTCCTCTGCAACTGAATTGGTTATTTGTGTCTCATGGTGATATTTATTCCCATAGCTGAAGGTGGGCTCTGCTCTAAGTATTCTAAAAAGGGGAAAGCTGTTGACAAAAGAATGTCCTTATCCTAGAACCAACAAAATGAGGTCAATGCAAAAGCCAAGGACACACAGGAGCCACCACATCTTTTGGTTTTATGTGGCTATATAGGTTTAATCTTTGAAACAATCTTTAAAAACAAAGAGATCTTGTACCATCCACTAGAGGCTGCTTTTCTCAATGTTGGAACTGCAGGTCAAAGGCATAACCAATAATACAACAATAGTAAAGGCTGCTATATGTTGAGCACTTACTATGTGCTGAAAATTTGGATAAGTGCTTTACCCACATACTTTATCTATTCTTTTTAATAGAAGGAATATGGACTATAAATGAAAAATTTATAAAGTCCGAGTATTGTGGTTAACCAAACAGGAGGGTTCAGAATTTTCTTCGCAAGATCTGTTTTTTTTTTTTTTTTTAAATATCTATTTATTTGCTTTTTTTAGTTGTACATGTGGTGCTGAGGATGGAACCCGGGCTGCACACGTGCTAGGCAAGCGTTCTACTGCTGAGCCACAACTCCCCCCCCCACCCCGCAAGATCTGTTTTAATAAAGGGGAGTGTGGTCTTTTGGGATCACCTTTAAGAAATCCTGTCTAGAAGTAGGGATGACCTCTAAGTCCTTCTGATTCCCCAGACAAGTCCATTTCCCCACTATTTTGAGTTCCTGTTAAACACAGTTGAAATGATGGTGGGGGAGGGGAAGGTCCTGCCACTCCTAAACTGGAAAAAGCATTCAGTGAGATTAAAAAAAAAAAAAAAAAAAAACACTCTCGGAACTTAAAAAACAAACAAATAAAAAAAGCTTTACATTTTGATGAAATCAAATTTAAATAGTCTGCCTTGGAACAATGAACTGTTTTAGGGTTTCTGTTTTTTTGTTCCTTCAATCTGCATGGTTCAAAATGTCTATGTATTTATATTTAGTAAAAACTAATAGGTACATTGGGATTGAAACTCCAGAGTCAGAACCTGGCCTGAGAAATATTGGCATTAAATCACTCAGCTGTAACCAACTGAACTAAGTGCTCAGGAACAGCCAGCTACGCACTTCTGTCAGTTATCAATCTCACTGGGATTCTAACCCAGCGCAGCCTGAGAATAGCAGTACTGTCCTCTTTAAAGTGACAGGGAATAAACATGGTGTGGTGTTGAGGCCAATCAAATCATACCACTGAACTTCAGAATGTTTTAAATATCTTCCCTCATAGTTGCTTCACATATAGAGTTGTTTTAGTTTCCTGTTTCAAAACCTCTATTCCTAGCCGGGCGCGGTGGCGCACGCCTGTAATCCCAGCACTTTGGGAGGCTGAGGCAGGAGGATCGCGAGTTCAAAGCCAGCCTCAGCAATGGCGAGGCACTTAGCAACTCAGTGAGACCCTGTCTCTAAATAAAATACAAAAAAAGGGCTGGGGATGTGGCCCAGTGGTCGAGTGCCCCTGAGTTCAATCCCCGGTACCACAAAACAAACAAACAAACAAAAAAACAAACAAATCCTCTATTCCTACTTCTTCCCATCTATGTAGGTGACAACCATACATGACAAGTCATGCCACAGTAGGTACCGTGTTTGAACCTGAATGTTTTTTTTCTTTCACTGGGTAACCTCTAGATCTACATAAGCTGCTCTGAATAGGTCCCTGAAGCTTTAGGACTACGCAGAACATGAGCATAAAGATTATGTCTTTTCTTATTGTGTTTGGCTTAATTTTAGACATGACTGTACTTTCCCAAAGAGGGGCAGTGAGTTGACAACTGAACTACAGCAATGATTTTTCACAGTATTTGTGACATTGCAAGCAATCTAGATGAGATTTCTGGAAAAGAATGAGCTATCCCACTCAAACATACAACAAATGTGCTTGACTGGCATTTGGAAAGAAACTTATTAAAATTTAACATCAACTTGGCCAGACTTTGGGCTGAACTGAAAGAACAAAGTGCTGCTCAGTAAAAAGCCAGGGATGGGGGTGATATGATTTCTACTCCTAAGGCTGAAATAATGAAAAGGGAGAATGGCCAACTAATTCCTCCATGGCAAGCCTACACAATCTCAAATTCCAAGGGCTAGTTAGTACTAAGACTTGTCACTGCACAATGGCTTTTTCTTTTGAAATGCTTAACTTAGAGGCATGTAGATCTGATTTCAGGGGAACTAGGGAAGATCCAGTGCCTACAAGTGTCTCAAAGCAAACAAACAGTTCTCGTTGGTGGTGGGCAGGACACTGAAATGACCTCGCCTGACCATTATCCACAGGGGGAGGCCTGGCTGACCTCCAGCCTGCCTCTCTAACCCTGTTGCCTCTCAAAGGCTCCAAATGGGCAACATGGTCACCACACTGTAGAGTTTACAGGATGACACAGCAACTTCTAAACAGTCTTTTTTTTCCTTCAGTGTCCCAGGCTCTTCAGCTGATTCATTGTGTCTGTATGCTGAGAGGAAGGGTTGGGACTGTGGGAGACACCAGGCCTAGGCTGCAAAGCCCTTGCAGATGTGGCAACATTGTTATTATCTGCCACAATCCCACCCATGCCCAGAGATGCAAAGCCACCCACATCATAGGCTTTCTTTGTGATAGTGAAAGATGCCCTGCATTACATGCCACTCACCCCAGAGAGACCACCCCGCTGCAGAATGACCATATGGATGAGTGAGGACTTCATAAGATGCATTTCTTATAAAAATAATCATGAGGGGACTCATCATGATTTTCTTGGTTTGTCATGAAACATCAAAGTTACCCAGAACCTTGAACACATCAAATACAGATGCAACACATACAAGCAAAGCTAATTCAATAGGATTCCTAGCAAATTATTAAACTCCATGGTTGAGGGGCAAGGAGAATGGTTGCAGGGAAAGGGAGAGACATGATAGGGGGAGGGGGAGCAACAGGGAGAGAGGGGGAGGAGGAGGGGGAGGGGAAGGGAGCCAGAGCGGGAGATATGCAAACCAATTTTTTGTTTCCATTTTGAAGAGTCTGATCCCACCAGCATAACAGATTCTGCCCCAATTGGCCTGAGGCCTCTGATTACAAGGACTGTATCTGACTGAGCAGAGCTGCAGAAACTATAGCTCTAGTCCTCATCAACATGGGAGGCAGTTTATTATTAAAATACAAACACGAAAATACTTCAAACCATTCTGTTAGCAGCATACTTCTAAATGCAACATTCCTTTTATCATCTGAGCTTAAATTATGTGGCTTCAATGCATCTGTCCTGCCAAGTCTGCTAAGACCATTCAAAGAGCAGTGCAAAAGGGGGAGCAGACACCTTTCCTTTTAGGTGGCAGACGAGCCTTATAAGTCTCTGGGTTCTACTCTGAAGACTATTCAATTTGATTTGGGGCACTTTTTAAACAGCCGTTTGGCACTTTCCATTCCGAGTTCTTAGGCACAGTGTGACAGAGTCAGCTTGGTGAGCCCTTCCCCATGCATTCGATACAGCAGCTGAAACTCGGCAGGCAGCTGGTGGGACTCCTGCCACTTGGTGGTAAATTTGGTTCCTTTTTTGTCATAGTAATGGTATGGAAGATCTTCCCTTGTGTTGGGGTCAAATCCAAAAGGCCAAAATCCATACAAGTGGATCTCTTCACATATTGCTGACGCAAGGGTGTACATAAGAATACCTGTGCTCAATCGTTTGGGCGACAAGTGTTTGTTTTTCCAGTACCTGCAGAACAATAAGTACACGTGGATTCAGAGGCCAGTGTCAAGGCTTCAGTCCGGTGGTCAGTAGTACTGTGCTGGGAGGTGGATTTGTTTAGACAGTTTAAGTTACATAGATAATATCCACCTCCCAGCCCAGTCTCCCTGGCCTTCCCCCTTCCAGATGAAATTTAAAATTCACTAAAATTAAACATGAGGGGAGCCAAATGATGAGTTTTAAAAGAGACAGCTTGGCAGAAGATCTGGCTTCTAGTTCTGGTCCTTCCCAGTTTGGAAGTGATTGTGACTTTAGGTAAATAGCTCCTACCCCTTATATTTCAGTTGATTCATCTTTGAACCTGAGAGTTGGGCTCTCAGAAAGTGAACATACATCCTGAGAAATAGGGATTGCCCAAGTCTATGTCTGTGATAGCTCTTGTAATTATTAGTAGGACCCCCTTTCTCTCAAAGGAAAAGCTCTGGTTTAGACTATTAATTATGGAATCACCCTACCTTTTAGAGACACACCCATTTATTAGACATATCAGTTTATTAGATTCCTCTTTCAATGAGAGGTTAACTAGAGATCTTAAATTTGAAAGACTTTAGGGGCTACAGGATGAGAATATAATCTGTTACAGAATGAAAATCCTTGAGGTCCCCTGGTTACCAGGTTTTCCAGAAACCACTCTAATTTGTAGTAATATTTGGTGCTCTGTTGGGACACTGTGGCTTCTTACATAGGGGAAATTAGAGTTGAGGCAATTTGCTCAGATGATTTAAAAGAAAAAAAATCCCACAATTAATCTTGCTTTCTAACATACCCTGGATTAGTGGCTCTCAATTCCAACTACATATTTGAATCATCTGGGGAATTACTACAAAACCCCCACTACCCGGTCCCTTCCTCCCTTTCCATCAGAAAAAATTACATTAGATGATCTTGAGGTAGAGCCCAGGCAACAGTATTTTTAAAAGCTCTTCAAGTAATTCTTATGTACAACCACTATTGAAAATCACCAGGCTAGAGGAAAGTACAGCAGCTCTGGCCAGTCTACCAAATCATAAGAGATAACAAGGAGCTCATAAAATACTTTCCACAGGTTTTTATATTCCAGTATCAGATTATAAAAGCAGATTATATAATTTGTGATTTATTTAAGTGGTTTGCTGACCTTGGACATCTACAAAAATATCTAAACTATCTAAACATCACACAAAAGGGGCAATTTTAAGCCAACTACATGTTTTTTTAAAAATCATTTGCTTTGTATAATTTAGCCAATGGTATTACCAGGATATAACTATTAATTTAAAGAAAATTCTTGATTCGTGGTGTTTTCCATGACTTCTCAGTAAGCTTCCTACCAAGAGGGGAAAAGGGAACAGAGTAGGGAGAAGTGATGAATCACCAATCTCTCCAACTGGCACTGGGCTACCAGCTGGAGGGGTAGACTGAACTTTTTAACTGGAATGATTCATTCATTGATTAAGAAAGATAAGAGTTTCCCCTAAAGTACTAAAACTAACCACAACAACTAAGGATGGCACCCACCCCCAAGAGATTACAGTATTGATTTGCCATCTGGTGGGGTATGAGTTAAATGCAATAAAATATACACACCTGTTGACATGCTGCATTATATTTCCAGGCCAAGCCAATTGGACCTTTAACTGACCTCTGTGTTCAACAAAAAAGTCAACTAATGTTCTGGTAACAGTTGCTGAAGTGTGGAAGAAAAATGCAGGGATCCAAAGAATGGCCCCATCAAGCTTTTTTAAACTGAGGAAAAAGTTGTTACGGTCCTGTATGGTCAAAAGATTGTTGTAATATTTTTCCAGGATGCTGGGGTTGAAGGTGGTAAGGTTGGTTTTCCTTCCAACATCTCTCTGGAAAGCCTCCGTAGGGGCAAAATTGCAACGAAAAACAAAATCTGATTTATCTATTTCTTGTCCACACTGGCTCCCTGTCAGGATCCCACTATTTCCAACCACAGCACAAATATTATAATGCTTATTCAGAATGGGTGACACATCTGGAAGCAGTGATCGGAAGTTATTGCTAATAGAGAAAACATATTTATGGCTGGAATAATCATAGTGCATCAGTTGTCCGATCCGAACACTATTCTTGGTCAAAGAAAAATTTTTTATTACATCGACATGCTGCAGAATTTCTTGCCTAAAATAAAAAGAAATTCATTAAATGCATTCCATTCAAAAGAACCGAGTTTCCATCTTATGTCTTATGCTGCCATTTCATTCAGACAAGAATCTCAGGTACATTGAATTCAAGAAGGATTATACATTCATAATTGTGGTCTTTGAAGGGAGGGCTGCTTCAGAAAGTATAGGATGTTGCAATCTTTCAGTCAGGTTTGGAATGTAATCCTTTGAGGTTTGTAAATACAGCTTGCAGTTTTAGCTGCAAGTTCTTGGTTTTCTGATCAACTTGAGGAATGTTATTTGACCAGGAAGGAGGCATATGCCAAACCATGTCAGAAAATATAGGGAGACAATTTACACAGGCCCCAAAGAGCTTACATTAGTGCACAAACATTGGTGACTTAAGAGTTTGTAACTAGGGACTACTTGTTTGCTATTGGACTGCAATGTTTAAGAATATCAAATATCACTGGTGTCCAAATAAGAGCCAAAGAGATATGAGTCAGTACAGCACTATCTATTATTAAAATATGAAAATGGGAGTAGCAGTGGGTGTAGTTGAATATTTAATAGAAATGAGATGGTAATCTCATTAAGACCCCTTGAATAATGAAACAGGATATTTTCCTGCTTGATTATGTAAAAACAGAATTTAGTGGGATATGTCAAATCCTTAGAAACAGATTCTGATGTAACACTGAAAATATGTATATATTTGAAGAATAAGGAGCATAAGCAAGACAGGAGTGAGACTTAAAATGAACTTCAGGTTGATTTCCTATTAATCTTTAAGTAAACTTGTCTCCTTTTAAATGCAAACCTATTTAAAATATTTAAGAGACCAGTAACGTCTTACTTTGCTGCTAGATTTTCCAGTGCTAAGAAATCACACCAAAACTCCTGTCCTTTTGCTTAAAAATAGCAGGAATGAAATGAAATGTTTTGCATATCATAACTTGCTTGGATTTTTATTTTTTAAAAATGACTTCATTCTTCAACATATAGAGCAACATCAACTGACATGTTCAATTCAAAACTTCCAAAGTGATCAGTACTGTTGTACTGATTATAAAGCTGTTATACAGGCAAGGAAAGTTTAAAATGATACTGGAAAAAATTAAAGGTTACCTAATAAGTGGATTGAAAGGAGGGAAGTTTTAAAAAAGAAATACCTTCTGCTTGGTCATTAGGGTCACATTACCTAGTGGGGTAAGAATGTTTTTATTGAGTTAGATATGTGTTTTGGGAAAAGGTATATAATGTGTTCTATCCTTGAAAATTTTCTGGGCTATCTATAAAATGAATATTGGATTAAAACTCCAAAAGTTTTTAAAAAGCACCCCAAAAGTTTTATAAAATCACTTAAAGTCTTTTAATATTACTCAATTTTCCTGAACTAATTTTGGATTAAACATAAACATTTTAAAATATGTAAAAATAATCATATGGTTATATGTCAATTTTTTGAATAAACATTTTTCCTGACACCATGTATATTTACTGGATATGTTTTAATTTTGCCAGTAGATTACACATTTTTTAAAAAAGCAATAACTAAAAATGGCAGGATCAAAACAACTCCCTAAACAGACTAGTCTGTAAAAATAAGCATTCACACTCCTAATGAATACACTAGATGGCTCACATTGCATCCAGCAGCATCATAATCCCACCAAGAAGGAAGAAGCAATGACTTATGTGTGTTTCTAAGAGCAGACTAGAATCACTGAGGATAAGTAAATTTGAGTAAATCTCATCCTTCTCCTTCCCTCCACCCTGTGTAAAACAACAACAAAAAACTTTTTCATATATAAAACGAGGCTGCAACAATTAATAAGAATGATCTTAGACAGCTTTATGGTAAGTTAAAAGCTGTAAAACTTAATGAAAACAAATAGGCAAAATCACAACAATCTTAAATACCTGCATATATTTGGGCCCACCTCTTCATCAGTAATTTAATGGAAATGGATTATGATATTTCCTATGCGTCTCAATGAAAATTACAATTTTATTTTATTTTTCATTTTTTCCCCCCCAGTGAGGGAATGAAAATGCACTGGGCAGTCTTAGAATTAACTACTGGGGTTTCTTCTTCTTTTTTAAAATGATTGGCTGGCTTTGGTATTCCTATCCAGACTTGTTAACTGCAAGTCATGGTGTTCTTTCAATCCCAAGTGAGGGAGGACATTGGAAATATGTATTCTTTCCCCATTCAAATTGGTCATTCTGGTGTTTCCTATTTAGAGAGGGCACTACACTCACTGGAGAGGGTTACCAATCATTGCCTTGTGTAGTTAGGCCAGGAAGATAAGGCAGATCCACTGCAAGTTGGGGAGAGGGGAGAGGGCAGGGTTTTCTTGTTTTGGATTTGGATTTGTTTTTGTTTTGTTCTTGGAGCTTCGGAATTCAAAAACACCTTTTAGATCGGTTCTTCCTCTCCTACCTTTGATGTAAAAACGCTGTCCGATTAAAGGTCCACTTAGAAGGTTTCTCTTGGAGTTCCTGGGTGAGAGAATTCGTAATGGGCACAAAGGACGGGTCTAGAAACTTCAGCGCAAATTGTGACCTGGAGAGGAGCATGAGTACAGACAAACGTGCTGGCCTCAGCTCGGGAAGCCGAGGTAGCCATTAGAGTCCAGCCAGCTGGGGCTGGGGGCAGCTGGCACGCGCAGCGCGTCCTTCTCGCCCCAGAGCCCCTCTCATTTGTTCCACCCTCTGCTACCACACACACCGGCTAGAAGGAAGGGAAACTAGGGAAACCCCTCTCCATTGTCCATCCCTCCGGGTGCGGGAGAGACCATAAAATGGCCGTCACGCAGTGAGCAGGGGCGGGAGCCGGGAGCAGGGCTGCAGCCGGCTGCGTGGCCAGGACCAGGGAGTCAGCACCGCGGACAGCGGCCGCGCCGCAGCCCAGGCGACCCGCGACGCCCCCGCGGCCCCAAGGGATTGATTTTTGGAGAAGGAGCAGAGGAACTGGAGACACCCGGGAAGACTGCGGGAGGGGCTCCTGCCTTAACCTCTTCCTTCCCGAGCCTGTGTCTGATTTCACTGCCCATCCCTCGACTGGGGACCCCCGGAGGCCGCCGGCGGCTCTGCTCTGGTGCCAGGCCGGGCTTCTCTAGGCTCCGCGCCTCTGGCCCGGCTCGGACCACAGGTTGCAGTTTGTATTTGTCAGCAGCCCATCAGGAGGCCCTGCTGGCAGAGCTCCTTCGGGCACAGGTAGGGGCGGGGGCTCCCTGTGAATCGTGCGCCTGGCGGTGACTTCGACCTGGGCGAGGGTAGGCGGCCCTTAGGAGGCCTGTTTCCCACAGGGGTGGGAGGATTGCAGAAATCGCTGAGAGAGGAGGGCGGCAGTAAGGGGAAAGGGCCGAGGGAGAAAGCCCTAGGGGCTTCAACAGAACAAACCCGCGCATCCTTTGATGGGGGGAGGGAGGAGAGGAGGCGAGCGCGAGGAGAGTCGGCGCCTGCGCCATTAAATCGCCCGCACCGCCGGGAGCCCAGCCCGCGGAGTCTGCGGACCGCGAGCTGGGAGGGCGCTCACCTCGCGCCTGTCCATCTCCCGGATCACTCCCCCCACCGCCCCACGTTCGCTGTCTCTCGCCACCATCATTCTCAACACTCCCCCCCCCCCCATTTTTGAAATGGAGGAAGGGATGCCGAGGAAGAATACGAGAAATGCAATAATATCGATCAGGATTACGAGTTTTAGGGGCTTTGGGTTTAAAAAAAAAATAAAAGGGAGAAGGAAGGGAGAATCGGAGAGGGGAGTGGAGGACCACTCAGTTTGCTGGCCCAAAGTGTCTCAGATAAGCCCAAATATTCCTCTCTTACCTTACCCTGACATGCCATAAACTAGACAGATAGCCGAGGGCGCTCAGGTAGAGGCCCGCACTCACCGGAATCCCGCGTGGAACATGTACATTCGGGGCGCCCCCGGGTTGGCGTACTTGGGAGTGGTGAAGATGTTCTCCTTTTTCAGGGACACGTAGCTGATGAGCGATAAAATCAGGAGGGCGACGCTGAGCATGACTAGCCCCAACACACTGGCGACCCGGGCCATTTTGCAATTTCTCATCCCGTGCTGGGCTGGGATCAGGGAAACCAGGGAAATCGGTCCATTGAGCGGCCAGCAGCTCGCTGGCGTGTCAGTGAGTGTGTGTGTATGTGTGTGCGTGCGTGCGCGTGTGTGCTCTCGGGCGCGTGTGTGAGCGTGTGTGGCGGGGGAGGGGGGACCCGGGCAGCAGCGGAAGGCCGGGGGTGGGGGCGGGCGTGAGTCGCTGGAGTAGCGGGACCCCCAGGGCCGGAGCCAGCGGGGCCCGAGCTGAGCAGGAAGATGGAGGGGCTGCGCGGCGGCGTGGCGATGGAGCGCGCCGCGCCGTGCGTCTCTGGCCGCCGGCTCAGGCTCCCCCGCGCGTTTTCAGCGAGGCTGCCATCTCCACCGCCGCCTGCAAGATAAATGTGATTGGAATAATGTTACAGTTCGATCTAAGCACAGGATTTAATTAATGAACTCTAATCTCCCAAATAACCGGGGGGAGGGGTGCAGGAGAGGGAGGGAAAATGGGGAGGTGGTGGAGGGAGGGAAATGAGAGGCTAGAAGGCTGCAGCCCACGCCTACGGCCTCTCTGGCTGAGGGTATCCATGAGGAGGTGGTGGTAAGGAGACAGACGCCCAAAGTTAGTGTAATGGACCATTCATTACTTTATAAAATATAGCATGGAACAAGGGGCTAAATAACTGAATTTGCTGTTCAGAGGATAAACACCAGCTGGTTGCTTTTCAGAAATGCAGGAAGAGTGTGTTTTTAGGATGGCAAATGTTTAAAAGCTTTTCTTACCACCAGGCACCACCCTCAGCCCCATTGGCCAGCACCTGCCAAGGCACCTCAGTAAGGAAGCCCCAAACAGCAGCTGGCCGGTCTGCTTTGGTAGCAGTTTAAAACCCTGAAATTTTCTAGAATGTCTCCTTGATTCTCTTTCTGTGCCCACCACATAGCCTATCTCTAAAAGGTGGATACTGCCTAACAAGGTTGTGAGGTGAGCTGTGAGTGTGGAGGCCTGTCTCCCTCTCTTCTGTCCCATGCACCCAGAAGGTGAACAAGGTGCTTGCCTGAGTTGACCACATCTGGAGTATTAGCCCTGATTGAAGGCTCCATCGCACACCTTTAGTACCCCTATGATCAGTCTCCTGGCTTTGCTGGGTGGTCTGTGCTGCCTGAAAGCTGAGGGCATTATAAATGCACAAGATCTCTTTTTTCAGGATCCCAAGAAGCAGGTAAAAGAGGCTACCTCTGAGGGTGGTAGGAAAATTCACTAACAATTTGTATTGCTTGACCTTAAATTTATTTTAGCATATTCATATGTTATCTTTTAATATTCCTTGAAAATACAGATTGATCCATTTTCAGTCACATTGGGTGCTGAGGAGAAGCTCACATCACGTATTTTAGCTCTGCCCTTTGCAACTAGTATGGCTTCTTCCATCCTAGCTTTGCCGTTGGCTTGGTCCTCAAATTCTCATCAATAAGCACCAATGAAAGAAGCTGGAGGTGAGAAGTTGGCCTTCAAGAGCCTTTTCCCAATAAACAAGTAGGGATTTCCCCAAGACAGTTAGAATTTCTTTCTTCCCTGAAATTCTTGCCTTATGGACTTGGGTGGACTTAATGTTACTATGTTTTGGCTGGGGACTATAAATTCTCCAAAGCTCCTAGGCTGTAAGCTCCTGCAGAGCAGGGCCTGTGTCTTTTGGCCAGTGCTGACTCATATAGAGGGCATGCATCCTATATATCGGAGGACCAGATGAGCTTCCTTGTGAAGCATATCTGCCTGGTTGTAGACAGTGAGTGGCACACAGAATGCTTCTATTTCCAGTGACAAAGGGGGTCACTTAATACCCATTAAAGATATTTATGTCAAAATAAAATGTGGGTCAGGAGGACACAGATAATCTTCTTTTCCCTGTGGGGCTTTTCCATTATTTAAAACATTTCTGAAAAGTGCATGCCTAAATATGATGAATACTTGAATGGAATTTCTAAAGTAACTACCATGTTTTTGTTAGAAGATCACATGAGTATAAATGTCCAAAGGAGTAAGATCTTATGATAGATACCTAGGACTTAAAAATGTTGGGGCAAAAAAAGGTCAAGGTAACATGCCAAAGGGAGTCAGCCAAGTCAGACAGCAGTGGTCCCACTGTCAGGCTCTGGAGCCAGGCAGACCTCACCTAAATGCTGCCTCTGGCATCTATGAGCTACGTGACCTTGGGTGAGCCATCAACTTCTCTGTTTTTGGCTTCTCATTTACAGAACCAGGATTAAAAATATCTCAGAATTTAGAGTGAGATTAAACACCCTGGCCTGTGACCCCATAAATGTCCTGCTACAAAATATACCAAGGGAAAAACATACTAGGATGAAGTATTTTCCTACAGAGAATGGCAAAGATCAAGAAGTTGTTCAGTCTCCTCTAAAGAACAGTGTTCTGGGCTTCCCTGGGACCTATAATATGAATTCGCTCTACCTAGATTTAAAAAAAAAATTGTTATGTTACTTCTACTTAGCACACCTCTGTGCACCTTTTAAAGAAAGTTCTAGTAGAATAATTTCTATATTGCATATGGTTCACTGAAGGTCACATGATATAAAGGGACCAAATTAGCCAGAAAATAAATAGGCAAGCAGGAATTCTTATTACATGTACCAGGCCTATCTGTGCAAATGGATTGCTCAATAATTGCCGGGGGGGATAACCCTGATGGTGGTACTTCAAAGAGTAACTGGAGCTGTTGTATAAGGGGTTTTCCAGACCTGGGATTAAAGCTATGTAATAAACTAAAAAATAATTAGGACCTTTTTACAAAATATCACATCAAATTTTACTGGCATCAGCTCTGTGTGGAAGTATTGGAGGGCAAAACCAAAAAATACAGCAATGAAAATTCCCTTGGATTTAATATTTTCTAGGGGATTTGTTATTTTGGACACAGTATTGACTTCCCCTTACCCACCCCTATGAGAACCCACCTTTTGCAACATGCTCTGTTGTTCTATGTTCCTTCACCAACCCATACCTACCAAAAGCAATTTCCAGGTACACTGGAGTAGGAAGGCCAGGAAAGATGGTGTCTTTTATTAGAAACAGCATTGTTTGTTGTTTTATTCATTCATCTCTATTTTCTTTCATAAATCCACTAAATAAAAATGTGCTGATTATCAGAAACTCTAATAATTATAGCTATATAATTTAGGCAGACTGGGGTGTTATAAAATCACCTTTGACTTCATGATGTTGTGGGGGAGAAGGATGGACTGATGAGAGAACTAAACAATGACCTCTGTCAGCACAAGGTCATTGGAGTTCTTCAAGGGGCAACATTTGGGTTAAGTCTTAAAGCATAAGCAGGACTTATTAGATACAGGATTTTAGAAAGGGTATCCCAGGTAGAGAGAGGCAGGGCAGGTTTGGCGAATAGCAGGAGGTTTGTGATGAATGACCCAAAAGAATAGCTGAGAAAGGAAGTTTGGGTCAGACTAAGAAAGGCCAATGGGACAGGAAGATATCCAGTGATGGGGATGGCCAGTGTGTTGGTCAGCTTTGCATTCCTGTGTTTAAAACGTCGGATAAGAACAACTTAGAGGAGGGAAAGTTAATTTTGGCTTATGGTTTCAGAGATTTAGTCCATGGTCACTGACTCCATTACTTTGTGTCCGAGGTGGGACAGATCATCATGGTGGAAGGGCATGGCGGAGAGCTGCTTCACCCATGGTGGCAAGAAGCAGAGAGAGAGCAGAAGGGGCCACAGGGAAGATGCACCCTTCCAGAGCATGTCCCCAGTGACCCACACCCTCCAGCCTCATCCCACCTGCCTGCAGTTACCACCCAGTTAGTCCACTTAAACTAGAACGGACTGATCAGGTTACAGCTCTCATAATCTAATCATTTCACCTCCTGCATTAACACAGGGGCTTGTGGGAGACATCTCATGTCTAAACCATAACTCCTGGTATCTTTAGCAACACTGTTCAGAACTCTGCAACATTTGTAAAGAGCAGCGATCATAATTTACCCTGAGTGGATGGAGAAGCAGTTGGAGTCACCCACACAGATGTCAGGTGTCAGCTGATGTGTCCTCCAGCCTGACCACATGCTAGAAGTTCCAGCATGCCTCAATTTATCAATGAACCAATTGACCACTTTCCATTATGGGACACTCCTGAATAAGGCATCAGGGAGCTAACTTTCAAGAGGGCAAATAACCCTAGCCAGACAATATGGAGCTTATAATATAGACAGGTGAGGGATCATCTATTAGAAAGCCGCTCTTTGGAACTCCATGTTCCTAGAGGTCTTTCTGAATATTATTGACTAATGTCTGTTTCTAATAAGTCTAACCATGGGCACCAAGAAAGATTCTTGGGATCCTCTGGTTTTCCAATTCCGATTTCCCCACCAAAGAGAAGTACTTTATGAGGTCAGTGGTAAGAAAAGTCACTGTGGCCAGAGAAATTGTCACCAAAGCTCTCAGATGGAACAGAGGCCAGAAAGATGGTTGAAGTTTCCAGAGGTGGAGACAATAAGAGAGGGCAGGGCAGGCAGGGCTGCATGACTTCTAGTAGGATGGTGGTGTGCAGGCAGAAGAGGGGACGTTTGGTGGGGTCAGGGAATAGATATACTTCCTCGGAGTGAAGTGAAAGGAGCCCAGACACCCAGAGCACTCGTGGGCCAGCACTCCCCTACATTATGTGCTGGTCATATGAGGAAGGCATGATTATTTGTGCTTTACAGTTGAAGAAACTGATGTTGAAAGAGGCTGAGGATTTGTCCAAGGTAAAGTCCCTCTAGCTCTAAAGCCACCCTTTCCATTTGCCCACACCGCTTGTCAGTGAATCCTGGGATGGTGGGCTAGACCCAGGAGCAGGCCTGGGGAGAGTAGAAGCACCAGCCTTGGGCAGTGGGAGCCAGTTATTTCTGCTGCTACTGATGATAATGACGATGCTGATGCCACGTAGCATTTGTTTTTCACTTGCTGTGTTTATGTATTGTACTGGGCATTTTCCATACCTGGTCTCATTCAGTCTCTGTTCTATTCCTTTGAAGACATACGGAGGGTCCCTGACTTAATGTTGGTTTGACCTACAGATTTTCTTTTTTAAAAAATATTTATTATTTTAGTTATAGGTGGACACAATAACACAATATCTTTATTTTATTTATTTGGTACCGGGGATTGAACTCAGGGGCACTTGACCACTGGGCCACATCCTCAACCCTTTTTTTTTTTTTTTTTTTTTTTTTATTTTTATTAGAGACTGGGTCTCACTGAGTGCCTCGCCATTGCTGAGGCTGGCTTTGAACTCGCGATCCTCCTGCCTCAGCCTCCCAAGTACTGGGATTACAGGCATGCGCCACAGTGTTGGCTCTTTATTTTATTTTATTTATTTATTTTTTAAAATATTTATTTATTTGCTTTAGTTGTACACAATGTGTTTATTGGTACGTGGTGCTGAGGATCGAACCCGGGCCATGCACGTGCTAGGCGAGCGCTCTACTGCTAAGCCACAATCCCAGCCCTCTTTATTTTATTTTTATGTGGTACTGAGGATCGAACCCAGTGCCTCACACATGCTAGGCGAACACTCCACTTAGGAGCCACAACCCCAGTGCCAACCTACAGATTTTCAATCTGCTATGGTGTTAAAATGATAGATATTCTGTAGAATCCATACTTCAAATTTTGATTTTTGATCATGTCTCTGGCTAGCAACATGTAGGAAGACCTTCTCTGCTAAGGAGCAAGGAACTGCATCTCCCAGCCAATTACACAATCACAAGGGCGAACAACTGAGACATCATGACGTACTGTGTTGTCACTGTTTTGGGACGCAGATATTCAATATATTACCTGAAATATTCAACACTTTATTCTGAAATGAGTTTTGTGTTAGATGATTTTGCCCAGGTGTAGAATAATGGAAATATTCTGAGCATGTTTAAGATAGACTGAGCTAAATAATGATGTTCAGTGGGTTGGGTGTATTATACATTTCAGATGCTTTTTTAACCTTTGATTAATTTAATTTGCAATGTGTTTGTTGAAGTGTAACTCTATTTGTAAGCGAGGGAGCATCTGTAACGACTACTACCATTTCAAGAATAAAGAATTTGAGGCTCAGAGAGGTTAAGTAACTTGCTAGGGTCAACAACTGGTGTGTTCCAAAGGAGGGTTTGCCTTCACTGTGTTTCACTGGCATCCCAGGGACCAGAAGAAGAGGCTTTTTAACTTCCTCCCTTAGTTATTATGTCTCAGGGATCCTAAGAAAGGGAGTGCACACGAGTGAGGGTAGTGGGGTGGAGGCAACCAAGGAAAGACCAGTATGGTACCTCTGCAAGCTGTGAGGCTGGAAGAAGGCGGGGTATGGCTGGGGCCTCGGAAGGGAGGGTGAGGTCAGTTGGAAATAGCATTTTCTTTTCATTGCATCCTTTCAATGCCAGCACCAGAACAGAGGGTGCTCAGTATGAAAAGAAGGTTGGGAATCTCTCTGCTTTACAGTGAACCTGAATTTCAGACCAGAGAGAAAGAAGTCTGGTCTCTAGGACTGGTTCAGAGGAAGAACATCTGCTCCACTGGGATGCATGAGCTGCCTTGCCTGCTGAAGAGGTCGTGGTTAATTAAATTAAGTAATTAGATTAAGTGAGGGTGATATTAATACACGCAAATATATAAAACATAGGAGGGATGCACTGTGAACAGGAAAGCTCCCCCCACCCTCTCTCTCAGGATCTCAGTTACCCTCCCTAGGGCCCAGCTCTGCTGCTACCCAGAGATGCTCTGTGCATCCTGTACCGGGCATATGAATATGTATTTGCTTTACACATGTGGATTTTGGGACCAGTTTGAAATGATATTTATTTCAAGAATTTTGTCTGCATCTCTCCAAAAGACATTTTGCATAGCATTTGAACATTTCAGATGTTTGCAACGATTGCATTTTCTAGAAGCCGAGGAATTACTCACTTTGTGCCTTCAGATGAATGCTTCTCTTAAAGCTCAGTGAAGTGTCTCTATGTGAAAGGAATACAAGAACTTCAAATAGTCTTTTTTCTTCATTGAATAAATAAAATATATTTGGAAAGCTGTTTTAAAGCTTCAAGCGTTTTGCACTCCAGTCCCTAGGAAATGGTTTGGAAGGAGCTATTATGTTCAATTGTGTTAATCTCCCAGGCCCTTGCATAGAGTTTCGACTTTTCAAATGTTTGCAGTGATTACTTCTTCTAGAAGCTAAGGTATTATACTTGGAAAAGCTACTTGAAAAATAATCTTACAGTTAACTTTTAAGCTATTCTTATGTCTATTGTGTCTCTTTATTGCACTGACTGTGGATATAGAAAATCACCCACAGTTAGAGCAGCCAAATAGCATTACCTAGGTCCCATGGGTGGGGAGGGGGCCTGTTTTAAAAAGAAGTCTAATTTTAGCTCTCATCCTGAGTTTTTGGGCAGTTCTTATATCTTGTGCTCTGAAACTATAATTGTCAACAGCATATCTTTGAGAAAGGAGCCACTGTTTTGTTTGTGTATTATTATAACAGTATAAAATGGTAAAATTTTCATGTAATTTTGAAAAATGCACTGCCACTTGCTGATTTATTGATGAATACTGTTTCTGTAGAGGAAATGATAGGAATTGTTGAAGGATGAACTGCCAAGTAGCCCCTTCACTGGGCTCTGGACCCCATCCCAATTTCAAGCACATACCTGTGGCTGAGATTTCTTGTCTTTTGTTCATAGGGGATTCATAGAGGTTAGAAGTCACTGGAATTCCTAATATTGAAAAAAGGTCATTTTCAGTAAAAGCAAAAAAAATAAAAATAAAAAAAAAAAGAGCTATATGTTGTTTTATTTTGTTCACCTGCACATTCCATCTCCAATCATACTCACAGAAATGCTGTCTGAGCCAGGGCGCAGTGGCGCACACCTGTAATCCCAGCACTTTGGGAGGCTGAGGCAGGAGGATCGCGAGTTCAAAGCCAGCCTCAGCAATGGCGAGGCACTTAGCAACTCAGTGAGACCCTGTCTCTAATAAAATACAAAAAAGGGCTGGGGATGTGACCCAGTGGTCGAGTGCCACTGAGTTCAATCCCCGGTACCAAAAAAAAAAAAAAAAAGAAAAAAGAAATGCTGTCTGATAGCATTTTTTATTCCTTTCTTTAAATGAGGGGAAAAGATACCCAGGGAGGTTAAATAACTTGGCCATAATCATAATGGTACCGGGGATTAAACTCAGGGGTACTCTACCACTGGACCACATCCCCAGCCCTTTTTTTGTATTTTATTTAGAGACAGGGTCTCACTGAGTTTTTAAGTGCCTCACCATTGCTGAGGCTGGCTTTGAACTTGTGATCCTTCTGCCTCAGCCTCCCAAGTGCTGGGATTACAGGCGTGCGCCACCACGCCCGGCTCACAGTAGCTTTTTGAAAGGTGGAATTTACACATAGGACTAACGGGCCATGAAGTTATTTCTTTTTCACCCAACCTGGTGACATCCCATGTCAGAAGGTTAGGCTCTGTACACTGGGGTGTGGAAGATGCTTCTTCTAAGAGCATTGTTCTCATTAAGAAAAGAGACAGGGATGCCGCACTGATGTTGGCCCTGTACCCCTTTCCCTGCATAGTAAGCTTTACACAAGGACACTTAAACACACAAGGAAAGCAGTTCCTCCATGGATGAGAACATCATTGCACACTTGTGAAGAATCGTGGATAGCTTTGTTTCAAAATCCTCTTCTGTTCTGTGGTTTTACATGCAAAAGGGTCTAAGTCCTGGTGGAGGTGGTATAGGATAAGGGTGTGGCTGACTTTGGGTGTTTGTGCCTTTGCTTTGAATAGGGCAGTTTTTCCGACTGGTGGAAGAGGTTGGGTGGAGAGTAGTGGAGGAGGTGTGGACAGATCAAGAATGTCATTAGCACCTTCTCCCTGATAGCAGCCAGAGTAGAGCAAATGCCCCCAGGGCAGGCTCAGAGGGGAGAAGGTAACTGATCCTCCCCAGGATATCTCTGACACTCATGCTAGTTACCTGATACCTGACTTAACTCCCAGTTAGGAGTTTATCCAGGTTTTAATTTTTGTTCTGAATTCAAGCTGCTTATTAGAAAAAAGACACTTAGCCACGAAGTATACTATTTCCTTGATGAAAATTGTATTTCATGTGTTTTTACCTACAGAAAATATCAAACCAAAAGTAAGTCAAAAGCATGTTGTAATACTACTCTTTACATCTATGGTCATCTATGATTAAAGAAAGCCTTTCTGTTGGACCTTAGCAACTACAAACGGGTACTATTGCTCATCTGGGGAAGGGTAATTGAGAGGAGTGTTGTCATTTCTTGCAGACCTGTATGACATTTCTTATGCAGGTGGGCAGGCTTATCTGGGTACCCAAGTAGACCTCAAGGGGGTCACTGGATTGTACTGGTGGTTGGCTCAGATCTTGGACAATCTTTCCCCATCTGCCTGGAGAAGGAGGCTATTATGATCTGTAGCACTGCCTGTTCTCACAGATGTCTCTCAAGCTGTCCTGGATCACCCTAGCTTTATAACCACACCATGGATCTTATAACATTAAACTTGCCTTTTAACCTTTACAGAAGCATCTTTCTGCTCTTATTTTTTGCTTGATGGCTGTGTTAGTAATTTTAAGCAGGATTTGCAAGACTCTGGAAACCACATCTACTATAGATCTGGTGCAAGGGCTAGCTGTGAAAAAGTAAGAGTTGCAAACAGTATTAGACCTTTAGATAGTAGCTGTGAGCACTTATCAAAGGATGCTGTCTTTGTGAGCTCAGTGTGGAAAGGGATGCTGGTTCCATGTAGGTCTTTACAGTTGATAATCACTATCTTTAGGACCATCTTTTTTTTGGGGGGGGGGGGAGAAAACCTGGCAACCATATAAATCTTACATTTTTATAGCACTTCAATCTTTTTTCAAAGTACTCTCACATCTATTATCCCATCTTGACCTCCCAAGGAAACTGTGAGTTGGGCACAGCAAGTATTTTTATCTTGATTTCACAGATAAGACACAGAGAGGTTAAATCACACAGTGAGGCAGAAGGAGACTGAGGCTAAACATCCCATGTCTGATGTTAACACTGCTAGTCTTTCCATGAAAACACGCACACCTCTCTTTTTATTCTCTTCAATCCAGCTTCTACTGTTACCACTCTACTAAAATTGCTACCTTTTAAAAAATGTCTAACTTCCTTTTAGTAATTTATTTTTAAATTGACAAATAAAAATTGTATGTAGTTAGAATGTACAGCACATTTTGAAGTCTGCAGACATTGGGGAATGGCTAAATGGGGCTAATGAACAGAGGCTGCTGTCACTTTTTTAAAACTATGTTTCTCAACTCTACTTGCACAGTAGGTTACCTAAGCCGCTTGATTCATCATACCTATGGTCAAGTTCGACCTCAGACCAGTTGAGTCAGGATCTTGGAGGTATCTGTCATGCATCTGTGTGTTTCACTGATCTTCAAGGAATTCTGATGCACAGTGAGGATCAAAAATCATTGCTAGGGGCTGGGGTTGTGGCTCAGTGGTGGAGCATTTACCTGGCATGTGTGAGGTGCTGGGTTTGATCCTCAGCACCACAAATAAAATAAAGGTCCATTGACAACTAAAAATATATTTAAAAAAAAATTGCTAGAAGCTTACCAATGGTAACACTCATGTCAAATTAAATGGCTTTTTTTTTTTCTACAAACCTGGTACCATTTGACATTAATTTCTTCTTTAAACCTACTACTGTGTGGGTTTCTATGAAATGACACCTTTTGGATTCCCTGTTCTCTGATGGCTCTTCCCTTCTTATATTCTTGCTTACCATCTTTGTTTTGTCTTTCTGACCTCTTTTCACTAGGTCACACAGGATGCAGGGAACTAGTGGGGAGTTGTACAAAGGACTTGGGCGTTGCAATGCAAGCTGTGGAAGAACAGAGCCTTTATTCCAATCATTGCTGCAGCTTCAGAATCTAGCACAGTGCCAGATGCATGCTCGATAACTGCATGCTCCTGACCTGCATTTCAGTCCTGCCTGTCTAATGCCATTACTTGGTTGTGCCACCATCTTCTCAAACCCAACTTGTTCAAAATTGAGCACACCCTCCTCCCTCCTCCTACAAAATAGCTCTTTTAAATATTCCCATCCACCTCTCTGCTTCCAATAGCCTCTTTCTTTTAGTTCTTTGGGTCAGCTTTGACTCTTCCTTTCGTTCTCCTTTCTTGCATCTCCACTTAGCTAGCCCTTCCCTGTCCCCGATCCCTGGGGAAGAAGTGCTAGGTTATACCCTGGGCACTGGCTGGGTTCTGTAAGCCCACCCATCCATTGGCCAATTGTCTGCATGGTGACCTGGGAGAAAGCCTCCCAGTTTTCTCTAGAACATTATGGGAGGACACGGAACATGTTGACTGGCAGGAGAGCAAGAGTGACCTTTGAGTCAACTCACTTGGGCAGTATGTGGCTTTTTAGACTCAGTTCCAGGTCCTATGAGTCATTTAGAGAACCTCAATTTTTCCTAGGTTCCTGACGTGAGACTCTTCTCTGGTAACTCCCACCCATAATAAATTATTTCAATATTAGTATAAATATTTCTTCCTATGTAAATAATATTTTTTCCAACTTGCCTCTTTTTTTCTTTTTGTACCATCTAACCAAGGTCCTAACCATCTGGTCTGAACCAGTTAATAACTTCTTAGCAGTTGTATTTGATTATTCTTAGCTCCTTCAAACTCATCTTTTTTTTTTTTTTTTTTTTTCCCATCCCTTCTGTCTGGATTTTATAACTCTAGTTTGACCACCTGGAAAACTTGGTTTGTCTTTTTGAAAAGGTTTCATTTTTTTAATTTTATGAGATTAGGAAGGAAGAATGGTTCGGAGATAAATTAACAGAATGGCTCAGGAGTGAGCTCTCCTGGGCTTGAATCCATAGACCAGTGAACTAACTTGATGATAGTGAAGTAGAAAAAGCTACTTGGTTCACTTTATTATTTCCCTTATTATTGGCATTGCCAAGCAAACACCTTCCTGTCCTTCATTCCCAATCTCCAATATTTAGGCACTTCTCTGTGGCCATGGATTGTATATTTTTCCCATTTGTTTGCATCTTAGAGCTAGGTAATATTTTACATACTGAATTTCACAAATGGACCATTATATGGAAATTTGGCTAATCCACAGGCTTTGCATCTTCTCCTGTTACTGCACAACAGAAGGAGACTCCTGATTGGCTCTGGGACAGGCACTGCCATCACACTCCCCAACAGGCATCTCGTCAAGAGCAAATCTTGATGAGTCCAATCCCAAGATGGCAATTCCATGTTGTCCCCACATCCCACTCTAGGAGGCAACATGAGCCCCTTCTGGCCAGTGAGACATGAAAGGGAGTGTCTGGAAGGATTTCTGAGAAGAGGTCCTCAGTTTTAAAATAAGACCTGTGGAAGACCAACAACCCCTCTTATTCACCTGGACATTGTGCTTGCTGTGAGGTCTGGAATGGTGGCATTTTGTGACCATGAGGGAGAGATAAGTGAGGACAAAGCCAACATCAGTCCTGCCTGTCTGATGCCACCTCTTGGCTGTACCATCATCTTCTCAAACCCAAACTGGTGGTAACTGAACACATTACCTTCCCTCCTCCTACGAAACAGCTCTATTAAATGTTTCCCACCCACTCTTCCGCTTTTACTAGCCTCACCTCTCATATAGTAGTAGTGCAGGAGGAACTGGGTCCTTGAGGATGTCATGAACCATTGAACAGTATACTGATCCTGAAAAAGTCTTTCTTACCATTTAATCTAGTTAGGTCTGGGTTTAATTTGGCTAAAGCCATCCTGACATAGTGTCCGGAAACATTGTTGAAGTTCTGATTTGTATTTTTCTAAAACCTGGTCCCTGGTCTGATATTCCTGAAACTTCTTATAAAGAGACTTTTCCAATAGTGATAGCAGAGGGTGGTGACTCATTCCCTCACCACCCTGATCTTCTTCTCTGCCCCTGATCCTATTCAAGCTCAATAGGTTAAAGGTCTCCAGTCCATCAAGAGAGGGAGAGGAAAATGGGAATCCCTGCCCAGGGAGCAAGAGCAGCAGGGTAGGGGGCAAAGAAAGGAAGAAGAGAATCCTATGAGCATGCCTCTGGGAGCCAGGCCCATGCAGAAGCACGATGGAGGTCAGTGCTCTGGATCCCACAGACTTTCCCAACAGCCTGAAGGCAAGTGCCACTTCCCTGCTTGTCAGGGTAGAAACTGAGGCTCAAGGAGGCTAAGTAATGTGGCTTGTGCCATAAAGCATGAAGTCAGGGTTTCTTCTTCTGAGCCTCAGGTGTTTGAGATCCATGAACCTATAAAGTGATAAGCTCATTTGATGTGTGTGAGCATTTTTCTGGGAGGGTTTTGTGATTCCTTGAAAAGTTGAAGGCTCACATAAGTCAATGATGGAGCTGAGGTTCAACCTACTTCCATCTCACTCTTGAAACCCAGGTTCTTGCTTCTACCTGTGTGGCTGCTGAGGGCTTAAGGGTCAGATCTCCTTCCCAAGACAGCCTTTTCTCTTACTATTGTGTCTTCTTCTGCTCAATCTATTTGTACTTTCCTTGTCTTTTGTTTAGTGGGTACAAAATGTTAGGACAGGGTTGTGGGTTAAATTGTGTCCTTCACAAAAAGAAATGTTCATGTCCTAGTACTTATGAATGCAATCTTGTTTGAAAATTAGGTCTTTGCCGATGTAATGAAGTTAGGATGAGGTCATGTAGGATTAGGGTAGTTCCTATCCCATGACTGGACACAGAGACACAGGGGGCACGGAGGCCATGTGATGACAGAACAGAGCTTGGAGTCATGCGGCTGCTAGCCAAAGAACACCAAGAACTGCCAGCCACCAGCAGAAGCCAGGAGAGAGGCCCAGAACAAATGTTCTCTGACTTCAGAGAGAGCCAGCTCTGTCAGTTCTCTGATTTTTGACTTCTCACTTCCAGAATTGTGAGAGAATACATTTCTGTTGTTTTAAGTCACCTGGTTTGTGGTAATTTGTCATAGCAGTGTTAGAAAATGAATAAAGATAGTGCCGCAGAATAGAAAACTATAAATAAAATAACAAATTCAGAGCTTTGCATCTGAGGCAAACGTGGCCTTAAGACCATTGGAAGAATGCTATGAGGTGTTTGTTGGTTCCTCCTTCAATGGATCAGCAAACCAAAACCTGAAAGCCAAATAACTCACTTATATTGCTCAGCTGCTAAGTGGCAGAGCCAAATGCAAACGCTTATCAGTCTGCACCTGTTGCCCATATTTCACACAGCCCAAATCTTAAAGATGGGACAAAGATGGGCATGGAATAATAGTTGGCGGTGAGAGAAAAGATGGAAGGAAAAGGAAATGGAGAGAGGTTGAGGAGAATGTGAGACTAAGACCCATGGGAGGAGATACAGGAAGAGAGGAGGGAGAGAATTGGGGAGGTAATCTAAGAGAGTAAGGCGACTCTGGACAATTCCCTGCCCCCGACTCAAGCCATGGGAAGGGTGGAAGCTCCTGGGGCTGCTGGGTCCTGTCTTGACCCCTTAGAGGCCAGCGCTTCCCCACTCCCCATTCCCCTCCCCTCCCCCGGCTGATCTCTCTGTCCATCCTTTGGCCATGAATGATGTTCCACCTACCCCAGCTTCCCTCTCCTTCTTCCCTCTCTCCCTCTCTTTGTCTCTTTCTTCCCATTGGTCATGGCCAAAGAGAACTGCCTGGATGCACAGGACAGGTGCAGCTCACCTGGAGAGGGCACACCTGTGTGTGGCTGTCTTCTCTAGTCTCCATCTCCAGTGGGCTGGTGAACCCATCGGTTTTGGGTGTGGTTTGGATGCTGTGAACGTCAGTCTACAGACGGGAGGGCTGGGAAGCCGTGGTCCATCTGGGAAGCCGTGGTCCATCTTTGCATGGGCTTTTTTTCTTTTAATTTTTTAAAATTTGTTCTAATTAGTTATACATGACAATAGAATGCACTTTGACATATCCTCCATAGTATAATTTTATCATTCTTCTGGTTGTACGTGATGTAGAATCCCATGCATTGTATAGTTATATATGTAGGTAGGGTAATAATGTCTGATTCATTCTACTGTTCTTCCTACCCTCTACCCCCTCCCCTCCCTTCACTCCCCTCCACCTAATCTAACATAACTCTATTCTTCCCTAGCACCCATACCCTTATTGTGAATTAGCATCTGCATATCAGAGAAAACATTCAGCCTTTGGTTGCTTGGATTTTTTTTCCTTTTTCTTTTTTGGCACCGGGGATTGAACTCAAGGACAGTCGGCCACTGGGCCACATCCCCAGCCCTTTTTTGTATTTTATTAGAGACAGGGTCTCACTGAGTTGCTAAGTGCCTTGCCATTGCTGAGGCTGGCTTTGAACTCGCGATCCTCCTGCCTCAGCCTCCAAAGTGCTGGGATTACAGGCGTGTACCACCATGCCTGGAGGATTTTTTTTTTTCTTGATTGGACTATCATGCTCACTCTTAGACCACCCTGTTTGTAGAATATTTATTCTGCCCTCCTCTTCCCCTATGGGAACTCCAAACTCCAGAGAGCAGCCAGCCAAGTATTCTCTTCTGTGATTCTAGTGGCTTCCGAGTCTGACTTCCAACCCTTATCCTAGCTGTAGACTCAGCTGTTTTAGCCTGCCAGAAACAACTTTTGCTTATTTCCCCCAGACCTTTGCTTAAAATTTCATGTTCCCAGTATATTCCTCCAAGACATCTTTGAGCTCACCTGATTCTTTTCCCTTCAGCCAATAAATACTTAACAGGAATGTATTATGTGCCCAAGTAGTGCTCTGTACCCTGGGGGATCTGGTGATGAATGGTACAGCCAGGGTCCAACTCTCCTGGTGCTAATATTGTTCAAGTGACAGTGATACGTAAACAAGGTCATTTCATGGGGAGCCACTTGTCATGTAGAAAATGTCAGAGGAGATGTGATAGTGAAAATTCAGGGAAAGCCTCTTTGAGGACACAGAAGCACAGGGTCAGCCAGGTCTTTCCAGGAAGAGGGAAGAAGTACGATGTCCCAGGGGTGGGTCTTAGCCAGGTGTGTTGGAGGTACAGGAAGGTTAGTGGTTGGAGTGTAGTGAGGGGTGGCAGATGGCAGCAGATCCCATAGGCCCTTGCTGCATAGATTTGGATTTCATTCTAGTTGCAGTGGGAGCCCTTGGGTGATCTTAAGTACTGGAGCAGCAGGGTTAGAGTCAGTTTTCAAAGCCACAGTGTGAAGAATTGTTTTTGGCTGGGCACCTGGGAGATTGATGGCTTATGAGAGGACGGCAAGAAAAGAATCAGGGAGAATGGTTAGAAGTCCACTATAATGGTTCAGATAAGAAGTTAGTGGCTGAACAAGGTGAAAAGGTCTGTGCCCTCATGGGGCTTATAGTATTTTGGAGGGGGGCTAGATGAATAAACTGGAGATTCTGATAAAGTGGGTGTTCTAATAGGAAAGCTTACAACCCAGTATGCTATTGGTTTCCATTACGCCTCCTCGTGCAGTGGGAGAGTAGTTCATAAGGACTTCGACTTTGGCAAATGGTCCAGGGCTCAGCCGTTGAAAACCATCTAGTGAGAAGGAAAGATCCTAGCTTCATTGAGCATGTGCAAGACATCAATGCAATCAAGATGCCCAGAGTGGCTCTGGAAGACCATGATCACTCAGCTAGTGAAGGGGTAGAGATTTAAACTGACGTCTGTGTTGCTAAAGCCCAGGTTCTTCCCACACCCTATGTCCTAACCGCCTTTTCTTTGTCTTCTTTCTCTGAGCTTTCATGGTGCTTCTTGTCTGTATTATTTAGTTGGCATGAACTATATGGTCCTCATACTTCATTTGCTTTTTTTTTTTTTTTTTTTTTTTTTTTTTGTTACCAGGGATTGAACTCAGGGGCACTCGACCACTGGGTCACATCCCCAGCCCTTTTTTTTTGTATTTTATTAGAGACAGGGTCTCACTGAGTTGCTAAGTGCCTCGCCATTGCTGAGGCTGGCTTTGAACTCGCGATCCTCCTGCCTCAGCCTCCCAAAGTGCTGGGATTACAGGCGTGCTCATTTGCTTTTTGATGTACATATGCCTTGATTTTTGAGGGAGATATTTAATCTTTTGCAGTAAAGTGATGTTTTTTTACTTTTAATAATCTCTGTGGTACTGCTACACACTAACTGCTTACTAGGTTTTACTTAGTATCTATCATTAATTCCTGCACTCAACTCAGAGATGAGAGTTTAGTTCCCTTTTCTAGCAAGAAAGAGAACTTAGTCAATGTCTTCGGATGATACATTTGAAACAACTGAACTGGGCATTTGAAGAGAGTTTAATAAAGGTGTGGGCAGGGTTCATGAAGCCTCTAAGGATGATAAAGTACTAGGGGGCTAACAAAGGGGAGCTGTTACTTGTCACATGAAGAGAAGAAGAGGAAGAAGACACCAGAACCTAAAGAGAGTAGACAATAAAGATGACAAACCATGGAAGTTGTGGCCTTCAGTAGGGGATGACAAAGAAACTCTTGGCTTCATGCTATTCTGAGCCTTTGATCTCCAGCTGGGGTCTTGCATTGGCTTGATCCAAACTAAAATCAGGTGGCAAGGAACTCCCTTGAAGAAGTCCAGACCTAGGCCCACAACCTGGGGCACAAAGCAAAGTGGATTGGAGTGGAGAGTGGCTTTGGAGTGCAAACACAAGAGAGATGTCACAGGAATCTTCCTCTTTCAATATCCCTTCCTTTTGGAGGGTAGACTTAGGAATTACAGGGACTGTGTTTCATTAGAAGCAGAATAAAGTTATCAGTGTGCCCATCATCATCATCATGATCATCATAATCATCACCATGATGGTCATCATCATAGTCATTTTCATCTTCATTCTTATTTACACAAAAGGAATCTACATAGTTCAAGATAATCTGATGCATTGTGGCAGAGCCAGGATCATATCCCAAGCTTTTGGGCTTCTGGTTCAGTATTTTTTGCATCAGCACTCCCTGACATCTCCCTAGCCACACCCATTCCTTGCCCACATGTGTGATTTATTTTCATCTTCATAAGTTAACCCACCTTCACGATGGGCTGCTTACCACAGAGGACCCCTGCACGGAATCCCTGAGCATGCATACCCTGCAGCTGCTGATTATTTTGTGTTTGTAGCACCTGCACCACCATTCTAAAGCCTCTGGGAATAGGAGCCAGACAGCCACTCCCCGTCCTGATGAAATTCTGCAGGGGGAGACTGTAACTAACAGCCAGCAGCCACCTGATCCAAATGGTCTCTCCTTTCAGCAGGACACAGTGTTCTGTTGCCATGCCTGCTGCCAGCAAAGGCTGGCGTCCAGAGAGGCTCTTCTCAGGGCATGTGCAAGATGTCCTTGGCAGGCAAAGGCTCCAAGAGCTGTGAGATGAAGGAACTGTTTTCCAGGGGTTCATTGCAGGAACCATAAAGTGGACACAACCTGAGGCTTCAGCCAATGCTGAGATGTTAGAATAGTAGCGATTTTTTTTTTTTTTTTTGTACTGGGGATTGAACTCAGGGGCACTCGACCACTGGGCCACATCCCCAGCACTTTTTTGTATTTTATTAGAGACAGGGTCTCACTGAATTGCTAAGTGCGTCGCCATTGCTGAGGCTGGCTTTGAACTCGCGATCCTCCTGCTTCAGCCTCCCAAGTGCTGGGATTACAGGCGTGCGCCACCACGCCGGGCTGAATAGTGGCAATTCTTGAAGATCAAGAGAATTTAGGAAAAATAATAAAAAATGAACTAATATTTATTGTGCATTTATTACATCAGGCACTATTCCAAGTGCATTATGTATTACATGATTGAATCCTTGCAGCAGTTTATAAGGGAGGGGGGTACTGCCCTGACAACATCCCTATTTTCCAGGTCCAGTTGCTCCTCTGCTCCACTCACTGCAGATGGCCCTGTCACACTTGTCCTCCTGAGGCTGCTCTACCTCCTTCCTCATTCTTGCTCTCACCTGGCAACTCCACTGAGAAACAGAAGAAACCAGAATGGAACTTTTGCAGCTGCCCACCTTGAGAGTCCCTCAGCTCGACACAGTCTGCCTGGTCTTCTGTGACCGTGGGTGACAGCCAGTCCTGCATTTGTGTAGCAGACTCACCTGCTCCTGCTCAATCAAGGGTGTTGCTCCGGCCATTCTCCTCCTTCACCATCACGTTGTTGCTCTCAATGAGCTCATTCCCAACAGCCCGCTGACGTTCTTTGATTTTCCCCATCTAAGAAAAATTCCTCTCTCGGCTACACTCCTTCGCCTACCACCCTGATTTTTTGTCCCCTGCACAGCAAAACTCCTACAGAAAATTCTCTATTCTTGATGTTTCCAGTTCTTCCCTGGATGACCCCGTAGAGATGTTTGCCCATGCTATTGCACAGAACACACTCCTGCCAAGATTTGCAGTGATTTCCATGTTGGCCAAGATTGGACTCAGCAAGTTGGATCATTGGAGGTTTACTAGGCTTTTAGCATCATTTGCCCCAGGTGGTCCCTTCTTTCTTGAACCATATTTGTCCCACATTCAGGGACATTGGACATCTATGGGTTTCCTCCTTCCTTCCTGGCCTTTCCTTCTCAGAATGATTTTCTGGATTCTCCTCATCCCCCCTCCAACCTGTCAATCTTAGAGGGCCCCAGAATCCAGAGTATCATTTTGTATTTTTGTTCATTTCCTAGAAGAACTTAACCAGTCCCAGTGATCTTGACTATCTATCCATGCTGAAAATTTCCAAATTTTAATTTTTACCTGGTAACTCATGTGTTCCTGGATCAACTGTTTTCTCCATGACAGTTATTACTGTCTGAAAAAAAAAAAATATTTTACTTCCTTTTTAATTTTCTCACAATCAAACAAAAACTCTATGAGTTCACTTTCTTTTTTTTTTATCTTTATTTTATTTTATGTGGTGCTAAGGATCAAACCCAGTGCCTCACACATGCTAGGTGAGAGCTCTACCTCTAAGCCACAACCCCAGCCCGAGGTCACATTTTTTTTTTTTTTTAAAAACTTATGTCACGGAGCACTTCAAACATATGATAAATACCTTGCATCCACCGTCATGCTTTAATAATAAATTCCTTGCTAATTTTGTATTTTTGGTACCACCACTGTGAATTAATTTGTGGCAAATCACAGGTGTCATATCATTTAATCCATTAATACCTTGATATGTATCTGTAAAAGATAAGGATACTTTAAACAGCCATAGAAATTCATTAAAATCATCAAATATATAATCAGTATTCAAATTTCTCCTGTAGTTTCATAAACACATTTTTCTTCTGGCAAAATATGGGTAACATGAAATTTCTCATTTTACCCATGTTTCTGTGTGCAGACTAGGAGCACTATGTAATTCTGGTATTTTTGCCCCTGTATAATTCACATTTTTGTGCCCCCATCACAACTATCTATCTCCAGAACTTTTTTTCCCCCCATTCCAATCTGAAACTCTGTATTCATGAAACACACAAATGATCTTTTTAATGATTTTTTATTTTTTCAGTAAATGATTTTTTAAACACACAAATGAATTTTTAAAAATGTTCTGTTTGTATCAGAACATGTAAGATTCACAGACTCATAGACTGCATTTGATTGCTTTCTTTTTTATAGTCCTAAATTTCCCCTTCCTTTTTGTAATTTCATATTGAAGTCATTGGCTGATTGGTCCTGGTTCTCCCTGGATGCGTCTCCTTGATGTCATTTAGCACATCTCTGTATTTCCTGAAAACTGGTAGTTGGGTCTTGAGCCTTCTTCAGGTTTGGATTGATTTTTGTTATTTGCCGGGAGCATGTCACAGGTGGTACTGTGTTGGCAATCTTCTGGCATCTGGTTCTGCCTCGTTCTGTGATGTGAGCAGCCATTGATGCTCAGAACCCAGATCCCTTAGTTCATCCCAGGATTGCAAGATGGTGATAGTGTATCATTTCCTTTTCATTTATTATGTGGAACATTCCTACCAAGTGAAGCATCCTTTCATCAGCTAGTAAGTTACTTTGAGATACAGTTCATTCACAAAAGACAGGTTTTCAGAATAGTGCATCTAACATCCTTAAAACGTGACTATTAAGAATATATCATGGCCGGGCGCGGTGGCGCACACCTGTAATCCCAGCACTTGGGAGGCTGAGGCAGGAGGATCACGAGTTCAAAGCCAGCCTCAGCAATGGCAAGGCACTTAGCAACTCAGTGAGACCCTGTCTCTAATAAAATACAATAAAGGGCTGGGGATGTGGCTCAGTGGTCAAGTGCCCCTGAGTTCAATCCCTGGTACCACCAAAAAAAAAAAAAAAAAATATATATATATATATATATATTATAATTCCATAATAAATATAAATATAATATAATAAATATAAATATAATATATAAATATAATATAATAAATATAAATATAATATATATAAATATATATTATGGAATTTTACAAATTTGATGAAATTTATAGTATAAAATATATAAAAATATATCATGGAACTTTACAAATGTGATGGGTTAATTGATTTACTACTATTAATCTTTTTTATTCTCTTCTTTGTCTGGGGCAGGGGAGATTCAAGTTGGCTCTTGAGAACTTCTGACACAATCTCTCATAACAAGATGTTCCAGGCCCGTCTAGTGCATACTCTGGCAAGACCTGGAATCTTTGTCTGTTTTGTTCATTGTTGTATTCTTGGCATTGTTCCAGTGTATCAGAATACTGCCTGGTACATAGTAGGTGCAAAACAAAACTTGAGTGAATGCATGCATCTCCATTCTATAGATGAGGAAAAAGAGGCAGAGGCATAAGGGCTTACCAGTCACATGGCAGATGTTGGAACCAGGGCGTCTGCTTTCAGACTTTGTGCTTTTCACCATAACTAAATGACCACTCACTGGGCCAGAAGATGGGCCATGATGAAAATACAAATTTGTCAAGAAGGAGTTGGTGCATCATGAGTGATCAAGCCAGAGATGGTCCTAAGGGTAGAAAAGGCCACTGGGCCCTGCCTCGTTCTTGCAGCATCCCCTCAGCATCATTCTAGATGGGCAACCCATATTTACTGTGCACCTAATATATCATTTGCAATTTGCAACAACCCTCAGAAAAGGTAGCCATGGTTTGTGGGAGGTGGAGTCTTGCCCTGGGTCCACAGCTAGTCAGTGGAAGCACCAACACAGAGTCCAGGTCCGCCTGATTCCAAGGGAATGTATGCTTTTCCTATGGTTTCAAGTTTCCTATAACTTTGGGACAGGAATTCATTGGGGCAGTCCCTTAGGGCATTCTTATCACCTTAAATTTGAAGACACCTAGCCCCTGAGCTGGGAGTCTACTTTTCCCACCTCCCACATGGCAATGCTCTGCCTGGCCTTCCGAGCTCTGCTCAAGCAC
This sequence comes from Tamias sibiricus, assembly GCA_025594165.1. Classification (NCBI taxonomy): domain Eukaryota; kingdom Metazoa; phylum Chordata; class Mammalia; order Rodentia; family Sciuridae; genus Tamias; species Tamias sibiricus. The sequence goes on from CM046671.1 coordinate 27,572,759, forward strand.
CTTCTTTCCCAGCTCTCCTGTCGTATTTCCATGGCCCATCGTTTCTCTTCCCACCCAGCTGCCTTGGGTCTGAGTTGTGTGCATGCACTCCTGAGCAGAAGATCAAGTTCTCTGGAGAGCAGACCCCATGCCGGCCTCCTCCTTGGGCCCATGGTGCCCAACACAGTGCCAGGGCACAGCCATCACTCCTGTGTCCTGAGTTGTTGAAGAAGGCATGGGCTGACACTTTGAGTTGGAGGGTGAGGGTTAATCTTCTCATCTCTTCTTCCCACCTGCAGACACATCCATCCGGGTAACAAAGACACGCTATGTAGGAAGTTGGTGCACCTACGATGAATGATGGAATGGGGCTGGCAACTCCAGCAACATTTAAGGACAAATAGGATAATAGACGATGAGGCCACTTGGGGCCATGGCCTCCAAAGTGGATTGTACCTGATGAGTGGGGAAGAAAGCGTCGGACCTTCCATTTCTCTTTAACTTTGAACTCATCCTCTGACAATGTCTATTTTGGGGTATGTTTCATAATGTACTAATAAATAGATGCAGTTGCATACAATTTAAACACACCTATGTTGGGAATGCATGTAAAGTTTTTATTAATGGAGGTGAGTGATCCTAATATACGCTTGTATCAAACCACCACTGTATCCAATAAGTGTGCACAATTATTACGTGTCAATTAAAAATACAATAAACCTTAAAAAAAAATCTTTGAAGACCACTGATTTCTAAAAATTCCTGGATGGAATCCTCAGTGGATTCTTATGGAAATTTTCAGGCTGCCATTACCCAAGCAGAGGGGTAAAGAAACAGTTATTCTAAGAACCAATGATTGCAGCAGGTGATTTTGTTGATTTTTGCTAAATCTGCCAATTGTTGGCCTATACTCAGGCCCGAATGGCTGGGTTTGCTCCTATCTGGAGAACCAAGCAAGCTCTCAGTTGGGTGAGGACCAGCAGTAGATGGGAGGCGCCACCCCTTCCCCACTGGAGCCGAAGGCCTTGGTGCCCTGTAAGGACAATCCATGTGGCCTGGTTGCCTGGCAATCCCGTCCTCCTCCCCCACCTCTCTGGCTGCCCTCTATTCTGTATGGCATCCATGCTCTGCTCTGCTCCACCCTCTTCCTTACCACACACTGCCTTTCTGCTTTGTAGTCACCCTGCACGTGCTCTCTGGCCAACGTGCCTAGGTACAAATGTTGCAGAAAGAGGGTTGGCCAAGATGGCCTGGTGCCATTCTGTCCCTCAGGGCACGAATTTGGACAGGTGGCATCACCCATCTCCTCACTGGTGCTGGCAAGTGGGGTCCCAAAGGCCTGAGTTCTACAACAGGGTGCGCTCCTCTGCAACAAAGGGGGGTGGCTGAACTGGAGAAGTAGCTAAGGCTGCTGGCCCAGAGGGGATGAGGGCCTAGAAGCAGAGGAGGAGTCCTGAGGGACTCCCCATTTCTATAGCTGTGCTGCATGCACCCTCCGATGGGCTTGTGGGGGTATTTACAGTCATAAGGTGAATGTGGTGCACCTTCTAGGGTATCAATTTTACTTGAAGAATGGAGAAAATTTTCACACTAAAACAAATTCAGAAATATAATGGAATTAACTATAAAAAGCACATTCATTTTTAATGTAGAAAACAAGTTTTTTTTTTGTTGTTGTTATTATAGATCTTTTTATGCCTTCTCCCCAGACACTAGGGACTTGTGTTCTGTGCTCGTGGGAAGCCCACACCAGAACACCGCCTGTGGGTCCGTGGGCCAGAGATCAAGGATACAGGTCATCTCTGGCCCCACTGAGCAGGTAAGAGAAGCTGACTTGGCCTCCAGCACAGTACCCCAGGCCAGGAGCAAGTCCTAGGTGTCACGGCCAGTCTTCACTGGGGAAACGCGATCCCACCTAGGGGTGCGGTGTCAGCTTCACCTCTCTCTGCAATCAGTCGTTGCCTTGTAGTGTCACTTGCCCTAGGAGAAGTTTCCAGAGCCTCAGAGCTAAAGCATTTGGGGGGAATCCAGGGCTGTTTTTGAATTGAATCAAAGCTACTTATTGGGGGTCTGAAAAGAAAGATATCTGCCCATGTGGTGTTAAATTACTGAAGATCTGAGCAGGGAGGAACTGGACAAAGCCTTATCTAAATCAGTGGTTACCTGAGGATCCTGGAACCCTGGGAAGTAATTAATTGGCTGGCCTGGTTAGTGACAGAGACAGATTCAAAATAGCATGTTGGTTTTTAAATCCAGGGCTGTTTGTTCCCTCCAGATGCTTTTCATTAGAGAAGAACTGAATGATCCATCTGTTCCAACAAGGGTAGGCCTTGACACATGGTCAGAATTTCCTAGGACAGCTTTTCCTAAGGATATGTCTTAGTTACCTTAGTAACTCATACAAAAAGATATGCACAAGGATTTTTTTTTTTTTAAACAGTGCTGGGGATTGAATCTAGGGCCTTGCATATGATAGGCAAGGACCAATGAGCTATATCTCTAGCCATGCAGAAGGGTTTTTAAATCAACATTACGGAAAATAACAAATGCAGGGACAAACCAAAAGACAGATTAGTTGTATCTGCTGTGGACCAAGGTAATATACCATTTAATGTATATCATTAAAAATCTTCTTGGGAAGAATATATGTTAATCAGTTTTCTGTTGTTGTGACACCATTCCTGAGACTATCAAGTTATAAAGAGTAAAGGTTTATTTTGACTCATGGTTTCAGAGCTTTGAGTTCATGGTTGCTTAGCTCTGTGGCTTTTGGGCTGCTAGTGAGGCAGAATATCATGGCCAAGGGCACAAAGAGGGAGGAAGCTGTGCAGCTCATGACAAAAAGGGAGACAGAAAGGGGCTCTAATGTTCCCTTCAAGGGCACACACATAATTTTTTATGTATTTAAAATGCCATTTCTTTGCTCTTAGTCTTGAATGATCATTTAGCAGGATATATAGTTTTTGTTTTATTTTCCCTCAGCACTTTGAAGCTATTGTTTGATTGTCTTCTGGCATTGATGCTGCTAATAAAAAGATTGAGGTCAGTTTAATGTGCATGTCTTTTTTTGTGGTAATCTTTTCTCTCTGTCTCTTTCATAGCTATTATGACTTTATCTGTAATATTCTGCAGTGTCACTACACTATGTCTAAGTGGGGATTTATCTTTGCTTATTCTGTTTGGTACTTGGTGTACACTTTAAATCTAAGGACTCATCATATCTCATTAATTTTTAGCCATTTCCTCTTCAAATATTGCCTTGCCATCATTTCCTCATATCTTCTAGAAGTCTGATTTGATTTATGGTCAGGTTTTTCAACTATACTCTGTTTCTTAACAGTAACTTTTTTTTTTTTAATAAATCAAGGCAAAATTTATACAGAGGGGAATGCATAGAACTTACATGTAAAATTTAATAAATGTATGTACCTATGTAGCCACAATCCCAACCAGCATTTTCATCGTCATGAACATTCCCTTCTGCCTTCATCCAGTTCATTACCACTTCTCAGAGACAACTGTAGTGATTTTTTTGATCATAGATTAGTTTTCCTGTTCTTACACTTGCTATAAATGGAATTATGTAGAATATAGCTTTTGTGTCTGAAATCTTTCACTCAAAAGGTTTTTGAGATTCAGCCATGTTATTGTATGTACCAATAGCAGCTCTTCCCTTTTAAAAAATTGAATAATATTTCATAGCAGGAAAATATCAGAATTTGTTCAATATATTTTCCTGAATCATCTGGGGAGGGGAGAAGGAGTCTATTTTATTGACTGCTTTCTTTTCCCCATTTACTATCACATTTCCTCCATCTTCCCATGCCTAGTGATTTTCAACTGTATACTAGACATTATGATGGCTATGTTGTAGAGGCTCTGAATTCTGTTATCCTTCTCTAATTAATTCTAGCATGGATTTAAACCATGACTGATATCTTTGGACTTGTGGAGGTTTGATTTTTGCCTGTGGTAAGGGGAAGATATTTGCCAAGCATCTGCAACTTGATAGAAACCAAGCTTCAAACTCTGGCTCTCCTGTGATGCGGATCTGGTAGTTCTTCTCAGTTGTTTCCGTTTCTCAACTAGATTTTTACTTGTCTTTTTGGAGTCTTCATTGTGGATATGCATTTTAGGGGACAGCCAATATTTAAGGGGAGGTTACCTGTAGACTTTGGCACCCCATGCCATGACTCTCTGCTTTCTAGGATCTCCCTTTCTAACTTCCAGCTACTCTAGAATGCTACCCTCTGAAATTTCAAGTTATTTAGACTTCAGCTGTCTTCTTATGGTCTAACTGCTCTTCAGTATTGACTGGAATTTGCCTGTGGCTGAAAATGACTATAAGTTCCCCAATGTGGTTTTCTCTTTTCAAGGGAGGTATCTCTTTCAGTTTCTGCCTGCGTTTTTGTTCTCCAATGTCTTCAAATATTTGTTTTAAATTTTTTACAAAGTTTACAATTATTACATGTGAGAGAGTTAGTTTGAGACAAGCTGCAATTCTATTACTAGAATTGAAACTCCTCCTCTTGACCATTTTTAAATATCTTCATCTCCTTGCATACCTGTGGTATAAGTATTATTCTTTCCTGTCTTCTAGTTTTCTTATTCTCTCTTTCACTATATCCAGTTAGAGTTATTTCATCTACTATGCTTTTAGTTTTTAAGGATTTCTGCAATTATTTTCATAATCATCTATTCTTATTAATTCTGCTTTTATTTAACAATAACAATATTTTCAGTAGATATTAAGATTTATTTAATTGCTTTGGAGTATTATTACATAAATATTTGATTAAAAGTAATTTTTTAAAAAAATATTTATTTATTTGCTTTAGTTGTACACAATGCGTTTATTTTTACGTGGTGCTGAGGATCGAACCCGGGCCGCGCACGTGCTAGGCAAGCGCTCTGCCACTGAGCCACAATTCCAGCCCTAAAAGTAATTTTATTATTGCTTGATTATTCAATTTTTTTGTGATTTCATCTCTCAATTTTGATTTTTCTAATTATCTGTTATAGCATTAGTTTTTTTTTTTTTTTTTTTTTTAGTTTAAGAATATTAATTTTCAGACTTCTTCAGAGTGAGGTAGACATATTTTCCTATACTTTTGCTATGGTGTCTCTCTCTACTCATCTCCTGAGGTATCTAAGACAGGACTCAGGTTTGGTGTATTGGTTTGCAGGTCTTAGCCCATGATGATATTTCTGATACCTCAGAACTGGTTACCAAGTTATCAGGAAAAACTACTCCCCATCTCACATGCTTTTGTTAGAAGTTGGGTAAACATTCTCATATCAAGTGATGGGATCTGTAGTCACTTGCTTTATTCCTAAACATAGCCTGTGACAGCTTCAACCAATAGATCATGATGGAGGTGACTTCCAGACCATAAAGTTACCACACACTTTCACATTGTTCTCTTTGGACTTTCCCTCGCACAGTTACCAGGCACCGAGTCCAGCCACAGCTCAGCTGAGGTCCCGTACTATAGCCAGCATGAACCACCAGACATGTGATCAAAGGTGACTCCAGGCGATGCTAGACAGTGAGACATCCTATTCTACCGTGCTGAATCCCTAGACCACAGAATCCAAGAGCAAAACAACACGACTTATTTACTATACAGAATTTTGGCATGGTTTGTTATGCAGCAATAGTGACCATGATGCTTATTCTGTCTAGAAGTTTGGCTCTTGGAATGCCCTACCTTGGAACTAAGTGATTGTTGGCTTGGGAATCCAGGCACAACAATAGTGTTGATATCTCAGAACTGGTCATCAAGTCTGTGGGTGGTTTGGCCTGGGTTGTGGTTGTGAGGCTGCCTCTGCATGTTCCTGCCTTCCCAGCTGCACAGCTTTATCTCAACTGCAGCCCCTTGCAGGGCTGTGTGGGAAGTTTTCTGTTCTCCTTTCACCAGCAGGGAACCCCCAGATTTCCCTGGTTCAGGTTTCAGCCTGGCTTCGCAGGATTTGGGGTGCCTTTTTCCACCCAGAGACCACGTTCTCAGCTACAGAGCACATCCTTCTGGAATGCAGTGCTTCAACTCTGCTTCTGCCTTTTTCTATTCCTAATCTGGGGGATATTTGCCTTTTCTGTGTCTTTTTAAATTTTCTGTCATATATTGCACTTTTCTTATCATCGCTGTGCTTGCATGTGGAGGAAGAATGCAAAGCATGAGTTGACAGCACCGCTGGAGCTAAAAATCTTTCTGCTACTCATAAAGCCAGTAAATAAGTCACTGAAACCACTTTTGTGTCACTCCTATCTCTCAATTCTGTTGCTGCCTGAAGCGATTGCCGCTTGGAGCAACAAAACCGTGGGAATAAATTCAGAGGCAGACTGGAAATGAACAGGCTCTTTATTCTGCTAGCTTCTCTCTCCAGCTCCAAGAACAACTCCTATCTGCAAATCACACTCCTCTAACCACCCAAAATGGCGCCGACCCGATCCACAATCCCCAGGGGCCACATCTCGCGAGACCATGCAAATGGCGCCGACCTGATCTGCAATGTCCCGGGCCAAGTCTCGCGAGACCATGGAAGGTGGTAATGCTTGAACATCTTTATGGCTCACAGCTAACCGCAATCTTAGTTATCTCCTTAATTAGGGCTCCTACACAATTCTACATTCTTCACCCCTTTTCAGTACCCACTGTTCCCTCTCACCCAGTTCTCTTGCATCTCCCCACTTAGCTCCCATCCCTCAGCTGGGAAGAATCTGATTGCACTGTTCACACCTACTCAAACATTGGGAGGTGTGATGGACAGAAAAATGCCTCCTCCAACGTCCATGTCTTAATCCCTAGAACCTGTGGCTCTGTGGCCTTATATGCACACACAAAAAAATGACTTTGCAGGTAGGATTAACTTAAAGATTTTGATACAGGGAGATTGTCCTTGGTTACATGGGAGGGTCTAATGCGATCACAGGGTCCTCATAAGAGGGTCATCAGGAGAGAAGGAGATACGAGGCAAAGGAAACAGAAAAGGTGATGTAGTGGAGTGTGTGTGTGTGTGTGTGTGTGTGTGTGTGTGTGTGTGTGTGAGAGAGAGAGAGAGAGAGAGAGAGAGAGAGAGAGAGAGGAGGTTGGAAGTTGTTATGCTGTTCAATTGCAAAATGGAGGAAGAAGGTGGCCAAGGAATGCAGGCAAACTTTAGAAGCTAGAAAAAGCAAGGAAACAAATTCTTTCCCAGAGCCTTCAGAAAGAACTCGGCCCTTTTGATCCATTTAGACTTCTGACCTCTAGAACTCTGAATCAGTTCTTATTGTCTTAAGCTACAAGTTTATGTTCATTTGTTACAGCAGCAGTAAGAAATGAGTACAGGGACTGAAGGTTTAACCTCTCCAGAAATGCTGGAAGGGTAAGATGGGGCCAAAGGAGAAGAGCATTACTTAACTCAAACGAATAACTGCAGTGAGCAAGTTCAGCCACCTCATCTCCCAAGGCCTGCTCCAGGAGGCTTCCATGCCACATGTCTGGACCTCCCTCATCAGCACCATTGCTCTGGAACAGCATTTATTTCTCCAGAAGGCTCCTTTTCCAAAGCTAGGGAGCTGGGAGGACTCTAGCATGGGAGCAGGTGCTAGTTTTAGAGTTGGGACAGACACACTGGAGGGAACAGGGTGTGAAATTCACAAGGTTCTCAGCCTACGGGCTGTGGCCTTGTGGGGCCTTGGGAACCTTGTTAGGGGGAGAGGCCAGGATGGAGGAGGAAGGCATCCAAGTCCATGGCTGGCCCCACGAGTTCTCGCCCTTCAGTCTTACAGGCCAATGAGGTCATGGGCAGCTCCTCTAACACAGGGTATGGAGGAACAAGTTGCAGGAAGAAACAAAGGTGATTTTGCTTCACATTCTTCAGAGTAGCAATATGTCAGCAGCCCCCAGAGAGGCAGAAAGTAAATGAATCAGTGCTAGAAAGTGAAGGATACCATCCGCACTGAATGGTGAAAAGGACTCCCGAACAGTATCTTCATTGATTTTTTCTGTAATTGACACAGCATCTTGGTTTGCCTTCAGGCTTCAGCAGGAGAAAACGGGGAGCCGTGTACACAGAGCTTCCTAGTGTTGGAATTTAATAAAAATCTCCCCGGAATGAGCTCCCTTTTCTTTTCCTCTATCACTTCTCTTTCTCTCACTCTTCTTTCTGCTTCCTTCATGTCTTCCTCCTTCCCTCCCCCTCCCAGTCTCTTTCTCTCCCTCTATGCATGTACACACAGGCATGCACATGCGCGCACACACACACACACCCCACACACTTATTTCCTTTTGTTCAATGCAAGAATTTAAGACAATAGATACTATAGGGTGGGAAACCTGTTTTTGCTGGCTGTGACACTGAGGACCTTAGAAAAGAAAATAATAACACATTCCCTCTTTCATAGTGGCTTAAATCACGTCCAGGTTGAAGCTCAGTATTTCTCCAGGAATATATATTACTTGTGTGGTTGCCATATCTGAGAACAGGCCTCTGGAGTAGGATACAGAGAAGGCCTGGGCTGGCCCAGGGGCTCCCAGGGGCTCACTGCACAGCCGATGGGGGGGGGTCACCTCCTCACCTGCAGGGCAGCTCTACAGGGCCACAGTGGCAGAGCCTGATCCCAACCACATTGCCAGTTATGGGTTTCACACACCTGGGAAGCAGAGGTCAGTCTGATAATTTTCAAGAATCCCCTGAAATGAGTCCTTCTGTAGGGCAAACCTGATAGCAGAGGTGGAGGGTGTTCTCAGCTTGAAACTGACTTGATAAGGCCTGAGATAAAAAGGAGGGAGCTCCTAAATCAGAGGGAAGTGGTATCTGTGGATTTATCAGCAGCTGCTGGGCCGTGCCCAAGGGAAGTAGGATTCCATGCTGGGGGACACAGATTCCTGATAATCTCTCCTTGTACCAAACAGGCTTGCCTACTGTACTCAGAGGAATGGAGAGCATTCCTGCATTCCTGCAAGGAAGGTGCTTCTCCAAACCAAAGCTAGTCTTGGAACAGAAGAGGTCCAAAATATAAAAGGATCTTGGTGTCCTTCACTTTCTAGCACTGATTCATTTAATTTGTTTTGTTTGTTTGTCCTAGAGTTGGCTCCGAATTTGTGTTTGGGAACCATTCAACAAGTACTTATGGAGCTCCTGCTAGGTACCAGGCACTGTTGTGACTATAATGGTCGACAGCAAATCAGGTGGCACATCTTCCTAAGTGAAGGAAATGGACTTTGATCCAAGACTTTGACAACTAAATGGAAAACAAACAGTGTGGTAGGTGCTGTGGAGACTCTTCTGTCAAGGGGCAAGGGCAAGATAACAGGAGGGCATCTTGTTTAAGGAGGTCAGGGAATATTGCCCTGGGAAAGGAGTGAGCTGGCGTGGGGAGCTGAGTCTGCAGGGAAAGTACAAATCAATAGGGGAGAAGCAAGGTGGCCAGGGAAAGCATCTAAGGATAAAGTAGACATGTGCAGAGGTCCCTTGGCATGGTGGTTTCAAGGAATGAAAAAAGCCACACGGGGTTGGCTAGGACTGTAAGTGAGGAGGAGGGTAAGGAGCAACACTGGAGAGTCAGACTTTGTCATGGAATTTGTTCTTTATCTAAAAAGCATTTGTTTTTAGCAGCTTTAATGTGTGTGTGTGTGTGTGTGTGTGTGTGTGTGTGTGTGTGTGTGTGAGAGAGAGAGAGAGAGAGAGAGAGAGAGAGAGAGAGGATATTAGGTCTTGGTTGGACTAGTGGTGAGGGGGAGAGAAGTGAGTGGATGGAGTCCATGTATATTTTTAAGGGAAAAAACATCTGTTTGGTGATGGGTTTGAGAGAAAGGTGGATGATGGGAAAACATTAGGAATTATCCCAGCTGTCTGGTTCGAGCAACCACGGAATGGATCATGGTGCCATTTGGTGAAGGGGAGAGCCATGGAGAAGGAGCAGATTCAGGATGAGGGTGGATTTGGTGCCAGTCACATTGGGGTGGAGATTTGGGGTTCACTTTCACATGCTCCTCAGCACTTGCTCTCTGGGGAGTCCTCCAGGTGCTTTCTGGGTATGGGAGACCTGCCCTTCCACAGTGGCCAGCCCTCCTGCCCAATCGAGGCTTCTGAGAGGTATGTGTAGCCCCATTGTTATCTGTCCCATGGGGAAGGGATCTGAGTCACCAGCTTAAAGAAGGTGGCAGCGACTCTAAAGCACCACACAGACCCATCTCTCACGGACTTGTAGATTAGCAGCGATGCCCGGGCCCTTCAGGATTGCAAGGCCCTTTCCCAACTGGAGTACCATCCATTGTGGATGGGATCATTCCTTGTTGTGGGAGAGCATCCTGTGCATTGTAGGATGTTAAGCAGACCTGCTTCTACCCACCAGTCATAACAATGGGAAGTATCTCCAGATATTGTCAAATGTCCCTTATAGGGCAAAATTGCTACTGATTGAAAACTGCTGCCATACACAATTCCATTTGACCCCCAAATATCTAGATAGACACATCAAGTATTATCATCCTGACTGTTAGATGAGAACACTGAAGGTTAAGTGCTTGCCCAAGGTCACACAGCTAGAAATTTGTAGAACTGAGATCAAAGCCTAATCTTTTTGACCTCTAGTCGGGGGCCCCTTCCATTTTATCATAATGCTTTGTGGTTAAAGTATATCAATAATGATGGATTTCCTGGCACTGTGAAAAACTGCTAGAGGGAGATATTTTGGCACCTGAAGACTTCCGCCCAGGCAGCCCCAACTCTGTCTCCAAGTGAGATAGTGCCACTGAAAATGCCAAGTGCCAGTGGCATTAACCAATATGACTAGAGAATTTCGTGTGTGGTCACGGGTTGAGAATCCAATATCACATTCAAGATTTAGGATTCTAATGAAGAAAGAGGACTAACATTTGCTGTGAATTCATTTATTCGTCACAACAACTCTGTTGTATTGTGGAGGTGGGCATCCCAATTGCCATTTTATGGACAAGTAAACTGAGGGACCTTAATATTATAAAGTGGCCCTGCCGGGATGGGAGCTGGGGTTGGTGTGAAGGTACATTCACATTCCTTGAATGAAACCTTGCTGATTCCCCAGGGGACAATAGGCTGGACAGATAGCCTTGAAGGGCCCTTCTAATGCTCCCATGTAATGATCTGAATTATGAAATCACTGTTAGGGAAAAAAATAGCACCGAGCATGATCCCGATGTGCATGCTCTGTTGCATGATGTTATTTTCATTGAATACCAAGGCTGAGCTCTGAGGGTGTGCAGAATACTGATGCTTGTTTTTGCCTGGTCCTATGGAAAAAAAAATCAAACTCCAAATAAAGCAATAAAACGATTCTTATGGAGTGCTCTTAATGAGGAAAAATTGGTCTGTTCCTTTTTCCTTTCTAGCAGTCTGCTTTGAACTTGGGAGGGAGATAAGTTCAACTACAGAAGAATTATAAGCAAAAAGATTTAGAGGTGCCTCATGAAAACCAGAAGGAGGATGGAAACTGGCAAGCCTTTCAGGTGGGGGAAGTTTCCCAGCCTCCTGTGGCTCCCCTTCCCTTAAGGTTCCTGGCTGGCCCTTCCTTCTTCCTCGAGCGTGGGGCCCTCCCCCAAGATGCACAGAGGGCTCTGAATCAGAGCACTGCCACCTGCCACACATGAGAATTGCAGGGGAAAATTTTAAAAAAAATATTCAGAGATAGGCTCTTACCCAAGACCAATTAATTCAGAACCTTTGGCATTGTGTGGATGACTCTAATCTCACTAGGTCTGAGAACCACTGCCCAGGCCAATTGCTCTCTGTCCTGGCTTTCATTCTCTTGGGGACTTGATAGAGGGTAGTCAGTTACTGTGAGAAGCTGGGTTAGGCTAAAGCCTTCGAGGTCATAATAGTTTAGTGGGTGAGACTTTGAGGTGATGTGTTTGCATATTTATAGGACCCTGGGTCCATTTCTACCTTCTCTTTCCCTTCTAAGCTTCAAGTAATGAAGGACCACTCCCAGTCTTTGCCCCAACCAGATTCACTTGCAACATATTAGGAACTCTGCACCACCTGTAAGGTGGGGTGTCTAGGGGAGTCATGCTTCCACAACTGGCTCCCCACAGAGCCACCATCAGCCCCTTCTGGTACGGCCCCTCTGAGGAACAGCTGTGGACTTCTAAGGGACTTCTATGGGCTCTACCCTGACCTAGACAACACGCCATCCAGACTATGGCTACTCGGTACATCAGCTTAGAAAGTGATCTTTTATACATGTAAAAAGGAAAAGAGAGAGAGAGAGGGGACAGGGGAGGGGAAGGAAGGAAGGAAGGAAGGAAGAGACCTGGAGGTCTGAGATTATGGAGGACCTAGTTTAGCTGCCGAGGATGGGACAGATCTCACGTAGACTACTCAAAAACAGCCTCTGCCTCTTCCTGTCCTATATAACAAAGACCCTATATCAGAATAAGTTATGTTCTTTTCTTAGTTTGCTGATTTTTTTTAAAAAAAATCATGAATGGATATTGGATTTTATCAGCTACTTTCCCTGTATCTACTGAGAGAGTTATATGATATGGTTCTCTTTTATTCTGTTAAGGTGGTGAATAATCTTGACTTTTATTTCTAGTCTGAAACTAAGCTTGCATTCCTTGCATCTACACGACTTGCTTATAAAATGATATTGGTTTTTACATTAAAAAAAGAAAGAACAGCCGGGCGCGGTGGCACAGGCCTGTAATCCCAGCACATGGGAGGCTGAGGCAGGAGGATCATGAGTTCAAAGCCAGCCTCAGCAATGGCGAGGCACTTAGCAACTCAGTGAGATCCTGTCTCTAATAAAATATGAAAAAGGGCTGGGGATGTGACCCAGCGGTTGAGTACCCCTGAGTTCAATCCCAGTACCAAAAAAAAGAAAAAAGAAAAGAAAGAACAGAAAGATCTGGAGGTCTGAAGTTAGGGAGGTTAACCAAGACCACTCAACTCACTGCAGGTGGAGTGGAGATTTGAACAGACTCTATTAATTCCAAAGTCCATGTTTGAGCCTTCTTGGGACTTTTGGGAAAGGCTAGTTTAGGAGGTAGACAGGGGGAGGAACTAGTGAAGGCACCCAGGACCACCCTTCAGAGAGGTAGGGGAGAGCTTGGCGTGAGGGATGAAGAGGAGGAGGTCACACTGGGCAGGGGCGTGGTTGGAGATGTCTCAAGGGCAGAGGAGAGTGTTGAGGAGGAGCACTGGGTTCAGCCACTGAGTTCATCCAGAGCCGTCTTAAGGGTGCAGTGGGGGTTGGAAGCTGCCTCAAGTGAGGAGGGATCAGGAGCTGAGCACACTGTGTCTCTTTTTAAAGGTAGTTAGTGGCAAAAGGAAAAGGTGACGATGCTGGTGTGCCAAGGTCAAGCACTAGAGCTGAGGACAGAGAGATGGAAGTGGATGACGAAGCTTCCATGTTCTTCCCAGGCCAGGAGTCTATTTGCTTTCTATGCTTTGGCTTTTATGTGCCTCAGTTTCCATATCTGTGGAATGGAGATAATAACAAGAGCTGCTTCGGAGGGCTGTGGAGAGTGGAGAGGGCTGTGGAATGTCGCAGATGCCGCAAGCGTTGGTTATCATCACCCACCACGCACATTCTTCTCTCGGCACTATCTCTGTCTCCCTCCAACAAGCAGGCCACATGGTCCTGGGGGCAGGGCGTGGGATGGTGGGGCCTATGGTGTGGCACCGCCTCCCAGCCTGGGGGGTGGTCTGGAAGTGCTGCAGTCTGGTGGAGGGCAAGGCAGCTCCCCTGCTCCCCCTCTGGCTTGGGTTTTCAGTTGTTTCTCCTCAGTATCTAATAGCCATATTATTATTATTTTTTTTCCACAAAAAAATCTATACTTGGTCCTCACAGCATATGGTGCAGTGACAAAACTCTGCGTATCAGAGTGCGGGGGAAGTCTCCTCTCCACGTTTTTTCATGAAAGATGATGTTTTGACTGAAGGCAGCAGCACCCCTCCTCTGTCTGGCTGCCGGTTCCTGTGTCTGTCCCTCAGTGTAGTGCTGCAAGAAATCAGCGGTAGGTACCAGACAGCCTGCCCTTGTTCCACCAGCAAGCACCTGTGTGATTTCAGGCAAGTGGCTTTGACTCTCTGGGTCCAGATGACTTCCTGTGAGGGTGCGGGGCCCATTTTCGGAGTCTGCCAAAAGGTTGGAGTGCCTTCACCTGCATCTGTGTATCAGCACTTGCTTGGCAGGGTAGATGCTGTCAGTCATGGAAAGGGTATGGCTGAGAAATGGCAGGGGCGGGTTTTTAGGGGATCCCAGAAGGCCAGCTACATCCCTGTTGCAGTCAGCTTTTTCACTGCTGTAACCAAAAGACGTGACAAGAACAACTTTAGAAGAGGAAAAATCATTACCCTAAGTGCGTGTATGAAGTCACGAATGGTGTGAATATACTTTGTATACAACCAGAGATATGTAAAAATGTGCTCTATAAGTATAATATGAAATGTAATGTATTCTGCTGTCGTTTCTAACAACTTAGAATAAAAAATAAATTTGGAAAAAAAAAAAAAAAAAGAGGATTGAACACTAGGACATGTACGTGGTGAACAAGAGCTGTCTTATACTCCTGTTCTATGCCCAGTCCTTTTTTTTTAATTCTGTTCATGTAGAGAATTATCTTGACTTTTTTCTTCTAAAAGCAAACTTGCATTCTTTGAATCTACTCAACCTGCTTATAAAATGATTCTGTTTTTACATTGAAAAAAGAAAAAAAAAAAAAGATCTGGAGGTTAACTAAGACTACACATAACTAGTGGTAGAGTGGGGACTTCAACAGACTGTATTGACTTCAAAGTCCATGTTTGTGCCTTGGTGGGACTTTTGGGAAAGGATAATTTAGGAGGTAGACAGGAAGAGGAACTAGTGACGGCACCCAGGACCACCCTTCAGAGAGGCAGGGGAGAGCTTGGTGTTGGGGATGATGAGGAAGAGGAGCTCATGGTTTCAGAGGGCTATAGACAACAAAATCTGTTAGGGACTCAAGGTGAGGCAGCATATCATGGAGGAAAAGTGTGTTAGAGGACAGCAGTTTAGGACTTGGAAAACAGCAGTGGGGGGTGGGGAGAAAGAGAGCTCACTCACCAGGGCCAAATATGAGCCCCCAAAGCACCCCCACCCCATGACCCACCTCCTCCAGCCACACCCTACATGCCTTCAGTTACGGCCCAGTTAGTCTCTGTCAGGGGATCAACATACTGATTAGGTTAAGACTCTCATAACCCAATCATTTCACCTCTAAACTTTCTTGCATTGTCTTACACAGGAGCTTTTGCGGGACACTTCATACTCAAACCATAACAACCCCCAACAGGGAAATCTGGGATTTGTACTGGATTTATTTTGTTTCACAGCTGAGGGCTGCAATAAGGCACATTACTCGAAGTCCTTTCCATCTCAGCACAGATATGCATCTGGTGCTCCGCTGAGAGGAGGGAGTCCACCAGGCCTTGAGGGAAGGTGGGCAGAGTGGAGAAGGTAGCAGATCACCAGGAGGAGAGAGGGCAGCAATGGGCTTTCTTACACACCCACAGGCGGCCCCTTCAGGGGAGGCATCACACTCGACATGCCAGCCAAACTGTGATTCTGTCCATCTCTCATGGCTATGCCGAGTGACGGACTTTGCATCTAGACAGACCTGGGTTTGAGGTCCCGGAACGACCTACTGGCTGGGTGACCTTGTGTAGCTCACTGAACTTGGCCTCCATTTCCACATCCTCAGTGTTCCTCACCGACAACCGAGGTTGGGTGATATTATCACGGACAGGGCAGTCCTGTCCCTGTTCAATCCTCACAGTGTCCTGTGTGTTAGTCTATCACTGTCCTCAACATGCAAACCAGGAAACTGTAATTTAGACAGGGTATATGACTATGGTAAGTCACACATCTCTATGTGTCAGAGCTGGGATGCCCCTCAGGTAGACAGGCTGCAGTCAGTGCTCACAGCTCTAATGCTTCTCTGAAGCCTCACACCCTCCTACACCACCACCCTCTTCCCACCCATGTTGTAGTCATTCACTAACCCAGAATCATCCCCCGGGTTCCCTGAAGACTTTACTTCCTGGATCGTTGTTACTCTCTCCCAAAATATTCCTTCCAGTTCTTAGTAAATGGTCCCTTCTCACCTTACCTGCTCCTTGACTTCCCCTTTCCAATTCACTTCCCGCTCCCCCATCAATCTCCCAAGTCATTCGCTTGACTGTCATTACCAGTCACCAGCATCTCAGCTCAGTCATCTCACACCATGAGGGAGAGTGTGGCTGGAGGAGGTAGGTTACTGTGGGCATGACTTTGGGGTATAGAGTTGGCACCTGGTGAGCAGGGTGCTTTCTCTGCTTTCTGTTTTCCATGTCCTGAGATGCTTTCCTCCTCCACACCTTTCTGCCATGAGGTTCTGCCTCATCTTGGGCCCAGAGCAATGAAGTCAGCTGTCTACGAACTGAGACCTCTGAAAGCATGAGCCCCCAACTGAACTTTTCCTCCTCTAATTGTTCTTGTCAGAGGTTGTCACAGCAACGAAAAACTGACTAAAGCACCTGCTCTTTATGTGAATGAGCAATCTCTGCTCCTCTATGGTTTGTCCAAAATCTCCAGATGTCCACTGGATTCCATCCTCTCTCTCCTAGTCAAGTTCATGGTTCTAGAGAAGGCCCTTCTATCCTGCATTACTCCCCTCCCTATTGGATCATTCCAATCCACATATATATAGGCTGGAAGTTCTTGAATCCTTAATAAAATGCAAAACTCTGTTGTCCATCTCTAGTCATTGCTTCATCTTTTTCTCCCCTTTGCAGCAAAAACTGCAACGTGACCTGTCCTTGCAGTCCAGTTGCCTTTCTTCCATTCTTTCTTGAATCCACTGTAATAAGGCTTTTTCCTCCAAAATCCAAAGGCTTTGCTCTTGTCAAGGTGACTGATAACTTTCATGTTGCTAAAACCAATGATTAATTCTTAGTCTTCATTTTGTTTTGCCACAGTACCTGTTTTACTCAGCTTCTTCATCTTTCCTCTCACACATTTTGTTTACTTGGCATCTTGGACACTAGCTACACTCTTTTGGCTTCCACCTCACTTCACTGACTATACTTCCTCAGTATCCTTTGCCATTCTCCACAGCTCCCCAATTTCCAAACATTGGCATTCGCCAAGGTTCAGTCAGTCCTTGGATCTCTATTCTTTTCTATTCTTCTCTCACTCCTGTGATGATCTTACCCTGGCTTTAAACATCACCTATGTGCTGGTTTCTCATAAATTTATATTTCTAGCCCAGTTCTCATTCCTGAACTCCAGACTTGCATAGCCAGTAGCCACCTGCACCGCTCTGCCTCCATCTTGCTCCTGATCATCACCTTCAAACTTGCTCCTGCCCCCAGCGTCCCCCTGGCAGTTACATCCTTTCAAGTGCCCAGGTCACAATCTTCAGATCAACTGTGATTTTTTTTTCCATGTTTCACACTCCATGCCCAATTCATCAGCAAATCCTGGTGGCTCTGCCTTAACAGGGCATCTACTCTGCATAGCAGCTACAGTGGCCCTTTCAAAATGCGAGTCAGATCGTGTTACTTCTCTTCTCAAATCCTTTGAATGGATTTCTAAGTGTAAAAAGCCAAAATGTTCCAAAAATATTCAAGGCCCATCATGGTTTGCACTCACTTCCTGTTATGCATCTGACCTAATCTCTCTCTCTCTCTTTTTAAAAAACTTTTCTACTTCTTCATTTCTCTCTAGCTCAAACATGAAGAGAACTTGCCTACTTGAGGACTTTTGCATTTGATATTGTCTATGTCCCTTAGAAATCCACAGGGCCTGCCTTCAAACCTCCTTCTTCTTTTTTTAAATATTTATTTATTTGCTTTAGCTGTACACAATGGGTTTATTTGTACGTGGTGCTGAGATTGAACCCAGGCCGCACACGTGCCAGGCGAGCGCTCTACCGCTGAGCCACAACCCCAGCCCTCAAACCTCCTTCTTAGTGAGGATTTCCTTTAATGCTCTAGGTATGATTACTAACTTGCTTCTTTCCTCTATAGAACCTATCATCATTTGATGGTCTACATATTTTGTTTATCTATTTTATTTTCTGTCTCCCCTACTAGGGTGTACTCCATGAAGGGCGCAATTTTTATAGATTTGTTCACTGCTGATCTCTAGCACCTACAACAATGCCTGGCATACAGTAGTTATTACAAAATTATCTGTTGAACAAATGAAGAATCTCCAAAGGGGAGGTTCTTGAGTTTTTGACTTGCTGTTTAATTGAGTAATATAATGTTACTGTCATATACACTTAACAAATAGTAATCATCAAGACTGTTCTTTATGTATTTGAATATTAATCCCTTACAGATAGGTGATTGAGTAGTAATTATTATTAATCTCCATCTTAGATGAAAAAAAAACAATCATGATGGTAATCATGCCCTGTACTCATTGTAAGTTTACATTTATGAAGAGTTTGGTTAAAAGTTAGTTCTGTCATTAGTGCTAAAAATTACATTTGGAGAGGAATTTAGAGGACTTGGAGTAGGTTATGAAATGACAAGACCTAAAATATCTATTAAAGCTTAAGAAAACTTTGATGAGAAGTGAAATCAAAATTGCTCATGCTTAAATTATAAATACATGGTAGTGGTGGCAGGGATTTGAAATAAGATTTGTCAGAAGCCAAACTGTGTTTCCCAGCTTTGCTCTCCTCTCTGTTGGAGCATGATACTCAGTTGCCCCTGACCGCTGGTAGATTTGGATAAATGGATTTAAATGCCAGGTAAGGGGAATATGGAAATGTATTAGATTTGCTCAAAGAGATTTTTTTTAATAGGTTATAGTTTGATTCCTGAAACTTTGAAGCATAAATATGGTCTAATACTGTTGAAGGTGGTAGTGGTAAATGAGAACTAAATGCCTTCTCTTGGGTATTGTTAGCTCTAACATGATAGTTGCATCCACATGTAGTTGTGAGGACTGATTGGTAAGAAAAAATTTAGGCCATCAGCCTATAGATGTGAGTCTGTCAGGGATTGGGGTCAGCATACACTGCGGTGCTTGTGGCTAATGCCTGTCTTCATGGTTAGGTTACTACTGCCATTCATTTCACTGATTATTTATGGAAACTTTGTAATTCTTCTGAATGGGCCTTCTGGGTAGAAGGATAGAGCTGATTATCCTCTGTGTCTTTTGGTGCCAGACCATAGCTGTCTGGAGACAGCAAAGGGGCCTGGACCAAAGTGGAGCTTGCTGAGCAATACCCTTCCCCTGGTTACCTGGCAAGACATGGGGGAACTACATATAGCTGCAGCCTTGAAATCTACAGTGGAGGTAATGCAGAGTAACTAACTTGGGTACCCTAAAGGGGAGGTGGTGTGTAGAAAATGATCAAATGCAACCCAAATCAAGAGCTGATGCCAACTTCTAGGCAGGCAGTCAAAGTTCTCATTCTAGGACATATTCATGCTGATTCTCATTTGAATTCCAAAAACAACTAGGGAAAGTCTTGTCCTAATATTGCTTGTGTTGTCCCTTGACAGTTTTGAGGCCAGGAGCCATATATTACTCATCTAGCAGGATACCCAGAATGCAGTGAATTCTCAAGAAACTTGCAAAAAGTGAATAAATTATTCAGGATTGTGTCATGAGGGAGCTAAAGAAAGTGGGTGCTTCTGGTGCTCATTTAAAAGGGATTGTTGGGATGCAGAGGTAGCATCTCTATGAAGTGGGTTTTGGGAAAGGGTAGTTACAGACCCGAAGGTATTTTTAAAAGCCTGTTTAGCCAGAGCCTGTTTGTGTGCTGGGGTGTGAAACTCTATGAATGTATTATCAGCAGGGCCTTAGATGGGTTTGTGTGATTTGCTTTGGGCAGAAACAGGCTCCTTCTTCACAGATTCCCTGGGGATAGAGAGACCAAAAGGACCACCTGCTACTCTAATGGTTCACCCACCCCACAATTAATGAGGGAGATGTTTGAGTCTTTAAAGGAACAGTGTCAGTGAAATGTCTAAAACAGTAGCCACATGTGGCGATTGGCACTGAAAATATAGCTAGTTCAAATTCAGATGTGCTTTGAGCGTAAAATAACCACCAGACATTAAACACTTGGTACAACAGAACATATTATATACCTAATTATTAATTTTTATGTTAGTTACATGTTGAAATGATAATGCTTTTGGACATATTGGACAAAATAAAAACATTTCAAAAAATAATAATTGCCATTCTTGTCATTTTAATGTGGCTACAATAAAATTTAAAATGCTGTATATGGCTCACATTGTATTTCTACTGGATAGTGCTGCTCTAAAAGATACCTTGTTTTGGGGTCCATTCCTAGGAAGCTTGTGTTTCATTTAGGTCTGGAAGCAGTTATAATCTCTGAACAGACAAAGAAGAGAATTGGATCTGGCATGGAAAAAATGCAGATACCTGAAATCAAAAGGTATATTTAACAAAAGAAAGTTGACCAGTTGGCCACAAATTCACCTCTAGGCTTCCCTGTATTTGATCTTATTCTTTGAGGGCTCAGGTGTCAGTTCCACACTATTATTTCAAAAAAAGATAATACCATAAAGATAATGAATATCTACGGAGAACTTGCCATGTGGGCCTTGTTAATTGCTTTATATACATTATTGCATTAATGAAGTAGGCATCTGACTCTCCTCACTTTACAAATAAGCAGAATAGGCAGATGGCAAGCAAAAGGATAACTCAGGAAGAAGTCACTGCAGGTGGAGGGTGAGGGACAAGGAACGTCTAGACACAGGTGTTACTCCAGTTCTGACTTGGCAAGTTGGTGAATGCTGAGCCCACGCCCTGGTTGGGGGTGGCAGGAGGGACCAGTGCATTGAGTATCCTCTGAAGAGATGCCTGGCAGAGTGCCTATGGATAGCTTGTGCTCATTAAACATTGCTGATTCCCCACCTGGTCTCCTCCCTCCCCACTTGCTTTAATCCTGCCCACTTCCTTGTTTCTATCACCTCTTCCCAGGATGACTTCTCCATTTATGTAGTGGACAAAGAGTAGTCATTAGTGCCAAATGGACTTGGGTATGGAACTAAGTCCCACTTACTGGTTCAGTAACTTACAATGGGAAGAACTAAGGACCCCCTCACAGGGGTTTAATGTTGATGCAATGAATCTTTAGACAGAGAGAAGGCAAATAGTAAATACTAGTAAGTGTTAGTGTTTAATTTTTTCACGTAGCTCACTTCTGTGGGTGTTTTCCAGATCTCAGTTACAGGAGACTGATACCTGGGGGGCTAGGAATACAAAGGGAGCAATTTCCATGTTGGGGTTCATGCTGATCTATTCCAGGTCAAATTCATTCCTTACTGTGTCTATAAGCACCTTGGGATCTGAAAAGAGATAGTCTCCTTTGGTCTTTTTATAAAAAAAGCTTTTTCTTAAGTAATCTCTAGAAATATTTGCAGGACTTATTTGCCATTGAAATCTCTGTGTGTAATTAACAAGCTTGCCCTCTGGAAGCTGGTGATCTACTTTGCGTGTGCTTGCAGCAAGCAGAAAAGCAAAAGTCACCTCAACAGCATAGATTTCCAATCTGACCTTCCTCCATTCTCTATTGTTAGGATCTTGTGACCAGCATGTTCCACAGGGAAGCTGACTGAGGACATTTGCTTCCATTAGATGTGGGAGGGAACGCACTGGGGCAGACCCAGCCCAGTGCAGGTAGACTCAGGTTTTGGTTCCAGCTCAGGCACTCAGGGTGAGGTGGCTTTGGGCAAGTCTGATCTCTTCCTTGGGTCTCAGTATCCTCATCTAACTGGAGAGTTGAGTCAAGTGTCTCAGCTCTGGAGACCTCAATGGGAACCCTGGAAGGCAGGGACTGTACCCTCTTGTTTATAGCTGGGTCTCAGTGTCTTGTACAATATCTGGCATATAGTAAATACTTGATAAATCCTTGTTGAATAAGTGATTCATCCTCAGCTGTTTCAGCTGTGACCATGTGCATGATGGATGCTCTGATCCTAAACCATCTCTTGGGAAAGATGAGTGATAAAGGGACCCACAGACACACAGAGTTTCACTAGGAAAGCTGATGTTCTTGAAGATTTAGAATTTTCCCATCTTTCTCCTTCCTGTGCCGTGTATAGACTTGGCCTGACCTCACAACTGGGGTAAAACAAGAAAGAGAGCGATCCTAGTAAAACTGCTTGATGCAGGCCCAAACTTGTGAGTATATTGAAGAAAAAAAAAAAAAAAAAAAAACTGAATAGAATGTACATATTTAGCAGCTTGTTTGTTTAATAAAAATTATCTTATTTGGATTCAAGAGAAGGATCCCAGTCAATGCTTAGCTAATGGCCTTGGTCTGTACACATGGAACATTCTATTTAGATGATTGACATGTGCAGAGGTTGCTTGCTTAGTAGACCTGAGAGAGAGATTTCTTTCCCAGAAGCTCCAAGACTCCTCTTGTGGGCGTCTCACCAGGTGGGCAAGAGCAGCTGAGGGGACCTTGCAGACTTCATTTGTGAAGTCCACCGACTCTAACCCCTTCATCAACCAAGGTCTACAAACTATTCCTGTGGCCATGGGTAGGTGGGGAGCCCATAGAATCTCCTGCCTAAGAGGAATTGGCCCCACAGGAGCATTTGGTCGAGGGAGTGGCTCAGCACTTGAAAAGCAATAAATAGTAACCAATAACCAAGCCCTGAAGGCATATTATATCCCGAGTGAAAGAAAGAGGACGTTGTACTTGGAATTGTGATCTCTTTCTCTTGTGCATTTTTTTTTTTTTTTTTTTTGGTACCTGGGATTGAACCCAGGGGACCTTAACCACTGACACATCCCCAGCCCTTTTTATTTTGAGACAGGGTCTCATTGAGTTGCTCATGGCCTCACTAATTTGCTGAGGCTGATTTCAAACTTATGATCCTCCTGCCTCAGCCTCCCCAGCTGCTGTGAGGCATGCACCACAGCATCTGGCTTCTTGTACATTTGGGATAAAAAACATGGATAGCAGGTAGGTGCTGCTATCAGAAGCTTTAAACAGACAGGTGTAACTAGCCCACTGGGAGCAGATGAGATGATGCCTTGGCCTGAGAAAGAGCCACACGCTGGGGCCTGACGCTTAAAGGTTTCAGTCCAGCTATACCTTGAGGGCTCCTTCCTGCTCCCTCATTCTTATTTCTTTCTCTTTGCTCACACACACACACACACACACACACAACACATACACACTTGCACGCACATACACATTCTTATTGCACAAACCAGAGCTGTAGATACACACAGAGCATCACACAGAAATCACACAAATTGGAGGAACATCATCGTATTAGGATGATTTTCATCCTAACCCTTGTCTGATTTTACCTTCAATTTGCCGTCCTCGTCACATTTAATCCTTTCTATTTTCTGAAACACTTCACTCCAAGAGCTCAAGAGGGATTGCTTTTCTCTTTCCTCCCCTCCCCAGCTCCTAGGGTGAGCTCTGGTTGGTGCGAGGACAGAGGTGGCTGCCCTAGCTTCTGGGATGTCGGTTGCTGCTGGCTGCAAGTGCCCAGCGTGACTAGTGGACAGTGTCATTTTGCCTAAGGCAGCTGGAAGGGCTGACAGAGAGAAGACCTCAGGGGAGGCTGTGGCCCTGCAGAGGTCTTCTTTCCAGGTCTCTTGTTCTGATTAAAACCAAGTCCCTGCATGGAGCGTTGACTGGGCTCTTCAAGGGGAAAAAAAAGTTAGAGCTGTGTGATTTTCCATTTAGTTACAATTCTGTAACTCGATTTGCAGAAACGACTGAATCTGCTGGAGGGAGGCAAGTGGATTTGTGGGGCTGACACAGGCTGGGCATCTGGGGACTGCACTGCTAGCTGGGCGGGCTTTCACACTAGCAGCCTGGGCAGCACTGAGCCTGTCCTGTTGCCTCTGTTTCCTCATCATTAAGTGAGAAGGATGGTTCAGATCATGCCATGCCCTCCCCCCCAGAGATGCTCCATGAACACAGGGCTCCAGGATCAATCTAGTTGGCAGCACTGCCCTCTCCAGCAACAGTCAGCACTTACAGAGCACTTGGTTTTGATCTTATAACATGTTAGCTTATTTAAGCCTTGCAGGCAGTCCTAGGAAGCAGGTACTACTGTTATTCTTATTTTATAAACGAGGAACAGAGAGATGACCTAATGTGCTCAGCGTCACTCAGCAAAGCTGGAATTCAAGGCCAGGCAATCTTGCTCAGAGTCTGAACCCTTGCTCACTGTCCCACTCTGTGAACATGGTGCTAGTGAGGCAGGGCCCTGAGATTTTTGCAGCAAACAAACCAGACTAATTTTGTTTGACCCAGCAATTCCCAAGCCGCGATGACCCAGGAACCCTCAGAAAGCAGCAGAGTTTGATGACTCAAAACACAGAGTCTCAATAGGCATTGCTGGTCTTATTCTCTTCCCTCCACTTAGAATCACGCTGACCTTGGGCAGGAGCTCAACCTCTTTAAACATCAGTTTTCTCAGCTACAAAATGGGGGTGATAATAGTAGGGTTGTTAGGAGAATTTAAAATAATACAATGCATGAAAAACTCTTTGTAGCGCTTGGCATTTTGTATGCATGACAGCTTTTGCTACATACAGTAAATAAGGAATGACATTCATACATAATGCCATGATACAGATGTCAGCTTTTAAATATGCACACAGGAGGAAAGAGATATCATTATATTAAATATAAAAATAGGAACTATCTTTATATTATGTATTAAAAAGAGATACTACCTTTAAGTAACATAAAGATATATAGCTATATAAAATATGCATATATATACTCAACCTATTATGATTCTATAGAGTTAATATTCCTGAAACACACTTTGGGAAGTGTTAGCCTAACAATGAGTCCCTTTTCTTTTCCTCTCCCCCTAGTTTGATTCCTATTCTTGAATTTTAAAATTGCTAGGCTCTTATGAAGGCCTCTGTGGGCTTCCTGTGTAGAAAGAACTCACACTCACAGGTTGTCATAGCAGGGAAGGGCCTCAGAGATATGGTGTCAAACTCACTTGCTTTATAGAAAGCTGAGGCCTGGGGACCTCCAAGTAGGAGAAAGTCAAGGTGGGACTCTTAACACAAGGCAGGATGAGAAGCTGCAGAGCGAGGCTCATTGTTATGGTTTAGATATGAGGTGCGCCCCAAAAGCTCATCTGTAAGACAGTGTAGGAAGTTGAGAGGTTAAATATTTAGATTATAAGTACTTTAATCTAATTAGTGCATTAAGGCACAGATATGGAATAACTGTAGGCAGGTGGGGAGTGACTGGAGGAGGTGTCACTAGGGACGTGACTTTGCGGATTATATTTTGGCCCTGGTGAGCAAAGCGCTCTCCCCACCCCCGATTCCTGCTTGCCATAACTTGAGTTCCTTTCCTACTCAACGATTTTTTGCCTTGAGGTTTGTCTCACCTTGGGCCCAGAGCTATGGATTCAACCATCTATGCACTGAGACCTCCGAAACTATGAGCCCCAAATTAACTTTTCCTCCTCTGTTTTTTTTTTCTCAGGTATTTTGGTGACATTGATTTTAAAAAAAGCTGATGAAAACACAATTTTCTGAATTGTAAACCTGGTTAACTCAATCCAGGCAGAGGCCTGCCCTGGGGAGAGCCAACAACCTGTCTAGAGCCACTGTCCATTTATCATTGAAAAATAAGACAAACCCATGAATTCATAGAGCTACAGGATTCATAGAGTTATAGGATAGCACTGCTCTTGCCTAGGGGTATAGGGAGACGAGTCTGCAGAGGTAATATCCACAGGCAGCTCCCACAGCCTCAGGGTGGGAGCGCTGGGCTCTCCTGAAAACCTACTCAGCCTGTTCTCACAGGGTAGTTAAGCCTCTGTTCCAACTGAGCTCCTCTTGATTTCTTGGGTTTGCAGGGGCAGTGGGAAGATGCTCAAAGATGCTCTATGTTGAGAGAAGGGATTGCAAATCCTTGACCACTGTGGCCAAGCTTGGAACCCGGATGGGTTGGGCCCTGTTAGAGGCACGTGATGGTTGTCACTGTGATCTTAGGGGAATCCCAGGCCCTCACTGAAGTCATTGAAGTCCCCAAACCCAATAGTTCTGATTAGTAAAGCTGGCCTCTGCCTGGATTTAGTTTCCCAGGCTGACAGCTCAAACCATGAACTCTTAGACTTGCTGTTTGAGTCTCTTTCTTCCTTCCCAAACTAAGTCTCGCTAGTCCGTGTCAGACACCGGTCCCCCTCAGTGTAACTGTCTCCCTGCTGCTTTGCACCCCGCCATGCTTGGTCTTTGCCTACCATTGCTAGCCTTCTACCAAGTTGCATACCCTCCTTTTAGAGAGCTGTTGCTGGAAAGTGGCTGACCTACCAGAAACCAATCTCCCCTTTTCATCTAGGTGGGACGATAAGCCATTGGCCTGTGGGAGAAATGATGCAAACCATTGGCAGGCCTGGCCTATGCACCCCTCCCCTGACATCTGGCCATCTTTCTCCCTAATTGCTGGTTGGATGTTGTGGCCCTGGGTGGCCTTGAAATGAACATGTTGGAGATAGTAGAATGCCTGACAGCCTGTGACCCTGAGTGACTCTATAGAGAGGAGGCCCAGCCCCCAGCCCCACTGCCATGGGAACTAGAAATAAGCCTACCGTGTTACGGCCCTGGCCCTTGAGCGCTTTATTTTCAGAGCTAGCATTCCCCTTATACACATTCATATTTCCTCAACCACTAATGTGCTCTGTCCCTGACTCAGGCTCACATCTTTCTGACCTCACTGACCTCAGGGTGCCCCCTTGCATTTCTGTAGCTCGCCTTGTCACACTTAGGCAGTTCCCACTTGGGTATGTAAGGGCTTGCAGTGCTAATTGAAGAGGACCGAGACCTAGTTCCACACTCGTTCTGCATCTCCCAAAATGCCTAGCGTCAAGCCCGGCAAACAGTAGGCACTCAATCAATACTTGTTGATCGATTTGAGAGAGGCTGGAATGATCCATATCAAACTCCAGGCATCATCCGGGAGCTCACTGATTAAACGGGTGAATCTTGCAACCTTTCTCTAATGCCACCATGCAGCCTGTGCTGAAGGGAGCCCCGAGTCTGAGCCTCTAGGCTCAGGAGCCCCCCAGCTGGCCAGGTCCTGGCTGGCTTCCCAGGATCTCAGACACTCTGGGCCACTCTCAAATGGCCAGATATCCATCAAGTGACTTGCTGCCTGAAGGTTCTTCTTTGTTCACTCTGCTCGTCTTGCTTTAAAAAAAAAAAAAAAAAAAAAAAGCAAACAAACAAAAACCAAAAAATATCCCAAAAATGAAAAGCCAAAATCAATTATAGACCCCTTTGTCTAGGGCTCTGATTATGTTCTCAGACTATCTAGGGAAGAGTGGAATAGGATTATCTTTCAATTACCAGTCCAGTGTCTAAAAATATATTTATGTTATAAACTCTTACAGAAATGTCATGACAAGGGGCCTTGGAAGCCCAGGCCCAGGACTAGGGGTCTGGAATGTCAGTATCAGCACACTTGAACTTGGTATTCCTATTCCAGCAAATCTTTCCTTAATGCTGCTGCAGCTGACACGTTGGTGAACAATTCAGCGACAGATTACGGTGATCAAAAACATCTAGTGGATGTGGCATTTAGTTTTATTAATTTATTTTAATTTTTCATTAATCTTTGTACTATGATAATGTTTGATCAATGAAAACAATGAAAGAATATGGATAAGCAAACCAGAAATTAATACCATTTGAATTTCTATGGATCAAAGATAATTCAGTGTGAATATTTTCGTGTATATCTCACCAAATTTTTCCAGTGCCAACATATGCATGTACATATGCTATTTGTCAGTTGGCTTGCTTAATTTTTTTCTATGTTAAAATATAAACAAGGTCATTTTCAACAACTTTATATTATTCCATTTTATAGAAATGTACTGTTGTTCAGAAAATTATTGTTATCTAGTGTTGGATATTTAAGTATTTTTGTTTGTTTTATTTTTCTGTACAAATTCTCCAGTGGAGTATATATATAACCTTTGCATGCACATGTGATTCTCTTTAAGATAGAGTCATAGACAAGTGAGAAGTTATACTCCATGTATGTATGATGTGTCAAAATGCATTATATTGTCGTGTGTAACTAATTAGAACAAATAAAAAAGATATTAGAAGGAAAAAAAAAATATAAAGAGTCATAGACGTGGAATTACTAGACCAAAGGGAACATAGATTTTAAAGCTCTATGATACCCATTGCTGGAAACATACTTACTGTCCCACTAGCATTCAGATAGTTTTAACTTTACTCAGTTGAATTGGTTTATGTGCGTGGATACAAACATCCACAAGCTGGAATGAGATGGGGAGAAAGAATTTAAATAGTTAATGAGTTTCTAAAGCTGTTTGTCTTAATCCAATCTGTTCCCATCGAAATTCTGCTGCTCTTAAAACAGACTTGTGGGTTTAGATCTGTTTTTTAAGGCTGTCAAACATCTTAATCTGTACACTTGCATGATTATAAAGAAGATGGGTTTGTTTTCAGCATAATCCAAGTGGGCAAAAGCAGAGTTGTGTGAGAGGTGTGTGTGTGCGCGCACATATATTGATCCTGTAGTTTGTAGCCCCCTGAGCAAAGGCCCGGTGGTTTCAACAAGAAAAAGAAGAAATCTGCTGTTGAGATGCTCAGGGGAAAGAAAGGCAAGGTAAAGCGTGGGCCATTTATCTTGCCAGGTAGAGTGTTAGAGCAGGGAAGAGTTGCCTTAGGAAAATTGGCTTTCAGTGTGTGCAGATGTATTAAAATTCTTTTACTTAATATGTCAAAAAATCTCTTTTCATAGTAAAAAATAGAAACTGTTAATATCCTCTTCTCTCTCCTCCCTGCTGTGCTACATTTTCTTGTCTGCTTTCTGACTCCCACTCTGCCAGCTTGCTGTCGAGATGGTGAGAGGATCAGTCAGCATCCACAGTGGGTACAGACACTGCCCTCTGGACTAGACCTTCATAGGGCTGAAGGTCACATGTTCTGAATTGCTTGACCCACAAGGAAGGAGAGGGTTGTCTTATTTATGAATCCCTGAGCAGGATTGCTTCTAGAAGGTGGGTACCAGCTGTCCTGTAGAGAGAAAGTGGAGGGGGCAGTTCCTGGCTAACCCTCTCCTGGACAGGGTGGTGAGTCCTTCACATCAGGACTGTGTGAGACTGTGTCATTCAGGGAGAGGAAAGCTGCATCAGACCAGGAGCCCTGGCTCTGCCTGTGCCTAGGAAGGTAACTTTGTCCAAGTCTTTGAACTTCTCTGAACCTCAGAGTCCAAATGGGTCAAATGGTGGTGGCGGGGCTCTCTGTGAAGATCTGAGGGGTTAGTCTTCCAGGACCCCTGACTGTGACACATCTTGCCTGAAATCACAGGTAGAAGCTTTTGCCATGATCCCTTCCATGGCCCTGACTACTCTGGAGGGTCACATTTACATGGCTGTTGTTCTCAGCTGGACTGTTGTTCCAGTTAGGGTAATGATGGTGGAGGTGTTAATGGGAGCCTCTAAGTTTTGAAGACTTAACCTACTGGAAGTACATTTATCAATCACTTGACTGGTAGGGACCTCCATGCAGGACTTCAGAGACCCTGGCTTCTTCTTTCTTCAGCTCTGTCATCCCTGGATCCTTGGAGTCATATATCTCTGGCCAAAAAACATGGGGTGAATGTGTGGAGAAAGGTCTCCCACCTCTTAACTGTCTTGGTTTCTGAGTGACTCGGTTGCTCACGTTCCTTGGTGAGAACAGTCACATGACCCTACCCAGATTCAAAGAAGGCTGAGGACTGGAGTCTTTGGCTGGGCGGCCACACTTTGGACAAGTCTATATAATGAAAGGAGAACCAGTAAACTTTGGTGGACACTGCACTGTCTCTTCCACAGCTAAGGTTTCTCAGCACCCTACATAGTTCTTGCTGTAGCACCCTACATTGTTCAGTCTAGAAGACTAGCATCATATGTGTCTTAGCCACTCAGAGAAAGAAAATAATCGACATCATGCCTGTGATTGTGCCTACCTATCCGAAGCACTGGGTGTGCATCTAGGACAGAGCCTGCAAACTACACCCCAAGGGCCAAACCCTGCCCAAGGTCTGTTTTTGTAGATGAAATTTTCCTGGAGCGTAGTCAGGCCCATCCATTCACGTATTGCCCGGGGTTGCTTTCTTGCTACTTGGCAGAGCTGAGTACTTATGACAGACCTCACAAAACCTAAAGTATTTGCTCTCTGGCCCTCTTCAGAAGAGTTGCCTAGCCCTGCTCTGGTGAGAGAGCATGCAATGGGAGATCTGATCTACTCCCCCCTTGTCAATCTCTGTCCCTCACTCTCTGCTTGGAACAAACTTGTTGTGTTGAATCCATCATCAATCTAGTGTTTGAACATCCATCTCAGCAATGCAAAATAGTATCTAAATGCAAGTCGACTACTTCATGAATGCATGGACTAGGCATACAGTATGGTTACACAAGGAATTTTCAAAGGCAACATTTATCTTACCAACTTTCTTTAGAACCTGTCTGTCATTCCTCGTAAGATGTGACTCCACCTAAAGGGACACTGAATTAATGCATACATGCATATGACAACCCTTTGAAAAGCTAAAGGAGCCTATGAACCACAGTACCACTATTAATTTCCTTTCAAATGTATTATATTTCAAGAAACAGATACCTACTATCTGAACCCAAAGAAAACAACCTCTCAACCGCAAGGTGCTCATTAGAAGTTTGTCCTGCTGGCTTTGTGATTGATCAGTTCTTTCTCCATCGTGAGCAGTTCCTTGTCACAAATAGAATAGAATAATTTTTTTTTTCTTCAAGATGGGAGGAAGCAGTACAGACTTTCTGACTAGCAAATAGTGAAAAAGAGTTTGATCTCTAAATAACAAGTTCTGAAATTAGAGGGTGATGTGCATATCTGATTGAGCCGACAGGCCCCTGTGGCTGAATTGTGTGTCCAAACAGTTCTCAAAGGTCTGCTAGGAATGAAGGCTTCATTTGAATTTGGGGGACATTTCTTGTTGAACCTTTCTTGTTGAACCTCTAAAGTATACTGACTCACTTTTTTTTTTTTAATCTCTCTCTCTTTTAGTTAGAGCTTTATAGTTAAACATAGTAGTTGAGTTCATCCTGAAAAACTCATACATGTATGGAATTTGATTTCAGTTCATGATCCCCACCTTTTCCCTCCTCCTTTTCCCTCCTATCCTCCATCCCCTCCCCTGTTCTCTACTAGACTTCCTTTCACTTGTCTACTTATTAATATTTGATTGGTTCTTTTTACTTATACATGAGGGTGAAATTCCCTGTGGTATATTTATACATGCACATAACATGGCTTTTTAAGAATTCATTCTGCATTGCCTCCCCTTACCCATCACTGGGGTTTTAACAAGCCTCATTGAGCACACCCTGATGAGGCTCACAGTCGGGAGGTTGTATTCTTATTTTTATTGTAAGAACATTGCTTTTAATCAAAATATTTCCAGTAACTCTTTTTCAACTTATCTTTAGAACCTGGGAGCATTTAAAAAATATATTTTCAACTGGATTTGGGAGTAGGCTTTTAAAACTTTTCATTTCCAGAAGTTTTTTTTTTTTTTTTTTTTGGGGGGGGGTTGGTGGTGGTTACTGGGGATTGAACTCAGGAAACTTGACCACTGAGCCACATCCCCAGCCCTATTTTGTATTTTATTTAGAGACAGGGTCTCACTGAGTTGCTTAGTGCCTTGCTGTTGCTGAGGCTGGCTTTGAACTCACGATCCTCCTATCTCAGCCTCCTGAGCTGTTGGAATTACAGGTGTGCGCCACAGCGCCTGGCCCAGAAGTGGTTTTTTTCTTTTCTCCATAAAAAGTTTTTATTGAAATATAACACACAACCTTCATTCAGTGCTGGTGGTAGTACAAAATGGTACACCCGTTTTGAAAGGCAGTTTGGCAGCTTCTTCCAAAACTAAACACGTTCTTATATGATATAGCAATTTATTTCCTTGGTATTTACTCAAATGAATTGAAAACATAACCACCCCAAAACCTGCTTATAGCAGTTTTATTCATAATTGCCACAGCTTTGAAGCAACAAAGTCTTTCACTAGGTAAACTGATAAACTATGGAATATCCAGAATAGGATATTATTCAGCAATAATATGGAAGGGGCAATCAGGCCATGAAAAATTCGGGGACCCTTAAATGCATGTTAGTAAGTGAAAGAAGCCGATCTAAAAGTCTGATTCCAACTACACATGGGGAAGAGTTAAGTGGTTTTCAGAGGTTAGCAGGGAGGGAAGGATGAATCAGTGAATCACAGAGGATTTTTAGGCCAGTGAAACTCTTCTGTATGATTATCATGGTGACACATATCATTATACATTTGTCAAAACATCTGGAATGTATAACACCGAGAGTGAATCCTAAACTGTGACCTTTGAGGAGTGATAATGATGTGTCAATGCAGGTTCATCAATTTTTAATAAATAGACCACTCTGGTGGGATGTTGATACTGGGGGAGGCTGGGGGAGGAGTAGAGGGGATGCAGGACCTCTCTGTACTTCTGCTGTGAATAAAAAATTTAGCTGTGAATAAAAAAAAAACCTGCCTTTTTAAAAATAAAGTTTATTTTTAAAAAATTGAACATACATACAAAAGGTGAACAAATTGTAAGTGTACAGGTTGACATACTTTCACTAATTCAACATATCTATAGAACCAGGATCCAGATCAAGAAAAAAAATATTTTTTTTTTATTTTTGTCACAAGGGACTGAACTCAGGGACACTCAACCACTGGGCCACATCCCCAGCCCTTTTTTGTATTTTATTTAGAGACAGGGTCTCACTGAGTTGCTAAGTGAGAGCCATTGCTGAGGCTGGCTTTGAACTCGCGATCCTCCTGCCTCAGCCTCCCAAGTGCTAGGATTACAGGTATGTGCCACCGTGCCCGGCTAAGAAAAAAAAAATATTAATCATGTCCTTAAAAGACTGAGAATACCCATTTTGGGTCATTGACAACTGTTTTTTTGGAGATGGGATCTCACTATGTTGTCTAGGCTGAACTGAACTCCTGTTCTCAAGTGATCCTCCTGTCTCAGCCTCCTGAGTAGCTGGGACGATGGGTGTGCACTGCTACTTCTGTCTTATTGACAATGGTG
Source organism: Tamias sibiricus (assembly GCA_025594165.1). Taxonomy (NCBI): domain Eukaryota; kingdom Metazoa; phylum Chordata; class Mammalia; order Rodentia; family Sciuridae; genus Tamias; species Tamias sibiricus. The sequence goes on from CM046671.1 coordinate 27,605,840, forward strand.
TAAAAAATGACTATGTTGACTTCTAACAGCATTTTTGGTTTTTCCTGTTTTTTTGAAATTTATGTACATGGAATCATGCAGCATGTCCACTTTTGATTCTGGTTTCTTGCGCACAACAGTATAGTTGTGAGGTCCATCCATATCGTTGCTTCCTGTTGAGCTTGTTCATCCTGTTTGCTAAATGGCTTTGCGTTGTGTGACATATAGCTTTTAAACTGACTGTGAAGGTACTTCCCCTGGGGACTTCTGGATGTGGTTTGAGCAACAGAGCATCTAGCTTCTTGAGGTGAAGCAAAATTCTCATTGAGAAATAGAAACTCTTACAACTTTGTTTAAAAGTCAGTTAAATTTATCTCAAGTCACATCCCATGTCAGTGGCTTTTGGATGCTGCTGAGAATTTACTCTGTTCCCACGACAAACTGGCTCTGCTCCTGTCAGGATGGACCCTCATGAGCAGAAGTGACCTGCACCCAGCACTAGCGAGAATTCTGCCAATGCCAGTTCTTTAGCAGAGCATGCAGCAGTCCTACTAAGTGGACCTCTTTTAACTTATTTTACCTATCTCTGCCTCACTGTTTCTATCTGAAAATGGGGACATTTATATTCTTCGTCTTGTTGAGAAACTATGAAAAAAGTAAATTCAGGGTGATGAGAGACTTATGAGAGATTCTTAAAAGAAAAAAATAGGCAAATGCTATTTTTGCTGTTAGAAGAGTAAAAAACTGTTATTTAAAAGGCAGCAGAGGGGCTGGAGTTGTGGCTCAGCGGTAGAGCACTCACCTAGCATGTGCGTGGCCCGGGTTTGATCCTCAGCACCATGTACAAATAAAGGCATTGTGTACAACCAAAACAAATAAATAAATATTTAAAAAAATAAATAAAAGGCAGCAGATGCTCTTGAGATCCTCGAGCTTGATGTTTCTACACTGTTGTATAATTACCCAACGTGCTGGAGGCTTCCCACAGCAACCTGACCACACACACCTTCCAATCCCATATCCTGTAGTCAGAGCCTTTCCTCAAGAAAGTATGTTTTGGGAACAGGGAAACATAACAGGTAAGGGAGCAGTTAGTAGCAGTGATACCAGGAAGCACCTGTAGATTATTTGTATTAAATTCCAACTCCCTTTATTGAAAAATTCCAATCTTTTCATTTTTATGAAGAGCTTCCTGAAGGCTAAAATGTCTGAACAAAGTGGTCTACAGTAGAGGGGACATGTGAAGGGATTTCTGGGCCATCTTGTTGACCTCTCATTTATCTCCAAACGTGAGGACACAGATGAATCACTCCAATCACAAGTGTTGGGAGACACTGATTGTCTTCTGTGACAGAAGCTCATGTCCACTTGCCCCTCCTGGGCTCCTAAATGCCAGTGGCTTCCTCCTGCAAGTCTCTGTTGGAGGGCTTTGTTTGCCACTGGAGTGAATTGCTCAAGAGCACCCCCAAACCAGGCTGGATGGGAATTGGCGGTTTAGCACCCAATTTCTGCACACTTTGAGTAGGACAATCCTGAAGTCTATTTTACATACCATCTCTGACATCTTCAAAGGCCCCAGGCCCACACTGGCAAACTGAGCATGAGTATATCTTACTGACCTCCTCACTTTTCTTTGCTTAGTTCCCCACTTTCTTACTGATGGTTCCTCAGAACACCTCCAAAATAAATGATGTGAACTTTTGTCCTGAACCTTGTCTCAGGAACTGCTTCTAGAGGAACCCTAACTAAAACAGCTGTTTTTTATTTCTTAGGGTTTTTTTTTTTTTTTTGAGCGATTTAATTGGTTTTGTTAAACTAACCATTGACTGTGGACTCATTCATAAAGAATAAGACAGGAAAAAGAAAAAGTTGAAAAGTTTTTCTAGTGTCACAATTTCCAGCCTTAAAGCTTTCATTGGAAGAAACCTGACAAAGAAATATCTAGGGAAGAAAAAATTGCAGAATCAGACATCCCTAAGTCTTTATGAAGCACAGCTGTGTTAACAATATAGTTGAGGACATTACTAAAATAATCGCTCTGTTAAGGAATTTGGACTGTCCCTAATAATAAAATAGTCAATCACAGAATTTTTTAAAAAGCCACAGGTAATCCTGGGGTAAAGCAGGACTAAGACCCACTGCTCTTTTTGTTGAAGTCCATGACATTAAAATGACATCATGATGTCAGTTGTTTATTGTCCGTTTCTGTGAGCCACACAGTGTGCCTTCTTTAGTGTACGCTATCTCATCAAATTCTGGCATCCACTTGTGAAGCAAGATTTTGTTTGGTTTTGTCATCCGCATTTTGCCAGTGGTGGGCCTATGCTGATACAAGTTAAGGAATTTGCCTGAGACTGCAGTTCCTTGCTTTGTAACTGAAACTCAGGCTGAAATATAGCCTACCCTCTTTTTCAGAAAACATGCTTAGTCAATTTACCAAAGGTTGGTCTCCTCAAAGGAATGGCTTTGTTTTTATTGGTTGATTTGCAGTTTCTTTCAAAATTATTTTTACTTTATTTTCCCCTACTTTACTTGGATTATTTTGTCATTTTGCACTTCCTTATTTGAAAGTTGAGTTTTATTTAACTTAACTTTGTCTTTTCTGCTAATAAACTTGTTTATTGCTAGTCATTGGCTTCTGAGTATCATTTTGGCTGCATCCCATAAATTTTACTATCTTCTTATTGAGTTATAAGTTGTTTTTAATCCACTTGTACTTATTCACAGTTTGGTTTGGGAATTATTTGAAAATGTTCTTTGAAAGTTTTCATATGTATATATTTTTATGGTTATCTTTTTGTTGTAGATTTTCAACTGTATCATATTCTGATCAGTGAATTATACCCCATCTGATAACAACTTTTAATTTTTGCTCTATTGATAGAATAAAGGAAGTTCCAGAAGTTCCATCCTAGTGGAAGGAAACGTTACACCTTTGTTGGCTCCAGAGCTTTTAATTCAAATAGAAAATACATCAATTATCCATGATAAAGAATAGAAGGTGGCTCAGGGGGATAATGAGAAAACTAAAACCTTTTCTCCCTAACCCTAAGCTTGCCACTAATATAGAACATTAAAAAAGATCTTTATGTCCCTTTCCCACAATTCATTCCCTGTCATTTTGATTTATTTCTGGTTTTTAATTTGAATTAGTCTTTCCTTTGATTGACTATTATTCTAGTGTAGTTCCTTCCTTTGCTGGTTTTCACTTTTATTTTTCATTTCTTTTTCATGAAATATTTTATTGAGTATGTTTTGTAGTGCAGGCTTTCTAGTTGTGAATTCTTTTAACTTGTGTTTATCATGGAAGATTTTTATATCATTATCAATTCTGAAGCTTAATTTTTCTGGGTATAGTATTCTTGGCTGGCATCCATTTTCTTTCAGAGTTTAGTACACATTATTCAAAGACCTCCTAGCTTTGAGTGTCTGGGTTGAGAAATCAGCTGAGATCTGGATTGGTTTCCCTCTAAATGTGACCTATCATTTTTCTCTGTCAGCCTTTAAACTTCTAACCTTATTCTGTATGTTAGGCACTTTCACAATAATGTGACTTGGTGTAAGCCTGTTGTAATTTTGTATTTTTAGGGTCCTGTAAGCCTCCTGTATTTGATTTTTACATTCCATTCTTTATTTGGGAAATTTCCTGATATTATTTCATTAAAAAGATTGTGCATTCCTTTGGTTTGTACCTCCAAGCCTTCATCTATTCCAATAAATCTTAAATTTGTATTTCAATCCCATATGTATTGAAAGTTCTGTTGATGGTCTCCTAACATCTTTTCTCCATGTTTAACTTTATTTTCAAATATTATATATTTTGTCTTCATTGCCTGAAACTCTGTCTTCTGAGTGGTCTAGTCTATTGATGATGCTTTTCCATTGAATTTTTAATTTGGTTCATATATTCCTTCATTTTGAGGATTTCTGCTTTATTTTTTTTTTCAGAATATCTCTTTATTGAAGTGATCTTTTACTTTCTGTAGTTTCTCTCTGATTTCTCTCCTTAATTTTCCTTTACCTCATGGACCAGTTTAACTATGTACATTCTAAACTCCTTCTCTGACATTTCTTACACCATGGTGTTGATGGATACTGTTATTGAAGTATTTTGATTTATTTGGGGTGATTTTTTCCCCTTGATTTTTCATGTTGTTTGTATGTTTGCCTACCTAACATAAAAACAGTAAGTTTGCAAAAGAGTTTACAATTTCAAATGGTGGACACGGAGAGAACAGAACTGATGTATAATGTGATGGTTATGAGGGAGAAGAAGACAAGATAGGAGTAAAAAAATAAAGGAAGAGTGAAAGAGAGAACAATAGAGATTGGCTATTAGCAGAAGCAGAAGGGAAGAGAGAAAGAGAATCAAGGAGACAGATAAGTGAGAAAAAATATATAAAAGTGAAAATTTTTAAATTAAAAATAAAAATAAATAAAAGAATACAAAAGAAAACTGAAATATAATAAATCAAACATCCTGTCCTCAAAAAAAAAAAAAAAAAAAACTGATTCATAAAAAAACTGGCTTCAAAAACACTAGAAATGAGAAAAAAACAAATATAAATATGCATAAAGGTCCACAAACCATTAAGGTCACAATTAAACAGAGAAAAGAAAAAAGGGGAAAAAATTCTCAATGAAAAGTTAAAGAGCTTTTTTCCATTGGAGTTCAAAATATTTTCAGCTACTATTTCAGCAGTTAAGTGGTGTGGGTTGTCTGGAGTGTGATGCTTTCTCCACCCTCAAAGTGGGGTTGCTAGGGTGAGAGAGGTAATCCTGTAGGTGGAACTCCTAGAAGCAGGGGCTAGGCTTAGGTAGGCTCCAGGCTCTTTGCTAAATGCCAATTGGTCTGGAGATTTTAAATCAGTGCACCTTTAGTGCCCAGCAATTGCCAATCCATGCTGGAATATTGCACCCCAGAGATCTTTCCTGGGTTCCATTTGTGTGGTGGAGGACCCAATTTTTAGTCCACCATGTCAATAGTGGGCCCCATGTTTCCTGGTCTTGGGTTCAGATTTCAAACTCAATCTCTCCTGCCCCTGCCCTTTTAAATTCCTAGCCAGGTGTGTCTCTCCCTGCTGGTCCTGCGAGCAGCCAGATTGGAGGGGTGGGGTGGGGAGCCTGGTTGGTTTCCACTACCAGTAATGCCCTGTATAAACTTCCCTTCATTTTTTATTTTCCCTTCATCCCTTAGGCACATTCTATGTCATGTAGTGTGTGTTTTTTTCCAGGCCTTTGTTTTGAGATGAACTTGGGTTTCACAGGAATTAGCTCCCTTAGCTGCCAGACTCCACACTGCAGCTGCAAAATGGTTCCTTTCTCTGTCTTCCACAGGCAGCCAAGAGTGATGGCAGCTTCTTTCCCGCACAAGGATATTGTACAGTGTGCCTTTCAGTTTAGTCAGGCAGAGTCTTTGATATCTAAACTCTCCCTACCCAGACACTCTGCTGCCTTCCTAAAAATGTGGGTTCCTTTAATTCCCTTATCCCTCCATTTTACTCATAGAGGGACCACTCTGGCTGGTGCCTCCAGCAGCGGCTGTGGCACTCAGGATTACTTCCTTATTTTATTATATCCAACCTCTTGAGTCCCTGATCTGCTTTGAATGTTTTGTATTAAATTCAAGGAAAGTCTCCCCCCACCCTACTTTTTTTGTTCACCCAACTTGCTGAGAAGCTGCTTGTCTGCTTTCTTGATTTTACACCACCAAGCAGCCAGGAAAGTGACCTATTTCACCATTTTAAACCAACACCCTTCCCCACAATATGTATTACTTAGCTTGATGACTTGGTCAAAATAAATCTTAGGTATATGTTGAATTTATATATTCAGTATATGTTGAATAGTTGCTCCCATAAAAAAATTATTACTATGTACTGATATAGAATCAGTAGCAGTGAGAGCAAAAAGAATTAGAGATGAAATCAGAGTGATCCGGTATAATCAAGTGTCATGAGGGAGGAAATTAAGGTTGGACAAGGCTCTGAAGGATGAATAAGATGAGGGACAATTGAAAAGGAGGGGCAGGAAGTGTTCAACGCAGTGAAAAAGCACCATCAATATTTTGGTGGCAAGAGTGAGCAAATCATGTTCATTTGCATGAGGATAAAAATATAACAAGTAGAGTTTCATGGTAGTAAAGAATTCATGCTGTAGAGTAAGGGTAAATCTACGGATTGAGCAGGACAGGGTCAGCCAGCATGTTTAGGGATTTTAACTTTAGAGCAAGGACTGCAGTCTGATATGGAAAGTGCAAGTCACTGTTGGTGAGGCTTTTCGAGAGCATCAAGGAGGTTAATCCATCAGTAATGGGCAAGATGAGTTAGAAAGGAGAGTTTGGAATGGTGAGGAGTGTGATGATATAAATTTAGGGGATCTTTTGATGAAAAGATCAATGGCATTTGGAGACTAATAGAGTATGTGGGCTGAGAATAAGGAGGAGTCACAAATGACTCACTGATGTCCAATTTGGCAGGCTGGGAGATGAAAATGACAGTTAAGATGCAGGGAAATAGGTTTGGATGGAAGACCATGGTTTGGTCTGGATATGTTGAGGTTGAGAACATCTAAGAGGAAAAGTGTGGAAATCTCAAAGTAAAGAAGACAGTGGTAGAAATTTTGTAGAGAAGTTTAAAAAAAAAAACACAGAAAGAAAGAATTTTAAGGAAGGGCATGTGTGTGTGAGTGAGGGTAGAAGGGAGTTCAAATGCTGTGCAGAAATGAGACCAGGGTAGTTAAACATAGCTCTTGAGATTTGACCTTAAGGAACTCAGTTTCAGTTAGTGTGATGGTGATAGACAGCTAGGTTGATGAGGTTGTGAAGATTTGGGGGAGAAGAGGCAGCAAAGCAGAGGAGGGAATGGGCCTAAAGGGCACAAAAACACTACTTTGTGAACCACCCCACCCCTTAATTTATCTGAAAGCTTTAGACAAAGGTCTTAGAAATGGACGTGTCCTTGGAGTGTACGGTGCTGTGAGTTAAAAAGACTGCACCGTGCCACAGACTCCAAGATGGCACTTCAGGACACTGAGATGGGGCTCACTAGCATGATGACAGGTGAGGGAGGGCCATAGGCCTTTGAGAAGTTGGGATTAGAGGAAAAAGGTAAAGCCACAGGAATCTTCCATATTATTGAAAAATGGGTCTTGGCAGGAGCAGAGGTGACAAAGGGACTGTGATGAGGAGAGTGCTGAGAGCAAGCCGCAGAGGGTTAATGGCTGACAAAAGCTGGTGGGCTCAGGGCCATCTCATCTTCGGAGAAGTTGGGGTAAGAAGGTGAGGCAGCCCACCTCTTGTGCTAGCAGTGGGTGTGGCTTGGGGGTCTTCATGGTGGTCACAAGGACCCCCTGTGCCTCAATAATTTCCACTTACAGGAATTTCTTTCTTTGAAGGGCCTGTTGGCTCAGTACGGCTGGGCAAGAAAAAGCTTCTAATTTTTGTGGGCCTTGAACTTCAAACTCTCTTCTTTCAGGTCAAATTCAGTATAGACATGAGACTTCTTCATTAGCTGTGCCTCGCCTCTGAGAGGGAATCTTGAAGGATTTAATATTCAGAGCTCAGTAATCACAGGGCTCTGCCCAGAAGGAGTAGGTTGGGTAATGTCAAGTCTCTGGATAGGACTGGGGTTTTGAAGAAAAGGAGTTTTTTTTTTAAAAATAATTTTTAGTTGTCACTGGACCTTTATTTTATTTATTTATATGTGGTGCTGAGAATCGAACCCAGTACCTCACACATGCTAGGCAAGCACTCTACCACTGAGCCACAACCCCAGTCCCCCTGAAAAGGAGGTGTTTGAGCCTTTCTGTCAAGCCACTAGGACACACTCTGTCCTGTCTGTTATACATTTTTATGCATGTTGCTGACAAACACTTACTGACCTGAGATGGGGAAGTCTCTGATTTATATCTAGCAGGTGCATTTATTAAGCCACTCATCCTCTCTGGCCCCAGGTTTCCTCATTTGTAAATGAGGGATGTGGCAATGGTCTGGGAAAGTAACCTATCAGTGATTTCCAAGTTAAAATTCTCCATGAGTCAAGGAAGAAGTCAGTGTCACCAGGACGGGAGGATAATCAAGCAGCCTATTTGTTTCGTGGGAGGGTCCTAGCCTGCCTTGGGTGACACAGGTTGTAGATCCAATTCTGCTATCATCAGTGGCAAATCAAAAATTCCCCCAGTCCTGTCTACCTTAAAATAGATGGTGCAAAAGGATATACTGTGAGTCCTCTTGCAGGAGACAAAAAAGCACATGGTTTAGGAGACTGAAAGAATCAGTCTTCAAAATGCTCAATATCGCTGGCAATTAGAGAAATGCAAATAAAAACTATTCTAAGATTTCATTTCACTACAGTCAGAATGGCAGCTATCAAGAACACACAAAAAAATAAATGTTGGAGAGGATGTGGGGAAAAGGGCACACTCATACATTGCTGGTGGGACTGCAAAATGGTACAACCGCTATGGAAAGCAGTATGGAGATTTCTTGGGAAAATGGGAATGAAACCACCCTATGACCCAGACATCCCACTCCTGGGTCTATTCCCAAAGGACTTAAAAACAGCATATTACAGTGACACAGCCACTTCAATGTTTATAGCAGCACAATTCACAATAGCTAGGTTGTGGAAACAACCTAGATGTCCCTCGGTAGATGAGTGGATAAAGAAAATGTGGTATATATACATAATGGAATTTTACTCAGCAATAAAAGAGAATAAAATAATGGCATTCACTGGTAAATGGATGAAGTTGGAGAATATAATGCTAAGTGAAATCAGTCAATCTCAAAAATCCAAATACCGAATGTTTCCTCTGATATAAGGAAGCCGGTTCACAGTATTGTCAGGTTGGGGTACATAGGAGGATTAGAGGAACACTATAATGGTCAAAGGGAAGGGGGGGGGAAAGGAGGGAAGAAGAGGGGAAGGGGGAAAAGAAAAAGTGATTGAATAAGATGGATATCATTATTCTAAATGCATGATTGAAGACTTGAATGCTACAAAAATACTTTGTATACAAACTGTTTTGTGTAAAAAGATGCTCTATATGTGTAGTATAAACTGTAATACACACTACTACTATAAATAAAAATAATAAAAAAAAGAATCAGTCTTCAGAGATTTCATGGCACAAGGGCCATATAGACACTGGGAATCTTTGCAATAGGGGATCTGTCCACCATTACCTATGGAAGTAGGCCCCTGTGCTTCCCCAGGGAGACATTTAGCTCTTCATTATGGAGTTTGTCCATTAACCACAATAGTTGGGTAGATGTTGATGCCAAAGCAATATCTTTGTATTTTACTTTTTTAATGGAGAATCTTCCTGCCAGAAAGACTTAGCATGTGCCACCCAGCTTGTGTGTACATAAAGGTGGAGAGAGGAGAGGCGTGTGCACGTTTAACAAGGATGCTTTCTATAACCACATCTCTAATGCTTCAGTTTCTATAATGGGATCATTTAAAAAATGAGAGAGAAACATCCCCAGATTCGTGTCCCTTCATCTACCACTTTTGTTCTTTCCTCCTCTTTGTATACAAATTTCTTGAAAGCCTTTTTTGTATTTCCTGCTTCTAGTTCTTTATCCCATGCTCGTGCCTGCTCCCAGCTTCCCCTTCCTCACTCCACAGAATCATCTCACCAGAGTCTCCATGGATCTAGGTCCATAGCATCTTTCCTTCTCCTCTTGCTTTGACCTGAATTGAATTATACCTTCCCAACACAATAGGCTGTTGTATTCTTTGTTTTTGTCTTGGCCTTTCTCCTCTGTCCCCTTGAAGATTCATTCTTCTCTATCCAGCTAGACTCACATTGTTTCACTTGTACCCTGGTTTTGCTAGCTGCCACTAACACCCAGATTTAAACCACAGCCAGACCCTGCATCCTCACTTTTTGGAGTCAGAATGGCTTTCCATTTTTAGTGCCAGTTTCCTACAAAAGCCATGAAATATGTATCCTTTATAAAATTAAATTATCTCTCCTTTCTATTCAGGCTAGCAGAATTTATATGGTTTTTTTAAAAATCAAGGTAATCTAACCTATAATGGCAGGAAAAAGCAAGGCCCCACTCTGAAGAAGACTATACTCTAGTTGGATAAGGCAGAACACACAAATACAAAAGAAATGCATTCCAAGGCAGCTTGCAAAGGAGTATGCAAAGGAGGAAAGGGCACGAGAGATACTGTGTCCAAAATAAATTAAATGAAGTGTTGGAGCCCTTCCATTTGCACACAGATACCTATTAGTCAGAAAAGAACTTGGCATTCTGTAGTATCCTATCAGAAATTAACATCATCCACAGCTCTCATTAAAATAACACATGAGTAGCACATCTAAAAGCTGTTTAACAGAACCACTTAATATTACATGTGAGGTTTGAAGATGCTCACTTTGAAACTGCCCCTTTTAATCACACACTGGAAGCAGCAAGATGCAGGAAAAATTATTCTTGCTTCAAATTAATTAGGATTTTCAAAAAATAAATTTGAAAAAAAAATTAATTAGGATTTTCTTTGGTTGAAAGCTTTTTCAATGAAAGAAGGAAAAATAATTAATGCCACATAAAAGATGCTGATCGAAGAAGGTCATTCATAAATGCAATGACTGCTTAAACCATTCGATGCTCAGAAACCACCTGAGGCTGTTTTGGGGGACTCTGGTCATAGTGACCCACTGGGAAAGAGGATTTTTTTTTTTCATTTCTGAGTTGGTGACTATGATAGAAAAAGAAGAAACAAATGGCAGTAATAGATTCAAATTTGTCCAAGTGTTGATGTTGAGAAAGAAGACTGGCGCAGGAAAAACTTGAATTACTGAGAGCTTCTTGCAACTGTGTCTTCCTGGGCTACCCCTCTATCCTGTCCTGTTTTTGAATATCTTATTAACCACCAGGGGGGCCTCATCCCATTATGGAATCTTATTCACCTTAGCCAAGCTCCAAATCTTCCATCAACCTTCTCTCCATTACTGTCCAAGGTCCCATCCTCTCAAGTCTTCCTTATCCCTAGTGTTATATTACTTCAAGGTAAACTGGTTTTTATTTGATCGGAAACCTAGTACAGATGAAAATGCAGACCAAGGTGTGGACTTCAGGGAGAAGGTACAGGTTCCTGACAGACATGCACCCTGTGGTCACAGCACATCCAATGCTTGGAGGAGGAGTGTTAGCCTTGGAGTGTAACACTAGTGGTCCACAGTCCCACCACCTTCAATCACTATAGAAAGGAGGCTTGCTCTAGAAGAAGGGTCAGCATTTGGAGAAGGAGATTCTTTCTAAGCTACTCATAAGGGAAGGAAAATTATGTGTTTCTTCTCCCTGCTCTAAGGAAGGCAGCCTTGCAAAGTTTCCTTATGAGAATCATGAGGTCCCTAGGAAGTGAAAATGTCTACATAACACAGGTATGAGAACAAACTGCAAAATCTCATGAATACAAGTCTCCCATGTGTCCCTAAACAACCCATGTAATCTCCCTGCCTTTCTGCTTCCTAGGGCTTTCATGAACTCAGGTGCATTTAAACTTGATTTGACCTCCTTCAACACATCTGTGAGGTCAAACTGGTGAAGATATTCTTCGTAGCTAAAACTTAAATACCACTTTATACTTTTCAAAGTCTTCCACATACTGTTGTTCATTTAATTTTTATGAGAAATGCAACTTACTCTAAATCAGGCTGCTAGTTTAGGGTGAAACCAACTAGAACCTGGTTAACTCATGGACCAGTGGGTGCCCTCCCCCCGCCCCCAGTGGAGCATATGTTCTTGGGATATTCTTTGGCTATGCCCATGCATTCAGTGCAGATACAACCAGTACATAGACCTGACATCTTCTCAGCCAGCCCTGGAAGGAGGATCTCAACTAGTAGAGGTTTCCCAACATAAGCATATTGGTTATTTTAGCACTTTTTCTTCAGCCTTTGATCTTCACTGGAATTTTGAGACAACAAGAGAAACAATGCCTTCCATTCTGTCCCATTGCTGAACAGCCAAGCTGAGGCTGCTTACAGGTTCCTGACAGACGTGCTCCTTGTGGTCACAGCACATCCAATGCTTGGAGGAGGAGTGTTGGCCTCACATTTGTATCACTAGAGAAGCCCAGGAGGTGCTGTAATTCTGTTGAACCAACTCATTGGATGGTTCAATATCAGCCAGTGGCCAAGTGAGGACAGACCGATGGGCAGCTATCATTGAAAGACATTTTTTCTCTCCTTTACTCTTTGTTGTTTAATTTAACTAACTAACATGTGGACACTTGTACACACAGCACTGAGCTGGGCTCTGGAGGGGGAGTCAAGGGCTAATGAAATGTGATTACCTCCCATTGGAGAAAGCAGATAGCAAACCCACATATTGCAATCTATTGGAGAAAGAAAACATGCAAATAACCAGAGTACTAGACAGGATGGAGGAAGTGGTGAAACTTGGCTGTAGAGGGAGGAGCAATTGATGCAGATAGGTGGTCAGTGACAGCTCCAGAAAAAGGAGACATTTGATCTGGCCTTGAAGGATGAGTCAGGTGAAAGGCAGAACAGATGGGAAGTGTTTTCCTGCATATTTGGACAAGAAAAGCTGATCTAGGCTGACAGTGTAACATGGAATGGCATAGAGATAACTGAGACAGATCTGAGAGAGTCTCCTGGTGACTGGACTGGTGATTGATGGGACTGGACAAACAGGCAGAACTTGTCTGTTTGCTCACAGTTATTTTTTAAAAATTTATTTATTTTTTATTCTAAGATGTTAAAAATGACAGCAGAATGCATTACATTTCATATTACACATATAGAAGAGCACTTTTTTACAAATCTCTGGTTGTACGCAAAGTATATTCACACCATTTGTGATTTCATACATGCACTTAGGGTAATGATATCCATCTCATTCTACCATCTTTTTTTTTTTTCATTCACCCTTTTGCCCCCCCTCCCTTCCCCTCCCTCCCCATTGGCCATTCTAGTGTTCCTCTAATTCTCCTATGCTCCCCATCCCAACCCCACTGTGAATTGGCCTCCTTATATCAGAGAAAAACATTTGGCATTTGGCTTTTTGGGACTGGCTAACTTCACTTAGCATTATATTCTCTAACTCCATCCATTTTCCTGCAAAAGCCATGATTTTATTCTCTCTTATTGCTGAGTAATATTCCATTGTGTGTATATACCACATTTTCTTTATCCATTCATCTACTGAAGAGCATCTAGGTTGGTTCCACAGTTTAGCTATTGTGAATTGGCTCACAGCTATTTTTAAGACCCAGCCAGAACCTAGAACATAGAGGGAATTTAATCTTTGTTAAATGCAGAAACGATTGTTGAGGAAAGGAGTTGTGAGGTTTTATTCACGTTTTGGAATGGTGAAACTGTGTTGTCAAGGGGTATAAGAATAGGAGTAAGGTCTCCAGGATGATGGACAGTTTCTGTTAGTTGCCCAGAGTGCTGCTTCTCACTGGGGCACAGAGCTCCTTCTCTCTGAGCAGAATCTGTTCTCATCCCTTTGACCCTGTGGGTAGAGCAGAATTGGGAGTAGACCCCAGGCTAAGCCAATGAGAACCTTTCCTGGGACTTTGCTGCCAGAGCTATGTCAACCCCTATTTCCAGTGGGGTTATTCAGCATGGGGGATGTGAGTTGGGAGCTACCAGCAGCATCTTTCATAACATAGCAGCAGATTGAGGCAGGCAGTACTATGCTGAGCTTAGAGATGGAACAATTGAGCCCTAATGACATTGTTTGGTGGCCCTAAAACCACCTTGTGCCTTAAAGCACCACAAGCCACCACTATCCAAGTCAAAAAATACTGTTCTTTAGCCTAAGTCACTTGGAGGTAGAGCTTTGTCCCAGGTAACCATGGAAGTTTTGATGAGTACATTAGTTAGGAGCCTATTTCAAAAGTCTCAATGACTATAATAATCTGGTAATGACATAAAAAATACTTTGACCTCTGGTAGAAAAATGCTTTACTTGCTATTTAACCAAGGAACTTAACTTTAACTAAACGTCATGGAAATCTTAAGAGTCTTTTCATTCACATTAACTGTGCTATATATTTTCATTTTGCACTGTAAAGGTAGTGCAGATAGTCCAGAAACCCGGCATATGTGTGGTCTGATGAGATGGAAAGGCTTAACTCTGGGGATGGTCATTGTCATGCCTGCCATTCCTTACCATGTGCCCCACTTGTTTCCATCCCCAGTATCCTTTAGCTTTTAGCTTCTAAAAGCTCAGGTTTTGACGGAGCCACATGCCTCTCCCTTGTTCATCTAGACAAGAAGGAGATTAAAAGAAGGGAGAAAGGATTGACGAGAAAGAAGACAGGAAGATGGTTTCAGGGCAGGGAGCCTGGTCCTTCCTTCTTGGAACTCCTCGGACAATTTGGAAATCTGAGGGTTGAGGGGACTCCTGTGGCTCAACCAGGATGAAGCTCAGGGACCCAGCCAGGCTCATAGACAAGTCCTCGAAACCAGCAGGTGGGCAGTGCTACTGTGGCAATGACACAGAGGAGATGTGTGCAGATGAGAAAGCAAGGTCGGTCCCTGGGTTCCCTGTGGGAAGATGAGAGCTGGCTGGGCAGCCAGAGAGCCTGAGTGGACCACGGCTGAGGGTCATTTAAGGGCCAAAGAGGGGACTGGTCACATCTGAGAGTCACCCCTTCACTATTCGGGCCATAGCAACCTTGCACAAACTCCACTGCTCCTTCCCCTGGGGCCTAGGAAGGCACAAGGAAGGATGGGAAATCCTGAATGCAGCAGAGTTTTAAACCTGAAATGGTTGAGACGGCACTGAATCTGACAGCACTTTCTGGAATTAATAAGATCCCATTTCTGGCCACCAGGTGAAGTGAAGTTTTTTTTTTTTTTTTTTTTTTTTTTTTTTTTTTTTTTTGTTTGTTTTTTTTTTTTAAGTATTTTTCAATGTAGATGGACACAATACCTTTATTATATTTATTTATTTTTATGTGGTGCTGAGGATCAGACCTAGTGCCTCACACGTGCTAGGCAAGCACTCTATCACTGAGCCCCAGCCCCAGCCCTGAAATGGAATTTTGAGAGAGAAATCAAATCCTTGTAGAGGCAAACAGTCACAGTTCCTTACCCTTGAGTTTGTGACTTAGGCAGCTTGTACCCTACATATACCTTTGGTTGTAATCTTTAGTGTTCAGGTAAAATCTTTAGATAGAATAAAAGGGGGAAGGGGTGATTAGCAACAGAATTCACCAAGATTCCCCTTCTTTTTTCAAAATTTTATTTATTTATTTTAGTTAGGTATATAGACAGCAGAATGCATTTTGATTCATTGTACACAACTGCAGCACAACTTTTCATTTTTCTGAGTGTACACAATGTAGCATCGTACCATATGTGCAGTCATGCATGTACCTAGGGTAATGATGTCCATCAGATTCCACCATCTTTCCCCTTCTGCCCCCATTCCCCTTCTGTTCTTATGGACTGCAGCCAGGCCTGGTATGTGTGGCCATCTTTCTGGGAGGCCCTGAAAACTGCCCAAAGAAAGACCTCCTATCTCTGATGTTAAAATGTAGGTTAATCCAGGATTGACTAGCTCGTGTAAAGAAAACCATTCAGGTTCTTCACTCAGGGTTGCTTAACCTTCACCATGCTGTAAAATTATCCAATGAAGGCTGGGAATGTAGCTCAGTAGTAGAGCATTTGCCTAGCATTGCCTGCAACCCAGGGTTCAATCCCCAACAATGCAAAAATATAAAAATTTAAAAAAAAATTACCTGGTTGGGAGGAGGGCCTGATGTTTGATAAAATAAGAACTCCCAGGACTGACCCCTGGATTTCGATTTTGATGTAAACCATGCTTGGTACGCTCTTCGAGAAAGTGTTAAGGATATTGTATACCACTTGGATTTCCTGAAAGACTCTAGAATGGACACATAACTCATTCGAATTCTCTCCTGCAGACTAGTTCGAAAGGCAAGCCAAAGTTTTCAAGGTGGTGGTGGCGGGGGAGGGGGACAGTCATGTGAAAGGTAGTTCCTCGAGAAAGTTGACAGCAAGTAGACAAAAAAAAAAAAAAAAAAAAAAAAACGTGCCTGGAATAGACATGACATCTTAATGATTGGTACCGAGGAGCGGTAATGCCAGACTATAGAGAGCTTACATAAAACTGTAGCTCTTTTTCTTTTATTAAAGAAAGAAAGCCCAGGAGTGCAATACCAGAATGAGAACTAATTCGGGAAGCTTGCTGGTATGATATTGTCAGTCACACCAGTGATGTGGATAAAAGCTTTTAGCACATGAATAATTTCAGTGAAAGGGCTTCATCGCTTTTTATTTGCTGGGCATTTACAGGAGAATAAACATGCTGGTATATATTATATATGGAGTGAAAGTCAGCAGCAAAGACCCTCGGACTCAGTTCCCAGAACAGACAGGGTTGCTTAGCAACCAGGCAACTGGAGAATTCTCTCTCCTTTTCTTTCTTTTGTTTTTAGATTGCAGTAACCTTTGATCAATTTTGGCTGCACAACAAAAGCCTTTGGATATTTTGAGAGAAGGGTACCTGCTAATTTGTAGTAGCAAGGATGCGGATCATGACACCAATTTTTCTCTCTGATTTCATGTTAAACAGCAAAACAGCCTAGAATTCCTTTTGAAAGTCTTATTGCTGGTGGGCTATGAAACAGAAGTTACATGATAATTGCTTTAAATTACTCTAAAAGATGCTTGCTGTCTGTCAAGTCCGCTTAATTTTTCTGCTCGTTGGCCAGCTTTGGTTCTATATTCAGTTTCCAAGAAGCATCGGCATCCCCAGATCCTAAATCCTTAGGAGAGTTTACATGGACATTCCTTTAGGAAGCATCATGGGGTTAGAGAATACCAAACTGGAAAGGGGTTTATACATCACCTCCTCTGATTCCCTCCTCCTTTATAGTCTCGATTCAAATTCTTACAAGGCAACTTGCCAACATCCACAGGGCCAGCTACCAACCAAGAAAACTCACACGTTCTTCTTCCCCTCAGGGAGCCTTCAAGCTGTGAGGACTAAGGAAGGGTTGAGTGGATGGTCCAGTCTGCTCCGATTCCTATGCCCAACGTGGAAGGAAAATATCTGACAGGTGCCCATAGCACAGTTGGATAGAGCTTCCTGGGATCAAGTCACCAACAGCTTGAAATCTAGAGGTGGAGTTTATTTCAATGAAACGAACTTTCCTCAACCATTCAGTCAAGGACTCCTAATAGGCTAATGATGCCTAGTTTTCCTTGGTTTGAAAGAGATAAATACAGGAGATGGTGACTGATGGAGGTGGTGGTGATGGGGTGGCAGATGCCAGGAAATGTCGGGACCATGAATTTCTGAGCTCTGGTTTTTCCTCTATAGGCTCCAGATGGCTGGAGACAATGTGAACAGTGAAATTTCTTTCCTCTTTAAAAGAGAAGGTAGTCAGAGATATGTAAAAAATGTGCTCTATATGTGTAATATGAATTGTAATGCGTTCTGTCATATATAACAACTTCAAATAAAAAAAATTAGGAAGAATTTTCCAGTTATTAGAATAAACAGACATTATTATTTGACTGGTACTACATTATTGAAAAGTATTTCCGGGTATGGTAATTGTGATGATGCTGTAATCATCAATTTGGAAAGAAAGGTTGACAATTGACTTAAGATTTTTTCCTCCCCGAAGATACTACTAGAACTCTTTCTTATTCTAATATACTCCATGTGTGTATAACCATGTCAAAATATGCTCTACTGTCATGTGTATCTAAAAAGTACAAATAAATTTTTTAAAAAATTAGACAAGGGAATAAGAGAGAGAGAGAGAGAGAGAGAGAGAGAGAGAGAGAGAGAGAGAAAGTGACAAACTTTGTGCAGCCCAGAAGCTTTGGACTATATGTTGCTTGAAAGAGCAATGGCTAATTTTGAGGCCTCTCCGTGGCTCAGTTTAACTGAGAAATATGATTTCCATGAGGCAAATAAATTCCCAGTCTGGGTAGGTTATACATGCAAAAGGGATGACTTTGGCATTATTCTCCCAATCTGTCTAAATGTCCACGTATGGTACCATCCCTTGAAAGGCAAGTCGTCTTCCACATCAGCCTGTTGAATGTTGGTTGAGGATCCAGCAGGGGTTGGAGTAGGAAGCTTTGGTCCACGCTCCAGTTTTCTGCAATTAAGTCCACATCCAGGTCAGGGGTCAGCTCACTTACGTCACAAGCGCTCAGAAGCTCCTTGTAACTCTTCTCACAAAAGGACGATTGATGCTCCCTACCTGGCAGATCCGCAAGTCAGAGCCTGTCCTTGTTAGGTTGGTGGTTAGCACCTGTCACCTTTCTCCTGTCCTCAGTTGCTGCCAGCTGAGCAATTGCCTGGGTGGGGAAGCACTTTGAACCTCCACTGGTTTTGTGTTTGCAGCTTACATTGAACCTTAATTGTGGTTCTCCACCTGTTTCTGCATTGCATAAAAACTCTTCGAACCCCATGCAACTCAGTTTAGGACCTGGAGAATCCCAGGGAGGCTGGACAGAAACTCAGGGGCCTAGGAACAAAGAATCCACTGTTCTGTTCTTTGTGGGTTGCCACTAACTCCTGAATGAGCTGATTCCTGTGTCTATGCGTAGATTAACATTAATGAAACTGAATTTTGATTATGACTACTTCCATTTTAGGAAGGATTTAGAATTATTTAGAATTGCTAAAATGCTTTCTTCCTTCCTTCACTGCATAAGAGCTGGAAGTTAGAAATAAATAGGTCAGTGGAACAGTTGAGCTGTTCAAGGTCCACAAACTCCAAGCAGCCACAGAGGGACATGGTTTTGAGTGGTTGGGTTAAACATTTTACAGCAGAGATTGTTCCATTCTAAGGACTGAAAATGTATAGATGAACCTAACCTAGTTACCGACAAGAACTGCTCCTAATATGGTCTTCTTAGGCTGGATGATGATAGAGTGGTCAATTCAGTGTGAAAACAATTTAATTTAGCAAATAGTATCAACAAAATTGGTATTTCTGTGGTGTAGGGGCAAATCAGAGGCCTGTCTGACTCAATTCTTTGCTCCCCCCTGCATTGAGTTAGGAACATGTCGGAGCCCCTGTAAGCCTACGTATCTTCTTAAATTAATAATTGTATACTCAGGGAAGAAGAAGTCCAATAATCGGTGTAGCAGAAAATGGGGGAAATGATCTACCAAGAAAACAGCAAAGATGTGCATTTTTAGGAGTTCATAAACTTGGAAATCTCTGTTTAAAAAATCTTTGAATTGAGTGTGTCACTAAAACTGTAATTTGAGCTCTGTCAGGTGTTGGAAATAACATTATCTTAGAACTTTCATGGAATTAACCATGTAGGTAGCGAATGCCCTTCTTTAATGTATTTGTTGGGTTTTGGTTATCGCCATTGATGTGAATTTACAGTTTGAGCAGTTGACATTAAACTGAAATGTCAACTCCAAAAGCTTAGCTTGATTTATTACAATTACCTCTCACAGGTCCCACCTTCTAATACCATCACATTGGGGGGGTTAGGATTTCAACATATGCATTTTGGGGCTGGGGGACACAATCATTCAGACCACTGCACAAGAGTGACTAATGAAAGCATGGTTGTCTCTCAATTCATAAAAATCTATATTCATTTATTAAGCACCTACTTTCATCCTAGGTTCTGCAGTCAGCTTACCTGAGATTGAATCCTTCATCAGCTAGGGTTGCTAAACCTCTCTATGCCTCTATCTGTAAAATGGAATAATGAACCCACCTTATAGGGTTGCTATGAGAATCAAATGATAGAATATGGGTATAGGACTTATAATATAGTGCCTAGAACATCACAAATGCTCAATATTTGCATTAATATTATATATTACTACTAGATCTTATTAAGGAATATGGTTTGTATATTTCTGTATTCACTGGGGAAGAAATAGAGAAGGACTTGACTTCCTTTAGCATGACAATTCTGCTCCCAGGTCTAGTTATTTTCCTTGGTGAAAAAATAGTTACACCACCTCTTTTGGGGGGCCAGGTGATGGATTATAACACCCCACAGTGTATAGATCACTTCTTCTAAAACTAGTAGTGGAAACAATAGAACTGGATTGCAACCCCTTGGGAGTTTATTGAAGCAATCTCTGAGACTTCCTTTCAGGCCAGGCTGGCCTCAGTGTGATGCTCACGTAACTCCAGCAGCTGAAGTGGCTGTTAGGAGTGCTGACACTTTCATCCCAAATTTTCTAGTGTCTGCTGAAAGTCAGCTTTGGCCCTCACATGAACGAATCACAGTGCAAGAGGTGGGAGCTACAGAGGGAATAAAATGATCCAGGTGATCAATGGCATACACAAATTAATTTCTCGGACAACTGTTGTTTCACCACCATTCAATTCTCCTTAACACTTGCTGTGTTTAAACCTTTCCAAGCCTCTAAGTCTTCACTGGGTTTTGAAAAGTCCAGTCTGTGGCTATTAAATCTCGACTAATTGAAGATATGTGGAATTTAGGAAGACTTGGTTTGGGGTTCCTGCTCATTCTTCAGTCCTGCAGGTGGAGATGTGGTGACTCTCTGAGCCCCAACCTTGTCATGTGTAAAACTGAGATAGTGATGTAGTGATTGTGTGGCTTAAAAGTGCTTGACATATGGTAAATATTATGCAAATGTTTGCTATTATATTCACTAAAATTTTTATTTAAGGGGGGACTATCTACTTGACCAAAGATTCTAATATGGTATGGTAATTTTATAAAGATCAGAAATAGTACTGCTGTAAAATTCAGCAATTACTCTACTGGTTATGTTACTAAAGAAGATGAAATCAGCCGGGCGCGGTGGCGCACACCTGTAATCCCAGAACTTGGGAGGCTGAGGCAGGAGGATTGCCAGTTCAAAGCCAGCCTCAGCAATGGCGAGGCATTTAGCAACTCAGTGAGACCTTGTCTCTAAATAAAATACAAAAAAGGGCTGGGGATATGGCCCAGTGGTCGAGTGCCTCTGAGTTCAATCCCTGGTACCAAAAAAAAAAAAAAAAAAAAAAAAGATGAAATCAGTGTGTCAAAGAGAATAGTATTCCACTGTGTGCATGCGTACACACACGTGCACGCGCGCGCGTGCATACCCAGTGACCCAGTGGAATACTAGTAAAAAAGGAAATCTGTCATTTGCCACAGTGTGTATAATCCTGGAGAATAAGTGAAATAAGCCAGGCGTAGGAGAACAAATATCATATGGTCTCACTCATCTTAAAAATCTTAAAAATTTTGAACTCATGGAAGCAAAGAGTAGGATGGGATCATTAGGGGCTGGAGAGTGGGTGGGCAGAATTGGTGAAAATGTTGGTTAAAAGATATAAAATTTCAGTTTGGTGGGAGAAACAAGTTCAAGAGATCTATTCTACAGCTGGTGACTGCAGTTAATACCAATGTATCATATACTTAAAACTTGCTAAGAGAGTAGATTTTAAGTGCTTCTCGCCTAAAACAAATAAGTATGTTAAAAAAAATGTATGCAGTTAGCCAAATGTTCTAATTAGGTGGGTTCTGGTTAATTGAGATTCCTCTGTAAATAGGCAAATCTTTAAAAATGTCTTTGCTGGGTGCCGTGGTGCATGCCTATAATCCCAGTGGCTTGGGAGGCTGAGACAGGAGAATCGCGAATTCAAAGCCAGCCTCAGCAAAAGTGAGTTGCTAAGCAACTAACTCAGTGAGACCCTGTCTCTAAATAAAATACAAAATTGGGCTGGGGATTTGGTTCAGTGGTCAAGTGCCCAGAGTTCAATCTCTGGCATCTCCCCACTCCCTGCCAAATATCTTTGTTCAGGAAAGATAGAACATTGAATTTGAAGTATCAGGCCTTTTTAAGTTTTTGGCTGGGTGACGTACTTCTTTCAGGAGGGTAGTATCTATGAAATCCACTTTTAAGTACCAAATGATGAGGAAGATAAGGTCTTCTCTTGTCTGAAACTGTCATTTTAATGCTCCAAGGCTTAAGTGCCAGGGCAGGTTGCACCCTGAGTGGAGAATTTTCTCTCTCCTTTTGCTGAGTTCTATAAAGCACAGACAGCTCTTGTGCCGTAAGTACATGTATGAAGACACCAATGGTGTGACTCTACTTTGTGTACAACCAGAGATATGAAAAATTGTGCTCTATATGTATAATATGAATTGTAATGCATTCCACTGTCATATGTAACAAATTAAAATTAAAATTAAAAAAATAAAGAATGGGTCCCCAACGATTGTTTCATTTGCTGCAGCTCCCCACAAAATCAGCCCAATGTTGGAGACCTCGAGGAATGAGATGGTTGATCTCAGTAGGAAAAGCTCATAACCTCAAGAACGGGCATTGAAGTTAGTCGCTAGGGACAAGCCATGAGCAGCTCAGGGAGCATCAATTCCTGGGTTGTGGAGTCTCCATTTTTTCTAGTGCCCACAGCCAACATGGTTACCTTCCAAGTTCATTAACAGCCATGGGGGCCCGTGGAGCGCACAAAAAGGCAAACAATCAATACATGCTTATTTGTTGCTTATTTATGCAATACCCTTGTTTTTGTTGTTGTCATTGTGCTGTATAATATGTTCTAGTCTGCTCATAATTATACCAATGTCATTCTTCATCTATTTAATTGTTAAGAAATAAAATTTTAATTAAAAATTAAAACTTTCAAAAAGGAACCTAATGTAGAACAAATTCTCAAGGGAAATAAGGTTGATCAAGGCGTTCATGGATTTTCAACTCTAGTGAAGATTGTAATAAATTAAAAAAGGGGAGACTTAGAGTTTCCTGTGTTTGTCTTCTGCTTTATGTCAAGGAGGGTCAAAGTATATTGATGTCCCTGTGAGAATCACAGCTTTGTGACTAAATATACTGTAGAATTCTGAATCTTCTACTATCATAAGGCAGGGGAATTTTAAGACAGGTTAGAGCATGTAAATAATTCTTCGATGAGTACACGTGTTAATGGTTAATTTTAACTATCAAGCATTTTCTTTGTTTCATTGCTTCATTTCTCTTCAAAGAGGTAAAGAAGGAATCTGTGTAGGAAACAGAATCTTGACTAATTAGTAAGGCCTGGCCTTCCACTCGACCATAAACTCATTTATCAGATATGTTCCTATTTTAGTCAGTTACTTTAAAAAGCAAATACTCTTTATCAGACATGTCTGTATTTTAACCAATTACTTTATTGCATTTTTATTACAAGTCAAAGGTTAGGCAAAGTCAGTGCCTGCTGTCTACCTAGTCCTTAGTCATAGCAAACACTGCTGATCAAGGAAGTTCAGAACTAGGCTTCTTATTGTCCAAACTGTCATTAGTGCTTAAGCAATTATTATAAATGTCTTTTATATGTCAACCATTACACTGAAAGTCTTCCCAAGTTCAAGCGCATGGGGGGAGAAGTCACCTCCACTTTGGATTCCTCTGATAATCCTGAAAAGATTATTTTCTCAACCCTAAATGGATGTGTATAAAATGGTCTTTTGTAAGATAAAGCTTATGGCGCTACCTCATCATAAATAGAGGTTGATAGAAACATAAGTATTAATTGCACAGCATGTTTCTTTGGCCCCAAATTTCCAGTTTACATTTGAATTTGACTTCTGAAAGTCATTTATCTATTTGGCTATTTGTCTTGGACCAGACTTTTGCTCATTCCAACAACCACACATACAGTGTATTTCACTGTCCCAAATCCTGTGGGAGAGAGAGGAGATGGAAAGGAAAGGGGACAGAAAATAAAATGAACAGAGATAATTTAAAGGTTTAGAGAGTCTCTAATGTTTATTCAAAGCAATTTTGCCCCTCATTCTAATCTCCCTCTAAGTTTGTTCCGTTTTGTAAGAAAGGCTGGGAAGAGGCGAGGGGTATTCAGCAGTGGGGAATAGGCAGAGCCCTGTGGATCCCTGAGTTGGCCGTTCTTGAGTAGATGTCATTGTTATCAGAGTGACACAGTTCTGATGGGTTTTACCACTAGCTTCTCTGTGGCCTTGGGTAAGTCACCACACCTTTTGCAACCTCGACCCATTTTTTCCAAAGATTCTGCTGGAAGAACATTTCTCCAAGTGGGGCCCATCAGCCTCACTTAGTGCTTGTTAAAAATGTGGCTTCTGGTCCCCACTCCGGACCCTCTGATCTCTGGGGTGAGGCCTGAGGACCTGCTTCTTCACTCATCTGGGTGTTGCTAGTGCACCCTGAGTCTGCGGACCACCTGATGAGCTGACCTTGGGGCTCCTGCCACTCTCGCAATCCAGGCTGCAGATGGGGCAGTTGTGTGGCGGACACAGAGGTGGGTGTTGGCAGTTGGGTCTGGGCTAAGCTGAGAGCAGGTGGCTTGATGGGGTGTTCTTTCAGGACGGGGCAGGTGGGAGGCAGTCTTCTGGTCTATGATCGGGGGCGGGATAGGTCTCAGGCCTTAGGGCATCTGTTTTCACTCCCCTGAGACGTGCTACTCCAGCTACTGGGTCAGTCTGGGGAAGGCTTATATGTCTAGGAGGAGAAGCTTTGGCAGCCCTCTGTAGTTTATTTGGCTCCTTGTAAGCCGATCACTCCAACAACTGACTTTACCCACATGACATCTAGATGTTTGGACATTCCACGGGCACAGCCTTCATCCCCAGAGCTGAGTGCAATCCTGACAAGTCTTGCCTCCGTCCTTCCTTGCTCCCTTCCCTCCCCCTTGTTGCTACCTCCCCACCGACATTCCTGATCTCATGGATTGGCTACCTGGCAAGGCAGGCGACTTGCCTCTCACCAGGCTGCCTGGTGGAATTAGGAAACCAAGAGTTTCTTGCAGTCCCATGATTTAATGCTTATTCACTGCCCCAAGGGACAAGTCTAGGAAGTAAACACCTACCTGCTACACCAGGTGGGGTGATTCATGAAAGACTGGCTAGAACAAAGTGGGACTGAAGAATGAGGTGGGTCATGTCCATTTCCGGTCTGAGCCATTCAGGCAGGAGCTCCTGTGCCATCCCGGCCTCCATACAGTCATGCTCTTCTCTAGGGCCCTTGCTCTCTGGGGGGGCTTCCAGCCCCACATCTACCACACTGTGTTTGGGTGTTTGCTTCCCTCACTAGACTGAATGCTCTGAGGTGGCACAATGTCTTGCTCTTCCTGACACTGGGTGGCCCTACATATTAGTCTGCAAGGGCTGCCATTACAACATATCAGAGACTGGGAGGCTTGAACAGCAGACAATCTTCTCTCAGTGCTGGAGGCAAGAAACCCAAGATCAAGGTGCCGGCTGATCTCCTGAGGCCTCTCTCCTTGGCTTGTGGATGGCCTTCTCCTCCCTGCTCTTCACGCCATCTCCCCTCCCTACGTGTAGTCCTAATCTCCTCTTCTTTTAAGAACCTGGTCACATTGGAGTAAGGCCCAGCCTAGTGGCCTCATTTTAATTTAATTACCATTTAAAACCCTATCTCTAAATATCACCACATCCTAAGGTTCTAGTGCTTAGGACTTGAACATGTGAATTTTTTTTTTTTTTTTTTTTTTTTTTTTTTCAGAGCTGGGTATCAAAACCAGGTCCTTGTGCTGTCTAGGCAAGTGCTCTGCCACTGAACTCTAGCCCTGACCCAAATGTATAGATTTTTGAGAACACAGTTCATTCCATAATACCCACCAATAAATGTTTTGTCAAGGACTCTAAGCATGAACTAGTAAGATAGCAGTCTATGACTACACCTTTTTTTTTTTTTAAATAAACAAACCCTCTCCTTCCTTATCATTTCCAGACATGTATGAAGAAGCAAGGACATTTTAAGACTATACATAAACAGGAGGGCATATTTGAAAATAAACCCAAGACCATTGACGATCAAACCTGTGACTGAAAGCAGACCTCGGCAGGTCTGGGGGCTGCGTGGGCTGCGTTTGGGCTTCTCACCCTTCTGTGTTCTTGCCCTTTTAGCAGTGGGGACATTCCAGGGAGAGAGAGGGTTTTGCTTTGTCACTTCTTCCATATAATTTTCTACTTCCCATTTATAAGAATGCAGGCAGTTGAATGTGTTTCTGTTGAACTCCTGTACTATGGGGGGGATCAGGAATCTGAAATTATAGCACAGACCTCAAGCCCCAGGTGATCTGTGAAGCTGGAGCACTTGGAACTGCCTGTGGTTCTCTTCAACTACCAGTCTACGGATTTCCAAGAATATTTCTCATCTTACTAAAGTCCCTGTCACCATCGCCCTTGTCTTACTCTGAATTTTAGAGTGTGTTGCATTTTTCCAACACTTATTTATGTCTATGCTTTGATGGGGGGGGGGGCTTGTACCAACTCCGAGAAATAAGGAAAGAGACCATTATTATTTCCTTCTGTAGATGGGGAGGTAAATAAATAGATGAAGTGATAAGCACAGCTTCCCTGATTTGAACTCCCCCCCCCCCCCCCCCCCCCCCCCCCCGCATCTTCTAAATTCCAGAACACCTTCTCCAGATGTTGCTTTCCTGGGTCTCTCCTCTGTTCACCTTGTAGTACCTGCTGCCCTGCTGAACTCCTTCAAACCAGAGCCTATTGGTTTCATCTCTGTAGAAGTCTCTGTTCCTGCACATAAAAGTTATTCGGTCATTGCTAGATGAACGAACCAATATACAACACACATAATACTGTTTATTTGGGTAATTACTTTGTGCCGACCACCTTGACAGACTTTATCTCATTTCATTCTGCACCTTTTGTAGTAGGAATACTTTTCATCAACTTTCAACAGATCAGAAAGCTGAGGATTTTCAAGGTTAGATGATTTGCCCAATGATGTAGAGCTGGTAAGGGATGAAACTAGGACTTGAATCCAAGCAACCTGACTGTCCCAGCCACCGACTGTGCTTCATGATTGCCCTACATGGAATGGTAGTACAAGGAATTAGGACAAACCAGACTAGATGGCAGGTTTCCTTCCTCTTGAGCCACTTCATAGAGACCCAGTGCAACTGATGAGCAGTCTTGAAAATAACCCACTGTGCAATGCTTTCCATTTTCATAATAGCTCACATGTCCCACCACCTAGTCTCTGTTTGGCTCATTTTAGTTACTTCTGATGCAAGTGTGCCTGCTTTAGGACACACTCAAGCATATCCACACACATATTCACACAGTTCAGTCCTGAGAGCTCATGGCCAGCTTAAAAATGGATCTTGACATTTCTGAGTTCCAATCCTTTCTTTTCTATCCCCACCAACTCCAAGTAGCCAGCACAAGAATGCAGAACATTCAACTTGTGTCTTTTTGCCAGCGACATCCTCCAGTGTTACTGTAGAGGACTTGATCCACAGGCAGGCAGTGAAAGAAATAAAATATCATTTTCCCTTTGGAGTAAGGAGAAGAAAAAAAAAGGTCTCTCTTCAGTGGGCAATTCATTGACAGAATGTAGTATTAGTAATAAAATTCTCAAAGCATATTTCAGACATCGTAGTTGTAAGAAATAGTAACATCACCATCTTCTACTTCCTTCAACAGCAAGCACTGATTAGCCCTGGGAGGGGGCTTTTACCCACTTATCTGGCACAGCAAAATACTGCCCTTGGGTGTGTTTCTGCAGCTCAGACCGCTGAGAGCCAGGTGTGTGTGCTTTTGCAGGCTGAATTTGGCTGTAAATTATGTTTTGTTTTCTGTCAGCTGCCTGACAGCTAAAATCATATTTGCTGTCAGAGGTGACAGGGGCCACAATGGTGATGTATTAAAGTGCTGTAGCATCACTGGGGAGCCAGCTGGGCGGGTTCCTCTTGCACATCTGCTGTCACCTGTGCATGGCCTGAGCTGGTGTTCCCAGGGTGCCTGTGGCCCCCTCCAGATCTGGATGGTCAACTCGTGCTTTGCAAGAGGGCACCATAAATGATATTCAGCCCCATGTAAGAATGACCAGCTTCTCCCCAGGTCTCTTAATAAGCTGAAGATGTTGGCTCAATTCTACCCCTTAATTGCATTGTGTGACAAAATGCAAAATCTATGACCGTAATTACTTTGAAGTACTGGATTCCAAAGCATTTGGATATATTCAAATGCATATTTAAACTCACAGACAACAAGCTTAATTTCCCCCAACTGGCTGATTATTTCTTGCCATTAGCTCTGCTCTCAATGCTGCCCCTCCCTCCCCTGGCCTCCCACCGGGTCTATTTTCTCATTTTTAGAGACTAAAATAAAGTGTTTTCTTGACTAGTGACATGCACAGCTCTGTGATGTCACCACTCACTAGACAGAACCATGATGGCCTCTGGCCCTGCCTCAGCCCTTAGAAGATATTTTCTGTGCAGTGTTTCCTATGTGTCTGTCTAAATTTCTCTTTTTCCTTTTCCTGGATTCCTACCAGATTCATAGGAACACCTCGTAGGATTGGAGCTGGCTTCTGAAACATTGTTGTTGCAAACTCATCACTTGATCGGTGACAGCTGCCACTTACAGAGCCCTCACT
The DNA here is from genome assembly GCA_025594165.1 of Tamias sibiricus. Lineage (NCBI taxonomy): Eukaryota > Metazoa > Chordata > Mammalia > Rodentia > Sciuridae > Tamias > Tamias sibiricus. Next base: position 27,634,194 of record CM046671.1, read on the forward strand.
AGGGCTTGCTATTGGGTTGTGCACTTGATCTCCCTCTTCACACTACACAGGGCACAGGTGGGAGAACCAGAGTGTGAACTGAGGCCTGGCCCACCTCCAAAGCCCACCCTGTCTCCTCACTGCTGTGGACCCATAGCTCACAGGCCAAGAGCTCTGATAAACTTCATTTTGTACAATGGGTATGTTGGGGACATTTGGCCATTCATCTCACAGGCCCTATACCAAGAAAGGTCTCATGTTTGGCGTTGGATGATCTATGGTTGTTCAGTCTTGACATTTTTAATTATCTTGTCTTTGAGTTTCTGGTTTGTAAGTGAAACCCAATGGACCAATGGTGCATTTGTTGGAGACTTGGAGCCTTGGTCCAGCATAGTGCTACCTCCTGTGGCCTCCCTGCTTTCCCTGGATACGTTTGCAGCCACTTATTTCCCAGTCCCCTGGCATGACACGTCCTACCCAGTCTCCCAGACTCTCTCCCTCTGTTCTTCTTTAATGACTTCCACCCTTCAGTTGAGTTTTGAAAGGGAGGTCACATCCTGCTATTGCCTCGGTCAGGGCTGAGTCTGAGCACAGAAGAATGGGGTCAGGTGCCTGTCCTTCAGCATCTGAGGTTTGTAGCAGCCATCCCCATTCTGGCTGGTGGGACCACAGTGCATTTCACTGGCAGTTCAGTTGGGGATACTTTTTCAACCCAAATCCAGACACTGAGCATGTCCCGGTGCAGAAATTGCAATCCTCTAGGGGTTGCCCATCTGCAGTGGTTTGGGAGCCAGGCCTATGGAAAGAGGAGTTCGATTTTCCTGTCTCTGGCTAGGGCACTGCATTTTCATCTTGCCCTGGGCCTAGCTGATAATGAGGCAGATTCTGCTTAAGTATTAGATTCATGGGAACAACAATATTAGGAAATAGAACAACACACCCAATAGTGATTGAGGAGCCCAGGGTGAGGACTTTCCAATGCCTCTGCCCCACACAGCTGAATCCTTTTTGAGATACAGTAGAAACCATATTTTCTATTTGGAAGAAGATACAACAGTAGAAAAAGCAACTTTTCCTTACAAGCATCAAAAAGCAGAGAAATGAAGCAATTACAGTTAACAAATGGGAAAAGGGAGAGGTATTAAGCTTCAATTTCAAGACACAGAATGGCCCTTTTGATTTTTTTTTTTTTTTTTTTTTTTTTTTTGTTTCTGCATGAAAAGCCCAAGGAGGCCAACATGTGTCAGTCTCTGGTCCAGCACAGAGTGACCCTGAAATAGTTACAGGTGTGATTGCTCCTGTGCCCCAGTTCAAGGTGGAGCAGACCCTTAAGTGGGGACACCGCATCTTGCTGGTGTCCTGAATCTCCATCTGCTCAACTCCAGAGCACCAGGGCTGGAAGGAACACACACGCCCAAACTTTCATTTTGCTTAGGAGAAATCCGAGGTCCAGGGAGATGTCCCTTCCTTACCGCTAAGACCAAAGTTCTCATGGCTCTTTACCTGAATAATGCAAGCTAACCATGAATATTTAATAATGTTCTAGGTACAAAAACCCCTGTATAACTGTTAGCTCGTTTGATCCTCATAAACCTCCTTTGAGCTAGGTATTTCAGGGAATTCTCATTAAAAGCACATTTAACTTGTACAAATCCAACTGTGTACCAGTTTCCCAGAGAATTCTATAACAGATTGCCACAAGCTAGTGGCATCAGTGCAGAAAGTTATTGTCTCACAGTTTTGGAGGCTGAAAGTTCAACATGAAGGTGTCAGCAAGCTTGGTTCCTTCCGAGGGCCATGTGGGAGAATATGGCCTTCCCACTAGCCTCAGATTCCTTAGCTTATAGAGGGCCCTCTTCTCCCTATCTTAATGAGGCCCTCCCTCTGTATGTGTCTCTGTGCCCAAATTCCCCCCCCCCTTTTAAAAAAAAATATTTATTTATTTGTTTTAGTTGTACACAATGCCTTTATTTTTACGTGGTGCTGAGGATTGAACCCGGGCTGCGCATGTGCTAGGCAAGTGCTCCACCACTGAGCCACAACCCCAGCCCCCTAATTTCCCCCTTTTTATGAAGATCCTAGTCATATTGGATTAGGGCCCACTGTAGTGACCTCATTTTAACTTACTTGCCTCTGGAAAGACCCTATCCCTATCTCCAAATAATGTCATGCTTGGAGGTACTGGGGGTTAGGGCTTCAACATATCTTTTTCAGAGAGGGACACAGTTCCATCCATCACAAAGTATATGCACTCAGAAAGAGAGAGAGATTAAGTAGTGAGGGTTATCTCACATCTTCCACTGAAAGGCAGCCTGCATGGAGGAGAGTGAGATAAGCATAAACTTCCTTTTCTCCACCACTGGATTCCATTCCCATTAGCTTTCCAAAGTAGTATCTCACCACGTGGAATGTAATTACAATACTTAGCCTAGCCTAGCCCTTAACAGGGCAGCCACTTTCTTTCTTTTCTTTTCTTTCTTTTTTTTTTTTTTTTGGTACTAGGGATTAAACTCAGGGGCACTCGACCACTGGGCCACATCCTCAGCCCTTTTTGTATTTTATTAGAGACAGGGTCTCACTGAGTTGCTAAGTGCCTCGACATTGCTGAGGCTGCCTTTGAACTCGTGATCCTCCTGCCTCAGCCTCCCAAGTGCTGGCAGCCACTTTCTTGATGGATAGAAGAGGCTCTGATCTGTGTGACGGGAGACGCCGTGTTGATTACTGGGAACAGGGAGACTGTTGCTGAACTGTGACTGATTCAAGGTGTTTTCAAAAGCATCAAAACAGTGATTCCTTCTTTAAGCACTGACTTTAGAACCCAACCCTGATAAAATTGCAAATGCCACTGTGTCATCTCCATCATGGAAATGGTGACCCCTGAAACTCGTAGGGAGAATTTCTTTCCTGAAGGTCTCATAGCTGGCACATGGCAGAGTTGGACTTGAGTCATTGAGTCTAGGTCTGGAAGACTCCAAAATCCATGCCCTATTGCCCATAATTTGCCACTGAGTCAAGAAGAAATTAAGTCTCGCTTCCCACTCCCACTTCTTGGACTGAGATCTTGGAGTCTGGGGGCAGAATGGAATGGGATTTTGAGGAATTTGTTTCCCTCCCAAGAAGGGAGAATATTTGTTCTTTATTCAAACTCACTTTGTCTCCGTAGATTAGCTGTGCTGTGGCCACACCTGGGACTGGTTCCTGTATTTATCCTGCTCTTTTGGGTTTTAGAATCACCTGAAAAGGCAGAGAGGGTCATCCTGGTCCAGACCTCACCTTTGAGAAGGGCTTTGGGGAGCAGCATTTTCCTCACAAATCATTTCTAGGAAGAAGTTCCTATGAAACCCTAAAATTTAAATCTTCAGCTAATATTTGAGCAGGTATCAAGGAAAGAAAGCCATTCAACCAAGAATCTGCCTTGAAGTTAAGGAGGAGAGAAAGAGGGAGGGGAGAAATTACCACAGCAGAACTAAACCGAGAACAGGCATCAGGAAGAGTTAAGCCAAGTGGACACCTTAGGATTTATTAGATGGGAAGGGTTTTGGACGCTGATTTCAAGGTCAAGTTTGTTTTCTTGATCCATACATAGTGTTTTCTAAGGTATAGAAATAAGAGAAAATGTTAATGCAATTTCCAGCTTTCTTTTTCTTGTTTCCTTACCCCCCCCTTAGGTTCATGAGGTGTTAGGAGGCATGAGCATCCAACCAGTGGCTCCAAATTTACACAAATGATTTACTGAACCCTTCACTCAACCCCCTTGCACACGCCGACCCTGCCGGGGTCCACAGTGCGCACCCTGCATTTGCCATTCCTTTTCAACATATGTGCTTGGAATTCAAAGGCAACAGAACTGGCGGGGGATTGATTTCTTACCTTTTGAAAACCAGAAGAGGAGAAGAGACTGGGGAGTGTCTGATTGAGGGGGCTGGGCAAGAATCAAGCAGGCTGGACCTCGCCAGCGGCAAACACTAGCCTCAGAGAACTGTCCCTCCCTTGGGGACAGCCCAGCATCAGTCCGTTTGCAATGAGGGGTGCTGAGGGATGGTCCTCTGCACATTCCTCTTCCTCCCCCTGGAGGATGTGCTACTGGCCAAAAAGCACTGGGGAGGCAGCAGGACAAAGCTTTGACTTTAATGTCAGTGAGGACTGAATCCAAATCTAGACCCTACCACTGCAGAGTATGATCTCTGGCGAGTGGTTTAACCTTGCTCAGACTCAGTTTTCTCATCTGTGAAAGGAGACAAATCATAATACTTCCCTCTTAAAGTGGTTGAGAATGAAATGAAATAATGCATACAGAATTCCTGGCACATTGCAAGGGTTCAGTAAATGGTGTTGGTTGAAGCCCTGGGGATGATGATGGCCTCTGTGAAACCAAGGGGGACAGTGCTCATGTCTGGGCTCTGCAGATGACTCCAAGCAAGCAGACGGGAGGTCTGCAGCCAGGGGATGCAGGAGGCTGGGATACCTGAGTACCAACCCTGCAGTCATCAGTCCCTGATTGGGTTATGAAGGAGCCCTAATTAGGAAGGGCTGTTGCAGCTAGCTGGAAGCCATAAGTTCCACCTGATATGTATGTGACGCACCTGTAGGCACCTGCAAAAGCTGAAGGTATATAACCGGGTGAAAGCGGTCCGAGTTAGGAGAACGGAGAATTCAGTCAGCCGGGCAGTCACTCGGTCGGTCAGAAGAATCAGAGCGGCCAGAACGTAGGCAGAGCGGTTACAGAAGAGAAACCAGATAGAAGACAGAAGAGAAACCAGATAGAAGAAGTAATGACTGGTCAGAGTTAGGCCGAGGCTCCTGAGGAAGTAGTAAAAGCTTAACTCTGCCCCCGAGAGTTTTTATCCCGGTTTACGGTACCAGGTAGCTTACAGGGTTAGGACATCCTGCCCCTTGGAAGCAGCATTTCAGACTCAGAATATGCATAGAATATGAAAAAAAAAAAAAAAAAACACAGCAGTGCCAGCCTTGTTGTTCCTGAAGATCATTAGCCAAGGTCACCTCAGAAACCCTGCTGGTTTGATGTAGAAATGTGCCTCTCAGACTGGTAGAAGTGCATACCACCTCTCCCTTGGGGTCATGGCAACAGTGACAACAAGGCCAGTTTGTCTTTATGGAGGGAGACCAGGGATTCTGACATGTTGTCTCCCAAGGATGTCCCCCGGGGGCATGGGAATCAGGTCACTTGGAGAGACCTAGAGCAAGATGTTGAGTGCTACTTGTCTGTGGCATCAGAGTCAGTAAGAAGGACCCATCGATGATGACAAAGGTTCTAAAGAGTGTTGGAAATGAGTGTCAGGATGCCTCACTAAATGTCCCACCAAGAGATGGGCAAATGACTCTGCTGCCACCCCACCCCACCCCATCCCAGAGCCCTGTCCTCACAACTCCCCTGCCTTAGTTAGTTTGAGGAAATGGTGGAGCTCAAAGTCAGGGAAGAAAGAAGAACCAGTAGGCATTTGGGGACTCTTGGTTCATGGAGACTACTGTGACTCCCTTCTCCCTATAGCGGATAGAAATGGGACGGAGATTTCACAGAATCCCCAATGGAGACTGTGGACATCTATGGAAAGAGAAGCCTTTCTGGTTGGCTTACTGCTGAAGCTCATGCAGCAGACCCAATGGTCCTATCCCTGTGTGTGACTGAGGGACTAGGAGGGGAGAAGAGACTTGGAGAGAGATGTCAGGAAGGCAGAGAGGAAGACCAGCACAGCACCCTGATCTCCCATGCTTTTGCAAGTTTGCATGAGATGCCTGTGGGCTGACAGACATCATGGGAGGTAGCTGAGTTTGAATTGTTTAAACCTACCCAGAGGCAGGAACTGGGTGGTGCGGGTGCACGGGGCAGGGACCCATTTCTTTCATCCCAGAATCCCCTCAACAATCAGAGGCCTGTCACATGGGGTCTGAGTGGCCTGTTAGTGTTAGTGCTTCTCCTGGCCTATCAAGAGATGGGACACCAAGGGAAAGAGAAGGAAGAGGGTGGACCCAGGGCTGAAGGAGTGAGGATTCATGGTGTCCCCCATGCCAAGTCCAGAACACCAAGGGAAGGAGAGCATGTACGCTCAACCAGATATTATGTTGAAGCTGCATCTGGACTAGACTGGATTAAAATAACTGAAGCTACCCTGGGCCTAACACCTGTAAGGGTGTGATTGAAGGGGTTGGGCAGGGCTGGGCAAAGAGGTTGGGCTGGGATGTAGTTCAGCTAATGTTGAAGGAGCCCCAATTAGGGAGATGGCTATTGCGGTCAGCTGGAAGCCATAAGTTCCACCTGATAATAAGTATGTATGTGACGCACCTGTAAGTGCACGTGAGGCACCCGCAAAGCTAAAGGTATATAACCGGGTGAAAGCGGTCGGAGTCAGGAGAAGAATGAATTCATTCAGTCAGTCATGCAGTCGCTCGGTCGGAAGAAGAGTTCAGGTCGGAGAAGAAGAAAAGAATCAGAGCGGCCAGAACGTGGGCAGAGCGGTTACAGAAGAGAAACCAGATAGAAGAAGTAATTGCTGGTCAGAGTCAGGCCGAGGCTCCCGAGGAAGAAAGAAGAAAGAACAAAGAAGAAAGAAGTTCTAAAAGCTAAGCTCTCTCTCTCTCTCTCTCTAAAGAAGAAATCTCTCTCTTTCAAGCTCTCTCTCTTTCTCTCTAAGCTCTAAGAAGAAAAACTCTATCTTTCTTTCTCTCTCTCTAAGCTAAGAAGAAAAGAAGAAAGAAGAAAGCTCTCTCTAATCTTTCTCTCTAAGCTCTTTCTCTCTAAGATAAGAAGAAAAGAAGAAAGAAGAAAGCTCTCTCTAATCTTTCTCTCTAAGCTCTTTCTAAGAAGAAGAAAAATCTTTCTTTCTCTCTCTAAGCTCTCTCTAAGAAAGTAGAAGTAAAAGTAGTAGTATCTGTACTCTGCCTCCGAGAATTTTCCCGCGGCGTTGTGGCTGGCCACGACAGGCAGCTTACATAATGTTATGGATTGAATTGCACCCCCTAAATTCATAGGCTGAAGTCCTAACATCCAGTATCTCAGAATGCGACCTTATCTGAAAATAGGGTTGTTGCAGATATTAATTCGTTAAGAAGAGGTCATATGGGAGTAGGGAGGACCCTCATCCACCAGAAGCTAGGAGAGAGGCCTGGTACCTTCAGGGAGAGAAGAAGGGACCTGTTGATACCTTGGTTTCAGATTTCTGGCCTCAGAAATGTGGGACAACAGAGTTCTGTTGCTCTAAGTCACCCAGTGAGGTACTTTGTTAAGGTAGCCAAGGAAATGCACACAGCCAATTCCACAGGGAGCTCCGGGACTGGCATGACAGCAGGATGGTCCCAGCTGCATCCATGGACAGGGCCTTGGAACCTCCTCATGGATCAGTCACCGGGAAGGGCTGCCCTTCCTATCTGAAGGCCATATACCGCAGGAGGCAGCTGCATCTGGTTCAAGGGTATTCCTGAAGGTGTGCTGACTATGAGCCCCCAGCAGCCAACCCTCCCTGCCAGCTGAGAAAGGGTGAGAGAAGTGAAGCACTCACTCCAGGTGCAAAATCCCAGGGGGTGACAAGCCGCAGCAATCAAGATAAATAGCATTTGGATGCAAAATTACAAAAAATTAAAATTAATGCAACCACTCATGATAAACAGACATCTCTCAACATTTTACAGAAACTGCATAGGTAGTACCGTTCTTCATATTTGCCATGGACTGCAGTGTGGCTTGGCATGGCACGGCACTGCTCCCTGCTTACTAGAGAGAGGGGACGTTGCAGGGGACGTCTGAGTGGCACACCAGAGCACCCACTATACCCAGGAAGAAGGAAAGCCAGATTTGGGGCCTAAATAGTCAGATTCCACAGCCTACATGCTTGACCACTGCCCTCTACTGCCTGGAAGCATGCGGAAGAAGCAGTTCCAGGGAGAGGACCGATGGAAGGAACGGAGGATAGCACCCAGGACAGTGCCTTGGCGTGCAAAATCATATCTACGCATTGTTCTGTGGCAGGTACACGTCAACAGGACTGCGATGAGCTGGGAGCAGTATCACAGTGTTCTGGGGTCTGTGCCTATGGGCACAGGGACCCTTCTGGACTCTGGTCAGGAGAGAAAGGGGACTGTCTTAGCTACCCAGCAGGTTATTGTGCCACCATTGATACAATCAAACCACAGCCATGATGTCCAAGGACAAAGGTATTTCTTTGTCCCTCTCTTTCCATCAATCGGGTCTTTTGAGTGATGCAGGGCTCCTGCCTGGATGTGTTTCCAGCTGCTTTAATGACAAATCTGGTAGGTTTTATGTCCCCAGCGCTGGTTCTCTGAACTCGAGGCCGATAGGCTCCAGGCTGGGCTGGATGGATGGGTGGTATCTCTTTACATTGACCTCTACCCTTCATCCCAAAGATGGCCTCCCCAAGGCCACCTGAGTCATTCCCTCTTCTTCGTCCAGGCCTTGATTTCCACTCCTCCCCCATCCACTGACAGAACCTAAACCAGGAGACAACCTTCCTTTGCTGAACTGTCATAAATTCCCAGCTTAGCAGTTTTCAGGCCGCTGGCCTTGGCTCCGTTGTCTCTGTAAATGCAGATCCCCACACATGACAGATGGCCCCACGCTCTGGACAGACATTTTACCTAACGGGAAGCACCCCCACAAACTAGTTAACAATATTGTTTCGCAGCCAACTCCTTTGGATGGCACTGTCCCCGGATTGATTGTTTCGAATCAATAAGAATTGTCAGGGAGCTGCAGGGGCTCCTGGACTTCCAGGGAATGACGGAGCGCTGGTCTCGGCTGTGAGCTCCGAGAACCCCTGGCCTTCTGAATAAACATCACGTCAAAGGTTATTCTCTGTTCTTCCCGTCAAGCCGAAATTTAGCAAAATTAGGATATGGATTTTCCTTTATTCTCTGTGATCACAAATGTAATGTCAGGTTTTTGTTTTTGTTTTTTTTTTTCCAGAAAGCTCTCCATCCCACCTCTACTCCGTGTCAAGGTTGTCAGAAGCATAATTTATTCATACTTTTGACCTCTGGGGAGGACAATATACAAAGGGTCAGAGAGCGTTATTGGATGTCAGGATGAAAATTCACTGCTGCGGCTCCCTCTCCCGCGTTACATTTAATCAGGACTGCACCGACGTGGCTGAGGCGTGCTGCCGTAATTACCCCTGGAGGGCCACCCCTCCTGATTAGTAATTATGCAATATTTATGCATTTCCCAACATCCTCAATGTGGAAGACAGTCAGAGCCGGCTTCATTTCTCTGTAAGGAAGAGAGCATATGATCTCTGCCCCTCTGCTTGGGTCTCCACAGTGAGGTCTGGTTGCTGCATGAGGCCAGGATGGGGACAACAGTGTTATGGAGCATCCTGCTGTGCGCTTGGCCATCTCGTTTGTATGGTCCCCTTGCACGGCCACGCAGGCCTGGCTTATTCTTGAAGGGCTCACAGCACAGCTCCGTTTCTCAGGATGTCAAGACCCAGGCAGCCCTTGAAGTGTAATGATTTTCTTAGAATTGTGTGGAAAGGCCTGGGGGGTGGGGGTGGGGAGCAGAGGAACAATTAATCAATGCTAAATAATAATAGTTATTCTCTGACTCTGACTCATGCATGGAACAAATCCCTCATTCCTAGCCTGCCACAGATACAGCCCAGATGTGCACATCAAGGCTCATCAGAACTCTTGACACGTGGCGTCTTGCATGTCTTCCAGAGGGTTCTCTTTTCCCAGTTATTTAAACAGCTTGAAAGTAGCTTTGACGAACCCCACTGTGTTTTGTCCCCATTCCCCTTGATTGTATTTTGTCCCATTCTCCTTGGGGCAGCCTGGGGACAAGGTCCTGATCCATTCAGGCAGGGGGTGAGAGTCAGTCTCAGGCATCTGCTAAGCCTGGGTTTGTGAGCTGGCCCCGCCGCCTTCCTGCTCTGTAACCTCAGTCTCATACGTAACCTCCCTGAGCCTCAGTTTCTTCCTTTGCAAAAGGAGAACAAGAACTGTGCCTGCCCAAAGGCTGGTGAGAAGACTTCGCAAGATACTGATATGAATTGAGATAAAGAACACTTCCTTTTCTTCTGAGCTGGCACAAGACAGAGCCTCTGCCTGGGAAAGAATGCTTTGATGGTCCTCCAAGACCGCTGGGGACCAGCCCTCAGCACCTGTGTACCTGTGTTCAGGCTGCACAGGAAGGCAGATACTGCCCTGGAAAGGACCAGAAAGGAACTGGGAACTAGGCGGGGGTTGGAGTGTAGAAATCACAGGTGGGCAATGGTGTGCAAAGCACCCTTCCAAGAGACTGTTCTCCAAATCTTCCTCAGAGTCCAGACATTCAAGAAGTGCTTGTGGGAACAGATACCTCAGGGACACTGATGAAGGGCTAGGAGCCTTGGATCCCCACGGCCCAGCGATGGCAGGGGACAATGAGGGAGGGGGAGCCTGCAGCTCTCAGAGAAGGTCACAGAAGTCCTCAGGCAGGACTTGGGCTTCAAAAGTGGGTGGGTGGTGCTGGGTGTGGTGGTGCATACTTGTAATCCCAGCAACTTGGGAGACTAAGGAAGGAGAATTGCAAGTTCAAGGCCAGCCTGGATAACCTAGTGAGACTCTGACTCAACATTTTTTTAAAAATGGGGGCTGGGGATATAGTTCAATAGAGTGTGCCCTCAGTGGGTTTAATCCCCAGTACCATAAAAACAAATGAATGAATAAATAAATAGGTGGAGGGGGTGGTGGTGGGAATGGGTGATGATCAAGGAAATGTCACCTTCAGTTCATGGTCCCCAGTAGATATTTAGCATGTGATGGCTTCTATAAATTGTACAGTACATTGATTGCTTTGCCAAATGTTACAATTGCCCTCTTAGTTGGGATGAGCTGCACAGAGGGCTGATCCCTGAGGAAAATGAGGTCTGATGAAGTGGTCTCCTGCTTTCTAATGCCCACAGCCTTTGAGAAAGAGCTGGTGGAACTGAAGGCTGTTAACAGTGCCTAAAAAGTGCGCCACCAAGAAATAGACCCCACCGAGAATTCTCATCAAGTTTGTAGGACTTATGTGCCTTATATATGTGTCAGTGTAAATAATTTATATTATGAGTTTATTTTTAATTCAATGCATCTGGAAGGTTAAAAAGAGAAACGCCACTTCCCCTTGTTGCTTTGCATCGCGGGGGGATAGCAAGGGTTTCTCTGACAGTTCCTCAGGTTGCAATACCCTCCCCTCATCTCTGCAGTCAGAACCCCACCTAACCTGTCAGGTCCAAGTCAGTCAGGGCCAGAGGCTGACTCTTGGCTCTGCAGGCCCACTGCAGCTAGTGGTGCCCTCATGTGTGACATGTCACCCTTTCCGTAGGGCACAATGATTACACAGTGGGCCCGTGATGTTCCCAAAGATTGAGCCCAGGACCTTCACCGGTTCCCAAATCAGAGTTCCCACTCATTTCTAGGGATAATTGCCTCCATGCTGCCTTGAGGTTCTGAGAACTGTCTTGGCTTCTTTTTGCTTTCTTCCAAAAGTGTGCAAGCACTTTTCTTGTGGGAACCATTTTGCTTTTACAAAGCATTGCTGTTCCCCTCTGTGCTGGAGTTACTGCGTTGACCAGTGCTGTCTAACAGAACTTTCTGTAGTGATGGAAATAATCTCTGTACTACCCAATGGGTTAGCCCCATCTATTTCTAAGCACCTTAAATGTGGCTAGTGTGACAGAAGAACAGAATTTATGACTTTATCTAATTTTAATTAATTTAACATTCAATCTAAATAGCTCCATATGACTAGTGACTACCACTTTGACTGCTCAGGCATAGATGCTGACAAGCAGAAAATCCCACACCTGGATGGCTCAGCTCACTCCTGGCTGAACAACCTGTTCTGCACACATACCCTTGAAGGGTGCTGGATCAAATGCATGCCTCACCAGAATTTCAACTCACCTCCCAGGAAGGAGAAAGCAGGAGCAAAAAAATATCTCAGCATGCCAAAGGCCCGCTGTTTTCTTATTTTATTTTTACTACCATTACTTTGGGCAAACATGTTTTTGAACATTCTGTAGGTCCCACAGTGCTTAGCATGGTGTCTTTCAAAGAATATATGTACAATAAATATTCGGGGAGAAATTGAATGAGGATTTTGTGAAACTCGGTGTCTTCAAGAGACTTAGCTGCCATTGTGAATTTTAAAAGAGGTACAGTGATGTCTGGGATGAGGATATCAGGAGATTGGGAAGAATCACTTAGTAAACACTGACTGAAGGTGTCTCCTGGTACACAGTGGTCTACCTCTCTTCTCCCTTCTAGCACATCAGTTCTGGAAGCTTCTTTGAAGAACTCCTGGTGATTTTATTCATGTGCTCTGGTGTTATGGTTTTAATTGTTCCCCCTCAAAAGATATATTGAGGTCCTAAGCCCCAGTATTCCAGAATATGACTTATTTGGAAATAGGGCTGCTGCGGACGACATTATTTAAGATGAGGTCATTTGGGACTAGGAGGGGCCCTAAAAACAACATGACTGGTGTCCTTGGGAAAAGAAAGAGAATGCCACATAGTGACAGAGGCAGCGATTGGAGAGATCAGCTACAAGCCAAGGATTGAGGGCTTCCACCAGAGGCTGGAGGAAGCAAAGAACAGTCTAATCAGAGTCCCTGACCAGTAGGGTCCTGCCCACACCTTCATTTTTTGACTTTCAGCCTTAAAATGGAGAGAGTATATTTCTGTTGTTTTAAGCCACCCATGTTGTGGCACCTTTTTTTACTGTAGGCTAAGAAAACTAACCGCTGGTTTGTGCTGAGGTGGTGTGGTGACAATACTTGCAGGGACTCCACCTGCTGGTCCGTGAGGATTCTTTGGGCTGTAGGATGTCTGCGAGGTCACAGGGGAGGTAAAAACCCAGTTGGAATCACCACAGCAACCAGTGTCCCCAGAAGAAGTAAGCATTTTAAGCCGGGCGTGGTGGCGCATGCCTGTAATCCCAGCACTTGGGAGGCTGAGGCAGGAGGATCACGAGTTCAAAGCCAGCCTCAGCAATGGCGAGGCACTTAGCAATTCAGTGAGACCCTGTCTCTAATAAAATACAAAAAAAGGGCTGGGTATCAAGAACACAAACAACAATAAATGTTGGAGAGGATGTGGGGAAAAAGGCACACTCATACATTGCTGGTGGGACTGCAAAATGGTGCAACTGCTATGGAAAGCAATATGGAGATTTCTTGGAAAACTGGGAATGGAACCACCCTATGACCCAGCTATCCCACTCCTGGGTCTACTCCCAAAGGACTTAAAAACAGCATATTACAGTGACACAGCCACTTCAATGTTTATAGCAGCACAATTCACAATAGCTAGGTTGTGGAACCAACCTAGATGTCCCTCAGTAGATGAGTGGATAAAGAAAATGTGGTATATATACAAAATGGAATTTTACTCAGCAATAAAAGAGAATAAAATAATGGCATTTGCAGGTAAATGGATGAAGTTGGAGAATATAATGCTAAGTGAAATTAGTCAATCTCAAAAATCCAAATACCGAATGTTTTCTCTGATATAAGGAGGCTAGTTCACAGTGTTGTTGGATGGGGGTACATAGGATTAGAGGAACACTAGAATGGTCAAAGGAAAGGGAGGGGAAGGGAGGGAGCAAGAGGGGAGGGGGGGAAGGAAAAAAAATTGGTGGTTGAATGAGATGGATATCATTATCCTAAATGCATGATTGAAGATCTGAATGGTACTTATATACTTTGTATACAAACAGTTGTATGTAAAAAGATGCTATATATGTGCATTATGAATTGTAATACATACTACTATTATAAATTAAAAAAGAAAGGAAAAAAAGGGCTGGGGATGTGGCCTAGTGGTCAAGTGCCACTGAGTTCAATCCCCGGTAACCCTCCCCCCCCAAAAAATAAAAGAAAGCATTTGAAGTGGTGCTTCCCTGTTGCTGCCTGAAGCGGAAGCCGCTTGGAGCAACGGAACGCCGCAGGAAAATTCGGAGGCAGGATGAAAATGAAAAAAAGGTCTTTTATTCTTCTTCTCTCTCCGGCTCCAGCAATCACTCCAAACCCTCTAACTCCAACCACCACCTTCTTCTTCTTCCCTCACACTCTAACCAACCTCACCCAGTTATATACATATAGCTTTAACAAGGACAAGTGCTTACAGCTCGAGCTTACAGGTGCGTCACGCAGTGTTCACGGGCATACAAAGATTTTTTTGGATAATGCATTACTATCAGGTGGAAACTAGAACATCTTTTATGGCTCTCAGCTAACCGCAATCTTTAGCTAGCTCCTTGATTATAGGCTCCTTCACTTCCCCACATTCTGCAGCCATGTGGAGCAGCAGACTTGGAGCTGGGGACAAAACTCCTGGCCCCAGTTGCACTGCTTACCTGGTCCAGTCACAGGGAGATGCTGCCTTAGGATTCTTTCTTCTCCTGTGAAGCCCAATCTCCCCACCGGATGGAGAGCTTCAAAGGCCAGGATCTCATTGCCTCCCACGTGCCCAAGTGTTCAACGTTTATTAGGTGTTTATTGCACAAAGCCCCGCAGGACGTCAGCCGTGCCTACTGCACCCACTACTGTAGGTCTAGTGTCTGGCATGTACTTGGTGCTTAGTAAAGGTTTAGGCCACTTATGGAGCTGGTGGCATAGGACAGGTCCCTGGGTCTGTCCCCTGCATGATACCTGATGCTCATTTGGGGCTGGGACCCATACTGTACCATGGCCATCTTCTAACTGCTCCAATCCTTCCCATCTCTGATGGATGGAGGAAGCAGTTCTGAGGGACAACGTTGGGCAGTGACCACGGGCCTCTGCTGCTGCCCTTAGTGCTCCAAGACCTCCATTTTCCATCTGCTGAGTAGTGGGGGACCTGAGGCCAGGCAGGGTCCAAAGGCAGCAGCGTGGTCAAGTTCCCTCAGCATGGACTTTGCTGAGATTTGATTTTCCTGGATGGCTGCAGTCTGGAGAAGGTCTGAGTGAGCCCAAAGAGCTCTGAGTTAAAAATGACCAACCGAATAAAGTCAGCATCTTGACTCAAGATTAGAAAATCCTCAACAGAGACAAGCAACTAACACCAACAAGCCGCCTCTCAAGGCAGTCCTTCCGCTCTCACTGCGGCTGTCTGTCCTTTTTAGAGCAAAACAGATCAAACGTCTTCATGTTTCCTTCCCGTGGCCCTGTGCTCACTTGGAAATACATTTCGATCAAATTTGGGCAGGTCTGCCTCATTAGGTTTTTCTGTTCATCCTTGTCAAGATTTCCCACTTGACCACTGTGGCATTATTTCCTTGGTCGGCCATCTCAGGGGAGAAGGGGGCAGTGACGGGAGGCCTTGGCTGAGAAAAGGAAGGTTTAACAAGGTGTTGCTGGCGCCACCAGCCCTCAGCCTCCTGCAGCCCCTGCCCCCTCCAAACAGCACATTGAATTTAATGAGGATGTCAGATTGCAAGTCCTGCCGCTCCCTGCCCCTGAGCCCCGCCCCTCTGGGGAAGTAGAGATGGAAGGCTCTCTTCCTAGGATTGAACCTGAACAGCAAACCAGAACAGAGCTGTTGGCTCCCTCTTCCTCCAGAGGAAAATTTATGGCTCCAATTTCTACAATTTACATCTTTCATTGAATATTCCAGCCTTCCCTCCCCACGGCTTCCAGCTCTGCTCAGGTCAGAAGGGACTACTTATTTCCCAAATGCTTTTTGCATTATTAGTTTCATTTATTATTTTTATGTTTTCCGTTGGGTCCCCGTACATATAATTTCTCTGAGATCCCCTGAGCAACTGACAGTGATCTGGGAGCTATCATCTCAGCACAGAGGAGCTAAGGTGCTGTCGTGAGTTCTCCAAAGGAACAGTTTCTAGGAGATGCATTCAAAATTAGGCCCCATTAACCCCTCATTAACTGGCCCAGAAATGCCCCGGCAGATACTGTCAGGCCATCTACTCCATTCCTGTCTGTTCTGGATAGTGGAGGAATTGTTGGGGCAAAATGTGAAGTTTTAACTTCTCAGACAACTAGAATGCCTATTTCCAGGCCCAAATATTTTTGGAGTTCTCAGGGTCTGAGAAGAATGGAGTATAAAAACTCCATGGTTGTTTTAAAGCAGAAAGGCAAACTGATTTTACTTTGTCTTTGAACATCGTGGTATTTCCATGAAATAAAGGTGGAATAACAACAGAGCAGCCATGTCTGCTATAAGAGCTGCTGGACCCTCCCAAAAGGGCTGGGTTGTAAGGTCACATTTGATGGCAATGGTCATTACTAGATTCCCCATGTCCCTTTCAGAACCAGCACAGTACTTGCACAAAATTATCTTTCTAGACTAGTATTTAGCAGCCTTTTTTTTTTTTAATTGACACAGGGTCTCCTCCTGAGTAGCTGAGATTACATGTGTGCACCACTACCATGCCTGGCTAGCAGACAAATTTTGAGACATCATGACTGTAAATAAATTCTCACTCCACTCCTAAGCAGAAGGGTTTCTGTTTTTGTGTAAGAGGTTTGCTTAGCACACACGTTCTGGTAACTCAGGCTGGGAAACTGCTTTGAGGCTTGGAAAGACCCAGAAGTGATTCTATTAGTAGCTGCTGGGCTCTCATGAGCTGGGAAGTCCTCTCTCTGCTCACATGTCTAGCCTCTGCCTTATCCTGGGTCTTGTATTCAGGAGGAGGTGCATAATATTTGCTGCATCTATATCCTCAGGGCCTTTCTCTCCACTTGTGAAGATGTCAGTGAGAGAGGCACAAAAACATTGGTGTGAGGGTTCTGGCCCTCCTGAAATGGCCTCAGAGTCTCCATTGCTAACTCTGCAATTGCCTGGCCAACTTACCAAGTCCTCCTCTGAATGGGCTTCTTGGAAGGCCCTGTGTGAAAGACGCAGCATTAAATGGCAGCCTCCTTTCCAGCCAGAAGGCTGAGTCTTTCTCATATCCACCCCTTCCTGGGCGCAGCCCTGTGTACCACATGACTCAAAAGGCTGCAGGTTCCAAGGTGCCCTGGAGGATTTTGAAAATTCTCATGTGAACAAAGGCAGTTTTGAAGACACGTTGAAGGGGAAGTTCATACATACATCTAAACGCTCAGAGCACTTCCGCAACCATTATCTCATTTTTATGTCCTTAGTGGTTAAAAAAAAAAAAAAAAAAAAAAAAAAATACTGATTTTTCTGTTTCACATAGGATCTTTTCAGAGAGCACTCTGTAATTATTTTTTCCTATTTCCAAGTATAAAAATAAACAAATAATAATTTCCCTAGAATGAGCACTGAAAATCTGATCAAAGTTAGGTCAGATACATTGACAAAAAAGAAATGATACAAATTGGGCCAACACATGATATGTTCATTTTTCAGAGGTAACAGTAAATTAAGAAAAATAAAAAAAGAGGGAGGTAGAATTTTAAAAATACATATCTTTTTTGAAAAAAATACCATGCATGGCTTTTTAACCTTCTTGGGAATGGACTCCAGTTTCCGTTGAGGTTTAGTGACACAGGTTGAGGTGTCTGTTACCTGACCCCAAATGCATAGTAAGTCTCTGGAACATACTTACAGTCTGCGATACTATTACCACTCAGTCAACTGTGGGGTCCCTCAGTCATTTTTTCAATTAAAAAAGGCCTGATGCTCTATTAACCTTTTGTCTGTTGCTCCATCCTTCACTGAGTGATTGCCCAGAGATGACGAGCTGGGAATTAAAAAAGGCATATATTACTATAAGCCACCTCCAAGTTCTCTGTCATTAGAAAGATGAAGTATCATTTTTTTTCATTTAAAAATATGAGACAGTTTGTCATACTCACAGCTTCTGGGTCTGTGTGCAATCTCTTTGTTTCAGGAGATGAGAAGTAACTCCCACCACTCAAATCCCTGGGCAGGCTAGGAAGCTCACCTGACCCCTCCCCATGGAAGCTGGGCCAAGGAAGGGTGATGTCCTCAGGGAGCAAAGCTACTGGCCATTGACTGTTTTTTTCTTTTCTGCTGACAGTTGCTCTTTGATGAAACACTCACCTCTATCTATCAGAAGTCTGAGCAAGTAAACAAAATTGCACCCTCCAAAACTTTGGCAGCTACTCTGAAGATCAGGTGACTTTTTGGGTCCTCTTCCTGTCCTCTCATGTGGGAAGCAGTGAGTTTCTCAAGGAAGCAGAAAGTCCAGGCCATATGTCTGTGCTCTGTTCTCTCTTGCTTCCAAGTCTTCAAAGAAGCTGCCTAGAGTGGCCAGTCATGGTACCAAGGTCCATGTCAATTTAAAAGATCAATGGGACTGGCTGTCTGGAATCCAGCTACCATTGTTATCTTTGCAGAGCTAGGGGTCAATGTCATGGCTTCTTCTTCAAGTTTGCAGAATGCTTAAGAATTGTCCCTCTTCCCCTCCGCCCTGCCCCAAATCCTAAATTGAAGAACCATCAGTTCTTTGGAGATACATCTTGGTAATGTTGACTTGGATGCAGGTATAGGTTTGATTGTGACTATGGCTGAAATCTCTATTGGGGTGGATGTTCACACAACCCTCTGCTTGTCCTCCAACAAACCTGGGAGGTTTGGCCTGATAGTTGGCTGGGGCCTGGTACAGTGGGAATGAATGGAAAGTTCCAACTCTACTTCTCAGTGTCTCCCCTGGCCTCCCCACCCCAGAGGCCCACTCAGGGCCCTCCTAGCCCTTCCAACTATTTCAGTCAAGACTGACTCACAGAAAAGAAGCTAGCATCTCATTTGACTTGATAAACATTTATAGAGCATGCTAGTGGGCACCAGGACTAGTTTATGATTTCTGATCTCCCCTGTGACTACTGTGAAATGACTTTTATTCATCTCTAATTGAATACCTTCTCTGAGCCATTTGTTAGCTTTTCTAAACTCTGTGGAAGGGACAAAACTGTCATACCACTGTTTCTGTGTGTCAGGAAGTGTGAGATGCAATTTTGAGCAGCAGTTAATGCAGGCACCAGACTGCTCAAGTTCAGATTCTGGCTCTATTAGGTATGAGCTCTACATGTTTGGAAAAGTTACTTGACCCTTCTGAGGTAGTTTTCTCATCTGTTAAGTTAGGACATAACAGAATTCACCTCCTAAGGTTACTGGGTTATTAAATAAGGGGTCGTGGAGGGTGCTCAATGCCTGGCACAGAGTTCAGTGCTCAACAAGGTCTGGCTGCTATTACATCAGTAATCATGATCACATACTTTCCTCTTTAATCCTTGTGAGAATCTCGTGAAGTAGACATTTTATACAAGTTTTGTTGATGAGGAAAACTGAGGCTCCCTGGGTAAGATAGAGAGCCAGTTCTCACATCCAGTTCTGCAGCTTCCCAAATGTACCTTCTTTACACTGTAGCCTCAAATTATATGTTCTCCCAAACTCCCTTCTCCTGCCTGGATGCTCTGCAGAAAGTGTCTGTTAAAGATGGACCCTCCTAAATCAGCATAGTATAGTGACACAGTTACATCAATGTTTATAGCAGCTCAATTCACTATAGCTAGACTATGGAACCTACCTAGGTGTCCCTCAATAGATGAGTGGATAAAGAAAATGTGGTATATGTACTCAATGGAATATTACTCAGCTTTAAAGAAGGGTGAAATTATGGCATTTGCCAGTAAATGGTTGGAGCTGGAGAATATCATGCTAAGCAAAATAAGCCAATCCCACAAAACCAAAGGCCAAATGTTTTCTCTGATATGTGGATGCTAATTCACAATAAGGTGAGGGGGCACTAGGGAGGAATAGCTTTACCTTAGATTAGGTAGAGGGAAGTGATGGGAAGAGAGGGAGAGAATGTGGGGATGGGAAAGATAGTGGCATGAAACAGACATTATTACTGTATGTATGTATGTGACTACATGACCAATATGATTCTGCAACATGTGCACTTAGAAAAATGAGAAACTATATCCCATCTATATATGATATATCACAGTGCATAAATGCATTCTACTGTCATGTATAACTAATTAAAACAAATTAAAAAATTTAAAATGGACCTTCCTGTCCCTAAAGCATGCACTTCACTTCATCAACACCTCCATCATCTACCTCCAAACTTCATGAACTTCCATCCGGTCTCTACTGCATTCCAAAGCAATCATTTTGCTTCTTATTCTGTGATCTCCAGCTTCTCCCTGGGCTTGGTTCCAATCATGTTAACCATATTCTTGCTCTCATATCTTCCAATCTCTCTTCCACTAGCTTGGTCCCTTCAATTAAATTTTTTTTCTATCAACAACTATGAAAACAGTAACACTCTTTTAATGTCCCACCCAAGATCTGATTGTTATAATTTCAGGAATTTTGCAAGGTGTTTGACTTCACATTGATAACTTGAAATCTGCCATGGTAGGAGTATTTACCTTATGAGCATCAGCAAATGCCACAAATAAGGACTTCATTTTCTGGAGAGTCAGTTGTAAAAGTCACCAGCATACCCATTGCTCCCACCCCCACATTTCCAACCTTTCTCTTCTTCCCTTTAAAAACAAAGTTCTCCAAAGAGTGGCTGTGCTTTCCTACTCTCTCCACAAAAGCATCTACTTGTCTCCACCAGTGATGGAGACTTTACCTCCACTCCCACCACCAAGGTCATCAATGCCCTCAGTCCATTTGAACTCCGCAGCACTTGTACTACTGACCTTCTCTCCCTCTTCATACTCACGTCTCTCTTAGCTGCTGTCTCGCTTTCTTTCTGGTCCCCTCTGTCATTTCTTCTGGTTCCTGAGGTTCTGTACTTAACACCTCTTCTCTTCTTTCTAGACTTACCAATCTCATCTACTCCATGGTGCCAACCCCCCTTGCCAAACCTCCCACGGCAGGTGCTCTCTGTGTGACGTGCCCCATCTCTTAACCGGTTGGATGTCAGTGCCGTCACGCTAAGTGGCTCTGTGCACACGCATGTGAGGATGCTTGTGGTGTCTCTCCGTTTTCCTCCCTCAGGCCTTTTTCTGAAGCTGTGGAAGGCCCAGCTTGAGGGCAGGAAGTATGGAAGAGCTAATACTTCCTGGGCGTAGTCCTTAGCCAAGGGGAGGCTTGAGCCAGTGCATAAGCGCTCCGCCTTTTCATCCTTTCAGGAGGTAGTTCTCAACTGCCGTCTATTTAGTTCCTTAGAGAATCTCCAGTGAGACTGAGCTCCATTTGCCTATGTCAATAAGCAGCTAGAAACCTGCCCCGCACTGGCTTTTCTTCTTTCCTTGTTCTACTGACTCTCCCCGTTTCTTCACTCTACTTTCTGGCATCCCCTACCAACTAACTACTGTGCCCAAGTCTTGTGTCTCAAGACACAAGGGGAACCTGACCTAGAAGGCTCCAACACTGAAATTTCAGGGCTAGACTACTTTGCATCTCCAGACCCATAGTAACCGTAGACCCATGTGATCTCAAGATCAACGTGATCTTGAACCAATAATATTGATTTCTGCCTCTCTCCTTCTTTCTCTGAACTAGCGTGGATCAATCAGTCCATACTAGCAAAGCTCAGCCAAGTTCCCTAGCTGGAAATCCCTGAGCAGATTTCTCTTTGACTTCACCCACCTCATCAAATCATTCAAGTCTTCTAACTTTGAAATGGTTCTTGAACCTGTCCCCTGGGCTTAGGACAAACTGATAGAAAATCCTCAACTTGCCAGAAGCCCTTTATCCTCCAGTAAAGAAACTCTGCAAGTTTTTTCTTTGTGCACTTGCACACACATGCAAACACACACACACACCCATACACACACAAAGACTGGAGTGAAGGCTTTGCACATGCTTTCAAAGCACTGGAAAAGCTCTATCTCTGCAAGTATATACACTATGGATGAGGGGCTTTCCTTCCCTCCTCCCAAGAAGTGGCTACCTCTTCAACCACTAAAATCACAGGAATTATAGCTCAGTTTGACAGCCTTTATTCTTGAGATGCCAACCAACTCAACAAATAGTAATTGTAATGTGATAAATAAAATCTATAACCCACTGGATAAGTTTTGCTTCCTTAAGCTCTGGGAGTTGGACCCTTCTTCCCAGCTCTGAGGTCCTGGCAGCAGCTTAGGTGAAAGCAATAGAAAGATGCTGCTGCTGCTGCTGCTGCTGTTTCAAAGCTCTACCTGCCAGGGCTCTGCTCTATTTCTCGTACTGCTGGACAAGAAGTGTCTCTTTTTCAAATGTTACTGGTGAAGCATTTCCCCAAAGGCTGCAATTTTCTAGACCAAAAGCCAACCCTAGTGTTCTCCTGAGACAATAACAATCCCTCTCCTAGGAATCTGACATTGAGATTCAGAGAAATTGACTCAGTTACCAACACTGGCTCAGATGTAAAACTGTTGGCTGATGCCGATTTTCTTCCCCACTGAGGCTGCTGCCATCAATGAGACAGGTGTTTTGAGGCAACGATCAGTGGTTGACTTTGACAGGCTTCAGAAAAAGAGTCTGAAGAAAGAAGCAGAGAGAAGAGAGAAACAGATGAAACCTAAGAGACCCAGAGAGGCACAGAGTTTACTTTTCTGACATTACCATGCTTTGATGAACAATCTTATACATGCACATTTTTGTGTATCTATGATTCTTTTTATAATGAATTTCTACAAGGGGAATTTCTGGATTAAAGAATATTCACATGTAAAGACTTTGATATAAGTCACCAAATGATCCTTTAAGAAATTTTGTATCGATTTTTATTCCTACTTAGTCTGTGTCTGGAACCTTGTACATTTATGTTCCCTAGATTTTATGCTTTAAAGAAAACAATGGGAGCATAAACATACATTTCGTAATAAAAGAAAAAAAAAAATGACTGTTTCACCTAGAGAAAGATGTTCAAATTCACTTATAACAGGAGAATATACAAAGTATCCTAAGCTACCACTTTTCACCCATCCATTTGGTAAATTCCAGAAGTTTGATAACACACTGTTGGCAAGAGTGTGGAGAAACAGGCACACTCGTACACTTAGATGGATGTGTGAATTGACAAAACTCTTAGAGAAGACAATTTGGCAACAGCTTTTAGGATTAAAAATGCATAGGTCCCTGGTCCCAGTAGTTTCACTTCTTGGAATTCATCCTGTAGATACACTGGCACAATGGAGAAATGACATATGTTTAAGTTCTTAATTGTAGTATTGTTTATAAGACTAAAATATTGGAAACCATCTCAGTAAATTGTTATATCTATACAATGAAAAATCATTTAATGATACATAAGGAAGAAGATCTTAATACACTCACAATGGAAAGCTCTCTAACACAAATTGTTAAGAGGAAAAAGCAAGGCATAAAGCCATATACTATACAGTATGCTTTATTTTATCTAAAAGGATGAAAATCATGAAAGATTATGCATACAGACTTTTTTTTTTTTGTAATATAAAAAGAAACTTAGGAAAGGTACACAAGACATTCGTGACAGTAGTTACCTGTTTGGGTGTGGTGAGTTCTAAGCACATGGGAGATTGGAGTGGGAGGAAGACCTTTCATTGTATTCTTAATTTTCCATTTTAGAGCTATGTAAATATATTTACTATCTAAAAAGCTATAACGAAATAACACAAAACACTCCTCTTGTTTAAAATATTAATTTGCCTTTGAAATATTTAGTGAGTTTGAACATTTTTTCATAGGCCTATTGGCCTTTTGCATTTTTTATTTGGGAATTACAAATATCCTTTGCCAATTTTTTTAAAAAATTAAAGCTTCTTTTCTTATTGATCATATGTGTATTCTATATATTAAAAACACTGATGTCTGTCTCTTGTAAATGTCTCAAAAAGAGACAGACATGTTTTTTTTCCAATTTATTGTTTACCACTTAAATTTTAATGGTATTTGATTTTATTTATAGATATTTAAAATTTTTATAGAGTTAAATTTATCTGTTCTCTTATTTATAAGCATTCTTTTGCAAACATGATTAGAAAACAATTAGGTTTTCTAATATTCAGCTACATTTTCTTCTAGACTTGTTTTCATGTAAATTATTATTTCCTCTAGAATTTACTTTTTTGTTCTATATAAGGCCAAGATGTAGCTTTTCTTTTTGCCCAATGGCCAGTTGTCCCCAAGCTCTTTTTGGACTAGTCATTCTGTGTCTACTTACTTAAAATGCCACCTTCATATAAAAAAAAAAATCAAAAAGACTGATTAGTTAAAAAAAAAATGCCACCTTCATCATAGAATGAATTATTTTTATACTTGGTCTGTTTCTGGGCTCTGTTTTGTTCCTCCACTGATCATTCTGATAGACCTACAACAGACCAACCTGGTACTTGTTAAGGAACCTCCAGTCCTTCTGAATTTAGACCTTGCTCCTTCCACAGGGCCTCTGTCAAGACCCTGGGCAGTCACCCAGCCTTCCTTCTGGCACCTGTACGGTATGCTCCACTGTAGGTTCCAGTACAGATGGCTTTATTCACCCTCCCCTCCCATCTGAAAGGCATATTATGTCCACTAATCTGTGAACCCTTCAAATAAAGGCCATGTGTCCTATTTTTCATGCCACTCACCTATGAATACCATCAACAAGAGCACATGGTGTCAACAGTCATCTAAGGAACAATGGAGAACCCACTAATGTCCAGTCTGTCTACTTACCAACATTTTTGTGTTATCTCTAAAAATCACATATTCACTCTGACCTTCAGGATCTTTGTCATCAAAATGAAGATAATAATCCTTACTTCATAAAGTCAGTGTGAGGATTAAAATGAGTGAAAACATCCCTACACAGGCCTAGGAAATAGGAATCCCCCAACAAAGATTCATTTATTCACTCATTCAAGATAATTGTTCATCAAGTGTATATGAACATTTTAATTGATCTGTTCTTTCCTCTATCATCACAAATGTGGCTATGCTGAATCAACTTCTTTGTCATGGTTCCTTAGGCAAGAGAATAGACGTGACTGCCTGTGGGTTCTAGATGGCTTCAAGTCGGAGAAGCTCCCAACCATCCTTCAACTGGGGTTTGGACCACTTTGTAGTATATGGTGAGGGCAAGATAAAGGACACTGAGCGTAGTGAGGAAGTATGGGGTTCTGATGTGTGTGTGTGTACTGAGTTTGTTTCCAGAAGTAACCCCAGAGTGTGTCTTCCAGATAGCCCGAGAGCCAGAGAGACGCTATCTCAGGTGTGCCTAGGTAAGTGGTCCATGATTCCACATTCTCTCCCAGTTCCACTCTCCTCTCTTTCTTTTTTTTCTCTCCCACACCTTTTGCTCTCTCCAGAAGGTTCAGAGCTGCCATCCTCTCTCTGTAGCAGTTCCCAGAGCTTCTACGCCAAGCCGTCAGTCAAATTTCCCTTCTCCTCTCAGGAGCGTGGTGCGATCTGTCAGCATAATGAAAGAGGGTGGGGAGGTGGGAGAGGCAAGAGGGCGTCAGGGATGCACGTGCAGGGACATCTGTGAGAGTGGAGGGCAGGCTACGGGAGCCTCCCCACCTCCCTGAAGCTGGTGGCTTTCTTCCTCGTCCCGTTCCTGCAGATTTGGCCCTCTCCTGGACTTAGCTCTGTGACTCTGTGCTTTTATATTCATTCTCTCTCTAGGTAGGAAGCTCCTCAAGGCCAAGGCCTTATTATATTTTACTCCCAGGTGCCTGGAATATAGGAGACACTCAATAAACGCTTGCTGTCTGAATGAGCAAATGAATGAATGCTATGGATGTCTTATTGGTCAATAGTGACTTTTCGACAATACCATGTGAGCATGCCACTCACCCTTTGTGGTGTGGCCCAGAAAAGGATGTGCTCAACCCTCTAAATGAATCGATTAACTTGTGCCAGTGGGTGTCAGAGTTTTCCTCTCTTTTCTGGAGTCGCCACATTGAAGCACAGTTTGGCGTGTCCTCATCCCCCCTGAGATGAAGAATCCACCTTGCAGTTTATGGTAGTTTTAAAATGGGGGATTTTCGAATAAGACCCAGTTGGGGGTGGTCAAATCATGCTTCTACTAACTAAGTGATTCTGAGCTATAATGTCACTGTCATTTAAAGCACCTGTGAAGTGAAGAATAGAGCCCATCTCAAAGAGTTGGCATAGGGGAAAGTCTAAGAATAGCTCTGAGCTTTCAATAGACACTCAATAAAGTTAGCAATTATTAAGCTACATGGAGTCACATGTGAACAGCAGTGTTGGAGTAGATAAAAGCAGGCGGGAATTGAGACTAGTTGCCTGACTTCACCTTTCCGATTCTTTGTTAGTGGTAAGGAATTACTTAGAGTCATTTCAGGGACTCGGGGATGTGGGGTAAATTGGGGTACAGGGTTCTTTCCCAAGCCTGTAACCACAGTACACGAGAGCTCAGCTGGGCCAGCAAGTGGGACTGTTTTGTGCTTTTTATGGTTTATTTGGAGCCTAACAAGTTCTGGAGATAGAATGATTTTCATATTGATCACTCGGTGCACATTGATTGAACACCTACTGTCTGCCAGGGGATACAAAGATGAATTAGACACAGTTCCTGCCCCCTGAGGAGCTCCCAACCTACTTGCAGAAACAAGATAAAAACTTAGAAGGAGTTCAATCTTCATCCAAAAATTGAATAACAGTTCAAAAGATCCCAACACGAGGGTAGTGCATGATTTCTGCCTCGTGAGTGGGAATGATCAGTTCTCCTCTCGGGGTGGGGGAAGGCATGCAGGGGTTGGGCTGGAGACAGAAAATGCCCTAAAAAGCTTTGAGATGGAGTCTAGACCCAAAGAAGGAGGGACTCTAGGGAAAGCAGTGGGGGGAAAGGAATCTGTGCTCTGGGGACAGTGAGAGGGCTGCTCTAGATGGGAAGGTTGGTCTGTGCAGTAGGAGAGCAGCATTGGCCAGGCCAGGTCCTCTTGTGCCGCCTTGAACCTGGAAACAGGAAGTTTGGAGTGGATTCGGGTCTGTGGGCAGCTTTCCATCAGGGAAGTAGCATAAGGAACCTACGTTTTTGGAACTGCCCATTTCAGTATTTTGGGAACTGCCCATTTAAGGACTTCCTGCGGATATGAGACCCACACTGAGTTGGGTGATTCTGACTGGGAACAGAAAGGGCTTTTCTTGTACCCCAAAGGCACTGGCTGCTTCCCAGTCTTGTTTATCTGGGGTCTGTTTTCTAAAATCGTCCATGGTGGAGAAATATGGTCTCCTTTGGTCCTCACAGCAGCTTTGTGTAGAGCGTGGAGCGTGAACCACTTGCCTGGTGTACACATTCAATTATGGGCAGATCTGGGGCACAGCTGGTTCCCACCTCTGTGTGCAGGGCACTGATCCCTGCGCCATGGAGGCCAGGGGCTGAGCGTGGGTATACAGGAAGCTGACAGGGGCTGAAGTCTTGAACGGCACTTTACATCATTAGAATAGATGCCATTTCCCCAACCGTTGTCTTTACATGGCTGGTGGGCATTTGAATATGCAATGATGATACTTCAAGGCACCTAAGGGAGGATTGGCCTCAACCTCTCCCCCACCTCAGGAGTCTGCCATTAGGCCATGAACCTTAGTGGGTGAGGCCAAGTAGACAACTAGCCATGTGGGCTGGCCACGAGCAGATGGGCTCAACAGCAGAGAGCGGGGGATTTATTGCTGGGGCCAACACCTGCCGTGGGCACAGCAGGCTTAGTCCTGGGGTCCCCTGAATAAGCCCTAGGAAAAAGCTCATTGTAACCCCTTGTGGCCCTTTGTGAGCCAGGTCTGGAGGCCATCCAAAAAGCTAAATAAGTATGAGAGCTGGGAGACAGCAACCCAATTTGGCAATTAGCCCACATTGGCCAGGCAAGATGGATTTTCAGCTTCAAGGAAATTGGCAAGAAGAGCGGAGGGAACCCTTACATTTTTCTTTCCTATTCTGGGTCTCTTTCCAGCTAGTTGAAAAAAATCTATTTTGCAAAATATATGGGCACAGAACGAAACCCAAACCCAAGGAGAGTTTTTGCCATTTGATGTATCGTCCCCTTTATTTAAAAGGATGAAAGAGAGAAAATGTTTTTCAAAAGTGACATCATTTATCTTATGATAATCAATGAAACCTTCATAAACTAATATATTAAAGAAAACATTTAAGCTCAAACCAAGCAAAAATGCAAGGGGCGGGGGGTGTCTTAGAAATAACCCTGAGTTGTGAGTGAAGACACAAGGACCTACTCGTCTGATCCTTTTTGAGAGCAGCTGTGTTGAGTCATTTGAATTTTCTAGACCTTCTTTCCTGCCTCCACGGTGACTGAGAGCTAATAAACCACAGGACTACTGACTCTGCCCCTGATTGTGCTGAAATATAACGAGACCCACTTGATACACTGCGACCTGCTTAGTGACCCTGATGACTGCGGGGTGACTGTGGAACTCTGCCCACTGCTTTTCCAGGAACTCCATCCAAGCGGGGCTTGGTTTTTCTGAAAATCCTTGGCCGGTAGGGATGGGGCCTCAAGCTACTGTGGTTCATCCTTTTCCTTCATTGCTGGGCCGGGCACAAGTGCTTATTCATGTTCTCCCCATTCTGCCTGGCAGAGAGGAGGTATTGGGAACAAAACCTCCCCTCCCCTCTTCCACCTGCACCCACAGCCTGTGGGGGAGGTAGCCCAGGAGTCTGTCAAGAGAATCACTGCTGAGTACTTTAACATTCTCAACAGCTGCTGACCCAGTTTACCACGCAGGTGTCCCAGGTGAAGGGAAGATGCTGCAACACGGTGGGTTGGCCTTCCTGGTAGGGAGGTTATAGGATACAGAGAGAGTTTAACTTTTTCTTGAGGGCAGAAGAAGGCTCCTGTGTATTCTTTTCGAAACAAGAAGGTTTCAAGGCAGGTGTACCATTACCTGGAGGGAGAGGGCGTCCATATCTTTTTGATGGTGACCTGAGGGAACTACTGAGCCTCCCTTCCACTGCAAGTTTTACTTCTGAAAATATTTCAGGCCCTGAAGTTTCACCAACGGTGTTTTATGCACATGGGTTAAGTAGTTCCCTTTCCTTTGTGCTTTATTTCACAGTATGTCTTGGGTATCTGTTCTTGTAATGCTTCAGTATCTTCTTGGAAACTGTAAGACCTCTTGAGTGAGTAAAGTCTAGGGGTGGATTGGGACAGAATGTTTTCCCTTTGGGCCCTGGGACGACAGCCTTCCTCTTTGGTTCCATGGACACCACAGGGGACTTGATGTTCCTGGGGTACAATGGAAACTCTGCTGGCTTCTGTTATAATAATATTCTAATGACACATAATAGTACACTAATGACACATTTATGCATTTAGTTTACCTTCCAGAATATGAATTGCATAAAAACAGGAATTTGTGACAGTTTTACCAGTGTTAGAACATAGTCCCTAAAACATGGTAGGAGCTCAAAAATATGTTAAATGAATCAGTGAGTCCTCCCAACAATCTTGAGTTGTTGACAACTTCATTTTAAAGAGAAACTAGCTGTACTTTAGAAAAATTAAATCATATCATCAAAGTCTCCCATTGAGTTTGTTGTAAAGAAAAGATTCAAACTCAGATCTGTGTGACTCCAAAGCAATGAATAAGTAGTATAGTACTCTCAGAGAATCCCTCAGGGGTGACGTGAGACTAGGCTGTCATTTTTCCATCTCTCCTGGTCCATGTTAAAGGAATCAAAACAAATGTGGTCATTTCTCTTGCACTTGCTCCATGCTCCCTTCCAGGTCAGATGCAGATTTTACTTTGTGATGGAGTCAAAATTGAACTTCTAGTCCCAAAATGCTTATCACGTGGTGATCTGCAGACTGACGTTCTACTGTTGGTTCTTCCAACCCCAAAGACAATGGTTTGGTCATCAGCACAAAACAATGGAAAGTCTAGGGAAGAAGTATTGCCTTCTGTCTCCTTAAATTGAAAAAACATGCTATATGTTTTGGGGGAAAGCATGGCTTCTTAGCCCATAAAACTATGCTCTCCATACAGAAAACATATATCCAGGAAAGTGGGAACAAAGGTGGCAAAAGGAACCTTCCCCAAATCCCCATCATGAAACTTCACAACTGATTGTTTCCATTGTATTAATTTATTCTCTTGTTTCCCAGCAGTGATTTGTTCTTATATGACATCAAATCTCCCTGACAATTCTTATCATGGTGTTGAGCTTACCAAGATTAATTTAATGGAGTAATGAATTTAATTTTTAGAATAATCTGCAAAAAAAAAGAAGAAGAAGAAGAAGAAGAAATACAAACATTTCAACAAACTAAGAGCTCTGTGAAGACAAGATCTGTGTTGTATTCATCTTTGTTTTCCTGGGCTAATTTGGGTACTAGGATATATCAAGTTCTTGTGTAATGTGTGCTGAACAAGTGAACAAGTGAATCTTGTGAGTTAATGTTGGTTCAAAGCACTCTTGTCCTTACGGTAGTAACTGTGCTGGTCGTGGTGGTGGTAGTGAAGTGGGTCATTTGGTAGAACAGGGAATGTTAGAAAAAGATTCCTTAGAGCTGGATTTAACCCAAATTGTTACTTTATCATGCTGTGCTGTCCCTAAAGATCATCACTCAGTTCCAGGTGAGAACTGGGGATACCAGACTGTTGCTGCCTGAAGCGATTGCCGCTTGGAGCAACGACGCTGCGGGAGAAAATTCGGAGGCAGGATGGAAATGAAAAAGTTCTTTTATTCTTCTCTCTTCTAACTTCTCTCTCCAGCTCCAGCAACCTCTCGAACTCCAACCACAACTCCAACTACTATCACACTCTAACTCTAACCCACACAGCCACTAACCCTCACCCGTTAAATACATTTTGCTTTAACAAGGACAAGTGCTTACAGCTCGAGCTTACAGGTGCGTCACGCAGTGTTCACGGGCATAAAAAGATTCTTAGATAAATGCATGAATATCAGGTGGAAATGCTTGAACACCTTTATGGCTCTCAGCTAACCGCCATCTTAGCTATCTCCTCAATTAGGGCTCTTACACCAGACCCCTTGGAAGGAGCTTACCCTCTATCTATCCAATTGATTCTTACCCTGGAAAGAAATTTCCCAGGAGTGTCATATCCTCTAATTTTTTTAAAAGGGAAGATCAAAAGTATATGTTTTTCACATAAATTATCCCAGTTTTAATATTTTGACAATTATAGTAGAAGCTGCTAATTCTCCCTAAAAAATTTTTTTCTCACTCTTCCAGAGTGAAATAATTTTTAGTTGGGCTAGAAGGCCACTGAGAACAAAGACTACATTTCCCAGTGTCCTTTGCAGTTAAGGTTTTCCATGAGACTAAATTGTAATCAATAGATTGAAAGTAGGGAGAAAGAAAGAAAGAAAAAGAAAGAAAGAAAGAAAGAAAGAAAAAGAAAGAAAGGAAGAAAGATTGATTCCCCTGACTTGTCCCATAATGGGGGGCGGGGCATGAGACAAGTGGAGGAATTTTGATTGGGCAAAGGGGAGGGAGAAGAGGGGAGGGGACATGGGGGCAGGAAAGAGGGTAGAATGAGATACACATCATTACCCTAGGTACATGTATGATTATATATATGGTATGACGCTACATTGTGTACAGAGAACTGAAAAGTTGTGCTGCAATTGTGTACAATGAATCAATGCATTTTGCTCTCATATATACCTAATTAAAAGAAATAAATTAATTTAAAAAAAGAGGGACTGTGCCCTGCCTTCCCTCCTGTCATCCCCATCCCTACTGGCAGGCTGGCAGACATGCTGGTGACCATTTTGGAGTCCATGGACAGAGTAAACACATTAGCAATGGCAGACCAACAAAACAGCAGGAGCCTGGTTCCCTGAAGCCATGGAGCTAACTAGCTAAATTTAATATGAGATGGAAATACATTTTTGTCTTGTTCAAGCATTTTTATTTTGGCTTTGTTTACTCATGGGTGAATCTTGCAACTGATTAACACAGTAACTCATTTCTTTGTTGAAAAATATCTTTGTGGGTCAAAGAAAGCATGCCTGTGGCTCTAGAGATATCCCTTTTTGTGACTCTAACTACCTTTCCCCCTTTGAAGAATTCTGTGACCTCTTTGGAGAGAAGGTCAAGTTTCCACAATTCTTTAAAACCCTGGACATTGTCTAGAAAACCCTGGAAGAGGGGCAGGAGAGTGTTGTCTCTGTCTCTGCCAACCAGAGAAATCTGGTTAGTTTGGCCAGTGACCAAAGGAATTGGAGCGTAGGCACACGTACTTGGGCACCTCTAGATCAATTCTAGGAGCTTGAGGTCATGATTTCTTCATCTGATTCCCTCCTTCTGCTCCTCTTTCTTCTGCCTTTTTCTTCTTTTCTCCTCCTGCTCTTTTCTTTTCTCTTTCTCCTTCTCTGGCTCCTCCTCCTTCTTTTTTCTTCTCTCTTTCCCTTTTTAAATCAAGACTTTCTTAAAGGGCTTGTATCTGGAGCAGCTGGCTGTGGGATGGTGGAGAAGGTTGGGGGTGGGAGACCACAGGAGCAGATAGCTTTTTTTCCTTTCCCCAGGCTGAAGCCCATGGTTGTACGCTCTGTAGGAGGATCTTGAAGAATCAGCTGGCCTAGAACATGAGGATCTTGAGGCCATTTCTCATCTGTAAGAAGGGTGTTGGGTTTATTCGTTGCTCTGTTGGACAAGAGAATGACAAGGAAGGGACAGGATGGGGCATGTTCTCAGGAGTTCCAGGTAGATATGGAGATAGCAGAGGCCAAATGCAGATGTCACAGTGCAGATGTGCTCCAGGGATTCACAGGGCACAATGGAGTGCCCAGGACAGAGACGTCAGAGGACATGTACTGTGTCACTTGAAGGTTCCTGAGTGTGTGGTCTGCTCAGAAAGTGCCCTCAGAGGGCTGCACTCACAGACAAAGAGGCAGTCCCCTCTTGACTATCTTCAGTGAGTGGTCAGGTCATCATTAAGTGATCCTTTCTGTCACTCCCAATTTATTACGTATCTTTGGGTCCCAGGGACTGTGTTGAACACTGAGGACAGATTGATGAGGCGCCTGGATCATGTCACCATGAAGTGACGAGCATGAAGGAAAGGCCCAGAGAATCACAGAGATGCCTGCCGGACCTCGCTGTTGGACCAACGCCACAGCTCCAAGCTGCCCACCGACCTCATGTGTGTTGAATCCAGTGGGGCGGGAAAGGCTCCTGTCTCCAAGGGTCTAACGTGGGCAAATGGAACATGAGTGAATAGGTATTGAAGAATATGGAAAATTCCAGGGGCTTCCCGAGGACATAGAGCAGTGGCACTGTGCCCCACGTTTCCAGAATCAAACTTCTTCAGATGTTCTGGACCCAGGATGCCGACCTGGAAGGACTGGGATGGGCTTCTTTGTCCTCTGGCTCTCGGTTGTGTTGGCCAATGCAAGTCTCTCCCGAGAGATGAGAGGCAGCGGGGGAGAGCCAGGTCAGGGTATCGTTTACTCTTCATTGCCACTGTCACTTACTCCTTGCATGGGCTCTTCAGAGTGGCCATGTTCTAACAATGGCCACAAGTTTTGCAAGGCAGTCCTCTTCCACAGCTGCAGCTGCAGCTCTCTCCAAGTTCTGGAACCTGCTTTCTCCTTTAGCCCGTATAGACCTTGCAGGGAACTTCTCTCCACTGTGTTAACCCAGGGAGCTTTGTCATCCTTTGCTGGTTTTCTTTACTCCCTCCACACTTTGCAAGAGTCCCTTCAGCAAGCTCTTTTCCGGGTACTTGGGTGGAATGTGCCACCTGTTTCCTCTGGGACCTGGCCAGGCTGTCCATGAGACATACTTCTGCCCCATTGTGATGCTGGGCCAATCTCTAAAATCATATAATGCATACAAAATAGATGATTTTGTAACATTTTATCATATTTGATCCCTGTAAGAACCCTGTGATAGAAACAGGAAGAAAACTGAGAACTCTGGGAACAGCAGCTACTGAAAGTCCCACAGCTAGCACTATAGTGTAGGATGGCATCTTTGACCTAACTAGTACAAGGTCTGTGCTAAGGAGGTGGGTGGCTCTCCTTTGTCTTGGGGCCCCTCTGAGGTAGGAACTTGATGAGCACAGCATCCTGAGCTTCTTTTGCACCTGTTTCCCCCCCCCCCAGTCCCCCCACCATGCCTCAGAATGGAACTGCTGCACCCGACCAGCAATAGCCCTTTGTTC
The DNA here is from genome assembly GCA_025594165.1 of Tamias sibiricus. Taxonomy (NCBI): domain Eukaryota; kingdom Metazoa; phylum Chordata; class Mammalia; order Rodentia; family Sciuridae; genus Tamias; species Tamias sibiricus. The sequence goes on from CM046671.1 coordinate 27,668,120, forward strand.
CACACTAACGAAGCATGTTCTACAGGGAGCTGGGGGTTCCTTTTCGATTTTCAGGACCTACAAATAGCACTCTACAGCACATTGTTTGCTAGAAATTACCCAGAGCTCAGCTCTTCTGCGTTCCTTCTGCCTTTCGGAAGGAAGCCGCAGCAGTGGCCCCAACAATCAATGGGTTTTCCATGGTCTCTGACTGTCCACTAGCTCATATTTTACTGGTTTTATTCTGCTTATGCAGTCCCAGCTGTGATTATCAATATGTGCATTCAAACCACTCCTGGCTCTGACTGTAGCAATGATAATAAGATTGTGGGGTGAAGAGGTGGTGATCTACCTCTCTGGCAAGGTTACAGTCTTGAGGGAGGGTAGAGGAGGGAGCAGAGGGGAGGGTGGGAGGGGGAGACTGAGCTCCAGGAGGAGGGATTAGGGAGAACGGGCTGGAAGAGAGAAAGGAGGGGCCCTCAGGCCAGTCTGGACACCAGCCATGCGTTGGGGCCACTTCATCTCTTTGCTCCAAGCAAACTGAGTCCGAACACTCCCATCTCTGAACTCATACTTTCTCCATTTGCAGACCAAACACCCTCTCTTCAGCTGTTCCCTGTCACCCCTTAAATCCTTTAAATACAGTCAGATAAAGCCAGTAAGTTGCAGGATAAATTAACATGTTCAAGCAATTACCAAGGCTTTATGATAATTCAAGTACAAGGGGCTTAAGCTTTGAGTCTGGAGGAAAAGGGAATGAACTTCAGAATCCCTGACCTTTTTTTTTTTTTAATCTTAAAAGTAAAAGGGGGTGGGATATTTTCCTGGTAAAGTGGACACAAAAGTGGACATTTTGCCACTGACTCGTCTGGAATTGTATTTCAAACCTTCAATCCAACATGTTTCCTTAGCAAGCACTGCAATATTTAACTTGTGCAAATGTTTTTATTCAACCTTCTTATAACTCACTTAGGCAAATGTTGAGATTTATGCATGTCTTGGATATTCAAAGTTGGCCAATAGATTGTCTGTGACTCCAGGTGGGTCTAAAAATACTGTGGATGTGTGGATGACTGTCATGTATGTGGTGTGACTATTGCTGGAAAAAGTTACAATTCAATTCCAACAATATAAATGAGATGAGCCCAGTCGAATCATTTGTTATATTAATATTCATACGAGTTGCGTAGTCCTAACAGAGAAGAAGAAGAAAAAATGAACCCGAATGGAACAGAATGGCAAATAGATTATTGAGCCCAATCAAGTCTGTGGTTACCTGGGAAGTTACAGATATTGTGACTTAAAAATTAGCTAAACTCCTAACTCAGGACTTGGGGAGGCGGGGGTGGGAGCAGGGCTAAATGTCATCCTGATTCTTGAGTTTGGAAAATCATAACATAGTGACTATAAAAGTGGCTTTAGTATGAATCAGGGTTGGAGACAAGAATCTGGTCAAATAATGGTTAATACCTTAGTCATTTAAGAATTCTCAACTAGGAGAGGGAAATAAAATCTGGAAAGCAATGTCCAAATTTATTCAAGAAGACAAAATTGTTTCCTTATAGTGCAACTATGTTTTAACCTCAAGAGTGTTTTAAAATTGAAAATGTAAGTATATCAAATAATTTAACAAAATAATATATAAGTATTTATTTAAACATTTAATTAAACAATATATAATCATTAAAAATACAAATGTTTAAAAGACTCAAGCCAAAAATAGCATTGGTTTTGTTGGATTAGGGAATTCTGTGTGTATTTGGTATCTTTAGTTTGCAATGTGTGAAAGAATTATCTTGTGTACTAACAGTTCAGTCTTGTGATATCAGTTTAAAATGTGATCTGAGTAGGAAATCTTACAAAATTAACAACGCATATTAGAGAATTTAGGAGATCTTAGGGTTCACCCTATTCCTAAGTTTAATTTATTAGATTTATAAGAATTTAAGTATTTGGGAAGGTTTTATTTATCAAGGGAGGTACTTAAAAAGAAAACAAAGTATATTAAATTTACAACCACAGATTAAAATGTTTTAAGGCATTTAATTAACCACATTAATAAATGGAACCAACCATGAATCAAGCACGCCTGTAATCCCAGCACTTTGGGAGGCTGAGACAGGAGGATCACGAGTTCAAAGCCAGCCTCAGCAATGGCTCTCACTTAGCAACTCAGTGAGACCCTGTCTCTAAAAAAAAAAACAAAAAAAAAAAAATACAAAAAAGGGCTGGGGATGTGGCCCAGTGGTCGAGTGCCCCTGAGTTCAATCCTCGGTACCACAAAAAAAAAAAAAAAAAAAAAGTGGTTGTTAGAATTTGGTAGGCTTATGGAATAATGAGATATATAAGTTAAAGATAAAAGCTTAAGGAAGAAGTAGGTTTTAAAATTTGGCTCAAGGAGAAACAGTCACGTGAAGTGGTTAAGAGCTTGGTTGCTAAAGCCAGTCTGCCAGGGCTTAACACTCAGCATGGCTGTTTGATTGCTGTGTGATCCTGGGCAGGCATATTAACCTGGCTGTGCCCCAGCCTCGTCACATACAGAGGCAGTGCTGACGTTAACAGGGTATTAACAGAGCCCTAAATAAGATGATAAATGCATGTCACCACTAGAATAGTTCCTGCCATATAATAAGAACTCATTCCATACTAATAAGTTGAAAATCTCATTTCTAAAACCAAAACTGAAAGTCTCTTCTGAACATAAAAGCCTACTCATAAGAACATCAAAGAGCCCACATGACATGCGTGTCTATATAAGGTGCTTCTCAAAGACGTGCCTTGAAAAGTGAGAAATGTAATCAGCTGAGCTTTTTCCTCCTCGCCTTTCTTCCATGAACTCAGCACTAACTTGCTTCACTCATCTGGGATGGTCGAATATGGGACTGGCTGGTGTGGGTTCCTCCACCTCCTGTGTGGCCCCAAGATTCCTTACTGTTCTCCAAGACACCTCTGCTCTAGAGCAGGGAGCAGTGGGCATCTCCTGGGTGGGGAGAGGACTTCTGCCAGCCACTGGACATTCTGTTGGCTCCTCATCAGTGATCAGTCATGGTGATCATATAACCCAGAAATTATGTAATGACCCCAGTGAATGGGGACTTGAGAGTACTTTTTTGTATTTTTTTTAAAACTATATTTTATTATGGACATACCTCTTAATCATTAAAGAGGACAAGGAGTTTTGCTTTTGGTAATAGCAAGCTGGATAGATAATTCAGACGAAAGCTCTCACTTAGAAGTAGAGAAACTCAACAAAACTTAAAATACATCAGTTTGAGTGGGGCACTGAAGATTATGATGCCAAGATCCTAGAGAAGAAGGTCTAGAATTGTACCAGGAAATGAAGGGCAAGTTCGACTATTGGGAGTCTCTGCTTATTTCAGAAAAGACAGAGGATAAAAAGCTGAATAAAACCTCAAGGCTGAGCCGGGCATGGTGGCACACACCTGTAATCCCAGCACTTTGGGAGGCTGAGGCAGGAGGATCGCGAGTTCAAAGCCAGCCTCAGCAATGGCGAGGCACTTAGCAACTCAGTGAGACCCTGTCTCTAATAAAATACAAAAAAGGGCTGGGGATGTGACCCAGTGGTCCAGTGCCCCTGAGTTCAATCCCCAGTACCACAAAAAAAAAAAAAAAACCCTCAAGGCTGGTGGGGTTCAGGGCCCAGCAAGTACAGGAGGCCCATTAGCCCCACCCCATGTTTGGAGTTTGAACTCAAAGGACTAAACCTCAAAGTAAATGTGAACCAAGTATATACTAGCCCTAGCAAGAATTGAACACTGAAAGAAGAAAAACGAAATGGAAATTTTATTGCTAGACCTCAAGACTTACAAAGCTACAATAATCAAGACAGTGTGTAATTGCCAAAAGGATGGGCAAATAGACCAACATAACAGAATAAGAAGCTCAGAAGCAAATTCACACATACACGGACAATGCAGTTTTTACAAAGATGGCACTGTAAACCAGGAGGAAAGGAGGTCATTTTAAAATAAATGGTGCAGAATATTCATATGGGGAAAACATGAACCTTAACACTAAGCAAAAACCATCAATTTCAGATAGTTTACAGGCATAAATGTGAAACAAAAAATCATCCAGAAGATAACAGAAAAATAGTTTCATTATTTTAGGGTAAGTGAAGATTCCTAAAGCAGGATGATACAAAGGGTCCTAACTACAAAATAAAATATTAATAAATTGGATTACATAATAATTTAGCAATGTTGCTCATCAAAAGACAGCTTTAAGAATGACTTGGCAGCCAGGCACGGTGGTGCACACCTGTAATCCCAGCAGCTCGGGAGGCTGAGGCAGAAGGATTGCGAGTTCAAAGCCAGCCTCAGCAAAAAGTGAGGAGCTAATCAACTCAGGGAAACCCTGTCTCTAAATAAAATACAAAATAGGGCTGGAGATGTGACTCAGTGGTCAAGTGCCCCTGAGTGTAATCCCCAGTCCCACTCCCCACCCCCCAAAAGAATGAGTAGACAAATCACAGTTGAAATATTTGCAACTCTTGTAAAGATCTAATATCTAAAATATATAAAGATATTCTCACAAAACAACAGGAAAAAGGCAGTTAACCCAATGGCACAAGGAACAAGACACCTGTACACAAGGGATGAATCCAAATGGTCAATAAACATAAAAATGTACTCAAACTTAATAGCCATCAGAGAAATGCAAATTAAAACCACTATGTGATACCACTGTGTACCAGCCAGGAAAGCAAAAATTAAAGACTGACCATACCAAGCCTCGGCAAGGAAGGGGAGACACGAGAACACTGGTGCTACTGGTTGGAGGATAGGTTGGTATAACCATTTGGAAAAATCTCTGGCATAATGTGCTGTCTTTGAACCACAGGTGCACCTCATGTCATAGCAATTCTATTCTAGGGTGTATATCTGAAAAAAGGCAGAATCCTAAAGTGACAACCCCAAGATTTCCTACCCTAATCCAGGGACTATGACTATGATGGGATATCATGACCTCCATCTGTGATTATGTTGCATTACATGGCAAAGGGATTTTGAAGATGTATTTCAAGTTACTAATCAGTTGACCTTGAGGAAGAGATTATCCAAGGCATTTATGTAATCCCCTGAACAGAGTGTTTGCTCTGATGGCAGCAGCGGGGAAGCCACAGAGACTCAAATCAGAAGGATTTGGCCATTGGTGGCAGGAATGGGGGAGGCCACCAGTTGTGGAGAGCACCCCCCAGCTGCCAGTCAGTTAGGAAATGGAGACCTCAGTCCTATAACAAGGAATTGAATTCTGCCAACAACAAAAAGAAGCTGAAAAGTGGAGTTTTTCCTGAAACTGAAGAATTAATTCCAGTTGACACTGTTTATCCTTGTAATATCCTGAGCAAAATACCCAGTGACACCAGGCTACCTTCCGATCTACCCCAAACGGGAACTAACAAATGGGTGTTGTTTAAACTGCTAAATTTGTGGCAATTTATCATGCATCAATAAAGGACTAATGTGTGGAAAATCCAATGGACGTGACTGTATATACACACAACAAGACATAAATATAAGAATGTTCATAGCAGCATTATTTGTATTAGCCCCAAACCCAAATGCCCATCAATATTAGAATGGATGAATGAATTAGAATGTAACTCTTCAAAGGAGTACTAGAGATTGATGAAAATGAATAAACAGTAACTACACTCACACAATAGCTCTCACAACATTGTGTGGGAAAGAAAACAGAAACAAAAGTATATATTGTGTAATTCCATTTATATAAAGCTCTAAAATTGGCAAAATTACCCTGTAGTGATTATCTTTGGGGAAGAGGCATAAAGGAGAATTCAAGGTGCCGGTAATGTTCTATTTCTTGACCTGGCTTGCTGTTACATGGGTATAGTCACTCATTCCTTTAGGACTTTTATACCTTTTTGTACCAGATTTTCTTGAGGAAATACCAGGAATTGAACCCAGGGGCAAATAACCACTGAACCACACCCCCAGCCTTTTTCTTTTCTTTTTTTTTTTTTTTTTTTTTTTTTTAATTTTCAGAGTGTTTTTCACTAAGTTGCTTAGGGCCTTGCTAAATTGCTAAGGCTGACTTTGAACTTGTGATCCTCCTGCCTCAGCCTACTGAGCTGGGATGAGGGAGAAATAAAACTTCTGTTAATTTATGTCACTGAGGTTTGGGGAATGTTTGTTACTGCAGCATAATTTAGCCTAAGTGACTATTACAAAGCAGGCTAAGTCACCCTAAATAACCTGGTTAGGTGGATAAACTGGAATTCAAACCCAGGCAGTCTTACACCAGAATTTGCCCTGTTAATCACCTATGTATGCATTTGTTCTGCCTTTCAATTGTAATTTTTCCTCTTATAATTTTGAGGACCACTGGAATAACCATGTGGCTCCTAGGTCAAGAGTTTTAGATAGATCTTTAGTATCTTTATCCAAATCAGCATGTAGAGGTAGTCCTATCTTGAGACAGTCTCTCAAATCTGGAGCTTCAAGTGTTTGCGAGTATATTTATCAGAGTTCTCTAGAACAGCAGAACCAATAAATATTTTTAATTATATATTTAAAAATAATTGAATCATACATATATATATACATGTTCATGTATGTATATATATGTATATATATATATGATTTATTGTAGGAATTGACTTACATGGTTATGGAAGCTGAGGAGTTCCACAATCTGCCATCTGCAAGCTGGAGACCAAGAAAGACAATGGTGTAATTCTGTCCAAATCTGGAGGCCTGGAAATCATGGGGCTTGATAGTGTAAGTTGGAATCTGAATCTATCTCAAACTCTGAGACCCAGAAGCACCAGTGTGAGAAGGGAAAAGAAGATGGATGTCCTTGCTGAAGAAGAAATAGCAAATTTCCCCTTCTTCCACCTTCTTGTTCTGTTCAGGCACTCAACAGATTGCAGGAGGTCCCCCCACATTGGTGAAAGCAAATCTTTACTGAGTCTACTGATTTAAATGTCCATCTCTTCCAGAAACACCCTCACAGACACACCCAGAAATAATGTTTAAGCAGCCCCGTGGGCATCCCTTAGCCCAGGTCCAGTTGACACAGAAAATTAACCATCACAGCCCAGGATTATTTCTAAATGGTAACAGAATTTAAGAAGACTCCTCATGAACCCAGGCAACGTAGCACATGATCACCCCTCTTTTGTTCCATTAGTTTTAAGATTCTAGGCATTTGCTTGGATTTTAAGGCCTTGAGTTTGAAACTATTTGGAGAGCTGGGAATATATTATTTCCATGAGGTATTCAAGGAGAAGTTGATATAAATTCTTTTTTTTTTTTTAAATTCCAATTTGTTATACATGTGTTTTGTTTTAATTCTATAAGTTCTAATTAAAGATCAGGGGCAGGAAGAAAAAGAAAGATAGAACTACATATGAACTTAGAAAACAAGCACAACTGATTGGCAGAATCTCATGCAGCTCTGGAACAAGCCCTTCCAACCACAGTCCAGTAAGGATTTAAACATTAACATATACAATTGAACAAATAAATGGGCAAGTCACTGGTTAATCTCCCTCAGCTCTGCCTTCCTTACTGAGGCATCGTTCTGGTCCCCCCTGAGCTCCCACCTGAGCCTCAGCTATATGTCCCTTCCTCCCATCCCTGCCCCTTAAAACACATACATGCACCCCAACACACACACACACACACACACACACACACACACACACACACATTCACTATGATGCTTTGCATACTATAATAAATCGATAAATCTGTTTTTTATGTTAATTGTCCTCAAAGGTAAAAGACAATGGACTCAGAATTACAGGGGCATAAAGCTAGAAGACATCTTGGGTATCATCTTAGTCAAACTCCCTCAATTTATAAATGATGAAACTGAGGTTCAAAAATCACTGGTGACTTGATCAGAGACAAATCTGTGGTACTTCCTCATAGGTCTCAGATGGGAACTCAAGGCCATATTCTCCAGGGTTCCATCCAGTCTGTCACACTGCATTACCAGGTCAAGAAAACTGGGTTTCTCTTGGAGTGATTGATGAATGTGCTTTGGCTCATGATGTGGCAGACACACACAATGTAAATGTCTTAAATGCCACTGAAATTTACACTTTAAAATGGTGTTCCACGTTAAGTGAATTTTATCTCAGTAAGAAAAAAAAAACTCAGAAAACTAATGCAACGAGAATTAATTATATCAGAGCCCATTACTAATTGTACAAGGATAAGTCCACTTGAACAGAGCTAACCCCCAAGGCCAATGTTATTAATTCAGTTCCCTGCATCATGGTGGTCTGCCATATAGCAGTGGGTAGATACGGCTCTGCTTGTTGGCTTTCATCTCTTTAGTGTTAAGACCAGCACTGTTGTTTCCACAGTACTGTAATGTCAGGGAATTATATTTAAGCCATCCTTAACTCCTCCAGCCCACATTGATCTTTCCCTTCTCTGAAACTCTGGCACTATAGCCTGAACTAGATGATTTAGAACTTAATTAGGTTCCATCTTGTGCTGTGCTTTAATTGTTTGATGTGGGATAATCTTGCCTTGCAATAAGATTATAAGAACTTTGAAGTTACAGACTCTGTCTTACATTCATTTATTAAAAGCATTCATTCATTCACGCATGCTTGTAATAGACAGTTTTCACCCAACTATTATGTGACTGGCGCTGGGGACACAAAGTGAGAGCAAGACGCACAATCTAATGATAAGGAGTTCAGTGTCTATAAAATCTCCTGGCCTGGCCCAGAGGGCCTGGTCCACCAGCATCTAGCCTTACAGTTGAGAGACTTTCTCTCACTCCATATTCCCTTTTCTCTGGTTCCCTGTTTCAAGTGTCAAGGAGAACATCAACTGTCCATCTCAGTTGCTTTCCCATCCCCTCCTTGTCTCCATCCCCCCCATATCCCCCTCATGCATCTCTTGCCTGGGCTCTGTAGGAGCTTTCAACCAGCTCTTCTGTCTCACCAGCTGCCTGTGCTGATGAGATGAGCTGGTTCAAAAGAGCTGGCTGCAACATTAAACTGAGAAAACGGAGAAGAAATCACGCAACACACGGACATGAGTTTCTCAGGTCGAGGGTGGGATTGCTCTGTGACCTTAAGGGTCAGCTTCCATGCTGGACAGCACTGGAAAACGAGAGAGCGTGCACCTGGAATCTCTTTATTTTATAAGGGGGACACACGAAGGAGCTTTGATGGAATGTTCTTCACCAAATAAGGTGGGGGATAGTATTTCGAAAGGTGGGGGATAGTATTTCGAAAGGTGGAGTCTTGCTTGGTGATGTCTTGTGGTCAGCAGATTGATTGACATCTTGGCAAGTCATACCCATCTCAGGTGCTGTGTGGGATCACAGGCAAAGCAAGAAGAAAGGCACACTTAGGTTGCGTAGCCCAGTCAGAGTGCAATGCCAGACCTGTCACCTCATATCGCTCCAATAAACATAGCTCACACACACAGCCCGTGGATGGCTCGCGACACTCCTGCCCATCCACCCAACGCCAATTCCTTCTTCTGATTGCAGCCAGAAAGATCTTTCTTTCTCAAGTACAGACCTAAGTCCATCATTCCCTAATTTTGAAACTTTCCCTTATTCTTTCAGTGCCCCTGAAGAGATGAAGCCCAATCCCTCAGTCAACCTTTCTAGGCCTTTGTTGTTTGCACCCCCATGATCTCTCGAGGCTTTCCCCTGCCCCCCACTTCCTCCCTCCTCCCGTGTCCCAGCTCCTGCCACCCTAAACATACTGCAGTTCCTCATGGTGCTTTGCCTATGTTCTAGCTTCTTCATGTAGCCTTTGCTCTCCTTCCTTTCTCCCCTCTCCTCGGTCTGCTGGCTTCAGCTCACACTCCAGGTTTTAGGTTGGACATCACTTCTTGCTCACTGACCTCCACCAGGAGCTCTGAAGTCCTTCCGCAACCTCTGCCTCCCATACCAATGTCCTTATCACACTGTATTAGAAGGTTCTATTTCCCTGCATCTCCTTTCATCTTTTTTTTTTTTAATTCGAAGTTGTATACATAACAGTAGCATGCATTACAATTCATAATACACATATAGAGCATCTTTTTTACATATCACTGTATACAAAGTACGATTATTATTTTTTATTTCTCTTTTCTTCTTCTCTCATCTTTCCTCTCACTATTTATGACCCACCCTTGCACTCTCAACAGAGGGGAAAACAAGTTTTATACATGAATTAGGATTTTGAGAACTGGGGCAACTGAATGATTATGCATCAAAACGGTGTTATATATAGTTTCTTATCTATTTCTTGACTCACTTTCTCTTCTCTTTTTCAGTAATTTCTACTACTTTGACATTTCTTATTTCCCTCAACATATACATAAGTTTGGTTTATATATACATCAGTCTTCCCACTAACTTGTTCATTCCAATTCTTTTCCTCTCTCTTCTGCTGATATTAAACTACTTCCTAAGAAAAAACAACTCAATATCCTCACCTCCTTCCTCCTTTCATCTTTATATGAATTGTTCCATGAGAAGCAAGGACTAGATCAGATTGTTTATAACTGTCTTCTCAGAGCCTAACATATAATAAATGCCCAGCAACTATCTGTTGAAGTAATTGAATTGGATGACATTGAAGATACGACTGCAACTGCACCAAAGGAGAAAAAAGTACGACTTGGATGGCTACCAAATCCTCAAAATAGGATCCACAGTCTCCCCAGATGAATGAGGCGGAGAGACCAGCTCCTTGGTTTTCTTGACTTGCACCTGAAATGACCCCTGCTAGCATGATGGAGGTCACATCGTCCTAAGTGTGATACCTGAAGCAAACCTGGAAGTTTAGAGTAAACAGGACCTGAAGACCAGTGGAAGCACTAGGAGGCCGAGCCTGGGGAAGGGCAGCTACGAGGGCAGAGGGAGAACTGTGTGCAAATCTCTAAAGTTTCACCACCGCAGGAAACTTTCTGGGGCTTTCTGCACCAACGGTAAGCTTTGAGAACCATGATGTGGCTACCTACAATGCGGGGGCACCATTCTGGTACTTTCTACCACTGGTTGCAAGCTTGCTCACTTGCCTTGCTGGGGACAAGCAGTAAGGAGCCGTGCAGGTTTCAACGACAGCAGTATCTAACACAGTTCAGGCCCCCAGACCAGATGCTCATGACTGATCAACTATGTTGTGTGTTTTGAACACCATCAGAAGGTGACAACATCCAAAAACGTCCTCTGGCACCCACAAGCTGGCCCCCATCCCTTGGTTAAGCTTCCTCCCTGCATCTCAAGGCTTGGAATGTAGGTAAAGCCTAGTTTGCCCTTGGATGGTGGCCTAGTGGAGGACGACTGAGAGATCCAAGATCAGGCTCCAGGAGGCTGTGGCTACAGGGGTAAGAAGAGAGGAGTTTTTGCAAGGGAGGAGGAAAGAGAGGCTACCCAGATGGGGGCAGGAACAGGGTCAAAGCCTTCTCCTCTCTGTGAGGGCCAGCCCTGACTCCTCACAGAGGCCTCTGTAGAACTCAGTGACATTTGGTCCAGGTTGCTCCCTGCCCTCTGGTAAGAACACAACCTCCCCTCCCCATCCCCAAATTCCCTCTCAGGCATTATGTAGTGTGGCAGAGGATTTTCCCACTGGAGTTTTGTAAAGCGTGATAAAAATTCTGAACTGAAAACCAAGGATACAAGCTCAGAGCTCAGCCGTGCTCCAAGTGCAGACCTTGGAGTGAAGGAATGAGACGACAGAACTCACTGGCGGCAGGGGAAAGGTTAGTTTGCATTTTAAGGGAAGCTGTACTTTGCCGGATGCAGAGGGAAGCCTGGCAAACCTCCCCTGGTGCCTGCTGGTCTTTGCCAGGAGAAGGATGAGCCATTGTTTACATCTCTCCCAGCTGCCTGCCAGGAGTTTGGCTGGGAGTCTCACCTCCCCTGCTAGTGCCCAGAAAGGAGAAGCTGCACAAATCACACCAGCCACATCCCGTGCCCCCATCGCCCAGTGGATACTTTCAAGTCCTGCCTCTTAGTGCCTGCTCTTCTCTATTCAGATCGTATCTTGGCTCCTTTTTCTCTGTTTTGGGGCTACAGAGTCAGGGATTTGTCACCAAAGGACTGTCAAGCAAGGAGTATGGCTTCAGCTAGTCCCAGATTTACTTAGGGATGTCCACACCCCTCAGAAGTTAGTCAAAGAGCCAAGGGTAAGTGGGCTCTTCCCTGTCACTTCTCCACCTTCCTGTTAAATTGCTCAGAGGGGAGATCAATGGGTCTGATGGAAATTTTATTTATCTTCCTCCCTCCATGGGGTGTCTTTGCCGCTACGGTGGACGGTGGACGGTGGGTGTGAGAGAGGGAACTCTCAGCATGAGCCAGAGGGCTTTTCTTTCACCTTTGTCAGCATTGTAGCAAATGATATCACGACCGTGTCATTTTACATCACGGCAGGTCAGAAATCAACCGCCCACATGGGCGGTTGGCAGGTGGGAGACAGAGGGAAACAGAGATCGCGTCTTGACAGGCTGGGGGCAAATGAAAACTGGACTTGGCTTTGCCAATGGATGGGGATTTGTACTCTAAATCTCTCTTATCATATCCCTACAATACAGGGAGACATACTTAGCTGCTTAATGTTTGCCTTCCTCTACCAAACAGTAGACTCTATGAGGACAGAGATTGTGAATGAATGAATGAATGAATGAGGTAACAAAGGGAGAGATGTGGGCCATGAGGACCCAGTTCATTTCGTGTTGCATAATACAGAAATGATTATTTTATTTTTAAATATATTTACATGAAATGCTTGCCATAAAGAATGAAGTGATATCTATACCAAACATAAACCACCGGGTCCATTAATAATTCAGTCTGTCTTGGGACACTTTGTCTATGCATTGGAAATTTGGATTAACTGCTTTTATGCCCAAACGGACCGAAATGGCTTTGTTGCTTCTGGGTTAAGTAGATCCATTCTGGATAGAACTGTTAATTCTCAGAAACAAACTCCCGCTCTCAATCATGTACAGATAAACCCTTGGAGACAGTTCTGTCCTGCTCTGAGAGTAGTTCTGCCACCACAGAGTTCCAGGAATGCTGAGTGGGTAATTATAAAGATTTGGTGCTGATACAGATGGCATCATGCCCTGAATGAACATGGCAGCCAGAGATTGCACGAGCCCACCAGGACACAGTTGGTCTCCAAGGGGGTGTGAGACTCCAATTCCAGATCCTCTGGGCTCCCGCAGGTTCACCACACCATCTGCTCTTTCCTTCCAAGTTACGCCACCTGCTGACCCAATGCTCAGAGATTGAGCCTTGCTTTCATGAATTATTTTCAAGAGTGGGCACGTTACTTTTACTTTTTTGATTGTTCAGGTTCTCTGCACAGGCATTTTGATGGATTTGTGGTTCTTCTGTTTATCTGCTGTATTTCTGCCCAGGAAAAGAACATTAAAAGCCGCTGCACGGCTGCTGAGTAAGAGCCCTCGTGGAATCCTTTCTTCCTATGTGATCTTGCAGCCCCAGTTCTTTTGCCATCTCTTCTAGCCCTCCCAGGGATGATCAGTGGTAAGACTCTAGCACAGGTGTCCAGGCACCCATAGGGGATCACCTGGATAAAACCCAAATGGTCCACCTTGCCCCTGTGGCCAGCCACAGAGCTCAGATTCCCACCATTGTGAAATTCTTTCCTCTTCTGGGTCTCTAGCATGCCTCTGTCACACCTTCCAAGGACTCACTCAACCACATGCCTTCCAAATTGGCAGCCCCCTAGGGAAGAATGGACATCAAGTTTAGGAAGAAGAGGCTTGTCAGGCCTGTGGGGACCCATAGGACAGAAGGCGCTGGGACAGCAAAGAAGGAATATAGCCACATGAGCACCTTCCTCCTTTAGAGAGTCCCACAGCATGCATGGGGATAGGCCACCTGAGCCACAGGCTGTGACCCAGAAGTTGACACTCTCTGCAAGGGAGTATCCATTACACAAACAACTAAGAGGCTCCTGCGCCCAGACTTTCTCACCTCCCATCAGAGTACTGTTCCCAAGTTCACCCCAGGATGACACAGACACACCTTCTAAATGCCTCATGTTACATCCTTTTCTTGTTCAAGTTCCCTCCTTTAGCCTTTTGCCCTGAGATTTATTATTCTACAGTGATTTCTTTGAATTGCATTTGAAATCAATTAACACAGGTACTCAAAGATGAATGCTCGGACTCCAAAGAAAGGTGATGAAAACATACCATTTAAATAGAAATCAATTTCCCTTTCATGTATTTCCTCCTTGCTGCTGCCCCAAATTAATAGTTTTTAGATATTTGTGTGTAAAGGGGAGACCGCTTTCACATAAACCATTTCTTCCACTGCTTCCTCTTGCTTCTCTGGCTCACCTCAAAGGCACAATTCCCAGCTTGCAATGTTACTGCATAACTGTCTTCATGGGGATGTTTCATGCCATGGTCACTGAATAAGCATAGCAGCTCCAAGAGCATTAGGGAAATGCCTCCGGGCTCCTTGTTTTGTCAACAGCAATTAGATGATTTGGGAGGCAGTCATTCCATGCCCACAATATCAAACATCCAGACTGCACACAACAATGTCCCCATGACCTTCCCAGTTCTCTTTCTGTCTTGGTCTGATCAGAAAGTCTGAGTGGAACACTTAGATTTTTAATGGAGAAAGATAACAAAAAATGGGAGGTAAAGCAAAATGTAGTCCAGAGGTAAAGCAAAATGTAGTCCAATCTCTGGTGCTCTTTTAACTTGTAGATGTTAGAGCTGCTGTAAAGGAGAAAGAGAGTAAGAAAAGAAGGGGCACCAACGTCACAGGTGGAAAAATGTTTAAGGTAGATCTAAGTTAGCCCAGGAAGTGCTTCTCTATTTCCCCCTTGATACTTTCCTACTTCTCCCCTACCTGGGAGCTGGGGTACTTACTGTATTCCAAGCATTCATTAGGTGTTTTGTACATTAGGCCTCCTTAAACTTCTCACCAATCAGGTGGGAAGGAAGTTGCTGTCATCATGCCCATTTCACAAGTGAGAAAAACTGAGACACAGAGAGATGAAGTAATTTTGTTCCAGGTTGTGAAGGTTTATTTTATGTGTCATCTTGACTGGGCCTTGGGGTGGCCAGATATTTGGTTAAACATTATTTTGGGTGTGTGCTGGCATGGGGTGTACATCCAAATGAGATTAACTTTTGAATCAGTAGACTGAGAAAACAGACTGTCATGGAGAGGGGGGTGTCGTCCAATCCATTGAAGGCTTCAATAGAACCAGAGGCCGGGCCACAGAAAATCCATTCTCTTAGTGTCCTACCTTCACTCTGACTGGAACTATCACCCTGGGATCCTGGTTCTTAGGCCTTTGTACTGCAGTTTTGGGGATTTTTCAGCTTTCATAATCATGTCAGCCAATTTCTTGTAATACATATGTGGTACATATCACTAGTTATGTTTTGGTATGGAATCCTAATATGGAAATCATAGAATTTAAACTCAGAAAATTTGATTATGAATAGGTCCTTAAAAATGTGTTTTCTGCTTTTTATTGAAGGCATGGACTTTAACATCTCTATAGGGATCTACAGGCATTGGTTGTAGGGAGGGGACATTTCTATGTCACTCCAAAGAAATGCCAGATCCTGGAAGCTGTGTCCATAGTTTCAGGGGATGTTTTGTCCACACAAAGTATCAGGGCAGAGATAAGACTTCTGTGTGGAGGGGGATGGGCAGCAGCCAGTGGACAATTCAAGTTGGCTTCTGCTGCTCACACATAAGGTTGATATAGATGACTCCTGGAGGAGTACAGAGAAATATAGGACTGTTAAGGCAGGGGAGCATCTGGACGAGATGGGTACACTAGTTTTCCCTGGAAATGTCAACAGCACTGTGCCATCTGGTAGTCACCCTGCAAGACTAGAGATGCAGCTCAAATTCAGCTCCAGCTCTCTGTCTGTAGAAGTACACAAGATATGACATGGCTGAGGAAGATCCAGCTGCCCGCATGGAGACCTGTAATCCCAGAGCTCTAGGGAGACAACTAACCCATATTCACCTGTTCTAATTCTCCCAAGGCTAAGGAGTTTGGGTGTACCACATCATCTTCCCTTATAGTTTTAGAATCCAGTGTGGGAAGGAATCCATTGTGAGACAAGCCTGAATATTCACACTCTGTTGAGCTTTAATTCTTTTTTTTTTCTTTTGCAAAAGACAAGGGTATGTTAAACTCTGGCTTTCTTCGGGTGTTTTAGGCATCTTTTCCTGCTAGAATTTTGAGCTGTGCTCCTTGAATAATGCTTTCAGAGACACACATTTCTTTCCTGCCAGCCCTTTCAGAAGCACACAGAATGGAGCATTTCTTTAATTTCACTGCAGAATGTAATTATTGTTCAGACCCATTCCAGATACATCTGGCACTCATTTTCTCTTCTCATCCTCCCTTATTAAAGCATGTTACAAACTAAAAGGGTTGGCAAGAGTGGGAAGAAAAACATCCTGGAACCCAAAGTAAGCCTCTCTTCATTACAAATGTGTCAGCAGTACTAGGAGAGCCCAAGAGGCATTGGCTGGGGTGCTGGGACTGTGGAATCAGGCTGCAGAAGCACCTAAAGCTTTCACCATTGAGGTTGGTGAATATTGAGTCAACTCATTTGGCTCAGCTGGTCTTGGTTTCCAGTGAAACCAACCAGTGCATTTGGACCTGAAAGAACACCAGGTCACATGTTCCACAAGGCTGAACCAATTCTGGATCCAAACACCACAATATAGGGGTCCCACTAAATACTCCAAGGGCACCTCTGTCCCTTTCTCTTTAGACATAGTCCATAATCTAAGATCAAAACAGAATGTAGAGAGCTAAAATTAAAAAGAGTGACAATACCAAGGGTTGGCAATGATAAAAAGCAAATGGTACATTAATGCTGGGAATGAAAAATGGAATAGCCATTTAAGAAAACAGTTTAGCAATATTTAATAATGTTAAAACACACATACACTGTGTGTGTGTGTATATATATATACCAGACAATCACACCAAATATTTCCATTTTAGGTGTTTCCTCAAGAGCAATGAAAACACATGTCTACACATAGAATTACACATAAAAGTTCACAACAGCTTTATTCAAAGTAGCTCCAAACTCTGAACAACCCAAGTACCCATCAGCAGAGGACTTGTATAAATAAGTGTGGTATATCCATTCAGTGGAATATTCTTTAGCATTAAAAAGGAATGGACTAATACATACTGGTGAATAAATTTTTATTTAAATTTTGTATTTTTTCTTTTTAGTTATACATGACAGTAGAATGTATTTTGACATATCATACATACATAGAGTACAACTTCCCATTTTTATGGTTGTACATGATATGGACCTACACTGGTGGCGTATTCACATATGAACATAGGAATGTTATATCCAATTTATTCTACTGTCTTTCCCATTCCCATCCCTGCTCCCTCCCACCCCTCACTCCCTCCTGTCCAATCTGGTGATGGTGTATGGATCTTGAGACATTATGTTAAATTTAAAAATCCAAACACAAAAGACTATGTGATTACATTTGTTAAACTCAATGAGAGATAAATCTGATCATGACCAAAAGTGGATCAGCGGTTACCCAAGGCTGGAGTGACAGGAAGTGGCAATTTACTAGAAAGGCAGAGAGAGACTTCAGGTGATGAAAATGTCCTCCACCTTGATTGTGGTGGTGATGACATGGGTATATAAGTTTGTCAAAGTGTTTACTTTGATGACTTTTAAGTGCATTTTATTGTATATAAATTTTATCCCATTAAAGTTTATTTTAAAGTTAGAGTCTGTGTTTCATGATTTTGGACCAGAATTAGAAAATTTCAAGTGGAAAGAGGACCTTAATGTTTTCTTAGTTCCTGCCTCACATTTAAGAGACCAAGGACCAGAGGGTCTGAGAATTGTCCACCCTCATCTGGTCTCTTAACCCACAGTGCAATTCTCTTTCCAAGTGTCTCTGGATTCTCAGATAGAAGGTGAGAGCTAGATACCCTAGCTCTAAAATGACAGCATGTTCCAGCAGTGAGGAGGACCTTGACACAGTGAAGCCCAGCATGAAGACTTGTCTGGGCCTCTCTGCCTATCTGTGGGAGCCATCTCCAGGCCTCTGTCTTCCCCCTTATCTCTCTTTCTAGTACTCAAGTCTTCCACATCTTCAAGACCCACATCTTTACTGACACCTCCTGGGATCACCCCAATAACTGCTCTTTCTTTTCCTTTCCTTTTGTTTTAGTCGAATTTTTACTGCTGTGACTAAATGGCCTGCCAGCACAACTGTAGAAAAGGAAGAGTTTATTTGAGGGCTCACGGTTTCAGAGGTTTCAATCCAGAGATAGCCAGCTCCATTCCTCAGAGCTCCAGGTGGGACAGGAACAACATGGCGGAAGAGTGTGGAAGAGGGAAGTGGCTTACATGGTGATCAGGAAGCAGAGAGAGAGAGAGAGTCCACCTACCAGATACAAATACATACCCAAAGCCATGCCTTGGTTCCCACCTCCTCCAGCCACACCCTATCACTTCAGTTACCACTCAGTCCCTATCAGGGCACTAAATCACTGATTGGGTTAAGACTTTACAACCCAATCATTTTTCCTCTGAACCTTCTCACATTGTCTCACATGTGAGATTTTGGGGGACACCTCACATCCAAACCATAACACCTTTCTTTCTTTTCTTTTCTTTCTTCTTTTTCTTTGTTTGTTGTTGTTGTTGTTGTTGTTGTTGTTACACTGGGAATTGAACCAGCAGGTACTTTATTTTCTACTGAGCCTTGCCCCCAGCCCTTTTTTATTTTTATCTTTTAATTTTAAGAGAAGATCTCACTAAGCTGCTTAGGGCCTTGCTAAGTTACTGAGGCTGGACTTAAAACTTGTGATCCTCCTGCATCAGCTTCCAGAGTTGCTGGATTACAGGAATATACCACTGTGTCCAAAAACGGCTCTTTCTTCTAAAACCCCACACTAGGTGTACATTTGACAAGTGGCTGCAGTAAGTAAGGAAATCCTCATTACTTCCTTCTTTACTGTTTTAACTTTTATGTTGGTGTGTCTTGTCTCTCAGCTTCACTGCCAGTCATCTGCACAGCCAGAACTGGATATGATGAATGATTTTATATTCCCACATCAGGACACAAGACAATGAATCTTTCTTGGATAAATGAAGTATTTGTTGAGGACAATATCTACACTCAGGGGATGGAAGCTACAGGAGAAAAGGGATCTTGGGATCTCAGGTGCCAACTGTCTGGAAGCAGGGTCTCAAAAGCAGAGGCAATGTTGGAACTCTTGGAAGTGGTTCTCAATCTTGACTGAACATAGAAATCACATGGGAAGTTCCAAAAGTGCAGACACCTGGGTTCCACTTGCAGCTTTTCTGATATAATTGATCGGGGGGGGGGGGGGGGTCTAGGCATTCAGAGATGTTTGCATTTCCCCAGAATATAATACACAGCTGAGGTGTAGACAAGAGAAAGTATAATCTGCCTTCCAAACCCCACTCATTAATAGAAACGAGATGAGGTCAGAGCCTTCTCTGACTTAGAAGTGGGGGGTATCAGGAGGGAGGCCATCTTTGCCTCCCCAAGTTTCAAAAGGAAATTCATGATGCCCTGCCCCATCACTTGCCCCACCAGCTGCTCTGTTAGCATTTCCAGGAGAATATTGAAAACTCCAGAATGTTCATTAAAGGCTTTGGCAGGCATCAGTGGACAAGATTAGAATTAGACAAAAACTCTTTCTTTTGTTTGGCAGAGAAAACTGGCTATTTACAGCCTCAGGAAGCTGCTCCTTAAAGAAAAGTTTGAGACAGTATGGGGTCGGGGTGCTTGTTTCAAAGTTATTTGTGCTATTCAGCTCCACATCTCAGAGAAGAATGTTCCAGGTGAGTCAAACCCTGTCCCTTCCCCATTACACAGCATTACCCTTTTATCTCATATGGAAGGGCCTGGAAATCCAGTCAAAGTTAAATTAAGTGCTCCAGTACCTACCGAAGAAACCAAGGATTGGGAGAATGGTCTCTTGGGACTTTGGGCTTCTGAACTCCTATGTATTTTGGGGAGACAACAATAGGAGGGATCAACATCAAAGAGGATGAGGAATCCACAAAGGCAGGCTAGAAGACCCTCACTGACTACGGCATCTGGCTGAGGGCCAGCCCTATACACCTAGCAAGCAAGGTGTATCATTTTCCCCACTTCACTAACCCTGAGGCTAACCCTGAGATGTTTTTCCATAAATTCCAGCTTACCTATTACAGAAATGTTCCAATGCTTTCTGCCCAGCTAATGCACAGCTAACTAGTTGATAAGTACTGAGGTATCACTGGAGTTTTGTGCTTAATTTAATAAGAGCCAGTGGTACTCATTTTTCAACATCATAAAATCATGTCCACTGAAACAAACTCCTCTCTCCCCACACTCCCACTTCCTTTCTAATCAACAGCAGGGGTAATAGAAAGCAAAAGGAGTTTTTGAGAATGCACAGCTCTTTGTTTTCTCCAGCTCAAACAGCTGTGGCTCCATGCATATCAGGAAGCAAACTTCTTAGGTTGGTGAAGAATTTTAAACATTGATGACTTCACCCTCATCTCCTTTAGTTTTATTTTCCTTTCTTCTAACACCATCCTCAGCATATTGAACTTGCTGCATTTGATGAGCACTTACTCTGCACAGGTCACCTTGTGTGTGAGATGCAAAGATGAGTACAGCATCGTGGTGTCTGCAAGGATCTCACAATCCTGCATAAGCGATGGACAGGCCACAGCCACACACTTATAAACCCAAATATTTAAGGTTTGGAAAGAAACTTTGTAAACCTTGCCTTCCTTGATGTATTTGGTCCATGCCTGTCCTCCCTGATCCCTGGGTTCCCTCTGTTCTGGAGGCAGGGGTGAAGAAGAAGGGGTTGGGGATTCTTTAGTACCTCCATATTTCCTTGAAAGAAGGACTTGAACAATCATAAAATAATCTAATATTTACTAAATGTTTTCTAAATGTTTTCTAAGCATGCCTTATGAATTACTCATTAATCTTTATCTCCATTTTCCAAGAGAGGAAACTGAAGCACAAGAAAATAGAGAACTGGCTACAAAGTGAACCCAGGCAGTCTAGCCCAGCAGCCATTCCTGCTTAGAAATTAGAGCTTTGGCCATTTGCTCTGAAACTAGTTGGTTCTACTTAGCCCCCTAACATCCCTTGAGAGCAAACTCACTCTTTACAAATAAAAACAAACTTGCTCTAAGTCCAGGTAAGCCCATGTGTTTTGGTCAGCTTTTTTGTTGCCGTGACCAGAGAAAAAGAAAGTTTGTTGCTCATGGTCTCAGAGGTCTCAATCCAAAGACAGCCAACTCTATTCCTCAGCACCTGGGGTTAGGCAGGACATCAAGGAGGAAGGGCATGGTGGAGGAAAGCAGCTCAGGTCATGACAGCAGGGAAGCAGAGTGAGAGATCTTCCCTCACCAGGGACAAAATATAAACCCAAAGACATGCCTACAATGACTTACCTCCTCCAAACACACCCTGCCTACCTACAGTTACTACCCCCATTAATTCATTCAACTGCATTGATGCACTGACTAGGTTAAGGTTCTCATGATCCAATCATTTCACCTCTAAACTTTCTTGCATTGTCTGACACATGAGCTTTTGGGGACACCTCATATCTAACCTACAACACCATCCAAGATGGAAGAGGCTCTGAAGGCTTCAGTTGAGGCCTCTTGGAGAGGATAGGTGAGTTTGAGCCACCTATACCATGAAGGGGATTCATATCACCATACTCAGCTTTCACTGTCAACTCCCATGATGTGACACAAGGCTGGTCAAGAAGAGAAAAGAGAGTGAAGGACAAGGTCTGGAGTGCGTGTCCCTTTTAGGGATGGGGTTGAAAATGAGAGGAATAAAGATGGCAGCAAGGGAGGGGAGGGGTCCAGAAAGGAGGGTGTGGTCAAAGGTCTAATACTTGCAAAGAGGGCAAGAAAGATAAACTGAGAAGTGGGCTCCAGCCCTAGGGTGCCTGGGTCCTTGGGGATTTTGGGAAGCGAGCTGGGTACACTAGTGCGGGTGAGAGTCTAACTGTGGGGATAGAGGGAGTATGGTGAGAATCCTAAGGCATGGCTTCTTCTCTTGGGTCTGAGAACAGAGGGAGGAAGAGAGAAAAGAAGGTGGGGCCTTGGTGGAGAGGCTGGTGAAGGTAAGGCAGGATCTGAGAATGTGTTTCACAGACTCATCATGGACCTAAATGATAGAGCATAGGCCTGACGGTGACCGAAGAGGGTGGGATTCTACAAGGATCCACTGGGATCAGGAAATGTCTGGAAGGTCCAACAATAGGACCATACAGCAAGGCACATCACACGGTGGCATGCTTTGCAGCCATGGAAACTTATTCTTGTGAAAGATATTTAACAACATGAAAAATGTCCCCGTAAAACAATACAGGAAAACGAAGCACAGAAAACTCTGTGGTTTGATTCCAATTTCCTTAAAAATGTGTGCCTATTTGCACTGGCAGGAAATAGACTGAAATACACGACTTAAAAAATAATTTTCTGTATGTTCCAAATTTGCTAAAACAAACATGTGTTACTTTGATAATGATTAAAAGGAGTACAGATGTCTGGTAGCCTTGGTTAAATTATAAGTATTACTGTGCCTTTTATTTGTTATCTTACTCTCTAGGGACTTGGAGGAAATGGCTTTCCCCTGAGGTTAGGTCCACCATGCCAGGGAACAGTATGGGCTGGTCATGAGCTGCGTCCCCACAGCTAACTAGGCCATGGGTGGTGAGGAATGGAGGGAATGCAGTGTGGTTAAGGCTTAGCTGGAGAGCACACACAAGAAAATAGAGGCCTAGTGATGTGGCTTTTATACTTTCAGAGAAGGGGGTCTGTCTGTGAGGGCCAGAGTATGGAGGGGACTTGATCTAGACATTGGGGAGGGAAATGGTTCAATGAGGAGACTCTTATTTTAGGCTGGAGCCATTGGTCACTAAATTGCACCGGCCTATGCCAACTGATTTTGCTCAGCCTGACACCCAGCTTGTGGTAGGTGTCCTGGATATACCACCATTGGGCATTCTGATTTGATGCATCTGGTTTCCAGGCAGTAAAAAGTGTAGGCTGGGGGCTTCCCAGAGAGGAAGATGGCATTTTTCAGAAGCACTGACTTCACTTTCAGCAGGCTCAGACTGGCTCCTTTCATTGAAAAGAGGGTTCATCTTTACCTCCTCCTGGCCCAGAAACCTGTGTTCACAGCCAGCTACTTTCTTGCTCACAGTGCACGGAGCACGCAATAAAACATGGCCTTTTGGTTTCTTTTCTCTGAGTATTGATCACTGTTCTGAATTTTCCAATCCTGCTTTTTCCTGCTATGATTTATTTTTAAAAGAGGAGGCAGGTCGTTCCTCCTCCAGCTTCTTTTCCTTTCCTTTGCTGTTTTTCATCTTTACCTTCCTACTTAGAAAAGAAAAATAGTTGTAGGATCCTGGAATATTAGAGAAATAGCCCAGGTCTGTATTTCTCAAACTGGAGGAGACATACACCTGGGGTGGAGGCTTCGGTAGCCCGTATCGGGAGGCAGTTTTTAAAACACATATTACGCATGGAACATTTTTCTGGAGAACTATCTCACTCAAAGATTCAGCAAAGAATATTTTTATATTAAATGAAACTAAGATTTATTATGAAGTTGATTGCTGGATTATTAGGACTTTTTAGGTTAAAAACCAGACACTTAATTTAAGGACCTCAAGTAGAGGGAGGCAGCATGAGCTGGACTCCATACCTAAGGTTGGCCTTTCCAGCACCCCAAATGCTTGTAAGATCATTTGTCTGGAGATCAAGGGTTTCTTCTTTGGATAAACTAAAAGGTCCAAAGAAAATATCATCCTTAATAATATTCAGGAAACCCACCCCCTAATGAAAGGCACATAATCTGTTCTTTCTGCCACTTCTAAAGATGAATGAATAGGCCAAGATCACCCAGGTCTCTGATGAGGTGCTTTGGCATTGAACTCCAAGTCTACCTCCTTGCATTCTGGCTTTCTTTACTCTAAGACCTGAAAAACTAAAGCCTACACATCCCAGGCTTCCTTGCAGCTAGAGTATGAGAAGAGAATTTGGTTGTATCAATAAGAAGCACTTGGCATTTTGGGACCACAGAAGGGAGATGGAAGCCCTCTTCCTGATGCTGTGGGCTGCTTCCCTGCTGGCAGACAAGGTTAGGAGGCTTCCCAGAAGCAGTCTCCAGCATTGAGGGAAGCGAGTGACTATTGGGGTGGAGATGGGTTGGAACAGTTTCCTGATCCTTGGGTTGCATCTCTAAATTCAATTCTTCCTGTGGCAGCCTCAGACTATGATTTTATTTGGAAATAGAGTTGTTGCAGATGTAATTAGTTAAGATGAAGTCATCCTGGAGTAGGGTGGGACCCTAATCTAATAAACCAATGTCCCCAAAACAAATGCCACGTGAAGAGACAGACACGCACAGAAGGAGAACACCATGTGAAGGCTGGAGCGACGCTGTTCCAAGCCAAGGAACCACCAGGAGCTGGGAGAGGGGCCTGGCCCAGATCCCTTCCCGGCACCTTCAGAGGGAGTATGATCTTGACATGAGAGTGTCCACCTTCTAGCCTCCATAACTGTGAGGCAATGAATTTCTGTTCTCTAAGCCATTTATTTGTGGCACCATGGCAATCATAGTAAAGTAATACAAAAGAGGCAAAAGGACATCAACAGATAGTGGCCCTGGAATGACAGCAGGGTGGTAAGCCAAGAGTGTGACCCACCCATTTTGTAGAAGAAAGACAGACTTCCAGAAGTGGTGACTTGAAGAGGCAAATGAAGCTCAGAGATTATTTTTCCTTATTTTTCCCAAGTGAAAAGGAATATAGGGAGATTTATGATCCTGCTGGAGAGTCGAGAAAGAATGGATGATAGCTACACAGAAAACTAAGCAAGAAGAACCCACATCCAAAAACAAGCAAAAGAGACAGTTATTCATTCCAGAGACAGACACAACAAGGAAAAGCAATTGCAGCACACTACATGGCTCAGCAGCAACCAGCAGCTACCAAATCACAACACTGAGTACTGACTTGGCCAGCCATAGTGACGCAGCTCCTCGGGAGGGTGGGACAATGAAAAGGAGGATGCAGCTGTGAGGTAAAATTATCCTGTCTCATAATGAAAATCAATAGGCAATATGAAAAATCAATAAAAGCAAGAAATGCAGCCAAAGCATATTATTTGAAGGTAAATAACTAAAGAAACAGCTACAAGAGTTCTAAGAATTGGCTGCTCAGGAAGCAAGAGTTGGGGATGGGAAGGATTTGGGTCAGGGCCCTGCTATATTTTGATGTCTTTCAGCACTCTTTAATTTTAAAGTCTTATCTTGAAAAAAAGACAAACTGAAAATCCTCTATCTCCTTTTTCCTTACCCAGAGGGAGATGGAAAATGATCATCTGTGCCCACTCTCTGCTTCTCCATCCTTGATGACAGTTGTCACACCTGACAGCCTTCCTTTTAGTGTAACCTCAGCTGTCTCTTTTGATCCTTCGTTATTTCCCCATCCATTTAATCATTTTTTTTCTGTCATTTTTTTCCTGTGCTTCTTCCAGTTCTCTTCAGCCTTCCAATAATAATAATAATAATAATAATAATAATAATAATAATAGGACTGGAAACCCCATGAGGTCTGCTCTGTGGGACACTGAGGAACATTGACTTCCTGGCCTGGTGACGTTTTCCTGGTGCCATTCATTGAAGCCAGTTGGTTTCTGCAGGCCGGGGGTCTAGTCTGACCACCTCTGTGCCTGAGTAGCTCAATGTCACTCTTGAGTCTTGTTTTCACGAGTCGCCATTGCGCCAGTCTGCTTTCTGTGCTTTGTTCAACTCGGTCTTCTCTGGGGTGACCTGTGGATAGTTGGCCTTATTAAAATTCTGTCATCTAAGCTGTAGATAAAGATGTACAATGAGAAAACTCTCTTTTACTCTCCCCCACATTCTTTCTCTTGATTTTTAGAAAATGACAAACATTAGGAAACAAATCCTGCCTTCAACTCTGATAAAACCAACCTCAGTTTTGCATAAATACAAGAGTAGATTCTGGCATTTTGAATGGATGGGGGAGCACATTGCTGAGGATTTATCTGTGTGCAGTGGAGGGGCTGGGTTCAGATAAAGCTCCCTGTGCCAGTCTTTTAATGTTGCTGTCACATGCCTAAGCATTCATTCATTCACTAAGCATTTATTAAGTGCCAACAGTGCACAAAACCAATAGGCACAAAACAAACATTTGTTAAATAGAATGGTGTGAGGATGACACTAACTCACTGCAGCGATGGAACAGAGAGAGCTGGAGTATGTGACAGGAACTGGACCCCCTGCCATCCTATGTAAGAGCTCTGGGGTTGATGACCCTTGGCCTGAACCGTAGAAAGTGGCTTGTCACTGAGCCCATCACGTGGGGCAGAGGCAAATGCCTTGATGAGGTCTCAGGTCGATTACATCTATTGCTTCCACCTTATCTACATAGCCTGTCACTCTATCATAGAAGGAAATTAAATTGGTCCGACTTGATTTACTCCTTACACGCTGTGTCCATAAGCTGCCCAGGCCTTTCCCCCCTTCTGGCTGACTGCACATTGATTGCTTCATGATTTGTTCTAGCATCTTCCACAGAAGCCAGGTTAAGCTTATCGGGCTCTAAGGTATGTGGTCATCTTTTTCCGCTTCCTAAAAGATGGGCATCATGTTAGATCTTCGTGAAGCCTCTGGGGTAATGCCCCTTCTCTGCGAATGCTCAGAAGAGTTGCTGGTTCCTGCCCAGTGCTCCCTGCCAAGTCCCCACGTCCTCTCACCTGAGTGCTGTGTGTCCCTCTGGGTTTCGATTCAGGAAGCTTTGTTCAGAGGATGTTTGGGTCTATTTTAAGTCTACTGGCCTTCACCTTGTCACATGGGGTGGGACAGGAACTCCATGCCTGGATAACAAGCCCGGGGTTAAACGCAAAGGAAGACAAAGAAGAAATATTCTAGTGTACATCAGCCAAGGGGAAGGCTGAAAGGGGGTCAGAAATCATGACAGTTATTGAGAACCGGTTCCCTGCGAGACAAAACGTCTGCTTGTGGTTGCTTTCTGAGAGTAACCCACAGACCTCGCATCAAAATGTAACCACTTTTGGTAAAGACAGAAGTAAAAAATACACATTAAAATCTCTGCTATTTTGAATCCTTCTGTTACCTGCTTGCCCTCTCTGTCCATCGGGAATGGTATTTTCCTGGTTTTTCTTTGGGGTAATGTAAATGAAGAATACTTCTGGTAAAATTTCACAAAAGCCTGTCTGACCTTTCTGTCCTGTGCATACATGACCAGCCACTTCCTACTGCTGTGATTTGTTCTTCTCCTCTCCTTTCCCCACCCCAACTCTCTTACTTCCCCCATTTGTAGGCCCCTGATTACACGGTCATCTTGCTGCTCTTCTCCGTGTTTTGGTGTTTTTCCTGAGTCTCCTGAGCTGGTTATTTAATAGGAACTTATTATTTACCATATTTCTTTACCTATTTGATTTGGAGCAGACAATATGTTCTGCTCCAAAATCACATGAACGTGCGCGTGTGTGCATGCGCGTGCACACACACACACACACACACCCCACACCACCATACACACATCCTGCCAAAATCCCAAACTTGCATTTCTTCAAGGATTTCATTTTCCACATCAGCCCATAGATTTGCAGATTACCTGTATGCTGTGCATTTGTTAAAGGAAGTAATTAAACTCTTTTCCCCTCAAAGTAATAAAGAAACTATAATCACAGCTAAACATCTCCTTCCAGCTTTGTTTCTTTCCAATATTGTCCCCTCCCCAGCCCCTTTTTAAAATTTTTCCCCTTCAATTTCTTCTCACTGATCCTAGGCAAATGAATTTATTCATGATATTAGGGGCACATTAAAAGTTCTGCTTGTCTCTTACAACTCTTTGCCCTGTCCTGTCCCACTGCATGTCCTTCCTCAATTAGTACCATCCTCTGGTGACGCACCTGGTCCTCAGAAGACAGTTAACCACATTAACTCACTAAGTTAGTATCATGCCCCAAACCACCAACTTGAGATCATCCATGAGGACTAAAGAAGTGGGGCATGAATAAGTAAATTTCGATGACCCATGAGGAAATTTGTCATCTAGGGAAGTAAGGTCAGGATAAGGAAAGCATCAAAGAGCCAGTCCTTGAGATTTTGGAAAAGGGGGCAGGGGAATGAGAAATTAAAAGGGTAGGAGCAAGTTCCATCAGTGCCATTTGGCTAGAGGGAAATCCTGAGTCTCTCCATTAAAAATATTAAACAAAGATGAGGAAGGCCCACCATGGTGACTTGATCTGAGATATACTGCTGTGGTTTGTGTGTGTGTGTCCCCTCCAAAACTCAGGTGGTGCCAACATGATAGAATTAAGAGGAGGGTCTTGGAAAAGTGTTTAAGCAGGAGGACTCCTGCTTTGTGAATGGGATCAAGGTCTTTATGAAAGAGCCTTCGTACAATGCTTAGTTAGCTTGCTCTCCCACCTTCCACCATGTGAGGACAGTGTTCCTCCCCATCCAGGGCAATGCAGCAATGAGGTGCCATCTTGAAAGCAGAGAGCAGCCCTTGCCAGGCGAGCTAACCTGCCATGGCCTTGATTTTGGACTTCCCAGCCTCTAGAGCTGTGAGAAATAAATTTCTATTCTTTATAAGTACCCAGTCTATGCTATTTTGTTATAGCAGCACAGACTAAGGCTCATGCCAACAGAGAATAGATGGTGCACATCTTCCTAGAATAGCTCTAAGTTCAGTTTTAAATTATCAAAGGGATGAGACTGGAAAGATGGAGAGCCCTTCCAGAAGGCACCAATGTGGGGAAATCTGTTCTTCCAGTCCGCTGAAATTCTCCTATGCCTATTTTCAGTCAATTGCTACTGTCAACTAGTACTTCTTTCTAAAGCAGCAGGATTTTCAGTGGCACTCCCCAAACTTAGTAGCCTGCAAAGGAAATTGAGGTAAAGCTGAATTTCCTTCTCCCAAGCCAATGCCTTGTAGTTGGCTCAGTGGTTCTCAGCCTTGGCTGCACATTGTAACCAGCTGGGGAGCTTTTAAAACTCCCACCCCAGACCAATTAAACCAGAATCTCTTTGAGTGGGATTCAGGCAGCAGCACTGCTCAGCTGACTGCCATGTTCAACCCTAGCTGAGAACCACTGAGCTTACTGATCTCTTTCCAGCACAGTCAGATGGGGCCAAGAAACCTGCTGGATCTTTCTTTCCCTCACCCCAGTGCATTGGCTCTGTCACCTTATTCCAGTGGTAGTCAGTCTTTCTTGTTTGTGTCACACTTTTGAACTCAGAGATCTTTGGCAACATGCTTGAAGTGATTCAAATTAACACTGATGAGCTGGAAATCAGCACAGCACAACTGGCACCAGCTTATTTTTATATAACCTATAAGTGCCTCTATGATTTGCTATTGTCGCATGCTATTGAATGATATGCCATCTCCTACAAGGATGGAATACCTTGGCCATCCAGAATCAAGGCAAAGTTCTTACTTGCTCTACTGAATGAACACTCCCTCTTGGGCAACTTGACATTATGCTGTGCTTTTTTTAAAAAAATATTTTTTTTAGTTATACATGGACACAATATCTTCATTTTATTTCATTATTTTTTTATGTGGTGCTGAGGATTGAACACAGTGCCTCACATGTGTAAGGCAAGTGCTCTCCCACTGATCCACAACCCCAGCCCCCCTTTTTTTTTCATTGACCTATTTCTCTCAAATTCTACCCATGATATAGAACAATGTTTATAGACACCAATATGTGATATACTTTGGGGTTAACAGAGCAGATAACCAGAGTAGGTATAGTTTGAACCATCTTTTTTAAACTAAATATCTTTTTTGGGGGGGGGGTACCAGGGATTGAACTCAGGGGCACTCGACCACTGGGCCACATCCCCAGCCCTCTTTTGTATTTTATTAGAGACAGGGTCTCACTGAGTTGTTAAGTGCCTCACCATTGCTGAGGCTGGCTTTGAACTCACGATCCTCCTGCCTCAGCCTCCCAAGTGCTGGGATTACAGGTGTGCACCACTGCACCCGGCTAAAACTAAATATCTTTATAAAAAATGTTCACTAAAGAATATACAACTAGGCAAGATCTTCATGGTAAAATTACGTATGAAATGTAGTATATTTGCATTTTTAAATTTTCTACCAAAAATATGAATTTCTGATAGACAGTCTCCAAGATAACCCTCAGTGATGTCCACCTATTGGTATTCATGCCCTGGGACCAGACCCTCCTCTTGACTGTGAGCTGGTTTTAACGTCTGGATTCTAGTGAAGAGAGTGCAGCAGAGTTGGTGGGGTTTCACTTATGAAACT
Source organism: Tamias sibiricus (assembly GCA_025594165.1). Taxonomy (NCBI): domain Eukaryota; kingdom Metazoa; phylum Chordata; class Mammalia; order Rodentia; family Sciuridae; genus Tamias; species Tamias sibiricus. Next base: position 27,698,487 of record CM046671.1, read on the forward strand.
ATGATGTAAAAACTGGGCACCCTTTCTTGCTTCTCACTTGCTTTGAGGGATGCCCACCTCCATGCTATAAGTTGCCCTATATAGAGGTCTCCAAGACAAGGAACTCTAGGTACCTCTGGCCAACAACCAGAAAAGAACTGAGATCCTCAGCACAATAGCCTAGGAGGAAATGAATCTTGCCAAGAACAACATGAGTAAACGGGGAAGTAGACCCTTCCCCAGATGAGCCTTTGGATGTGACCACAGCCTCACTGATTCTTGGTTGCCACCTTGTGAGACTTCTGGAGCCACAGACCTCTAGCTAAACTGTTTCTGATTCCTGACCCACAAGAACAGAGGTAACAATTGTTTGCTGTCTCAAGTTGCTTAGTTTTGGTTTAATTTGCTGTTTAGCAATAGAAAATAATCCTGTATGTAATGATACTTTAGAAACTACATTTTAATACATCCTAGGGATGAGTTTACCAAAAACCTTAAGCATTCACTCTTTCACTTTGATTCATGTTCCCCTCCCCAGTCTTTTTTCCCAAACATTGACCAAACTAGTCAGATCCAAATACTGGGTTCTGGTCCTTGATTAACCAGAGAATCCCCTGCCTTCTCTTAATGGAAGCAGAGTAGACATAACCACCAAGTCTTGGCTCAGCCCCTCCTTACACCCACCTCCTCACCCCTAGACAGACTGTGCCTATCAGAGATAGTTTTTCACTGTGTCTCCCTATATGTGTTTTCCTACTTTTCTTTTCTCCTTGCTTTTTATATAGAGACTCCAAGACTAAGATATTTACATTCTGGGGAAAATAAATAAAACTAATCTGAGTCAGCCTTGAGGAAGATTATAACAGGAATTCAAAAGCCACAGTTGGGTTTGATATGAGATTAAGGGAGCTCCTCAGTCATTGGTCCACCGCCTTCAGCTGTTGCAAAGGTAGAAATAGGAATTTTTGAAAATACAGTTGTAACTAAACTACCACACTGGGCATAAAGCCTCGCCTCAACGTTCAGGATCTGAAGAAATGTGTGTTTGTAGCTTGGCCTTTGGGAAAAGTGTAGCCCTTCTTCTGAAAGAGAGGCTGAGATGAGTTTTTAAACTGCTCCAGATTTCTGTATTCTGTTTTTTAGGGCCTCTGCCAACCAGCCAGACATAATAAGAAATTGGAATGATTCCCTAGGAGTTCAAACCCACCAAATGTGCTGGGAATGTGCCTCTGTAGTCATTAATGGAGTTAGGCACACTAAGGGAAAGAGGATCAAGTGAATACCTGCAGCGTCCATTCTCTAACCCTAGAGAAGCAAGCTGGTCAGGAGCTCCACTAAATGGGACAAAAAAACACAGGACTTTCTTTGTCCTCTGGTGATCCAGAACTCATCTGGTTTTCTTTCTAGTGTGGCTCATTGCATAAGCCAAAGGCAATCCCACTACAAGCCTAATAGGCTATATTGTGAAAGATATTGAGCACTAAATGTTCACCAGAACTGAAAGCTAAGTGACTCAAGTGGTCATAGGATTATGGTCCTTGCAGCAAACAGATCATAGTCCAGGCCCACTTGCTGGAGCTCCCCTTTGCTGCTGTAATGAATGCTGCCCAAATCATTTTGTTAGTTTCTTGCTCTTCCTTTGACAACAGTCCTTTATCTTTTTGCAAGATTCTTACCTTCTAGCAGGTTGCAACTACAGTAAGAGAAGAGTAATGATAACAGCTGAGTGCTGCATGTGCTTTACCTTACTTAAATTTAACCTGTAGATAGGCGTTATTAAGCCCAGGTAAGAAGCAAGTAGGTCGAAGGATAGCAGTATGAGGTCATCTCCAAGGACATAAGCAATAAATGGCAGGCCTGGGTTCAAGCATAGGTCTGTGTGGCTTCTAGCCCTTGCAGTGTACTCTCGACTACACTGTTTTAGGTACTTTCCCAGATCCACAGATGGGCCACACCAGCATTTTCTCTCTTGGAAATCCCCTTCTACTCTGAGAAATGGATGGTCAAGTTCAGTGATTACCAGCCAGGCTGAACATCAGAACCACAGGAACATGAGAACCACCAGATTCCCCCTTCCTCCTGAGACTTTCAGATTCAGGGGTCTGGGATGGGTCACAAATCTGAATCTGAATCAAGGTTATTGATGATTCTGACACAGATGAATTACACACTGATATTTGGAACCACCAGACTGAATGGCCCTAAGATTCCCTTGCAGGATCAAGATTCCATGGAGGAAGATGTTTGGGGAACTGTTTAGTCATTTGTCCCCTCTCTGAACTCACAGTATGATGTCTCCTTCCTGGGCCCAACTACACCCACCCAGACCCAGGCTGGGAACTCACAGCCACAGACACACTGACGCAGTTCTGGGCCACACCCCACCATCCAGTCTCTGCTTGGGCTCTCATCCTCACTACCTTATCTTAGAATTTGGTTTTCTGTTCCTGTCATGTCGTCATTCCAGGTCTGTATTTTCTAAAATAGGTAATACACACAAACACAAATCTCCAGAGTTACACAAAGATTATTAAAAAATATTTTCTTCCCACCTTATCAGCCAGCATTCAGGCCTCATCGCCAAAGGGATCCCAGACATATTATCTCAGACATGTTTCAGAAAAAGAAAAATAAATGATAGCTCACTATTTATTCCATTTTGACTTTTATTTATTTTGTGGAAAAGGTGTCTTTAAAATTGTCCCAAATCAGTGCATAGAAAAGTTCTACAGCTGATTCTCCATTGCAAGAGTCTGCCATAATTCATTTCATCCATCTTCTGTGATGAAATATTCAGGCTATTTTCCACCCTTGGCTCCTACTGACAACAACACAGTGAGTGTTCTTCTATATATGTCATATCCCACACGTATGAGGATATCTGTGGAATAAAAATCACAGAAGTAGAGTGGTAGGTCAACAGGTATTTTGTGCTTCTTAACTTTGATTTGCCATCCTCTCTGAGTCAAGTTTATAGTCAAGTTTTCCCTGGAAACCTGGGAAACAGTACAGGTCTCTGTACATTTATGTCCCAAATCTCTAACCTGGTTCTCTGATTTCCTAGGACCAGATGCTCCAGGAACATTTTAATGGGTCTTACCAGTCCACTCACCTTCATCTACCAAATAAGCTCCTTGCCAGGCACCATCTCAGCCTCTGAGACTCAGACTTTTGCAATTTAAGAGAGCAAATTTTCCCCCCTCTGTACAGTCTTGTTCTCTAGATCTTGGGATAACCTTCTTTGCCTAGATTTAAACTTCTTGAACATCCTTTCCAACACTGATTTAATTTTAGTGGTCATCTCTGTCCTTCCAGGCTCTTTTTCTACTTTAACTGAATCCAACTCTTCACCTCTCCGAGCACCATACTGAAGCTCAAGACCTAGCACAATTTGTATGATATGGACCATTTCCAGATAAAACCACCATGTAGGTGACATTTGTCTTAGAGTCTTTCTACCCATTTTTATCTAAGCCATTTTTTGCCCTCAAAATGTTCTCTGGCTCCCCAAAGTTTCCTCTGGGCACTTTGCCTGGGTTCTCTTTAATTTAACAGTGTCCTACTTCCCAGATTTCAGACAGGTATGTGTCTGTCTTGCCTTCCATCTCCCAAGGGTCCTATTATACTCATATTCACTGGTGATAATGTCATCAATGTGACAATGATCCTAGAGATATTTTTGTCTTGGTATAGAAATTACAGAGATACCTTGGCCAAACAAATGATACTTTAGGGATGGAAGTTTCCATGTCAAGGTGGATTGGGAGTGAAATATTTAAGGAAAAAAAGGTGGCTCTTGCAGACCCCAAGTTTCCTCATAATATGCTTATAACAGCAATATTGAGGCCAACTAAGATAATTGATAAGAAAGTGCTTTACAACCAGGAAAGACTTGTTCTTGTATAAGGTATTGTTTACTCTTCTACAGAGTCCAAACCACTGAGCTACCAAGACTGCCAACCTCTTGCAGTTCAGACAGCTGGCAAGAAGGAAGGAGGAAAAAATTTTTCTAAGTGTCTCTAGAACATATTAATAGAAACAGCAAACCAATGAAGCTCTCAAGTTCACATCTTCAAGGTCATTTTTTTCACCTTGTCTCAAAATTAACTTCAATTCCTTAGATTTGTGCAGTAGCAACTTCTCTTGTTACAGATGGATATTTGACTTGAATTCAATTTCATAAATTCTGGACATGGAATGGAGTTTTCTGCACCCTATCAGTTCTCCCTAATTTTGGAGGAAACCTTTCCTGTATCTGATATTCACACTGTATCTCTCAAATTGCTGTGGAATCCTGAGAGTCATGAGAAGCCTTTGCAGCAGCCAAGAGGGGAGGTAATAGCTTCCCTTCTTGCTGACATGGAATTCCTGCAGGATTCTTGGCCAGAGCTTCCTTCCTAAATTGTACAACCAGGGTGTCTTGGATATTATGCTTTCTTCATTCCTATATTGTTATTCTGATATATACATGTTTATTATTGTTGGTCAGGTTATTGCATCCTGAATGGTCTCAGGGAAATAAGTATTTTGTCCTAAACCAGAATAATATTGAATGAAAATAAAAATAAATACTTCTTTCTATTAACGGCTTTAATTCTCCCCTAACTCAAAAGAAAATAAAATTCTAAATTCCCCAAACTTATTTCTTTTCTAGCTTGTTATTCACAGAAAGTCTATGAGAAAGGCATTTTGGGGAAACCAGAATACTGAGAAGTGAAAAAGTGTTTTTCAAGGCCACATGGTTAGTAAGTAGCCTGACTAGGATCCAGGAACAATGAAAAGCAAATGTCCTTGAGAACTTATTGTTGAGACTGAGGGCAACACTGGGCCAGCATGTGTGGTGTTTTGGTTTAGATATTAGGTGTCCCCAAAAGCTCATGTTTGAGACAATGCGATAAATTTTAGAGGTAAAATGATTTAGGTTAGGAGAGCCTTAACATAATCAGTGAACTAATCCCCTCATAGGGATTAACTGGGTGGTAACTGTAGGCTGGTAGGGTGTGGCTGGAGAAAGAGGGTCATTGGGGGTGTGCCTTTGGGGTTTATGTTTTGTCAGAGAAAAGAGCAGATTCTCTCTCCCCCTCCCCCCTTCCTGGTTCTATGTCCCCAGTTGCTTTCCTCTGACACACACTTCTGCTCTTGTTATTCTTTACCTCAAACCCCAAGGAATGGAGTCAGCTGTCTATGGACTAAGCCTTCTGAAACCACGAGCCCCCAGATTAACTTTTCCTTCTCTAATTATTCTTGTCAGGTCTTTTGGTCACAGCAGTGAAAAAAAGCTGACTAAAACAGAAATTGGTACTAAGAGGTGGGGTCATTGCTGTGACCATGTGGTTCAGAAGGTTTTGGAGGTTTTTGGAATTTGTGGGAGGAATTTTGGAATGTTTATTAATGAAAGCTGGAAAAACTTTAGACTGTAGTAAGTGGACCTTAATGAGTAATTCTGGTGGGAGCTCAGAAGACCAGAATGTCAATAGGACTATGGACAGTAAAGACAGGGCTCATAAGATTTCAGAGGGGAAGGATGACTCTATTGGAAATTGGACTAAAAGTCAATCATGTTACATCCTGTCTAATAAGTTGTCTGCATTTTTTCCCTTGTGTCCTGAGACTTTCTGTGAGGCTGAATTTAAAGACAATGAACTTCTTAATCTGGTGGAAGAAATTTCTAGGCAGCATAGTATTCAGGCAGTGGCATAGATATTTCTGGCAGCTTTTAGCCAAATTTATTGTGATAATCAGGAGCAGAAAGCAATTCAGAAAGATTTTTTAAAACTTACAGTTTGGCCATAAAATTACAAGTAAAACTGGGTATAAGGAATGTGTAGTTGTTAAAAACAATATAGCCACTAAAGCGACACTGCTAAATACTTTGCCCAGAGACAATAGGAAGGATGACTTTAGAGCATCTCAGGAATTAACAAGATCACACCCATTTCAGGCACAAGGGCAGAAAAGTAAAACTTCCCTTGAGCAGAAATCATTGGGACACTCTGCTTGCACAGGGGGGGCTAGGAAGTTATTTTCACCATGCTTAGCCATCCATGCATTCAGAGGCTACTGCAGCCATGTTTCCTACAGGCTTGGCTACTGCTCAATATGGTGGCAGACCTTGGTGACAACCACACAGTGCTGATCTACAAGAATGCAGGACACTGGAGTTAGGGGGTCATAGAGGCTTCCACTGAGATTCCAAAGGAAGGCCTTGGAGGCCAAACAAATTGCAGCAGGGTTGGAGTCCTTGTTGAGAGGGTGATGTGTGGAGAAGTGAGAAGAAAGCCAAAGCTGCAGTGGGGACCCCCGAGAATAAGAAATGCCAGTAATGTTGGATTTCTGCCAAGGAAACCTGCAGGAATCAAGCACAAATAAACCAAGAGAGAGGCCATATGGACCGCAACCTGCAAAGCCACAGGGGTGGTGGAGCTACAGAAGCCCTTTGCAGAGAACGTCAGAATGCCCTAGATGCTGGATGTGAGTCTATAGAACTTGTTTATCCAGCTGTATTTTGGCCTTGCTTTGGTCCTATCTCTTCTTTCTATGCCCCTGTTTCTAACTTTTGGAATGGAAATGTTCACTCTGTACCTTTATATATTGGTTACATGTAACTTGTTTTTGACTTTTATAGGAGCTCATGTTGAGAATTTGTCTTGAATCTCAGAGGAGACTTTGAACTTATGCTTTTGGGAAATCCTAGAACTGCTGAGACTATGGGGACTCTTGGAAATGAACTAAATGTATTTTGCATTATGTGCTTTTGGGAGCCAGAGACAGAATGTTATGGTTTAGATATTTGGGTGTGCCCAAAAGCATGTGTATGAGACAATGCAAGAAAGTTTAGAGGTGAAAAGATTGGGTAATGAGAGCCTTAACTTAATCAGTGCATTAATCCCCCAATAAGGATTAACTGGGTGGTAACTGTAGGTAGGTAGGATGTGGCTGGTCATTGGTGGCGTGCCTTTGGGGTTTATATGTTTTCATAGAGAAGAGAGGTCTCTGTGCTTTCTGGTGCCATGTCCCCAGATGCTTTCCTCTGCCACACTCTTCTTCCACGATGTTCTACCTCACCTTTGAGCCCCAGGGAATGGAGTCAGGTAGGTATGGACTAATTGGGACCTCTGAAACTGTGAGCCCCAAAATAAACCTTTCCTCTTCTAATTGTTCTTGTCAGGTTTTGGGGGCACAGTAACAAACAACAACAACAACAAAAAAAAAAGATGACTAACACATGTGGTAAGGGGTAGACCCTGCTTATTGTGAGAAAATGGTTTTGAGGATTATCCCATATCAATACAGAGTTCTGCAAATGAGTGGTTAGTAGTGTGGGTGCGCCATAACTTATTTTTACCAACTGGGAGAATTTGGTAATAATATCAAAACCACAATATAGCCATACCCAGCTATAATTTATCCTATATGTATGAGTGAACAATTAACAGTCAAATACATCATTATGTATCCACATATCAATCTATGTGTAAGGCTGTCTATTCATTTAATATATGCTCACATAAGTAGTAAATAATTTCTTATTTGTTTTTCATATATAGTGTTTTATTTAGTTTTTTAAATATGAGGCTTTTTGCTCTTTCATAGTCTCAGATTAAGAATTTGTTCAAGTTTTGTATAGTCTTTCAACCAATTGCTTCAATATCAAAATCTAGTCCAAATCCTTAAACTTACTTGTGTGTGTGTGTGTGTGTGTGTAAACTTTTTGGAATTTAGTTTTTGGTCCTCACATTTATTCAGCTCCCCTTTCCCACCATCTTTTTAGAACAGGAACCTCATCATTTGGAGGCAGCTATAGGTGTCATATGGTATTTTCTGTATTTATCCACTATTTTTTTCAAACACAGTACTCCAGTTTTGAGGGGAGAAAACTGAATTCCCATTTGGACATGAGAAGTTGAAGACATCTGTTATACACCCAAGATGAGATTCACACAGATATCTTCTGCTCCTGTTTTCCTTTTTCAAACTGGGACTCTTTAGTTCTATCTTCAGATGACATAGTTATCAAACTCCTTATCATCTTGTGCTCTTGCTTTAAGAAGCACGCCAGTTTTTCAAGAATTTTCTTGAATGTGGCACCCATAGTTTAATATATTATATCAGATAATTACATTGGACATGTTTACTCTATAGCTTGGACACTGTAGTAGATGTCAGTAGTGCCCCCCCAATAGTCCCGTTGAGCCTTACCATTCTGGTGTCTTCAAGACTGACTTCTATCTGTGAGCACCTATATATTTTGCCTGAGTGCTTTCTCTACTACTGGAGCCCACTTTGTGCACAGTCAGAGGTGCCAAGAACCAATATTCCCCAGAGGAATCTTCAACCAACAATGAAGGTGAGTTGGAATATAAATGCCACAGCCCTCTCCCTCTCAGTTGGGATAACCCTGAGATTCATGTCCCTTACCTTTCTCTAAGTTCCCCAGGGGCATCATGCTTCTGCTCTATTATGGTCACTGGCTTGACAATGGTTGTTGTCAGAGTTTTGGCTCCTCTGCTGTCTCACTTACCCCATTCCATATAGGAGGAGGCTTCCTGGGGTCATCTCCCCCAGTGAATTATTTGTTCTAGAATTCTTACCTTCAGTTCTGCTTCTGAGAGTGCACTAACTAAAACAGAATCTAACACTCCATTAGCTTTCTTAGAGTTCGTATTATGCTGTTTGTTTTCCTGATCTTACGATTATAAAAATCCCAGCCATTTTTTCATGTCAACCACAACCAAGTCATATTTCCCCAATGCTGTGCCTTTGCTATTGATTTTTTTGCAACCCTGAGCTCAGATTTTATGTTTATTCCTGTTATACTCTTGGCCTATTTCCATATTCCAACCTAACAGAATAACTTTGAATATTGATTTGTTCTTTTGCTGTGTTATCTATCCCTCCCAGACATGAGTCATATTTGGAAATCTGATAAGTATGTCTTCTGTACCTTCATTCACTTCTTTTAGAAAAATGTTGAACAAGGTACAATTAGGAACAGAGCTAAACTTAACTCCCCCCTCAGTTCAGTCATTGAGATTCTTGCAGTAAGAATCCTCATTGATAGGGATACAAACTATCTGCAGGAATTCAACTCAAATTTTACAAATGTGTCCAAAAGAATATCAGGCAAGATCAGCCTAGTGGCTTTGCTAGATTGAAGATGATCTGTGATTATGTCATGCTTTGGGTACACGAGTCAGAATGAAATGAAATGTGGTTAGTTTGGTTTATTCTTAGCAATTTCATGTTACCCATGAAGAATTATGCAATTCATTTCTAGAAGCTCCCAATCTTTTTTCTAAAAATCTGTTCCAGAATTTTACCAAAGAGCTATACATGCATGGTGGCAGGGTATGATCCAGATTCTAATCTATCCTTTTATTTGAGAATAGGTACTTACCAATACCTATTTTCATATCCTCATTCTTCAATTGCTTAGAAAAGCAGTACTTACTGCTACTTAGGTTGTACTTAAGGGCATAGGGGTGCAGTTTTTACAGAGACATGTCACTTGGCACATGCTCCCCGTTCTACTTCACCACCTCCTCAGCTGAGCTCTCCCCACCACTGGGAAGTCTGATTCTTTCTGTAGAGCCCAGTTGCCCGGTAGTCCCTCATACATCTTCTCAAGTCTGGGCCTTCCCTCCCTCCCCCATTTATTTTACACCAAACACTGAGTTTAAAGCTTTTGCTATTCTCTTTAGCTCTTGGGAAAGCAGATTTCCTCTGTCCCATCTCTTCTGCACCCACTGGGCAGCCTGCTCCTCTGCTGCAGGACTCTGATACCCACACACTGCCCTGAGTTTTCTGAGAAGCCCCAGGGGTTTGGTGGTGGTTCTGTTCTGTTCTATTTGCCTCTCTTCATTTTCACAGGGCTCCTTCACATTCAATGGGCCCATTGATTTTGCCCTCTTCTATTCCTTTTGGGGAATACCTCCCTTTATAATCTTTTACTCAAGCCCATTTTTCCTCTGAGGTGCTCAGGGTAAGGTGGATCTCCTGTTTTGATCTTTCTCATCCACCACCAGTTTTCCTCCCAGATAGCCTTCAACTCTGCCAGAACTATAAGAAGACTGCTTCTGTAGGCTGAAATTACCCCGAGAGCACGGCTGGGCCTGTAGTTAGGTTTGTGCCCAACACACAACCTGATCCACCTGGGCCAGTCTGCGCCTCTTGAGGACTAGGTGAATAACAGCGTGAATTCCTTCTTTCACCCAGGAGTCGGGCTTCTTGCCATGAACGCTGTCTGGAATGTGCTTGGTGAAGGACGGGGGGCTGGGATGCTGCTGGGGTTGAGGGGTAAGAAGTTGGTTCCCTGCTCCAGTCTCCTCACTTCCCAGCAGCCCAGCCTTCCTCCTCAGGAAGCCTTGGGAATCAAGCTGGCAAGGATGTCTCTGTCAATCTGCTTTCTTCTGAGTAACTCAGGAAGATGCAGCCAGTCTGGGACCTACAGAGAATATCTACAGCCCAGGGAGCTCTGACTGCTGAATGAGGCTCTAATAGACACCTGCACTGCCAGGGTCAGCGGGGAATGGGACTAAAGAGTGGGGGAGGGGAAGAAGACAGAGGAAGGGGGAGAAGGGAGGGAAGGGGGAGCCAGCCAAGATTCCTGACTCCACTCCCAAATCCCTTTGCAAAGCCATTATCAAAATTGATTTTAATAAGTGAAAGATTTACCTGGGTCGAACATTGTTTTTAACTGGCAGCAATTAATTAATTAACCATCACTAGCCTGGACATCATAATGGGATGATATTTTGATGCTAACACATTATTGAAAAGGACAAGCCATTTTTTTTTCAAGTAATCAATTAATCAGCCCCAAATGAAGATTCAGACTGCTGCCTGAGCTCACAGACACTCGGAGCTTCCCTTGCTAGGACTCTAAATCTTTGCTTTTATGCTCTGTGCCTTGTTACGTAGTTTGAGTCAAGTCAGTCAATGTTAACTTAGTATTTTTTTTTAATTACAATAGTTAACTTTAAGAAATCTCTGAAACATCTTCTTCATAATTAATAAATGAAAAATGTTCCTGCAACTAATCAATAAAGTTGTTAGAGAGAATTGATCGGATGGGGAACTCTTTTTGTGGGTACAATTTTTCACCTATTCAGAACAAAAGACTCCCCAGAGGGCTGTCAACATGATAGACACTTAGGAGTCTGACCCAAAAGGAAAAAAAAAAATAGGAAGACGATTAATTAAAATCTCTGAGAGTGACATCTTCCATTCCATGGACAGACACTGGGTTAGGTGTGCAAGTGGCTGATAGGAAACTTGAGAGGTTAGGACAGCCAGGTTCCTGGGTCTTCCTCCCTCCAAGGTTGTGCCCTGTCCTCTTTGGAAGTTAAATATAGGACTAACCTATGGTGACCTGTTGTTCGAGTTTGTCAACAGAGCTTATTTCTGTTGGTGGAGTGCATAAGGTACCTGGAAATCTGCTAGAACAGAACAACATTTTACAGAAAATTTTGCTATCTAAAGGATTCGGCATGTTTATGAGCAAAGAACTCTGAGTGTTCCACCAGGTGTCAAACCTGATGGTTCTTCAGAATTATTTGCACAAATTCTTGGACTCCTGCACCTCTACTGAATCAAAATCAATGAGCCCAGGCCTGGGAATCTTTGTTTTTTAAATGTGCCTCAGAGATTTGAATCTGGTTCCCAGCAATGTTTAGATACTACTGAGTTTGTCCATTTCCTGATCTTTGGGTATAAATGTGGCAATAAATGATGTGTATCAAGGCCCCTCCCTGTATCTTTTGTTGGACAAGTTGTGAGACATACTATTTATTGAGCCTTTACCACGTGCCAGGCATCATACTGAGTACCTATTGTGTATTAGTCATTTAATCTCCACAGCAATCCTATGTATATGATTATCATTATCTTACAGAGACTAAGAAAAATAAAGTCATTTGCTAAAGGTCACACACCCAATGAGAGGCCTCAGGTTTTGAACCAGACTTGCCTTGTTCTGAGGAATATGCTTTTACCACTATGACGTACCGCCCCAGGCAAGTGATGGACAGCCGGGAGGCTACAAGGCAGAGCCATGGGCTGGCAGCTCTGAATGTGCAGACTTTGAATGGAAGAGCTTTAAGGAAAGTGGCCTCTTACTTCCATATACGTGGGGCTTTAGCTCATATGACTGAGTGGATTAACATTATATGTTGTCCTTTGTAGAGTGCTTGCTTACAGTCTCTTTCAAGCTACAAAAGGATAAAAGTGGTAAGGAAGGTTGATCAGAAGAAGGGCTGTAATTTTCCCAAAGCATTTTTTTTGCCTGGTGAGTTTGCTTTTTTATTAGAGTAATTACAAGTTAATTAGCCAGTGACCATACGATATTCTTGGACTACGAAGGGCACATGTTAAAAATGCAGGTTATAGAACCTATACCAGATCTACTGAAATAGCCAAGTGATGTGCATTTCCAAAGCCTCCCAGGTCAAGTTTGAGAATCACAGATATACTATCCTTGGTGCCTCATCTCAAAGATATGCTGATTGATAGTGTAATTGGAAGTGTATCAGGAGGATTCTAGTCATCTCTTGCTGTGTAACAAATCACCCCCAAACAGTCGCTTAAGACCACCAGATGTCTAAAAGCAAACATTTATTCAACTCACCAATCTTCCATCAGAGCAGAACTTACCCAGAAGGCCCATCTTTGTTCCAGGGAATACCAGTTGTGTCTGGGGTGGAGTGGAGCTGAAGGATCTATTTCCAAGATGACTGGTGATCAGTACTGGATGTGGGCAGGAAGAGGAGTGAGGGCTGAATGCTAGGGACCTCCACTCCTGTCCTTGTGGAATTATCCATGGGCTGCTTGGGCTTCCTCAAGCCTGTGGCTGGGTTCCAAGAGTATAAATTTCAAGAGGCACGAAATGGCAGCTGTTGGTTTCTTACAGCCCTACGCTGGGTAACTGCTACCATGTTGATTCTGACACATTCTGTTGGTCAGTCACAGAACCCAGGTTCAAAGAAAGAAGACAAAGACCCATTCTTAAAGGAAGGAGTATCAAAGAACTTGGGGACCTTTTTTTTTTTTTCCAAATTTATTTTTTATACTAAGTTGTTAGAAATGATAGCAGAATGTATTACATTTCATATTATACTTATAGAGCACATTTTTACATATCTCTGATTGTATACAAAGTATATTCACACCATTCGTGACTTCATACATGCACTTAAGTTAATGATATCCATCTCATTCTACCATCTTTTTTTTCTTCATCCTTTTTGCACCTCCCTACAATTCCCTCCCCATTAGCCATTCTAGTATTCCTGTAATCCTCCTATGCTCCCCATCCCAACCCCACTGTGAATCAGCCTTCTTATATCAAAGAAAACATTTGGCATTTGGTTTTTTGGGACTGGCTAACTTCACTTAGCATTTATATTCTCTAACTTCATCCATTTACCTGCGAATGCCATAATTTTATTCTCTCTTATTGCTGAGTAATATTCCATTGTGTATATATACCACATTTTCTTTATCCATTCATCTACTGAGGGGCATCTAGGTTGGTTCCACAATTTAGCTATTGTGAATTGTGCTGTTATAAACATTGACCTGGCTGTGTCCCTGTAGTATGCTGTTTTTAAGTCCTTTGGGTATAGACAGAGGAGTGGAATAGCTGGGTCATAAGGTGGTTCCATTCCAAGTTTTCCAAGGAATCTCCATACTGCTTTCCATATTGACTGCACCATTTTGAAGTCCCACCTACAATGTATGAGCGTACCTTTTTCTCCACATTGGGGACCATCTCTTAACAGCACCACACTGAGAATGCCTGTCTTGGGCCTTTCTGCAACAATTTGTGTCATCTTGAAGGAACACCATTACCTCGCTAGTCTTGAGTTCTTTCAAACAAGATGGGGAAGTTGAGTCACATTGTTATCCGAAGATCTCTGATCCTATGTCCTCACATCACCAGTCAGAGAAGCAGGGCATTTGAGTGCAGGGAAACTCCTCTATGAGAGTTGTCTTCATTCCTTAATGGTTAATATTGTATTGAGATTCCTTCATATATGTTTGAAATCTATGTCCTTGTGGGGCTTATTTAGCTCTGTGGCAGTTTTAGGTCTATTTCATAAATACCCCTGAGTTCCAAAGAGGGCTGCGGAGGTTAACTTAACTATTGGGATGCAGGCTTAGTTATATTACCAACCCCTCCCTCAGGCTGGCCAGCCCAAGAACCAGGACACATCATGCAGCAGCCTGTTCAGAATCTAAAGGTCATACTTCAGAAGAATGTGGAGGTGGGGGATAGTAACTTGGTGTTACTTAAGTCTGTTCTCTAAGATCTGCCCAAGAGAGTGTCACATATCTCCACGTTAAGGAAGAGGAGGGGAAAAGGGATGGAGGGATTTGGCTGGTACGTCTTATTCCTTCATTACTGCAGATGAGACCGCTGCTGCTGCCTCCACTTTGCAATGCTAAAGGAGTCAGGGAGGTGAGGCCACTGCCTGGAACACAAGATGAGGGACTCCTGCCAACACCTCATGTCGATGAGTGAGACAGAAAAATTAAACACAACCACCTACTTACATACCAAGAATGAGTGGATCCCCAAATCTGTGAGGGGGGGCTCTCTGCAGAACTGTGATATATACATTGAGTTATTTTCATTTTTTCTGATGGCTGCTGCAGGTACCTGCTCAAAGAGGGGCGGCCAGGGGAGAGAGGAAGAGCAAACAATGGAGAAGTGTCAACCTCATTTATTGAGGGATTTCTAAGAGCACTGGGGGAATCACAGACCAGCCACAGACATTTCAGAAAGGGGATGTTGACCAAAACAAGTAGATTTTTAATATTCCCCTTTAATTCTCATTTGAATATATGATTGTGTCATTTACAGGTTCATCTTTCTTTATATAATAGATGAGTCCCAAAATTACTATGTAGAAATATTTTTCTGGATAGATTTTATTTTAGATGTGCAATGAAAAAGTGCTTATTTAAAGGATCCTTGAGATAAATTATATTTCTAATGATCTGGATTGCCAATGTTTATCTTCTTCCTCCAGGTTTTTATCTATAAAAACATCAGGATAATCTCTAATATAATTTTCAGTTAAAATATTCTGTAATCCTGGGAACTTACCAAACTTAAGACCCCAAAGCCAATTAACCAAAGAGATCCTATTCCTGGGTTTGGAAAGTCGTGTTACTGTTGTGGTCATACAATGTTCCTATTAAGAACAGAACTACACACATTTCTAACAGCAATATAAAGGTTGCTCAAGCAGTGAGGAAGTTGGGATGCTATTACCAAAAGAAAAAGGAATGTCAGGGGGGCAAAACATAGAACTTTTGCCCAACAGAAATATATATACCTTCCACTAGTTTCTGAGGACTGCCATTAACATACCACTACTGTATTCTCTCTGAATTCTGGAGAAGTCCTAAATCAAGGTGCTGGCAGGGCCATGTAGTCTTTGCAAACTCTAGGGGAGAACCTTCCCTTACCTCTTTCAGCTTTTGGTGGCTCCTAGCACCTTGCTTGTGGCAGCATTACTGCAAGCTCTGCCCCTGTTTTCACAAAGGCTTTTTGCCTGTGCATTATCTCGGTGTCCTCTTCTAAGGACACCAGTCACTGAATTTAAGATTATCCTAAATTCAGGATGATTTCTTCTTGAAATCGTAAACTAATTCCACCTGCAAAGACCCCCATCTCCAAATAAGATCACATTCTGAGATTCTGGTTGGACATGAACTTGGGAAGAGAGGACCCTATTCAATTCACTATGTCCCCCCACCTCCGACACACACTTATTTTAAGAGACTCATGGTATTACTCAGTCTACCTACATGTTATAGAAAGGAGCGTGGACAAATTAAGAGGCGTAGACAAGGATTTCTCAATCTCAATATTTTTGGCCGGATCATTCTTTGTTATGGGGACTGTCCTGTGCCTTGTAGGATATTTAGCACCATCATTGGTCTCTACCCATTAGATACCCCAATCATGATAATTAGAATGTGCCCAGACATTGCCAAATAACCACTGGTCAGAGGGGAAGGGACTGTCCCCAGTTAGGAACCATAAGCCTAGGCTAAATCCAAGGAACTGTGGAGACACATAGAGTTACTTCTGGTGATGCAGCAATCTTGGGTACATATTCAGAGAGTTCCCATTGTGACAATTGGCAGTTGAGGTCCATTCATGCCCTTCACAGCAGGAAATTAAGAAAGACCATGTGGTCTTAGAGTAGCCTTTTATCCTACAGTTTTTTGTTGTTGTTTTTTTTGTTTTGTTTTGTTTTGTTCTCAGAACCAATAGGCCCCTCCACCATTAGCCATGTCACTAGGCCAAGACTTCAAAATGCCTCAAAGCTTCACTTTGGTGTCTTGAAACACAGATTCCAAAGGCAGCTTTGCTTGGCCCTCTCCTCAAGACTCACGTCCTTCCATTTCTCACAAGCTCCTTTTTAGGGAAGAAAAGATATTCCTCCCATCTTTGTTTCCCTCCAGGACCCAATTCAGTGCCTTTCACTCAAACATCATTCAATACATGCTAAATTTATTAAGTGTATAATCCTATTATCTGGAATATTTCTGTTAATTCTACATGAGATATATGGAGATCTCTTGAGATCAAAATAAATGCTTGATTCTTATGAAAATAATCTATATTTAGAAAGTAAATATAATTTCACTTGGTTCCCCTGCATAAATAGGAAATCTGATTATTCTTTGATCTTACTTTTCCTTTTTAAAATTTAATTCACAGAGAGATGACCAATTATGGATGATCCCACAGCTTAATAATATATCTGTTAATGTCCTAAAAAACTCAATGAATTAAATTTAGTATTAACGGGGTTTGAATTGATTTGAGGAACCAAAGCAAATAGATATCGTATGCTATTGTGATCTGGTTCTATATACTGCTACTGCAGATTGACATAAGGCTTGGAAATAAAGGAGAATCCTGTTTCCCTTGGGTTATTTAATGGTACTAGACACTTGTTTGTGTGTAACGAAAAACAGGCACAACAACCAATGTCAAGTATGTTTGGTGCATATTCATTCACCATTTATCCATTCATTTGTCTATTCACCCATTGAACAAACACCCACAGTCACCTCCCGTGTCAGACATTGTTCTAAGTCCCAGGGACCTAGAGATAGACTAGACATAGTACCTGAGGTGCCAGGAGGTAAACAGGAGTAGGTATGTAAACAAACAAGGTCACACACGTTGGGGGAAGTGGGTATATAGAGAACAAGAGGGATGCGAGGTAGGCAGGAAAGTCCTCAGGGAGGAAGTGACCTTTCCACTAGCACAGAATGACTTGGCGAACATTCAGCAAGATGTCCTGCGGGCAGGTGGATGTTGAGACTTGGAGACCAGAACAGTAGTTGGCCCTGGCGAGACCAGACTGGTGGTCATTATCTTTGAGGCAAGTGTGTGATGCTGGGTGAATGGCTAAGATCCGCCAGATCTTAGGCATCACAGGTAAGCTGAGAAGATGAGGGTGAATAAGAGCAGCCAAGGAAGGGGACCAGGTCAGGGCCTGTTGGAACTGAGGGTCAGTCCCCAAGGCTGGGACACCAGAAGAAACCTATTTAACATCCAGAAAAACAGGCTCCAACTTGGATCTGAGTTCTCATACAAGTTGTGACCTTGAACGGATTGCTTAAACTGTCGGGTTGAGTTTCTGTACTCGAAGAATAGGAGTACAAATAGTACATACCTCAAGGTTTCCCTTTTGGAAGAATTGAATGAGCTGATGTTCATGAAGCACCGTCCAGCACATAGCAGCAATTACTGAGTAGTAGCTGTGGTTATCATATTATTATTAAAATGTGTGTAAAAGGCTGGGGACACATCTTGACCCTTTAACAACAAGGTTGTAACAAAGGCATTTGCTTATCCCAGAAATTCTCATTGAGCCCCACAATATACCAGGCATGGTTCTTCAGTGCTAATAGAGGGGAAAACAATGTCTGTGGCCAGAGTACATCCTGAGGTTAAGAATTCAGGAGAATCTGTGAATGAGGATGGGAAAAAAATACATCTTGATCTTCACCAACCTAATTAAAATTTAACATTTTTTCCATCATTTCCTTCCATTACAAGTGTAGGCAACAAACCACACTTTGTACCTGTACCTTTATCATCAGTAGAAATAAAGATTTTCCTATGACATTACAGTTATTACAAATATCTAGAAGTATTTATTTAAAATAACATTACTTCAAGCCAGACGCAGTAGCACAACCTATAACCCCAACAACAAGAGTCTGAGGCTCCGGGAGGATCACAAGTTGGAGGCCAGTCTGGGCAACTTAGCAAGACTCTGTATCAAAATTTAAAAATAGAGCTGGGTGCAGTGGCACATGCCTTTAATCCCAGCAGCTCAGGAGGCTGAGGCAGGAGGATCACAAGATCAAAGCCAGCCACAGCAACTTACTAAAGTACCTAGCAACTTAGGGAGGCCCTGTATCAAAATAAACAACAAAAAAAAATGTGCTGGGGATGTGACTCAGTGCCCCTGGGTTCAATCCCTAGTATAAAGAAGACAAAATAGAAATGGCTGGGCAGATGCCTAGTACCAAAGGAAGAAAGAAAGAGAGAGAAAGAGAGAGAGAGAGAAAGAAAAAGGAGCATTACTTCAAAATTAGGAAGTCAATATTTCTTTTTTAAATTTATTTATTTATTATTCTAAGTTGTTAGAAATGACAGCAGAATGCACTACATTTCATATTATACTTATAGAGCACATTTTTACATATCTCTGGTTGTATACAAAGTATATTCACACCATTCATGACTTCATACATGCACTTAGGGTAATGATATCCATCTCATTCTAGCATCTTTTTTTTTTCTTCTTTACCCCTTTGCCCCTCCCTTCCCCTCCCTCCCCATTGGCCATTCTAGTGTTCCTCTAATCCTCCTATGCTCCCCGTCCCAACCCCACTGTGAATCGGCCTCCTTATATCAGAGAAAACATTTGGCATTTGGCTTTTGGGGACTGGCTAGCTTCACTTAACATTATATTCTCCAACTTCATCCATTTACCTGTGAATGATTTTATTCTCTTTTATTGCTGAGTAATACTCCATTGTGTATATATACCACATTTTCTTTATCCATTCATCTACTGAAGGGCATCTTGGTTGGTTCCACAATTTAGCTATTGTGAATTGTGCTGCTGTAAACAATGATGTGGCTGTGTCCATGTAGTATGCTGTTTTTAAGTCCTTTGGATATAGACCCAGGAGTGGGATAGCTGGGTCATAAGGTGGTTCCATTCCCAATTTTCCAAGGAATCTCCATACTGCTTTCCATATTGGCTGCACCATTTTGCAGTCCCACCGGCAATGTATGAGTGTGCCTTTTCCCCACATTCTCGCCAACATTTATTGTTGTTTGTGTTCTTTTTTTTTTTTTATTTACTTATTCATCATGCACAAGTATAGTATCTTTTTACATACAACTGCTTGTATACAAAGTATATAAGTACCATTCAGATCTTCAATCATGCATTTAGGATAATGATATCCATCTCATTCAACCACCAATTTTTTTCCAACCCCCCCCCTTACTCCCTCCCTCCCCTCCCTTTCCGTTGACCATTCTAGTGTTCCTCTGATCCTATGTACCCCCTTCCAACAACTCTGTGAACCAGCCTCCTTATATCAGAGAAAACATTCGGTACTTGGATTTTTGAGATTGACTAATTTCACTGGTGTGAGATGAAATCTTAGAGTGGGTTTGATTTGCATTTCTCTTATTGCCAGAGATGTTGAACATTTTTTCATGTATTTGTTGACTGATTGTATATCTTCTTCTGAGAACTGTCTGTTCAGTTCCTTGGCCCATTTATTGATTGGGTTATTTGTTTTTTTGGTGTTAAGATTTTTGAGTTCTTTATATATTCTAGAGATTAGTGCTCTATCTGACATGTGTGTGGTAAAAATCTGTTCCCAATTAGTAGGTTCTCTATTCACCTCACCGATTGTTTCTTCTGCTGAGAAGAAGCTTTGTAATTTGAATCTATCCCATTTATTGATTCTTGATATTAATTCTTGTGCTATAGGAGTCTTATTAAGGAACTTGGGGCCTAATCTGACATGTTGGAGATTAGAGCTTACTTTTTCTTCTATTAGGCATAGTGTCTCTGGTCTAATTCCTAGATCCTTGATCCACTTTGAGTTGAGTTTTGTGCATGATGAGAGATAGAGGTTTAATTTCATTTTGTTGCATATGGATTTCCAGTTTTCCCCAGCACCATTTGTTGAAGAGGCTATCTTTTCCCCAATGTACATTTTTGGTGCCTTTGTCTAGTATAAGATAACTGAAATTATATGCGTTAGGCTCTGTGTCCTCTATTCTGTACCACTGGTCTACAGTCTATTTTGGTGCCAACACCATGCTGTTTTTGTTACTATTGCTCTGTAGTATAATTTAAGGTCTGGTATAGTGATGCCAGGCAGTCAATATTTCACTTTTAAATACTTTTACTTTATTTGTTAATGAAGAAAAACAAAGATCTGTCTCATAAATTTGGGAATTTTTTTGTATTTCAATAACCATATTTCAATCTAGCTTGTTTCCTTTGTAATATGATGTGTTGGATCTTATATGTTTGTAAGTCCTCATTCTGAAGAGGGATCTTTAGGCTTCCCCAGACTACTGACCATGCCGTGAATCACACTGAGGTTGAGACTAGCATGTGAGTCCTCAAGTCCAGGAGACACAGATGGAAACAAATTGAACAACAAATATATAATGTGGTGCCAAGTTAGTGCAATGAAGACCAAGAGGCAGAGAAAAGACCAGTGGATCAATTTAAACAGAGAAACCAGCAGACACCTATTGGAGTAGGTGACACCGGAACACAGACCTGCAGGATGCTGGGGAGGGAGTCCCATGTGTGCTTCTGGGCCTATGTGGGTGGGGAAGGGGTTCCAAGTTCAGGGAGCAGCAGGCTCTGAGGCAAGAGGGTGCTTGGTGTAGGCCTGGGATGGAGAGGGAGAGCTGCGGAAGCTGAGCGCAGCCAGGTCCAGGGGCCTTGAGGCTGGGGAAAGACTTTGGGCCTCGGTCTTGCACAGTGTACCAGCACCTGGCCAAATTCAAGTTCAAACACTCAGCCAGTGAGGTGTTCAAAGAAATGAATCCATCTCCAGGCAGTTTTCCTGAGTTACTTTCACAGGGAGGAAGTTAGATGGCAGCAGCTGGGTGAGGGACCTGATTCAGAGGCAGAAATGACCTCCCTGCCCTTGACTCAGCCCGCAGGCTCCTGGCCAAGGAGAGGAGAAGGGACCGTCCTCCAAAGCTAAACCAAGACTGAGCGGCTTCCTGGGTGCTGTGTGGAACTGAGGACACAGACTCTTCTCTGATTTGTGATCCAATAAAATAATGGAGATTCCTCCCTCTCTCCCCCTACCACACAATAACTCCACAGCCTACCCGGGACTCCTAGCCACCACAGCCAATTAGTGAGAAATCACACAGCAAGGGGCGGCAGCAATTTGAAGAGCCACGACCATAACTGATAGTTATCAAGCCCTTAGTGCATGCCAAGCACTTTTCTGAGAGCTTGACTCATTTAATTATTACCAAAAACAAAACACTAAAGTAAGGGGTATTATTATCCCCCTCCATAAATAGGGAAAGTGAGGCCCAGAAAGTTTAAATAGCAGCCCTATCATACAGAGTCGGTCAGCAGCTGAGCTGGAGGGGGCTCCAGAACCCTCATCTTAACCACCACATGACCATGCCCAACACCCAGGAGACCCACACTCAGGGCCAGAGTGCCAGTTGCTGCTTGGGAAAGACTCTAGTCAGACAACTTGGACTCCCTCCTGTCACACTCCCTCCTCTGCTCAGAGCCAGTGTGACAAGAGAGACCAGAATTACAAATGGGAAAAGATAGCTAGAAATGGCACTCACTGATTGGAAAGTGGCAGGCTTAACCAGGGCTTTCTAATAGGTTAGCTGACATCATGAGTGTTGCTTAGAAGGTTCTAGAATGCAGGCTTCAGCAAAGAGGACAAAAATCACATCTCTTCCTCTCAGGGGCGCTAGCAGTGGTTTTAATAAGGCCACCACTCATCTCCCACTCCCAAAGAACTGCAGTGGTAAGAAATCAAGGCAGCTTAGACTGCTTTCAGGAGCCTGTGGTCTGCCCTCTTGGGAGACACTGAGGCCACTCCCTGGGGCGCTGCATGGACAGGCAGGTGCTATAGGGGCTGGTGTGGCCATTAGCATCCATTAGATGATGTCTTGCTAAGATGGAACATGCCAATTATTCTCAGAAAGAAAGAAACACTTGACTTTTAGAATTAGAAGCTCCCTCCCAATTCAGCCCTTCAAATGAGAACATCTGGATTCGAAAGAGATGAAAGGAATTGTCCAGGCTGATTCAACCCTGGTCAGAGAAGAGCTGCCTCCAAATTCTAGAGTTCCTGACCTCTAGTCCAATGTCCCGCTCCACCCAGTCAGGGCCAGTTTTCTTTTATACAAGGTCAATGCTTTGGAATGGGGCTATGGAGCAGGGTTGGCAAAGTAGGAGCAGGGAGGGGGCACAGAGGTGGTGGGTGGGGGTTTCCGGGGGAACCGTGGTGACTTTCTGGAGATGTTTTGGGAAAGTGATCCAGAGTCTCCATCGGTTTTCTCTTGTTAGAACACTTGAGACTAGGTGATCTGTAAAGGAAAGAGGCTTATTTAGCTGATGGTTCTAGAAGTCTAAGAACATGGCACCGGCATCTACTCAGCTACTGTGAGGGCCACATGCTGGTCCCCGCCTGGGGGAGAACTGGAAGAGCTCAGGGGCACATGTGAGAGATCACATGACAAGAAAGGAAGAAAGTGGGCAGAGGAAGCCACACTGGCTTTGTAACCAGCCACTGCCATGGGAATGACATCAATCCCTTCGCAAGGGCAGCCCCCAGGACCTGACTGACGCTCACAAAGGCCCCACCACCTCCCAGTACATCACATTGGCAGTTACAGCAACCACATCCACACCATAAGCAGCCAGCATCTAAATCTGCCTGGGAACAGTTGGAAAGCAACAGTGACCTCCCAGGAAAGGATGCTCCAAGCCCAGCTGCCCAGATGTGACGGTGGGGACAGGCCTGGATGGACCGCTTTTCCTGAAATGGCACAGTCAAGGCTCTGAGGGACACAGGAGCCCTTCAAGGTGGTAGAAGCCTCCTTGTGAGTACCTGAGGCTGGGAAAAGCAATTGCTTGGCCGTCAAAGCCATTGCAGTAACCGGATCAGCAGGGCGGGGGAAAGGCCGCCAGAAGCTGGTCAGCTGGGGAGCTGAATCCAAAGGGTGGATTCTCTGGGCTTCCATGTTTTCCATGCAGGCCTCCTTCAAGACTGAATTCTCAGTCTCTATAGCCAGCGCCCCCACCACCACGCACCCGCTATAGTTTGCTTTCTCCAAGGCAAAGACACAGAGGAGGGAGAGGCTAAAGCTATAGAAACAAGGCTCAGGGTGACCGCCCTGTTGTGAGCTCAAGGATTGCCGGAGCCAGGATCCCTGCACCTGCACCGTTCCTGTCTTAGCTTTTTATTGTGGAAATTTCCCAAGAGAAGCAAAATCCCTGTTGTAGTGTCACCAGCTTTGACAGTTAGCCATGTTTGGTCAGTTTGGTTTTATCTACATTCTTCCCCCCTCACCCCCCTGAAGTTTTGTTTTGTTTTTGGCACTGGGGATTGAACTCAGGGGCACTGGACCACTGGGCCACATCCCCAGCCCTTTTTTGTATTTTATTAGAGACAGGGTCTCACTGAGTTGCTAAGTGCCTTGCCATTGCTGAGGCTGGCTTTGAACTCGCGATCCTCCTGCCTCAGCCTCCCAAGTGCTGGGATTACAGGCATGTGCTACCACGCCCAGCACCCCCTGAAGTATTTTAAAGTAGATTCCAGATGTTGTATCATTTCCTCTGTAAGCACTTGTGTGCGTCTCTAATCACAAAGAGACTTGAAACACTTGGTACCTTTGTCCAACCTAGCAACACGCCTGTGATCAAACCTTTTCCCCAATCATCTTTAGAACGGGGTCTTGTGGTTAGTTTAGTCAAAGCAAGATTCAGACAATGTCTCCATCCTGGATTTAGTTGATATGCCTGTTGATTCTCTTTCACTCTTATTAAAAAAAACCAAAACATCACATTTGCAATGGCAGCAAATGGGCCCTGACAGCAGCCAGGTCTGAGCTCTTCACGGCCCCCTGCCCTATGGCCCTCGGCACCATCTGCTTCCCATGGAGCTCTGGGCATGTGCTTTCGGAAGCCCAAGTGCAAACCCTGTTTCCTTTGAGGTAGCACAAATAATGGCATGCGTGTGGGTCTTGTTCATTTTTGCACATGTTAAAGTTAAAACCACACTGTAACCCTAAGTGCATGTATGAAGACACTAATGGTATGAATATACTTTGTATACAATTAGAGATATGTAAAAAAGAAGGGTGAAATTAGGGATTTGCCAGTAAATATCGTGCTAAGCGAAATAAGCCAATCCCACAAAACCAAAGGCTGAATGTTTTCTCTAATATGTGGATGCTAATTCACAATAAGGCGGGGGTGGGGGCACTAGGGGAAAATAGTGTAGAAGGAAGTGAAGGGAGGGGAGGGAGGGGATGTGGGGATGGGAAAGATAGTGGAATGAAACAGACATTATTACTGTATATATATATATATATATATATATATACATATATATATACATATATATATATGACTACACAACCAATATGATTCTGCAACATGTACACTTTGAAAAATAAGAAATTATATCCCATCTATGTATGATACATCATAGTGCATAAATGCATTCTACTCTCATGTATAACTCATTAAAACAAAAAAAAATTTATTTTAAAATGTGCTCTATATGTGTACTATGAATTGTAATGCATTCTGATGTCATATATAACAACTTAGAATAAAAGAAAAAAAGGGGGGGACTGGGAATGTAGCTCAGTGGTTAAGTGCCCCTGGGTTGAATCCCTGGTACAAAAAAAAAATTTTTTTTTCTTCAAAAACAAGCAAAAATAACCACATGTAGATGCTCAATAAATCCCACTGGCTGATGCCATATACAACCAGATCCTCTCCTAAGAGTGAGCTTTTAGGGGAAGGAGAGCTACCCTTAATGGCAGCAGTGCAAATATGTCAGACAGAAAATTGGCAAAGAAGATGCTAACAAAATCATATCAAATTCACTATATGCCAGGCACTGGGTCTGTTTTTTGTATAAACTTATTTAATCTTCACAGTAGCCAGATGAGGTAGGTTCCATACTCTTCATTTTAAAGGTGAGGAAACAGAGGTACAGAGAGATGAAGTTACTTGCCAGCCAGAAGGCAGAGGCAGGTTTTTAACCGGCACGTTGTCTGCCCGGGACCCTGAATACACGTCTTGTGGGTTTCGCTGTGTGCCAAGGTCCCAAGGTCCCCAGGAAACACACAGCGGACCTCCGCAAAGAGGCCAGGAGCTGACATCCCAAGTAACTGACTTTGACATTTGGACACAGAGGACCAGAAACCCCCGCTCCACACACACACACACACTGCCCTGCTTGGGGACACAGGCTGGGCTAGGGAGCCGCTTCCCCCCAGCTGGGGCAGTGCCCTTGGCCAGACCTTTCAGAAGCCCAATCCCATTGTTAATGCTTTAGTGTAGATCACCCTTATCCAATTTTGGGGAGACTGTGAACACATGGGCTCTAAAAACACAGACCTCTAAGGTACTGAAAACAAGGTTTGGGGCAAACCCCAGGTCATGCTTGTCATTTCACAGATTCCAGCTCGTCCCCATCCAAAGTTACTGCAGCAAAGGGTGAGAGATGGGGAGGGTCTCTGTGGCCTCCCAGAGTCAAGGCTGGGCCTCTGACGGAGCCTGCTTTCTGTCAGTGATGGGCCCAGTGGACTGAAAGGAACTAGCTTAATAAATGTTTTACCCTGGCATTTGGAAGAGGGCAGGCCCTGGCCAGGCCTCCGAGCTGCTGGGGAGTGCTGTGGGGCCCGCTGACACTTCCCTGCCCTTTCCAAGGTGTTCTCATGACAGCTGCTACCTGGGGGCTACTGGGCTGGAGCAACTGCCTGGGCAAGGTGGTGACCTTCTAAATCCAGAGCAGTTAATAAACCTGCTGGCCCCGGAAGCCCCGAGGCTGCGTGCTCTGCAGTGGCTTCTGCCAAATTCCTCTTGTTGCTTTTGATTCCCTTCTTCTTCCTCCTCCCCCTTCCCATTATGCCTGACATTTCTAAGGCCAAGTTTTGTTACAAGCAATTAGCCTATGTGATCTGGGGAGATGAGCTGCGTGCCAAGGCAGGCTGAGGTAGGAAGAGCCTAAGAGGGAGGGCTTCTGGGAGCCGGCTGCAGAGGGGACCTGCATGGTGGCCTTGCACAAATCCCCCCTTCTTGAGCTGACAGTGGGGACAGGAAGCTCCTCAGAGAGCTGACCACCATGGGAGTCCTCCTTCCCTGTTCTTGAGCCCTCTTCCTGCTTTTAGTTTAGTAATCCATCCTTTTAGGCCCTGGAGGGGCTCAAGGCCAGAGTTCACAACCTATTTTCAATCTTTGAAAATGGGAAAAAGAAGTCATGTATTTATTCATAATCAGCTATATGTTATAAGTTAACCAAAAAATAATTTTTAAGTGTGTCTAGAATTATTTGTTTACTAAGCTGACTAGTATAAACTAGGAATGTGAAGTATTTCTGAGCCAATGCATTTCATGGGGTAGATAAATCTCTCACACAGGGAAGAGGTCGTCCCAGGTGGGGTCACAGGGAGGAGGAGAGGGGCTGAATTCACCAGTCATGCAGAACCTCCTTCCTCAGCTGGTCTCAGGGGCCCTGGCCCCTGATCCCTTCCAGCTACCCGACTCAACCTCCATCATCTGCTGTCCCAGGAGGATGCAGAGCCGTTAGCCCAGCCACTGGTTACCATGATCTTCTCTCTTCAGGCCCAGGATACAATGAACCAGCTTAAGAAATCCACATCTGCCCCTAAGAGAGAGTCGAGGATTCACCTAGGACTTCCATCCACATCGTGATGGATTCCGTAGTGAAGTCTTCAGACAGTCTCCATCTTTGGTGTGAGCATTTCAGGAAGACAAGGGAATGGGGGTGCAGGGAGGCTGTGTGAGCCGCATCAGGCCAAACACGGGGTCACACACATGATCACAACCAGACCTCGGACCTCTGGCCTCTCAGCACAGGGCTCTTCCCATTTGAGAATGAGCATGGTCCCCTGCCATTTGTATTCAGTCCATGTCCCATCTACAGTCCATGAAGAGAACAGAAGAAGAGGGTCTGTGCAAGAAACACAGAAACAATCAATTGTAGCCCTAAAGCAAATAGAACCCTCTCGAGCCCATTTATAGTCCTGCTACTAACCCACCAGACAGTGGGAGGGTGCCTGCCTTCTGAGATTGGATCAAGAGCTGTAAGTGAATGAAGAGGGAGAGAACAGTCTTGGTAGGAGCTGAAACTGAAGAGAGCCAAGCTGCTCCCACTGTGTTCCATGCATGGTGGGGATTTCTTCTCCTCTAGTTGGTCAGGTTGAGGGGCGTTGCTGGCAACCCCTCAGGGCAGGCGACCAACTGTCCTATCTTGCCTTAGGCAGGGAAGTGACTGTGGTCTGAGAATGGAGTGCTGGGTGACCTGAACTCCATGCCCAGACTCTGTGGGTTGCCAACCCTTCCAACCTTAGTCCTTGGCACTCCTGATGTCTCTCAATGATCTTTTCACCCTCTTCTATTAATGCTATTAGTGCTTCTTGTAATGTTACTTCCTTCTTTTTAATTATCCTTACATAGGTCAGATAAGCTCTGTCCATTTATAGCCCCAGTGAGTGGTTTCTAGACCATGCACTCCAGCTCAAGAGTTTTGATGTGGAAGATGGGCAGACCTCTCCTCTATGTTGTCCAAAATAGAAGAGGTGTGATCTTTCAGCAGTCTTTACCCCACTACTAGTTTTTTTGTGTTCCTATAACAAAGTACCTGAGTATGGATACTTTGTGAAGAAAAGAAGTTTATTTAGCTCAAGAACATGGCACCAGCATCTTCTGGGCTCTGATAAAGGTATTCTGTCTATATCACAAGATGGATGGCCTCATAGTAGGGTTTCTGGTGAGAGAAAGAGATCACATGGTGAGATAGGAAGCTAGAGAAATTCAGAGGCCATGTTTCCACTTTTTAGAACAACCTAGGCTCACAGGAACGAACTGGGAATCTCTCAAGAACTATATTAATGCCTTCTGAGGGCCACACCCAAATGACATCATTACCTTGAACTAGGACCCACCCCAGCTCTTAAACATTCCATTCCTTAGCACTGCCACACCGAGGACCAAGTTTCCAGCACATAAATTTTCAGGAGGCATGCTCTAACCGTATCCATCATTAGAATCATTTTTTCAACCATTTTTAGGTAGTATATTGACATGATGGTCTTTATATAACATAACCAAGTTTTAATAAATTAGAGGAAGCAACAAGAAATATGCAATTAAAACGTCACTGAACGGGCACCTCTTCAAGAGGCTCTCGCCACTCAAAAACACAGCTCTGGACTGTGCTCCCCGCGCCCTCTGTCTGGGGAGCTCTGCACTGGGTGACTTTTATTTTTCAGTCACAAACCTGTCTGTTCTATCCATGCCCACCCACAGTGGTAGATCTAAACCTCTCATCCTAATTGAACCCTTCTTGCTCTTTCTATCTGGAGTTCATTGATTTCCAGTTATTCCCAATGCCAGGGAGTAGGGAAAACCTGTTGAGTCCTCTTCATTATGAACAATGCCCAAACCTGTTATCCCCATCCACCAATTGTCCATTCACGAGAGGGGCACAGAGGAAGAAAGGCTAGCGTGAATACGCTAGGCCTGCTGATAGTTGTGATTTGCTATTAAGAGGATAGGGCATGACTTGGACTGGGAGTAGAAACAGCACCCAAGAAATGAGAGCTGAAATTCCAAAGGCTGAGTAGGGAGAGACTAGATAAGAGTTCTCTTCCTCCTCCACCTATCCTGCTGAACAAATAAAATGAAAGCAAGTAATTTTTTTGAGGGGATTATATAAATGAATTTTATTTATATAATTGTGAGGAAAATATCATACATGTCCCAAAACAAGTACCAGACATAACAGAGGAGATATAATTTAATAAATAAAAATTTTTCACAAGATGATAAAATTAAAAAAACAGTGAAAGATAAAAGATTAATGCAAACTTGAAATTAATATATATGACAAAATTTAATGTCTATGCCCTTAAAACAAAAAAAAATTAGTAAACATAAGTTTGATCTTTTTTTTTAATTTAGTTTTGAGTTATAGGTGGACAGAATATCTTTATTTTTTATTTATTCATTTATTTTTTGTGGTGCTGAAGATTGAACCCAGAGCCTCATGCATTCTAGATGAGCACTCCACCTCTGTCTGAGCCACAACCCCAGCCCTTGATCTCCCTTTCAAAAAGCAATCAAAGGAAGCTGGGCGCGGTGGCGCACGCCTGTAATCCCAGCACTTTGGGAGGCTGAGGCAGGAGGATCGCGAGTTCAAAGCCAGCCTCAGCAATGGTGAGGCACTTAGTAACTCAGTGAGACCCTGTCTCTAAATAAAATACAAAAAAGGGCTGGGGATGTGACCCAGTGGTCGAGTGCCCCTGAGTTCAATCCCCGGTACCACAAAAAAAAAAAAAAAAAAAAAAAGCAATCAAAGGAAATAAACAAGCAAATTATAAAAGTTTGTTTGTTGCATGTGTGGGATATTTGTTTACAAACTCAAGCTTACTATTTAAAATGCAAATCAAGGGGCTGGAGTTGTGGCTCAGCAGTAGAGCCCTTGCCTAGCACGCGTGAGGCCCTCAGCACCACATAAAAATAAATAAATGAAGGTATTGTGTCCAACTACAGCTAAAAAATAAACATTTTTTAAAAAATGCAAAACAAAACAAAATATGGCACTTTCCACTTAAATAAGATTAGCCATTACAATATCTTATTTAAGTGGAAAGCAAGTAATTAACCAATTTCTTTCTTTTTTGTTTTTAAAGCGTTTGAAGGATTTTTTTTTCTCTTTTTTTTATATTTTTATTTATTTGCTTTAGTTGTACACAATGCGTTTTATTCAATACATTTTATTTGTACGTGGTGCTGAGGATCGAACCCGGGTCGCCCACACGCTAGGCGAGCGCTCTACCGCTGAGCCACAATCCCAGCCCCTAATTAACCAATTTCATCTATTACGTTTAATAAGAGTCTGGGGGAAAAGTCATCTCCAGGAAGTGGGGAGTGAATGCATTGGGAGGGCACTTCGGGTCCTCAGGACAATGACAGACACGCAGAGGTCCTCACAGTGGACCAGCCGCACCAGCAGCATGGGGACTTGTTGGCAATGTGAATTCTGGGGCCCCTCCCAGACCTGCTGCATTGAAACTCCAGGGGTTGGTCCAGTGATGGGTATCTCCACAAGGACCACCCTCCAGAGGAAGCTGAGAAGCCCTCGGTGACAGATGCGCCCATTTCCTCTACTGGGGACCATTCAGAGTGGAGTGTAAAGACGCCCCAGCTGCCCACTCCCTGACTTCAGCTGCTCTTGCCTATTCCTCTCCCTCTCCCCTGTTCCTTCCCTTGGGCTGCCTTACTGGGGCCACATCCCTGTCTCATCGTCTGATAAGGTCTAGCTACGAGGTGGCCCCCAAAAGCTCATGTGAGACAATACAAGGATTTTCAGAGGTGAAGTGATTAGAGTGAGGTATAACCTAGTCAGTGGGTTAATCCACTGGTATGGATTAACTGGGTGGTAACTCTAGGCAGGTAGGGTGTGGCTGGAGGAAGTAGGTCACTGGGGGCCTGCCTTCAGGGTTATAGTTTGTCTCTGCTTCCTGGTTGCCATGTCCTGAGCTGTTCCTCCACCACATGATTCCACCATGATGTCCTTCCTCACCTCGGGCCTGGAACTATGAAGTCGGCCATCTACAGACCGAGACCTCTGAAATCATGAACCCCAGATAAACTTTCCCTCCTCTAAATTGTTCTGCCAGGTATTTTGGCTATAGTGGAGAAAAGCTAACTGAAACACCAGCTTTCTTCCAAAGTCCCCCTCAAGACTCTCCTCCTTCAAAGACCCCTGCACCATCTCCGCCTGGAGGTGTGCTACCTGCTCCGACGCCGCGTGAACTAACATCAGCCGCTCTCCTTCCGCAGGGCCTTTGGGGAAGAGCCCTGGCCCTTGGAGGTGCTGTATCTCCCAACCCAGGATTCCCTGCATGCCCTGGGTGCCTCCAAGGTGGTGGGTCCAGAAAGCTCTTCCTCCAGGAGCACACAGGTAGATTAAAAAAGGGAAGCCCTGGGGCAGGGAGGCCGTGCTCACAGTTACCCCTAGGATTGTCCGGCTGGCCTACAGACCATGTGCAGATCCTCCCCCAGGCCCCTCCCTGTCATCCCCCAGGTGGATTAGAGGCTGGACTCAAACAGAAGACAAAAGACAAAAGACAGGGAGCTGGCGCTGCTGTCAGAGCCTATAAAAGCCTTGAAAGTGACAGGCGAGCTCCTGCCTGCTGCTGCTGCCCTGAAACCCAAAAAATAATCCATTTCAGAGCCAGGGCCCAAGGGTGCTCTCAGGACCCACCCAGCCCTGAGATCTGGAGTGGGGAGGGAGGAAGGGAAGTGGAAGGGACACTCCGCAGCTTGAGGAAGAACACACACACCTCTGTCTCTCTCTCACTACCTCTGTCCCTGTCCCTACCTCACTGGGTCCTACTGCTCTATCCCCTCTCTGAAAATCACTCCATTCAGAATTGGGATCGCAGCTACGATAATCCATTTTCTTTTTTGCATCACGAAAGTTCAATTGTCACCCCAGGGACAGGGACTGGCTACCTTGCCCTTTGGACTTCCAAGTACCCCCAAAACATACATTCCCAATAAACACTTGAAGTGTATTGATAGGTATGTGTAGGACTACAGAAATGTCATTCATTCATCCTTTTGAGTTGCAAGAAAGGAATCATTCATCAGGTACCAGTGCATGTGTGTGAATCTGTGGGTGTGCACAGGATCTGATAGCTCGAGTGATAGGATTTGTTTATTTGTTCCCTTGTTCATTTTCAGAATATTGTTATTTCATATAGGTTGGCATTCTCCGTTTCCCACACTCGTGTGGAGGAAACAGGAGGTGCCCACACTAAGGTCACCAGATTTAGGAAATTAGAGAGCACAGTGAACCAGCAAATATAATTTTTAAAAATGTAAATATGCTCTAAATATGGCATGTGACAATAAGTCCACTAAGAAAGAATGTGCTGCTTCTCTGAAATCCAGATTCACTGAGTACTGTGGCTTTCACAGGGTTTGAGTATGCACCCCCACTCCCCCCGCCCCAAGTTTCACACGTTGGAAGCTTGATCCCTAATGCAGCAATGTAAGAAGTGGTGAACCTTTAAGAAGTGGAGCCTAGTAGGAGGTCACTGGGGATGACACCCTTTGTAGGGATTAATGTCATTCCCATGGGAACCCTGTTAGTTCTCAAGAAAGGGTTGTTATAAAAGAGCAAGCCTGACCTCTCTCCATTCTTGTCTTGCCATGTGATCTCTCCCTCTCACATACACTCTCGCCATGATACCATCTGGAAGGAGACTCCTACCAGAGGTCAAATCAATGGGACCACCTCATCTTGGACTTTCAGATTCCCAAACTGCAAGCTGAAGGAACCTCTTTTCTTTGGAAAGTACCAACTCAAAGGTACTATGTTATAGCAATGGAAATAAAATTAAGACAATGAATGTCCTATATTTTCTATGGTAACCTCATTAAATGGAGAAGGGGAAAGAGACACTGATTGAGGAAAACTTAAATTTTTATTACACTTTATTACATTATTTAAAAAACCAAGTATCTCTTCTGCAACACATTTCCTAAAAGCAGAAATTAGGCTCCTTTTATGTTAGTGCAAAGGTAGGTGCCAAGCTGGGGTCTCAGATAGTGATTTTCAATCTCAGAAAGAGCTTAGCTGTTTTTGCAAAAAGGAAAGTTGGCAAGTGAATAGTGCCAATGTGGCCTGGCTGCTCTTTTGTACTTTGGAAGAAACAATTAAAATGGCTGGGACATTAAACTTTAAAGAGCTGGCTTGTTCATATTCAGAAGCTAATTTAAAAATAAAACAAACAAACAAAAAAAAAACCCAGCCTGGTACCTGGTACAGGAAGGGACATTTTCAAAGAGGACGTGGCCTTTGGCCAGCCATTCTGCCTTCAGGACTCAGAATTCTGAATATCATTTATTTGACATTACTCACAGGTAAACATTACAGATAAACACCTGCAGGGGTAAGAAAGCTCTTCTTTGCTTGAACACAGAGATACCAGGTACAAAATTATGTTTTGCACCTTTTATATTATAAAAGCCACGATCTAAGAAATCAAATAAATTCTGGAAATGACAGGTCCAGAAGTAGTTTCAGTCTACAAATTGCTGAGCCCCTGTGAAATGCCATGCACAGGGGTTAAGAGGGGGGAAGATAAGGAAAGCGAATTCCTATTGTCAAGAAAGCTCACACTTAAATAGGGACACAGATCTCTAAGCAGCCATGGTCTACTGTGACAAGGTAACTCATGTGGGCTTGGTGCTGGGACTTGGGCTCAGGACCAGCCCTGCCACTTGAGTGGTGTCTGAGCCCTGGGTTCTTGATTTCCCATGTATAAAATGAGAACAGCGGTGGGACTCCTCATTAGGTTGGGCAGATGAGCTGTGATAAGGGAAAGCAGGCTCAGTGCACGGCCCCCATGTGGAAGTGCTTCCTACCTCTTAATTGCTATTACGGCGTTGGCAGACCTTGGGATCTGTGGGGACACAGAGCAAGGAGATTGGCCCTGCCTGGTTGTGGACATGGAGGCGGAGCTTATGGGCAACTTTTCCAGGACTGGGTCTTCAAGTAGAAAGGACAATGGCTCACTTGTGTATTATTTGTAATAATAGACATTAAGGTTACCATAATTATCCCATCACCTTGCGTCAGGGTTGGGGGCACATTTCTTTCAAGGTGATGCAGACAGCAGAAGACATTTGCAAGTGCTGGGTGGCATGACTGAGATATGAGGAATACCAGAATTGGGGACAGCAGAGGGGACCAAGGACCCAAGGATTATAGGCCTCACAAACTGTGTCAGGGGCTTGACCTTCTAGAGATTTGCAAAAACTCTGGTGGAGTTTAAAGAGGACAGGGATATAATCTGCATTTCTTAAAAGGCCTCCAAGAGTGGAATGGGAAATGAATGTGAGTAAGCAGGAGGGACAGCTGGGGACCCCCAAAGCAACCATATCAAGGAGCAGTGAAGGAGAAGGTGGAGTGGGTTACCCTTGGAGGTCCAGCAGGTGAAGAAGGTAATAGTAACACAAAAAGTACTTAAAAATAGACTCTTCCAGGATGTGGGGACCGACTGGGAGTGAGGGGTGAAGGAAAGGCGTGAGTGAAGGGTGACGGTGGACTCCAGGTCTCTCATTGGGGCAATATGGATGGAGGTGCCATTTATTAAATAGAAAACCGGCACAGAGATGAAGATGGGAAGACAGAGCGTTGTGACAGTGTGTTCCACCTTAATTTTACTGAGCTTGAGGTATGTATGGGGCATTCCCGTGGAGACATCTGCCTACAAAACCCAAAGAGATAAGGACAAGAGGCCTGAGTGAGACTTCTCTCTCTCTTTCTCTCTCTTTCTCTGGAAATAGAGAACATAGGTGGCAACTGCAGCGGATGGCTTGGAGGAACACCTGGAGACGCCATGAAGGAGACTGAAAATAGCAGCCAAAGAGCGGGGAGCCTTGAACGGTCACCCACAACAGAGGCCATTTCAGGAGGACCCTGGGGGCAAACGCCCCCCTGAGTTCCACAGTGTCGTTTAGATTTGGCGGTCACTGATGACCCTACAATGGAGGTGTTGATCAGTTGGCATCTCCAACTGATGCCAACGCTTGTCACTAAGAACTTCAAAGGGTGACTTTGTCCAGCTCTGTCCAGTAGAGAAGTGCAGGGGCACAGAAAGAAAACTCAGCATTTCGAAAGAAAATCAGATCCGTGATTTCACCACAATACTCTACAATTGTTCCGTGAGGCCCGGCCTATCTACGTGAGTATATTTCACTCAGAAAATTCACACAAGACTCCACCAGTAATCTTACCCTTTAACCACTACCATACAAGTAGAAATTTCTAGAAGGGACAGCCCAAAGTGAGATGAGAACAAACAGTGAATCTACCAAGACAACTCTCACCACCCCTGTGATTACCACAACAATTAGCATTCATTTTTCTCATCGGTCAATATGTTTAGAGGGACTAGTATTCATGCGGCCTTGTACCAAGCACTATAGAGCTTACTACATGACCAACCCAATATAACTCTCAATAAATGCTGGCTAGGGCCGTCATCTAAGATACCCAATGTGGTCAGTTTTTAAAAAGTTTACAGTCTATTTGGAGATAGGAGACACAGGCAGGGAAGATAATTCACGACATACGCAGGCTCCAGAGATGTAATGTGAACATAGATGTGACATGTGCCCCCGGCACAGTACCTGGCACGAAGAGCAACCCCACTTCTGTTTGTTGAATAAAGGCTGCATGGATGAAAGGTGGGTATCCCTGTCATTTGTCAGAACACACGCAGAAGCTGGGGGATGTGCCAGACAGGGGAAGGCCTTGCAGAAGACCTGGAGCTAGAGCTCAGTCTTATTTTATTCACTCGCTCTCACTCCTTCAGATCACATAAGAGATTTCCTGTCTTAAACTGTAGTCGCTTATATGGATGAGGAGTGAGATCTATGGGGTTCTCCAGGGACAGTCTCATACCCAGGCGGACACTTACCTCAGCCTTCGATGGTGGTGGTAATGACAGGCATACTGTAGTGTTCCGTTCTGTGCTACAAAATGCCCACTGTCGGACACATTTCCCCCTCCTTCTCCTTCTTCTCCTCCTCCCATCTTAAATAGTATGCTGACATGGTTTTTCTGAATGGCTCACTTGTGTATTATTTGTAATAATAGACATTAAGGTTACCATAATTATCCCATCACCTTGCGTCAGGGTTGAGGGCACAGGACAGTCCCCGCTGAGGTCTCAAACCACTGCTTCTGGCTGCCTGGTGAACTAGCAAGCCACTGGAGTAACTTCACTGACCTCTAGCTGACCTGCAGGATCAATGAACAATTAATTACTATCATCCCGCTCCGGGAGAGATAGCTCACTGCCATTTCTCAATTACAACTGGAAGCGCCCTTTGGCTGACAGCTGCCTGTCGGCCAAACCAAGCCCATTACTGGTTCTCACCAGCACCTTCTACCCCCAACAACACACGCAGATGCACACACACACAGCCTGACTCTCATCACACCCACTCGCAATCACACAGTCCACATCCTCTTCCTACCCATGACACCCACACACGCGGTCACCTGAATGACTGACTCAGGTCACACCAGTCGTCTTTATCAGTATTGATTCTCCTGATGTATTACCTGGGCACCTCATACCACTGTCTAAGGCACAACTCAGGATGATTGTTTTGGAAATACTTTCTGTGACATCTCTATAGACAAAACCTTTGGTATTTTCCACCATCGCCTCTTCCTATATTTTCAGTGCTCCCACCTGCTATTAGCCAAGACTTTTTTAATTGTACACAGCAGAAACCCAGCTCAGAAAGGAGGGGTGATGTACACACTCACTTGAAAAGCCAGAGGCACACCTTGCTCAGGCACTGTGGGGTCTGGGTGCTGGCTCCGTCGCGGGAGCTCCATCTCTGATTCCCTCTGGTTTCCTCCCAGGTTGGATACCTCCACAAGGGCTGTCCCAACATCCCTGCGGGGCACGTTACCCACACAGTTGTGACTTCTACTGACAAAGTAGAACCTAGATCTGAGAAAGAGGAATTCCGGCAAGAATCCCAAAAGTGTGTCTCTTGAATTCATCTCCATCCTTGGACCAATCACTTTGGCCAGGTGCCTGGAATACTAAGCTACAGAAATTTCCTCTCCTCCCCAGACTCCTGATCCCTAATAGCCAAAGCAGACTTAACCTGTGGCCAGTCTTGGTCCCTGCTGACTGTACAGAATGAAAGCACTTTGCTAGCCCAAAGCTTGACCTAGGGAGGCCAGTGACTATTTAGAGCAAGTGGCAAATCCATGGTTTCTGATTCCTTGTCAGAAAGCAAAACCACCTGAAGTCAGTAATGTACAATATGCACTGACCTGATCCAAGCACCCGACACATAGAGGGAGCTCACCAGTTCTTAAAGGGGCATGATCCTGGTCCGTGTAGGCACGTCTACTTTGCCCCATACCCAGAAGACAGCAATATTCCCCTAGCACATGGTGCTCCAGCCCAGGGAAGAATGTCCCATCTACTTGGTGAAATTTAAGAGAACCAGGTAAATCCACTGACTCACATTTGCCAGGCACAGTGTCCCCAAAGGGAACATGGGTGTATCTTGCTAGTGTTCACACCTGGCTGAGTTTATCTGGAGCTGGCTGCCCTCCTCCCCTCCTGGTCCCCACCACAGGGAGGTAATCTATCTCTCTTTAGGGGGCAAGTTGCTTGATATGCACGTTCAGACTGGAGAGCCAATTGGAAGCTCTTGATGTCCAATTTTACCAGAGAACCCAACACTTCAGGTAATATCATCGAACCTTCGATCTAACTTATCTCTTTAATTGGTTAGAACCAAGAGGGCACAAATTATAAGCACTGAGCACATCCACCCTTCAAGCACAATAATAGCTATTATTATTATTATTATTATTACTATTATTATGTGGACCCACTCCCCAGACCCAGAAACAGTAGGGAACCAGGTCAGCAGTGGCCCAGGCCTCTTAGTTTCTTTCCCTAAGAAAATAATCTGCCCTGAGTGTCCCCCTCCAGAGGGCTGGAGCTTGTCCTCAGCAGAGCAGAGAACACAAAAATAATTGGAAATTCACATCTCCAGCCTGAAGAAGCACA
Source organism: Tamias sibiricus (assembly GCA_025594165.1). Classification (NCBI taxonomy): domain Eukaryota; kingdom Metazoa; phylum Chordata; class Mammalia; order Rodentia; family Sciuridae; genus Tamias; species Tamias sibiricus. The sequence continues at coordinate 27,736,441 of CM046671.1, forward strand.
CGGGTCCCTGAGTTCTGGCCACTAAATCATACCAGAAGACCATATATCTGCACAGGGAAGGAGGAAGCAATTGAAACGCAGTATTTAAAAGTGGTCTCAGATTTATCCTCCCTCTTGACAGCCTACAAAATGTTGGAGAATAGGCCCTGCCTCTCTCTGGACAATAAAACAGGATCCATTGTCCAGAAATTGGCCTTGAGAAAGTTCATTGTTCATTCTCCTGTGACCTCCCTGAGAAACAAACACCGTAAGCCCAAACTTACGATCTGAACAGTCTTCTGCTCCTACTCATTTGCCAAGGAAGTACTGTCTCCCAGCACCCAGGATGCCTACCTCTAAGCATCTCCATGGAGATAAATCTCACCCACCAGCTTTACCCAGGACCCCACCCTCCCCCACAATGCACCCCCAACAGGCTCCCAGAAAGGATTTTTAAAATTATTTTATTTTATTTATTCTAATTAGTTATATATGCAGCAGAATGCTATTCAATTCATATTACACAAACAGAGTACAATTTTTCATGTCTCTGTTTGAACACAAAGAGTCACACCATTCGTGTTTTTATACGTGTACTTAAGGTGATGATGTCCGTCTCATTCCACCATCTCAAAAAGGATTTTTTAAAGCCAAATATTTTGGCTTGTTTCTACTCAGAAAAGGTTTCTATTGTTTAGATCACAATGAACTAACATCCAAAGTTCTCAGCCAGTTACTGCACCCCCTAATCTGACTGACTCCATGTCAAGCTGGTTACTGATGACAGCCTGTCAGTCACCACACCTTGTCTGTGGGCAGCTGAGCCCAACTGCCCTGCAGGGCCAGACCCACATCAGCCCAGGGTTGGGTAGCTTCATCTGAAGTTCTCAGTCTAAAGAACTGGGGGGGTAACACAGGCTGCTGATAATCCCACCTTCAGTCTTGCAGTAGACACTCACCTTATTGTTGACAATTAACCTGGTTTCCAAAAGACCCACATCAACCAGTCACTGAAGTAAAAAAAGAAAGAAAGAAAGAAAGATCTGCTCCTGATCTGCAGTGGCAAATGTGTAGCCAAGGTCAGTGACCTGACCTTGATCTTACAACTTTGATCTCAGGTGGGAATCTGGAGGAAGTTGCCAGTAGAAGACCAAGGACATTTCTAAGAATCAAATTTCCAGAGCCCCGTGCTGGGCCGTCTGCAGGATGTTGTTTATTCTTGCCTTGTGTCTTAGCTTGGCATTTGATGCCCACCTTCAGGCTTCTGGCTCAATACCCATCTTGGTGCTCCCAGTTCCATAGACTTATGGTTGACCGGCTGCAGGGCTTTTGGATGGGCTACGCCTCTGCCCAGATGTGATTTCCCCTCTCCTCCCTCCACACCACCTCTTCTCTCCACTCTTTTGCATTTGGGTCCTAGCCTAGACATTCCTTGGTTCAGGAACACAACCTTCTTCAACCTGGCATTCTGCTCTGAGGGACTCTTCAGTATTCTCTGCAAGGCCTGCGATTAGATATCTAGGGCTGTTATAATAAAGTACCCCGACAGGGGCTTTAAACCACAGAAGTGTATTTTCTCACAGTTCTGGAGACTGGAAGTCCCAGATCAGGTCTTGGCAGAGCCGGTTCCTTCTGACTGCTGGGAGGGAAGACTCTGTTCCAGGCCCCTCTCCTTGGATTGCAGGTGGCTTCTTCTCTCTGTGTGTTCATTTGGCTCTCCCCCTGTGCATATCTCTGTACCCACACTTCCGCTTTTTACAAGGACACCACTCATATTTAATTAGGGCCCTCCCTGAATGTCTCATTTTAACCTGGTTACTTCTGTTATTACCTATCTCCTAATACTGTTCTATTCTGGGGTACTGATGGTGAGGATGTCAACAGATGGATTTGGGGAAACCAAAACTCAGCCCATAACAGGGTCCTTGTCGCTTCACACCTACGTAAGATACTAACCGGCCTCATTCCTCTTCTGAGCCCCCCACCCACCTAGTAGCAGAGTCTGATACCCCGGCTGGGCATAGGGTAGCTCTCAATTGTTGGTGATTTCACATCCTGCCCCTCCTTTTCTTTTCTTTCTTTTGTAGCACTTGCTCCTGACAGCCTGAGCCCTGGGGGTCACGAGAATTCCTGAGTTGCCCAGAGTGGGTGTGGGGCAGAGGGAAATTGGGAGGGAGGGATGCTGGGAGCCTCACTGCGGCTGGCAGTGCTGTCCTAACGACCTAGCCACATCTTTCCCATCTGCCCCGCCCTCTAGGGAGCCACCATTGTGGGGGACATGTGTCCCTCCTTGGCAGGGCGTGCATCAAGCTAATTCTCCAGCTCCATTTCTTAATCTATTCGGTGGTTCCAGGAATCCAGCCATGTGCTCTAATGGGCCCCTGTCATTAGAGGCTTGGCAAACACTCCCACTCTGGGGCTCCTCAAAGCCCCGGAGAGCTGGCCAAGGGCTGAGAGGCACCAAGGCCATTTTCAAAAGCAAAAGGGCAGCAGGATCATAGTCCGACATTTTTTTAAAACCTGCATTTATTTAGTAAATAATGTATGTTAATGCAACATATGCTATATTATGCAATAATTATGGAAGCAGCCTGGTCTTCCTATCCCAGACTTCAGTTGTCTTCTGCGGCTGTCCCCTCCAGCCAAGGACTTCTTCTAGGGTCTATGAAAAGGCAGCACATGTGGGAAGCCAGCTCCTGGCCATCCCACCTCCTATGGGGCTCCCTGCCCTCCCTTCCCCCACCCCTTCTTGTCCCCCTGCCCCCACCATCTTCCTCAACATCAGTCCCCTGATGTTGGCCTATGATTCCCAGACTTGTCAAATCACCTCATCTCTTGTCATTTTGGCCCCAGATGACATAAGAAGGGAACTGTGTGACTCAATTTGCTTCCCCTGTCTCCTAAGCAGCTCGTGGGTTGCGGAGGCTGCTTTCCACCCTTTCTTCCCCGGGGCACCAACACAGTGCTAGGACCAAGCCAGACCCATTCCAGCTGCACTTGGCTGAAACCTGAATGTGGAATCTGACCGATTACTTGCTGGGAGCATATGTCAGGGACAGTGGTGGGTGACTGATTGCAAAGGCACGTGGGGGAGATTTCTGGGCCGGATGATGATGTTCTGATTCTTATCTGAGTGGTGGTTGCCTGGTTGTGTACATTTTTCTAAACCCACCAAACTGTACAATTAAAAATTTTTAAATTCACATAAGACATCTTTTACTCACATAAAAATGGGCCAGAACCCAGCACCAGGAGCCTGGTTTTGTGTCTGATAGCCCAGAGGATCTTGGCTGCATGTTTACCCTCTGTGACTCCCTGTCCCTTTAACTATCAAGTGAGGCTCCATAATGGCTCATCTGTAACTTTCCCTTTAACTCTGCAACTCAATAATTAGACTGCACCATTCCTATGTACTGATGAAGTCACCAGGTCACTGGAAAACTGAGTGCCAGTGACATCCGGTATACTCCTGATGCATGCCTGCCCTTTCACCAGCCCATCTATGCCTCCTGAATTCCTCTTCCTTCTCTTTTGTCTATTTATTTTTTCTGAATTCTTTTCTAGTGACATCTCTTTCTCACCTGGTTTCTTATTATTCTGGCAACGCAGAGATGTGGACTTTTTTGTTTTTGTTTTTTTGTTTTTTTGGTAGGGACTCTAGAGCCACCAACTTTTCAAATAACCCCTTTCCTTTCCAACAGGAGTTCATGTTTATCAAGTGCTCACTAGGACCAGGTACTGGGTTGAGGACTTTATAAGTCTCATATCATTTTCCCCTCACAACTCTGTGTGATACATCTTATTATTGCTCTCATTTCGCAGACAAAGAAACTGAGCCGTAAAAAAGCTAAAGGGACGTGCCCAGCTTGCTCAGATCATGCATGGTGCAGCAGGCAGTGAAGGGAGGGCTCCAGAGCCCGTGTGCTTGACCATGGTGCTGCTCTTCCCTAAAATCCGAAGTGCTTCTAGAAGATTGCTAACATCACGTTCTCTTTTCTTTATTAAGAAGAAATGCATCTTAATGTAACAACCAAGATGAAAACACTCGTAGTATAAAATGGCTGGTAGGATGATCCCCCAATTTTTTTTTTTTTTAATGAAGTCTTTACCTGGAGTCTTATGGTTGCTGGCACCAGGAAGGATTCATACTGAAACTGAATCGTCAATGGGCAAAAGCAGGTGGCTTCAGAGGTAGCTCTCCTCTCACCCTGCTGGAATCTTCACAGATGCCAGAGAGCCATAGAAACCTTCTTGGAAAACTTGAAGACAGATGAGTCTAATGTAGAACAACTCCAGAAAGGTGTTTTTTTCAAGTTGTACTTTTCTGATAATCACATTTTAGGAGCCATTACCATATATTTCTTAAAAGTGAATTCAAGGTCAAAGGAGTTTAAGAAATGCTGGATCAAATTTAAAGACATCTTCTGGGATTGCACCTCAGAGCTTGTATGATGCAAAGTGAATTATGACTCTCTGAGTTTAGTTTGCCTTTTTTTTTTTTTTTTTTTTTTGACCAAAGAAGATTGATTGTTGTTAGTAGTGGTGGTAAACATTGTATGTGGTAAGGGTGATATAAAAGTAGGTAGTGATTTTTTGCCAAATGTCTATTAAAATCTTCTGGAAAATGACAGAAGAACATTTGGAAAAATATTGCTACAATGGATAGGAGATTCAGGTAAGTTAGTATGGTAGCCAGCCTCCAAGATGGTCTCAGTGATTCTTACCTCCTGATATTCCCACTTTGTGTCATCCTTTCCCATGACCAATGGGTATGGTACATGATGGAGTGTGACTTCTGAGGCCAGGTCATAAAAGGCATTTCAACTTCTACCTACTTTCTCTTGGATCATTAACTCTGGGCGAAGCTAGCTACCATGCCATGAGGAACTCAAGCAGCCCTGTGGGGCCCAAGTGGTAAAGACCTGGGGTGCCTCACCAGCCAGCACTGGTTTGCCAGTCACGAGAGTTTGCCATCTTGGAATCAGGTTCTCCAGCTCTAGTTCGGTCTTCAGATGACTACAGTGCCAGCCATTATCTGACCTAATGAGAGTCTGTGAGCTAGAACTTGTCGCAAAGTTATAAGGGGTTGGGGTCTTTAGCCCCCCTGTACCCGGGATGGACCTCTTTTGTCCAGCAAAAGAGGCCAGAGAGGCCTACCCCAATGAAGAGACTAGATTGGGAAAGCGAAGGCCGCCAATATTCCCTCCCCCGCCCTCAAAGGACACAGGAACATACCAGGGAGTCCAGTCAGTCAATGCTGGAACTCGGTTTATTGAGGAAGTTGGACGGTCTTATAAAGGACATGGGCAAATCAGCAGAAAGATCATAGGGACACATAAGGAGCATGGGCGGATGCCACTGGCGGAGCCATTGGCCTATCCTTGGGGTGGTTTCAGTTCTCACAGCCACGCCCTCTGCTTAGCCTAGGTCCTGCAACAGGGCGTGGTAATGTGGCAAGCAGCCAGAAAGCCAGAGCTTTTTCATCCCCTTGGCAGACAGTGTAAGGTCGCGACAGAACTACCCAGCTAAGCCACTCCTGAGCTCCTGACCCCCAAAAAACTGTGAGATAATAAATGTTAATTGTTGGTTTAAGCCATTCAGTTTTGGGGTCATTTGTTATACATCAATGGGTAATTAATATAATTAAGCAGAGTTTCCACGATGACTCCATGTAATAAGCCTTTGGACTTGTTTATATATACCTTTTAGAAATAAAGAACAATGGTGTTCTAGCCACTATATTTCCCTCCCAATTATTAGGACAAAAGTCTAGAAGACCTAGAACTATCCCCTCCCTAATCTTCCAGACTCTGTTTTGTCATTCAGCAAAATGGAACACAACAAAGACATTTCCTTTGGGATGTTTTTCCCCGATTGACAGAAAGACCAGTAGTGATTGGCACTAACATGTGACTCCCATAACTTGGTTTTCCTCCAGTGGAGGTGGGTACATGAAAAAGTCAGTTTGCTTGCATTGATTAAGCTTTATAGTGAGAACAGTGTGATGGTACCTACACCAACTACCTGCCTGCCTAAACACCTAGCTGCGAGGTCTAATACCTGGGACATCTGGACCAGAAGTTCTCATTTTACTTAAGGGTTGTGCTTATGGAAAAGGTAACAGTGGCGCCCACAGCATCGTTTAGCCCACCCATCAACTCTACTCCTGGTCCCTGAGTCAGTGAACCCCCTCTCAAAATCCTACACCCAAGGAAATCTCACAATCGGAGCAGGAGATCACATTACATCCATATTTTTGTGTCTACTTTTCTATGATACAGCTTTGCTATATTACAAGAGAAATTTTGAGCTATTTCCTAGTAGAGAAGGACACACAGTGTAAGTGAATATATTTAAAGATTCACCATTAAATAATGTTAATAACAAGGATTTGAAATTTCTTGAAAAATAATAATTAAAAAGGGGATGTCATTAATAGATATATTAATTTATATATGTTCTATTAATAGAATATGGTCACAAACCCCCCAGTTAAATAAGGGAGACTGCATTTCCCTGAGCCTTGAAACACGGATAATAAAATATTGCTTTCATGAAGCCTCTTTCTTGGAAGCAAAACTCATAAAACTTTATCAGACATATATTTGCTCTACTAATGTAATCATTTAATCTTCCTCCTGTTTTTTTTTTTTTTTAAGGCATCTTTTACTACCATGTGGCGGGGACCCCAGACTAATTGTGTTTACAGACAATATCAAGCCATCTCCTGGAAAGGACTGATTTTCTGAAGGAATTAACAGTGAAAACCAACACATGATTTCTCTCTTTATCAAAAACCATTCTTAGGGTTTCATACGATTGTAGCTATGTCACTGTGAAGCCAGCAGCCTGTTGCTCTGATTAACCTTATCTGCCATCTCCGCATTCATCCTGGGTGGTGCAGGGACTGTGGGAGAGTAAACACTACTCCCGACCTCACCTTTCACCTCTTCCTAATCTTCCTGTCAGGGCTCCTAGCAACTGTCCTGCCCCAAGAACCCAGGTAAAAGGTGGAGGGGTGTGAACTCAGACAAAGCGACTAGGCCGTTTGACCAATGTCAACCCAGAGGCCAGCTGGAGGCTTCATTCTGTCTGGGATCTTCCTAAAAGAAGAAGCTCACTCCCAGGACTATTGGACACATCCTGCAAGGGATGACCCAGCGTGGGGACAAAGTGTGTCCACCCTTCAGATCCCTTTGTGCTTCCATTTTGCCCAGAGATGTGACAAGTCAAGAACCCCTGTCTTTGATCAGTGTTGCATTTGCTAAAGAGGAAAGGGCAGTCAGGCAAGCCAGGTGACAGGTGAGGGGGTGCTCAGGACAGCCTGGCCGTGCAGACCCAGAGGCGGCTGTGCATGGACTCCTCTCCCCACTGACTTGCCTGCAAGAGATGCCTCTCTGTCAGTATCGAGATTTTATCCTTTTAGCCATTAATGAAAAGAGAGAAAAGATACAATTACTAGCAGTGCAGGGACCAGGAGAACATTTCCAAAGCCAAAGCTCCCGTGTCTCTAGTCATTATTCTCCAGTCCTCTCTCTCCATACAGCCAGCCATAGCTCTTGATGTGATTGAAATCCCACATCCATGCCTTTTCCCCCTCTGCTCTGGATGGAAGCCCAAATGGATAAATACATGGTCGTTTGGATGAACAAATGAATGAATGAATGAAATATAGCATTCCATCGCCAGGGCAACCGAATATGTTCTTCCCTTTTCTAATAGAGGTGAAACTGAGGGGCAAAGGGGCCATGACTTCCTGGGGCTGGCTGCACAGAAGATGAGAAACACTGAATGAGGCCCCACAATGCTCTTTCCAACCTGGAAGGAAACGTGAGAAGCAGGGGTAAGTAAACTGTCCACAAACCAGCTCTTGGTTGTGTATGTTTTTGGTCGAGTCCTGTAATTGCTAAGTAATTTGGCAAATTCCCTCTGCTGGACATGGCCCTCTTCCCTCTACACTTTGTTCCATCCACAGGTTCCCAGAATCCTTCTCTGTCATAACCCATGGGAATCACTGTTTCCTCCTTCTTGAGACCCACCCAAGGAAGTAACTTCTCCCCTGGCCCTAGGTGCCTTTCTAAGGCTGCTCCTGCTTTTCTATATTCTCATCACCTCAGCTAGATCATTGGCTCCATCCCTGGGCCCACTTTGGAGTAACCAGGGCCCTGGTCTAGGATGCACACAGCTTTGCCCAGGTGACCACACCTACCACTCCTGGGAAAAATCTAGTGGATGAAGGTATTTGTATCACACATCACTCACGTTGGGGCCAAACCAAAACCCCTCAAATGGTTGTTTATCTTCCTAACAACAAGTTGAAGAAAGTAAGAATCAGATAATGTGAGACAGTAGTTGGCATGTAAGACATCTTGGGTCCCACTGTCTCTGAACACTGTGCTGTTAAATTCTCTGACCCTCTCCTTCCTTTCCCTGTTTCCTGAGGATAAGATAACCACAGGCAACAAGACTGATTTATTTTTTGTTCATATAAAAAAAAGAATTGCTCAAATCACTTTCCTTTACCATTGAATCCTCATTGTTGAAAATATATTAATATATCTTTTGGAATTTCTTCCATTGCTTTTTTGAATATTCTTTTGGATTATTCTTAATGGCAATTTTTTATCCATGAGAGTGGATTTAGCCATAGCTATTTGGCCAGATAATAATAACAATTCAATGTCTAAAGAAGCACTTTTTTAAAAATATTTTTTAGTTGCAAATGGATCTTTTATTTTATTTTATTTATATGTGGTGCTGAGGATCGAACCCAGAGCCTCACAAATGCCAGGGAAGTGCTTTACCACTGAGCCACAACTCCAGCCCTAAAGAAGCATTTTTATAGGTTCAGAGAATTATGATATCTTTGGTGTTAAATTTTATTACTAAAGAAGATGGTAAATATCTTTTGGGCAGAAAATTTGGCATGACAACAAAAGAAAAAAAATAGGTTTTGGAGGACGGTTCAAGGATGATTAAATGTAAACCAAAGACCAAGTTCTGCCCGGCTTGGAGAAACATTGGCCCCACTGGCTTGCCAAGGAAAGTGCCTTGGTTGGTGGCTTGGATCTGGACGCATTCGTTCCTATATGCTAGTTGTGAAAATCACAGCCACTGCACCAGGGGCTTTCAACAAACATCCAAAAGTGCCTACTAAGTGTCACATGCTAGAATTATAAACCAAAGTCCTGGGCTCCAGTCTCTGGATTTGCTGCCTGGTGGAGCAAATGCAATTGTGTGACCAGTGCAGGGATAGCAGTCTGAAGGTCCACGTGGCACAAAGGAAGACGTCTGTAGGGACTAACAAGGCAGGTGGGCTGGTGTGCGGTGAGAACCAAGGATGGTTCCTCTCTGCCTGGCTCACTGCTGCATGTGCCCAGAGTTCTGCTGCTTAAGTTCAGAGTATCAGAACGGGGACCCAGGTGTATCTGAAGTCCCACACAATGCTCTTCCAATACAAAGGCTACTTTCCTTTTGTTGAAAGGTAAGCATTTGATTGCCTTTTTTAAACTTCCTAGGCACACTTCAACTAGAGCAAAGCACCTAGAACAGTCCTTGACACACTGCGAGTGCTCTTCAAATATTTACTGAATGAGGCAGGGGGCAGGTACCACGGAAATAAGAGAAAAGGAAGAGTACACAGGAGATGCAGCACCCTGGGCATCGACATTAGGTTTGCCATCTCAGGAATAAGGAAGATGAGGTCCAGAGATATGAGGTCGTTTGCCCCAAATCACTCAGTGTCAGAAATAGACCACCCAACTCCTGAACACGGAGTCTGATTGAAGAAGACACCAGGTGCTAGTAATGAATCGATTCAGGAAGTACATGACACCCCTGAGTTGAGATTTCTCTTCTCCTCCCTTCCAAGGCCCTACTTAGAATCCCTAGCTCTCTGACTTTTATCAATATTGGTCCCTATAAAAATGCAGCACCCCTGAACATACAAGAATGAACATGCAAGCTTCTTAAAAGCATCACCTTAGAGGGAATAAACTTTCAACATTTGTCAAAAGCCTTGTATTAATAGTACCAAGAGTGGAGCGATGGAGTCTCATCCACCTTCTCTTTACCTTTTCGCTAGAGACAGTCCTACCTTAAGATTCTAGGGATAGCCAAACACAGGTCACCTTGATTGGACAGTATTAGTTGTGTATAGTCACAGCCCAGGGCAGGGGACGTGGCATACCATGCAGGTCCGCATGGGAATTGGGTTCAGGGACTGTGGGGGGCAGGCTTTGTAGTAACCAGGGGTGAGGTGTCCTAGTCTGTAGGAAGATGACTGGCATGTTTGAATAATATCACAAGCTGGCAGCTGGGTGAAACGTATTAGGTTGAGGAGAAAGTGGGATACAATTGGCTCAGCCGTTAGGAGAACTCAGTGGGCAGGGATGTTGCCGCCTGAAGTGATGGCCGCTTGGAGCAACGAAGCTGCGGGAAGAAGTTCAGAGGCGAACTGGAAACAAACAACTTTTTATTCTGATAACTTTTCTCTCTGGCTCTAACAATGACTAACACGCACCACACACCACCAAAAAATGGCACTGACCCGATCAGCAATCTCGGCTCAAGTCACTCGAGATCCTGGGCCAAGTCCTGTGAGACTACGGAATGCGGCAATGCCCAAATCTCCATGGCCCATAGTCAACTGCAATTTAAGCCATCTCCCCAACAGGGCTCCTGCACAGGGAGCCTTTCCTCTGGCTGTGGGGGGTGTATAGATGAGAACAAAAGAATTCACAGGTAGGTCTTTGAAGCCCTGTGGGACTGAAAGATGTCAAAGCACTATATAGAATTTTTAAAATGGGATCTGGGGGCAGGTGATGTAGAACGGGAGAGGGACAAGACAGAACAGGGTCAAAATGCTGCCTATGATGGGGCCTATCCTTTCAATACAGCTGACAGCACCCCAGGCAAGCCAATCAGAAGCTATGGAAGCCTTCACAGCACTAGGGAACACTTAGTGATATGGAAAATAGTCCTGATGTAGTGGGAAGTGAAATAGACAGCAACCGAAGAGTTCGTAGATAAGCTCCCAATCAAATGTGAAAATGACCAGTAAGTTTTGGCCAGCAGCTTTCTCTGGGTGGTAGAATTATGAGTGACTGTTTTTCTTCTGTGTGGTTTTTCTCTGGTCTCCAACATTTTCCATGATAAATTACAACCACTTTTTAAAATCATATAGAAAGTAAAAAAATTTATTTACAAAAAAAAAATTGCAGTCATACCAGCTTCGAAATTGCCTATATTTTTACCTTCACTGAAAATCTACATTTCTTCATACACCTTCAAATGACTACCTAGCTTCTTTTCATCTTGACTGGAAGGACAGACTCCCATTAGCATTTCTCACAGAACAGATCTAATGGTAACAAACTTGTAGCATTTCTCTCTGAAAATAATATTTGCGGGGGGGGGGGGGGAGGGGTTGAGGAAATCACAGAAGCCAGAGATGTGACTACCCCCAGTGTCTGGGGACAACTTTAGGAGTGAAAAACCAGTTCTAGAGGACATTCAGCTGGAAGCGGGAAAGATGGAGCTTCAGAAACAAGAACAACCACGTTGGTCAGGGGCAGAGACCCAGGTCTCGCGAGAGCTCTGCCTCTTAGTCCCTGGGGTCTTGGAGGTCACTTCACCCTCCAGGTTCCTCTTTCTTCATATAGGAAATTGGGGAGGACTAAATTTAGACAGAAAACACAGACCCAGGTGTCATCAGCATCTCGGTGCGTCATAAATAAGTGAGGCAGCCAGAGGATGTCAGCCTCCCGAGAGTGAAAGGGGACTGCTGTCTCTCCATTGTTCCCAAGAAGGAGCAGATCCTGAAGTTGCCAGAGGTTCTGATTTTTCAAGAATACTCTCAAACTTTATTTTAATTTAAAAACCACCTGATGGTTAAATATTGACAGTGAAATAATATGGAAACCAAAAAGACATAGTCAAACAGGGCAGGTAAAAGAAAGACCTGTCCATTATGCAGACCCATTTGGCCACCGGTTCACAACATCTGGATTATGTGACCTCTGACTTCTCTCCTAGCTCTGGAACTTTGCAGTTAAGAGGAGATTGTTCATTTCTCCTCCTGTGATGTGAGATGTACAGCAGGAAGGACCAGCACAGGTGCTTTCTGTCTTTGGGTGGCACTGCTGAAGGTTGGGATACACAACAGGTGTCAGAGCTTCTCCAGCTGATGAACTTTTCTCTAACTCCGCGTCATGCTGACATCTGAGCTCATCATCTTGCATTTAACATGGTTGGATGCTTCATGCTCCCATCCCACTGGAGGCCTCTGGGTCAGTCAATGACCTTTGTCATACCCCAGTGCCTTTGGGTATGCAAATGAGGAGCTTTCCCTATCAAGCTGGATAGATAAGCTGTACGATACTTGTATGTCACAAAGCAGATGTGTGCAGTAAAGTCCCAGATACAGGGGAACAGGAGGTTCTGGAAATATTTTGTAAAAAGAAAATTGTGTAAGTATGAGAAGGATCATCAGATAATATCAGCTTTTACAGATTGGGCTGCTCAGAAGGGAGTCTATAAAACACTCTCCACAGAGACTCGAAAGGAGTATTGATTTTTTTTTTTTTTATAGGAGCAGAGGGGGTCAAAATTACATGCCTTGCACAACAGCAGCCACAGTTCTGCCACTCTGGACCTTTCTAACAAAGAACAAAGTCAAGCAAAGGTAGAAAGAGCTGGAAAAGTGGGACAAAGAGAGAGGGATTGTCTGGTCCTTAAAAACCTTCCCCCGGCCACACCACCAAAGCAGGGTTAATCTCCTCAGCAAAACCAGAACCTGGTTCCATGTGGTGGCTGCTGGGGTCGACAGCAGTCTCTGGGGACACTCTCTTTGTGTCTGCAGAAAGACAGAGGGAAAGGTCACCGCAGGGCAGGCTGTGGCCCGATGGCACTGGTAGCCACAGATTTCCCAGGTTGATTCACCTGCTCCTTCAAGTACATGAAACGCCCCGAGGCACTGGCGTTTCCCTAGTCCAGCAGGATTGTGACAAAATCAGCATTGCAGCATTGACGGCATGCCCCTTGTGACCAGAATATGGATGCTCGCTGGTGCCTTGTGCTCTGGAAGCACAGGCAAATGGAAGGAAGAAAGGAGCTACTCTTGTGCTATTGCAAATGCTGACCTGGCACCAATATCCAGTACGTGGGCCTGGGAGAGGTCCTTGGTTCAAAGAGGTAATGGCTTCCTTTGGGAGTAAGTAGGGTTTATAAAGCGGAGTTCATTTTCCTGGTGGCTGAAGCCAGGAAGATATTAGAGTGAGTTAAACAAAGATGGTTCTGGAGATTCACAGCAGAACAGGCAAGTGAGCAACAGCATCTTATTACTTGATGTTTACTGGAAGTGAGGAGGTCCTGTTTTTCATTTCTTCCTCCCTTTTAGGTTCTGCCTACCTGAGAACTATATCCAAATTGCCTAAAAAGGATCAAAGTACTAGCTATTAGATCTAAAGTTTAAGATGCCAAGAAAGCTGGTCTGAAGAGGCCCACAGGGCCTCCTATCTGCCATCCCAACTTGAATTGATGTTCTCAGGCTTGAGCAAAGAGATTGGGAATTAGAAAAGGAAGCACCGTGCAGCAGAGAGTGGAAAGGACTATGGGAGAGCAGGAAAAGTGGGCCCATGTTGCCTGCGGTTCAGTGGAGTGATCCCGCCTCTAGAGAAAGTGGCCTAATGCATACGGACTCCAGATGATTCCACCAAACAGCCTTGAGGAGGTAGAGATCAGACTAGAGTTCTCTTCAGTATTCTCTGCTATATGGAAATGTGAAGGAGAGAAGATAAATAAATGTTTCCTCACCCCTCACAGACACCTGTGGAGCAGGGCAAGACCATTTGAGTGCTCAGAGCTGATGTAAAAAGGGCCAAGCTGTAAAATTAGGTACTAGTTGAAAACAGAGCAGGTTTGGCAGATGAAGGGCTGTGGGTTGTTCATGCTGTCCACTGGCAAGAGAAATCAACCAGCAAGGTGACACTGCCAAGCAATGGGCAAGTCCATTTCTTGACCTCTTGATTTGAATAAGATGCAACCAAGATGGCGGCCATCCTGCTGGCAGTCCACCAGGCCCAGCCCCAGGGAGCATTCTACCTCAGATACTTGAAGGTAGAAGGTGCATCCAACTTCAAGAGCCAGCTAAGCTCCTTTCCTAGCCTGGGATTTTGTGAGGATGGAGTTCTCCCTAGCCTGAACATTCAGGAAAACAAGAATGGCCATGATGACAAATCAGTTCAAGGAAGCAAGATTCAGTTAGAAGATGGGACTTAACCTGCATGAGGCAAGACACTTCCACACAATTGTCATTTCTATTCATCCACGTTTTTCAGCTTAGTAAAATCTTGCTCACTCAAATCCCCTTGCTAAGACCCAGCTCCTCTCTCTGTGTACAAGCCCTCCACCCCTTCCATATAATCCCTTTGGACTCAAGCCTGAACTGAAGCTAAAATATTTATAGGGAGAAACTATTAGCAAAGTTCATTAATTAAGGTTGTGTTTACTATCGCCAACAGTAGTCTTTCATTAACTAAGTTCTCCTTCTTTTACCACTGGTCATTAATGCTGATCACTGAAGGATCGAGGAACTCTGGTCCCTGGCATTGTTCCAAAACGCTCAGCTCTCACACTAGAAGCTGTGCTTGGCCAGTCTTTTCTGAGCAACAAATCCTCAGAAAAAAAAACTCAGGTTTTACCTCAGGTAGTAAATGGTTACCTGTCACAATAGCACCATAGCCTGACCCTAATGACCCTCTGGCTTATGGGGATTAGCCTATTCTTTTTCACTAGCAATTCTCCCTCCTCTGACTACCTGGGTTCTCTAGCCAGCCTACCACCCTCCCAAGCAAACACTGACCACAGGAAGGAAGGAATTTTAGAAAGTCTCAGTCAATTGGAAAACCAAACATAGCAAATGCATGTTTTTTGTTTGTTTGGTTGGTTTTGTTTTGTTTTGTTTTGTTTTTCTGGAGCACGTCCCGTGTGTGAAAGATGGAAAGGGGCTTTGTTCTTCTTTGGAACTCCAAAACCTCACTCTGAATTTATCCACTCAGCAACGGAATGAGGTTTTCAAGAGCAGGCACTTCCCAACATCATGCAGCCGGGGCAGGAGTCCAGGGTAGCCTCCTCACTCTCCAGGCCTATTTTCACTGCACTGTACATTCTTACAAAATGGAACCTGGCTGTGGTGTGTGCTGCCCCGGCAAAACATACTAGAAGCTAAAACCAAGACCTCACATAGCTGGGCAAGGAGAAGCCGCGGGTGAAAGGAGAAAGCCACACTGGACTGCAGGCGTGGTGCTTGGATTCCTGGAGGCTCCTCCCTCAGCCTTGAACGATACAAAGATCCATATCATAAATAAGCTGTGTGACTCAGAGGAGTTAAAAGACTGGCCCAACATCACCCGGCTATTTAACTAAGTGAAATAAAGATCCTGGGATCCCATCCCCAGGCCAGTGTTCTTTGCTGCGCTCTGCACCCATTTTCCATTTGTTCATTTAATAGAGTGCATTGCAGCTTTTTGCTACCCACAGAAAAGATATATGTGTTTGTTTGTTTATTTGTTCCAAAAAGTAAGACATAACTTTCCTAGGAAGTTATCCTGCTAATACATTCTCACATTTGTATATATTCTCATATCTGTGACACATGTGTACAAGAGTATAGCTGCAGCATTTATTCTAATTATTAATAATTGGAAATAACCTAAATTTCCACCAGTATGGGATTGTTGATATAAATTATAGTAAGCTCATGCAGTAGAATACCATGAAATTGTTAAAAAGAATCAAGCAGCTATAATGAAATATATGTGCTGATATAAAAGATGAACAAGATAAAATGTTGTGCAAAACACACAACAGTGAGTGTGGTATGCTGCCAATTTTGCAAAGTGTGTGTGTATGTGTGTGTGTGTGTGTGTGTGTGTGTGTGTGTGTGTAAGATTCTGTGTATTTGCCTATATAGAATAATTCTTGAGGATGTCTAGGACACTGGAAACAGCAGTTTCCTTTGGGGTGCTAATATTCGACCTGCAGTAGGTACTTAGTGAGTACTTATTGGATGAACAAAGTCTCTCTTAGCCTATCCTGGCTTTCCACCAAGCCCAGAATAGTAGTCTATGTGTCAAATTATTCTTATCCACCAACATCAACACCAGGGCCCAGGCCAAGATCCCCAGGCTTTATGGAGTGAATGTCCATCTGCAGCAACATCTTTGCAGCTTGACACATCCAACTGGTTTACAGCAAGGCAAGAGAAGTCCAGCCTCTGGGGCTGGAGCACCTAGTTCATAATGCCAGGAGAAGACCCTTGCCAACCCCATTTGCATCCCATAGGAACACTTAAAATGTCTCCTAGATACCATCTAGTGGGAAGTGACATCTGCTTCAGTAAAATATGCAAACAAAAATGGCCCAAAGACTCCAGTAAAAGGAGACCACTTTCTCAAAATCATAGGAAAGAGGCAAAATCTGAAACACCATTTTATTTGTGTGTGTATGGCGCTGGGGATCAAACCCAGGGTCTTGTGCATGCTAGGTGAGACACATTTTTTTAAGTTACGAATTTTAATCAAAGACATACAGGCCCTGTGGTGGCAAGATTTCTACTTTCTCAGGCCATCCTGGACAAGCTACCTACAAGTTCATCCAGGCTACAATTTCTACAGGTTCTTCATATCTTTTCCCCAAAATGACAAGTAAGAACTAAATAAATAAAACATACTAGAGGGTGGATGCATGGTAATAATCCAGGGCAAAATTGGCAGCATACCACACTCACTGTTGTGTGTTTTGCACAATATTTTATCTTGTTCATCTTTTATATCAGCACATATATTTCATTATAGCTGCTTGATTCTTTTTAACAATTTCATGATATTCTACTGCATGAGCTTA
Source organism: Tamias sibiricus (assembly GCA_025594165.1). Classification (NCBI taxonomy): domain Eukaryota; kingdom Metazoa; phylum Chordata; class Mammalia; order Rodentia; family Sciuridae; genus Tamias; species Tamias sibiricus. The sequence goes on from CM046671.1 coordinate 27,753,325, forward strand.
CTATAATTTATATCATGGTAATAATCCAGTATAAGGGCTGAATATTTTATTAGTAGCAAACTAATAAAGACCTTACACCAAACCTAATAGTAACCAGTACTTATCTCATTCTCAACTCAAAGTATTTTATCAAAAATTCATTTAATCTCTCCAACAATGAAAAGACGTCAGTAATTACATTATTACAATTGATTGTCCTCACTTAACAGATAAGGAAACCAAGGTTAATTAGCTTTTTCCAGGTCCACATTTAGTAAGTGTTGGAGCCAGAATTTGCACCTAGCATATCTGACTGTCGGTTCTGGGCTTTTGAGCACAATGTTAGAGAAGACAGGGGAGATTTAAAGGACTGAGACAAGTCAATAAAGACATGGTTTGTATTCTTGGCAGCAAAGCGGTCAGTGCTGACATGGACCCCCTCACACAGAAATGCTAGATAAAATATAACCAAAAAATGTTTTAAATTTATAGCTGTGCTGAAAAAGAAAGGAAAGTCCTCGAGTGACAGAGATATAGAAGATTACAAAATAGAACCAACAAGTGTTGGAGCGTCCAGGGGATCACCCTGGATGTGGCTCTTGTGACTGGCAGGAACATGCAGAGGACCCAGGACTGAGGCTTTCTGGAATTAGGGAGCAAGCGATGGAAAGACTGGAAGATTTCTCCCAGTGATTCATGGAAGCAGCAAAGAAGATGCCACCTGCCTGGGATACCAGGGGGGAAAAAAGCCTCCCAAGTGACATTGACATCTGAAATCCATTTCCCATAGAGATGACATCCAAATGCAAATCACCCCCATGGAAGCCAAGTTCCAATCCAAGACATCTACACAAAACTAGTCACAGACCGATGAGGCCCTGGTGACCCCAGCGGAAGCAAATGCGAAACAGGCGCACCCCTGATTAGCTTTTTCTTGGCTTTTCTTTTCCTCGGCACATTCATATCTTCTTGCTTTTCATTTGTCTCCCTGACTAGAATTTAAGCTTGGCTGTTGAGAGCCTGTTTTTCATGGCTCCATCTTCGCTGTCCAGGACCATGTCTGCTGCATGTGAGGCATCCAGTAGATATTTATTGGATGTTGGTAAAAACCTTAATCCATATGATTTGTGGCTATGTCATAGATAACACATGGAGGTATGTCGGGACAGAGGCTTCCTCCGGGTGGTGAGACGAGGCAAAGGAGAGGGTTAGGTGGTCAAGGTGCATCCACCTATACAGGTTTATGTCTTTAAATATGTCTGGAAGCCTAATGCAAAACATTAATGGTTGTTGTATCTGGGTGGCGGGTGCCTGAGAGTCTTAAAGTATTCCCTGTGCTTTTCTGTGTATTTGGAATATTTCATAATTTAAAATAAAAATAAAGAAAGAAAGGTATTTGCAGAATGAAAGGGTCTCAGATCACACCTCTGAGCACCCTGTGTGGCCAGGAGGCTGCCCCATTCCACACCTGAATACCCACAACTGCCCTGATTAAGGGCAACGGACTCCACAGCGGGTGACCGATTTGCATTCAGACCTTTTGGTTGCAGAGATGAGCCGCAGGGGAGGGGCATGTCTCAGAGACTTGCCTTTCCTCAGAAAATCACCCTGGCTGGACCACTGGCTCAGCAGGTGGCTGTGCCTTAGGCTGCCACTTTAAGGTTGTTTCTACTCTTACCTTAGGATGTACAAAAACTACCACTCACAGACCTCTCTGCAAAATTGCAGGCAATCAAAGAGGCCAACTACCACCACATAGTGCAGCCACTCAGGGATTTCTGTCTCTCAGGGACCCAGTGGGCACTCAAGATTTGCTCACAAAGTGGAATCAGGCCTTGGACGCCCCTCTGGAGACTGGGACTACCCAGCCATATTAGGATGGTGGGGGGGGCACCTCCATGAGATGGGGTCACAGGATCCCCTCAAGCGACCCTGCTCAGGTCCTGCACAGCAGCCCATCGGCCCTTCCAGACACTGTAAGCCGAGGTCAGGGAGCAGGGGCACTCTTTCTGTCCCAGAGCTTGTGGGGAGAGGGAAGGGTGTGTTGGGAGAGGCAAAGAACCTGTCTCATCTTGCCTCACAGGGACCACCCCAGACCCCAGAGCAGCCCCGGGCAGCAAGCAGGCGGGAGCCCACGACCCCACTGTCCTGACAGCTCCTTCCATCCCCTTCTTCCCAAGCTGGGCCACAGAAAACCAGAGCCCATCAGCCCTGGCAATTTCTGGGCCTTAGTGAATTCTGGTTTTCACCTTATAGGTGATCCATCCTGCCCCTGGGCTAGGCTAGCAGAGCTTCCCAGTCACCCACCTGGCCAAAGGGGCAGATCTAAGTAGCTCCCTCCTGTAGAAAATGGAAACCCAAGCCACCAACATCAGCCACATGCGTTGTTTTAATTCTTCTGCTAACCACATTTTCTAAAAGTACAAAGAGGCAAGTGAAATTCGTTTTCAAATTGATGAACTTTACCTTTCTTTTTAGCGGTTTAGATTTGCTGGAAAGTTAAGCAATAAGCATGAAGTTCCTGCGTGGCCTCTCCCTCCCTGCCCCACACCCACACTCATTTGCCCTATTACTGTGGCACATTTGTCACAATCAGTGGGCCAATATTCATACACCATCATCAATTAAGCCCTATCATTTACATTAGGGTTCACTCTTTGTGTTATATGTTCTGTGGATTTCAACGCAGGTATTAATGCCATGTATCACCATTAGAGTATCATACAGAATAGTTTTTCTGCCCTAAAAAATCCTCTGTGCTCCAGCTGTTCATCCCCTCCTCCATCTCCAGCCCTCCCTAGCCCCTGGCAACCACTGATTTTTAATTATCTCCATGGTTCTGCCTTTTCCCGAGTTATCACATAATCAGAATCTTCCAGTATGCAGCATTTAGTAATATGCACTTAAGATTTCTGCATGGCTTTTCATGGCTTGATAACCCATTTCTTTTTAGCCCTGAATAATATCCTTTGGTAAAAACAAGCTCCAGTTTATAAATATATATGTACCTATCAAAGAATATTTTGGTCGTGAAATGAATTTTAATAATATATTTTATTGTTTGATATATTCATTTCAACATGCAATCAATATTTAAAACTTACTGGGATATTTTACATCATTTCAACATGCAATCAATATTTAAAACTTACTGGGATATTTTACCTTCTTTTTTCATACTGTTTTCAAAATCAAGGTTTTATATATATACAGCACATCTCGGCTTGGCCTGTCACCTTTCAAGGGCTCAATAGTCCCAAGGCTCACCCCCCCAGATCAAAAAGCAAGAGAAACTATAACCCTAACCTTGAGGAGTTTATAATTTTATCAGAAGAAACAGACTATCCCTCTCCTCACCCTCCAATGACTTGAGAATTGCAGGCACCCCTTTCACCCTTTCACACAAACACAAATAAGCTCAAAATTTTGCTTTTGTTTTAAACTTGGCCTTTGTTTCACTTTCCCCCATCCCCATGGAAAAGCCACTTTTCAAGCTCAGGGCCTCAGGCATGCTGGCCAAGTACTTTTGCACTGAGCTACACCCCCACCCCAATAGTGTTTTTTTTATGATAAACTACCAGTCCCCAAAAACTTGAACCCAGAACCACTCAGTCCCCCCAAACTTAAACCATAATGCAACATCCAAAGTAGCTGCTTAAATCCCATGGGGACAATCCAGCAGGAGCTTCCACATTCTGTCAAAGATTTTTCACATTAAAATTCGTTCTATTTGCTGAGTGCAGTGGTGCACAACTGTAATCCCAGCAACTTGGGAGGCAGAGGCAGGAGAATTGCAAGTTCATGGCCAGTCTCAACAATTTAGCAAGACCCTCAGTAACTTAGCAAGACCCTGCCCCAAAAGAAAAAAAGAACTGAGAATGTCTTTCAGTGGTAAAGTGCCCCTTCAATACCCAGCACCAAAAAGAAGAAGGAGGAAAAGGATGAGGGGAAGGGAAGAAGGAGAAGAAGAAGAGAAGAAAAAAAATTGTACTATTCAACAGGTACTAAGAGAATACCTAGTGCAGTAGCTTAAAATCATGGTCTAAAGACCCCCCAAATTCCTGGGATGCTGTTGGGAATCCACAGGGTTAAAACTACATTCATAATGGTGCTAGACTTTCTCTGCCTTTCTCGTGCTCTCTTGAGTTTGCAATAGAGTTTCTTTTTTTAGAAGCTTCATGATGGGCATTGATGCAAGATGAAACACAGGAACAGATATGAGAATCTAGCTATTTGCTATTAATTTAGACATTAAAGGGATTTTCAGAAATGCAAATCAATGCTGCTCTTCTCACTACATTTAAATCAGGTCACTCTCCTTGCTAATTTCTTTGTATCAGATAATATATTTTTTTTTCATAAGTATTTATTTTAACATTCAATGTGTTTTTATTGTTGTAAATAAATTACTGTATTTTAAAATTTTCTGAGTTTTAATTCCTTAAGTAGTAAATATGTTAGATGTAATCCACATAAACAACAGCTCTTTGGAGCCCTCAATACATTTGTAATGTAAAAGGATTCTGATTCCCCCAAAACGTGTACAGCCTGCATTCAGCTCTGAGGGCACCAAGAGAAATGAGCTTATAGCTTAACCAGGCAAGTTATACTGGAGTCCTATAAAGTCTCCTCCCAAGGTCCCTCTCCCTCTCCACAGGACTTGCTATAATGTCACATGAAGAGCCACTCACATTATGTAACACCAATGAAGTTGTCACACCTCAAGAACCTGATAACTGGGTGATCATGCAATTTATTGTTCAAGTCAGACACTCTTGGAGAAAAGAAATATGCTATTCATGATTATGCTGAAATGATAATCATTCTACAGTGATAGCTCCTACAGAGAAGTTTCTTTGTGTTCCTCAATATAACTGAGTTATATTATATAATTAATTATATATAATATATATATATGTATGATATATATATATTATATATGATATATAATATGATATTATGTATATATATATATAAACTGAGTATATACAGGTTGGAAAAGTCTCCACGAATGGAAAGAAGACAACCACCAACAAAACCTATGTACAGGAGGATCCCAAGTCCCTCCCAAGCAGAAGGGAAAATGAAAGGAAGATTGAAGCAAGAAGATTGGGGCAAAGAAGTTTGAGTGGGGACAAGAAAGAAGTAGCCCATCACCTTTGCCAATCCTGGTGTCCTCAGGGTCTGGCCCACTGGCCTGAGTTTTGGGTAAGCTCAGCAATTTCCAGGTGATTGGTTTTTGCTAAAATTGAAATGAGAACAAACACAAATATTTTGGGTTACACAGTGGAAAGACAATGCATAAGGTGGAGATCATTCTAGAAGACTCTTTGTGGGCACAGATGAACAGAAAAAGACTCCAGCAATGTGAATTTGATCCCCACATCATCTACCAATAAGAAGAAAGTAAGTCTACCCCACTGAGTTTTTTCATTTCCTTGCAAGTTTCTAAGATCCCTGATGAGTGGAGTTTTAGAAATACCACATATTTTTTTTGTCCTAAAGCAAACAAGAACGAGTGGGTGTTGAAAGGACAAACAAGAAGCACCATTGCCAGGTTTGTCCTGAAATGCTGACAGCTTTTGACAAATGGTGCAGATGATGTCATATCCCATAAGCTGAGCATCATCTGCATCGGCATCAGCATCGTCTGAATAAGGCAAGAAAATGAGCTCAAAGCCCAGCTGTTTGCAGCTCACTGAGTATATTTACCCCATCCGCAGAGGTGTAATGCTTCAGGAGCCCAGGAACAGCCAGATGTCCTAAGTCCTAGCCGGCTCTGAATTGGACGTACACACAGCCCGTCACTGGTTAGCTGTGGACCTTGCCTTTTGATTTCTAATTTTTACACCAAACAATTGGAGGTGATAAAGTCTTCCTGAGATGTTACGATGACTGCAGGTGAATTTGTCAAAATGCTTCGAGCTGTTGGTAACCTAAGGCAGCTCTGAGTTTATTATATGCAAAATAAAACCTACAACAGAGATGTCCTAAAAGCCCACAGAAGGTCTTGCTTTAATAAAATAATGATTCGGTTGCAATTTAGAAAATGACCACCATTCTTTTAATGGCGGCAAACAATAAAAGCCAGCAAAAAAGATAAAGGATGAGAAAGGGAGGCAGGGACAGCAGGAGGAAGAGAGAGTAAAGACAAAATTAGAAAGACAAGATTGGTTCCCTTAACTCGGAATCCAATCCTGTCATCTCCTTGACAACTGGCCCTGCCGAGGGACAAGGGGGCAGAGGTCAAGTCCCAGGGGTTCACCTGCCTCAGCAGAAATCCAGGCCTGGGGCCTGGCTGGTCGGCAAACTGGAAAAAACCTGAAGTGGCAAGCTCCTGGCCAGCCTGTCTGCGGCTGTCCCCTCCCTTTAGTCTGACAGCAGGGAGAAGCTGCAGCCAGCGCACAGGGCCACTGCCTCGTGGGGACTGGGAGATGAGAGGGTGCACCTGAGGGAGCCAGGAAGCTTGAAGCTCTCAGCAGTGGCCCTAGTTGGAGGCCCAGATAATAGGAAGGTCTGTCCCAGACACAGAGTCTAGAGAAATTTCCAGAGCTTTGTCTTTCGAAAGCCAATGACATCTATGCCTCCTGTCCCCAGTAGTCAGAGCAGAATGCTACATGCTATGATGGGCTGCAGCTGTTTTATTTTTATTTGTTTTTATTTTTTTTTTTTTTACCAACCTGTGCTGGGCCCGACTCAAATGTTGAGTTCAGATCAGTTCAGATCAGCTCTGGGGTGGACAGGGTGGGGTGGCACGGTCAGAGTCCAGCCCGGGTGCCTTCGGGTCCCTTAAGCAATGTTCAGGTTCAGACTAGATTCATAAGAAGCCGAAAGCTTGGATTGAATCTGACTTCGGTACTGCTACATCATGAATACTGGTGCTCTTGAAAAGCCACACGTTGAAACCTAATCCCCAGCGTGATAGCATTAAGAGGGGGCTCTGGGGAAGTGGTGAAGTCATGAGGGCCTAGGACTCGTGAAGAGGTCGGAGGGAGCTGCCTTGCCCCTTCCACCATGTGAGGACACAGCAACAGGGTGCCATATGTAGAACGCAGAGGGAGACTTTGCCAGACACCGAATCTGCTGTGGCCCTGATCTTGGACTTCCCAGCCTCCAGAACTGTAAGAAATGACTCAGTTTAAAATGCTTTGTTATAGCAGCCTGAAAGCATTAAGACAAGCCCAGAGCATTTGAAGGCAACAAAGAGACACAGAAACTGCTGTCAAAAGGCTCATCTGATGGGTCTCCCTGCTCCAACCCCTCCTCTTTGTCTGGGTGCGGGTCTTTCCTCTACGCATGCTCCAGCTCCTCTACACATGCTCCAACCCCCTGCTGTGCTCTAGAGGAAGTCTCAGAATGCCCCCACACCTTTCAGGACGTGCCTTTCTGTACACGTTATCTGGCAGAGGCCAGGGTACCCATTACACCATGGGTCCTAAACCCAGCTTCAAGTCAAAATCACATAGGGACACTTTCTTAAGTTTGAATTCTCAGGGTCTCGCCCAGACACGTGGCCAGAATTTGGTGTGAGATCTGAGCAGCTGATACATTTTTGTATCACACTGAGTCTGAGGCAGCTGGTTTCGGGAGCAGGGCTGGGAACCCACCCCACCCCGGTTCGTCATCACTCATCTTCCTGAAGCACCAAATTTTTCTTTTTTCGAAATAAATAATTTATGTTATAGAATATACTTCAAATTTTTACATGAACTTTAAGGGAAAAAAAAAATCAAATAAATTTCTTCCTTGCTAGGACATATGGCCCCAACCACACCCACAACCAAGATAGACTCATGCATTCTTGCTATCATTAGATGCTTTGTTAAAAAAAAAAAAAACATGAAATAGGCTGAGGCAGGAGGATCACAAGTTCAAAGCTAGCCTCAGCAATGGCGAGGCACTTAACAACTCAGTGAGACACTGTCTCTAAATAAAATACAAAAAAGGGCTGGGGATGTGGCCCAGTGGTCAAGTGCCCCTGAGTTCAATCCCCAGTACCAAAAAAAAAAAAAAAAAAAAAAAAAAAAAAAAAAAAAAAAAAAAAAAAAAAAAAAAAAAAAAAAAAAAACATGAAATGGCTCACCCATGAATACTTGCCCTTTCAGAAGACCTTGGTGCAGGAGCACATAAGCCCCTGGAATTAAACTGACATAAATAAATGAAAATAATGATAGAATTATAGATATTGTGCATCGGGCAATATTTGGGAATAGCAGAAAACCAAGACCCTTGAACTCATACTAGGCAATAATCATAAAATAGTAGCTGCTATTTATTGAGCACCTATGAGGTAGACACAGCATCTCTTCAGAATGGGCATTACTATCTCTACCTTATCGATGACCAAACTGACCCTTTGAGCAATTAAGTGACCAATATCACCAACTAAAAGGGAAAGTTTCCATTCAGGTTGCCAGAGAAATATTTCTTCTCTTACAAGGGAGTGGGTCCCTTCATTGGGAACTGAAAACTGGCTGTAGGCTGAAGACTCACTCCGAAAAGGTTGTGACAAGACAACATATCCTCTGTCCCCAAAGCCCAAGTGGGTGAGAAATGACCTGTGTAAGCCAGGAACTCCAGGGCAAATCAGGAAGGTCAGGCATGCAGACCCCTCCGGAGCCTCACCCCTAGCAAGGGCGAGAACTGAGTAAACACCCTTAAGTGAATTCTCTTGCTTTTGTGGCTTCCGGCTGACCTGCTTACTGTCATCCAAGCAGCTGCACCTATTTGTTAAAGCCCAAAGATGGACCTTGATTTGGTTTCCAGCTGCTCATAGCATTATACCTGGATCATATCTGGGTTAATCACTTGAAGCTGGGGTGATGCCCTCTGTCTGTAACAGGCTCCACATCCTCTGAAGGGTGAACCCCTCTTTCTGATACCCATAGCCTATATAAGGTTTGAGGAGCAACAGGGCTTCTGTCAAACACCAGCAGGGGCAAAGGACTGTAATTGGAGGAGGAGCCCCGCCATTGCACCTCTTGGACAGCTAGCCTTTCAGAAAAATAAATGGCAGGGAAAGGGAACCAGATGATGTCTTGGGACCAGCTCCCCAGAGTGGAAGTCCCAAGAGCCGAGCTTGCCTAACCCCACCAGGTTTTATGTGGTTTTCACCCTGGGGCTTCTGCCAGGAGCCAGTTACAAACCTTCCAAATCTCCTCTAGTCTCATTACTATGCAGACCAATTTTTCATTCATCTGAAATCCACTGTAGCATTTTAATGTGGAAAGTCTGCTTCTCCATTTCTCTCCCCTGAAGAAAAATGGCTTAATTTCTCCAGCTGATAGATTTTTTTCTGATCCTTCAGACAGTAGAAAAAGACTCTGGAAAATCAGCTGTTGGACTATCCACAGACATTTTATGATGGCCATAAACAGGGCTGTGGCAGGATGACATGCCGGGCAGCATTCTGATCAGTGGCCTCAGTACTGTTATTATCAACCTCCTGCAAAGATGATGGATAGCTAGATGGATGGGTGGATGGACGGATAGATAGAATGATAGATAGATGGAATGATAGATAAACCAGGAGAGGAGCTGTGGTTTCCCACCATATATGGAGAGTGTAATCCCTCCCTATATTTTCCCCTGCAGACATGTGAGATTTTCTGATACCAAATCAGTTCACCTGCCCACCCCCCACCAGACTGAGATGGATTTCATCAGGAGGGGAAAAATCTACTTAGGAAGGAAATTAGAGGCAAAATTGGGGTTAATCCTTTTAGCTGTGTTTTCTATTGTTCAACCCACAAGGCTCAGATAGATGTGATCAGCCCATGCTGTCTGTGGCTCTTCCTCTGAGGCTGAGATGGCCTGGTCTGGCCTGGGACAGAGGGAGCCACAGAAGGAAGGAGACTAGGCCCACCACTGGGTGAAGGACTGGAATTTCATTAGAAGACAGACCCTGACATTAGGCACAGACCCTGGAGCCAAACCATATGGGTTCAAATCCCAGATTTGCCACGTGCCAACTTCCTGACTTCAACAAGTCACTTAACTTCTCTGTGCCTCCATTTCCTTATTGATAAAGTGGAGATAACAATTATGCATACCTTGCACAATTATGGTGAGGATCAATGAGTTGATCCACCGAAAGTGCTTAGATCAAAGACTGCCAGACAGCCAGCACAAAAGGGGGTGAATCAAACCTCTCTTTAGATTCCCTGAATAAGCAAGTTCACCACACCAAAGAAGAGACTTTGACCCCCACAAGAAGATAATCATATTTAACTAACTCAGTCTTAGGTTCAGGGCCAAAGGTTTCACTTAAGCATAACCCTCCTCCCTTTTACTATTTATTGATCTTCCCCATGAACCGAAGCAACACTTGTTCAAATCAATAACCTAATCTGGGCCTGGACTCGGAATGGAGAGGACATGAACTATAAACCCTGGGCCCTAAGCCAAGACCTCAGACCAAGGGCTGGCACCTCTGGGGCCAAACTGTGTACCTGCAGCTCTTGTGACCTTTAAAGACCTAGGCAGCAAGACATCCTTCGGAAACCATGCAGAAGTTGGCAGACTTTATCCTTTGCTGCATAATTAAAATGCCTGTGTTCTTACACACTACTTAGAAGTTGCCCCAATGGCTACATAATGTTAGTTGCCCCTTGGTTAAATGAGCTTATTGATGTGTGGCTCATTGTGGCATCCGGGGCTTAGAAGACCTGAAGGTCATAAAGCAGAAGGCTGGAGAGTGTTAACATTGAAATTGACATTGTCTCAGTGCCCCCACCTCTGTCTGCACATGTCACAGTGACCTATTAGAGATTCACTTCCCAAACTGAAAGCACCAGTTGCTGATAACCCTTGATTTCCCACACACCATTGTGTCTGTGCCTCCCACAGTGTGAGCCAGATGGAGTTCTCCCTATCGACCTGCATTGTGACAACCAGTTTGTAGGAGGCTAGGACATTTTGTCTTTAGAGAGCAGGATGTAAAATTAGAGCATGGCCAAATGATGGAGTACTATGTTGCCATAAAAAATAATAAACATAAGGATCATGTGAATATATGGAAATGAATATATGAAATAATGTTAAATGCTAACAAGCAAAACACCCAATAGTTTGCACACACTGATTACAACTCCATCAATAATTACATCTGCACACTCGTCAGCAAGAACTAGAAGCAAATTTAGTGTGTGGTCAGACTAAAGGATTACTTACTGGATTTTTTCTTTCTCCCATAGAATCATATATATTTTTTACTTTTTATGAGAATATCAGGAAGCTGGCCTTGGACCAACAAGAGAAGCATTTGGCTGCTGACACAATTGCTTAGACAGAAAGGGACTTTTGCAATGGTTGAAAATATGCATTGGGGGATGCTGTAAGCCTGAAAGCAAATTCAGTTTTATGGGCAATGCAGACCCTGCCCCTCCGAGGCTGGCCACAGTCCCAGTCTGAGTGGGGACCTCAGCACACTTCTCTCAGAAGGGCAGACAACTAAGCACAAGGGTGCAGAATGCATGGAGGCTTTGAATGGTCCAATGTTTTCTCCCTCTTTTATTCATACTTTGCCTTCACAGAAAATATAACCACATTGTCCAGGTTTGTCCAGGCAAGATCTTAGTTTCCTAGTATAATTATATAACATCCCTATTCTATCTCAAAAGTGTCCCTGTTAAGATACTAAAGTATACTCTATATGTATACTGTGAATTGAAATGCATTCTGCTGTCATGTATAACAAATTAGAATAAATAAATAAATAAATAAATAAATAAATAAATAAATTTTAAAAAATATACTAAAGGATATAGTCATCCTAATTAAAGGAGATACTCAGGCCCCAGCTTGCTGTATGGCGTACCCGTCCCCAAGGCACTGAAAGAAAGACTTGTGCACAGATACTCCCATTCTAAACTCAAAAGTACCAGGGAACCAAGGTGGCATTTCTGTCCCCAATTAACAAGGACACCTTTCTGTGGATTGTTTTGGGATTGCTGCCAGTACTGTGCTGGAACTGGCTGGTCCAAATAGAGCATCTCGGCCTGGTTTTATGTTAGGTGAGGCCATGGTGGTAACTTGAAACTGGCACCAGTAGGAGTATTTACACCATGGAAACCACTAAATGCTACAAATCTAAACTCCCCTGCCCCACCCAGGGAGTTTGTTGTATTTAGCAGCACATTGTGGATTGCTGGAGTCATTGCAAACTTCTTGTAGGACTGTCTGGTCAGACAGGTCCATACTTAGCTCCTAACCAAAGCTCACAGCCAATTTACACAATTTTGTATAATTTATTATTTTATTTTATTTTATTTTTGGTACCGAGGATTGAACTCAGGGGCACTCAACCACTGGGCCACATCCCCAGCCCTTTTTTGTATTTTATTAGAAACAGGGTCTCACTGAGTTGCTAAGTGCCTCGCCATTGCTGAGGCTGGCTTTGAACTTGTGATCCTCCTGCCTCAGACTCCCAGGTGCTGGGATTACAGGCGTGCGCCACCACGCCCGGCTTATATAATGTATACGAAACCCAGAAAACCGTGGAATGCAGTAGGTAGTCCCTTGTAGATGGGAGAAATAGACAAGCATCCCTTTTTTTCTTTCTTTCTTTCTAAATTTTCTATGCATATTAGAGATAAAATGAGAATTCAAACACAAATCAGTTCAATTGTCTTGGAGTATGACAGCTTGACTCACAGCCCAGCTTATCTGCTACCTGACAAGGTTTTTTGCATCCTATTAAAGCAGATGACTAGTGTGCTATTGATACAGCATTGAATATTCTCACAATGACAACTTTGAATTGTGACGATTTCTTCATCATATGAATCACTGAAAGACCTGTACCAACTGACACCATAACATGAGTGTCACTACACAAAGTGGCTTATTCTTTGGCACCAATGACGTCTTGCTAATTTCCTCCTTTCCCACCCCCATCTCGACTAGCAGCAACTCATGTAGGGCCTTTGGTGAAAGCCATATTTCATGGTCAGGGAAAATTCATTACTTCCTGTCACACACTATTTACTGTCAGCTCCCTTTTGAAATCATGACAAGCAAATGATGAAGTTCCACAAAGTTTAAACAGGTCCTTTAAGGGACTTGCTAGCGCCTGTACTTCAGCACTTAGTTGGCGAGTCAGCTAAATCCAAAAGATTCAAAGGAAAATTGAAATAGAAGGAAATTCTGATCAGGAAAACTGAGGTACTGAAGAAAGAAGAGTGAGAGGATGATCCCTGGCACAGCTTCTGTGGTAACTGAAAATCTCAGTGCGTGGCTTGGATGAAGAAAGGGGAGCCATGCCCGCCATGATCAGGCAACTCCAGAGTACAAGGCCCGCTGCTGAGCAGCACAGGAAAATTAGTGCATGCGTTCTCTACCTGCATTAACTAGAGCATGAGCCAAGCTGTGTGACCACTAACTGTGAAGTTCCTAGCACAGTGAGGACAAAGAGCAAGAGAGAGGATGGAGGCAGAAGAACATGGGGTGCTAATGAATGGAAGAGAGAAGACAAACCCAAATCACAATCCTTGACTTCCCATGTACAATGGGTTCAGCAATTTGCTAATTATTTTTACCGTCTGCAAGTCCTTGCAGCTACCTCAGAAACAATTCAGTTCTTCTAGAGACATTTATATAATCATGTCACTGTTTTATCAATAGTCAGGACAGCCGGGCGCAGTGGTGCACGCCTGTAACCCCAGCAGGTCGGGAGGCTAAGACAGGAGGATCGCGAGTTCACAGCCAGCCTCAGCAACTTAGTGAGGCACTAAGCAACTCAGTGCGACCCTGTCTCTAAATAAAATACAAACTGGGGCCGGAGATATGGCTCAGTGGCTGAGTTTCCCTGAGTTCAATTCCCAGTACCAAAAAAAATAGTCAGGACAGATGATCTTTCTAGGTTCTTTCAGGCTCTAAGAATTAGAGCTTGTGATGATTAAATCATTTTGTGATGATTTAAGGATCAGATTATATCCAAATCTGATGGAAATGGGATAGTTTCTTGTTGGTAATTTTATAATAGAAGTTGGGACCAGCACAATCTTTTAATACCAAGCTGATATAGTCATTAAGGAAAGAACTAAGAATCATGGTTCCACTTACAGACCATGGCATCGATCCCACGTTTCACTCTGAATTTCTGCGTGCTCAAGCAGTCAGCTTTAAATTAGATAAGTATTTGAGGAAAAACTTGTATGCACTGGGTAAAATTGATGTGTACAAGCCAGTCAACAAGTGACCCAGGATTATGTTCTCCAGACACGAGTCCCTGTCTTTTGGCATGGTTCGACTCTGATTTATCAGGAACTAAAATAATCCTTTATGTAGATCTCCATGCTGAATGGCATCTTCAGTGCCATCACCGAAGCTCCTTAAAAGTCTACTCATGTTCCAGACCAGAGGTTAGATCATACGTCAATGCATGGTCTCCTCAGAACAGATTACCTGCCCCTGTGCTCAAACTGCACAAAAGGAGGTATTTGATTCTAACCTATCACTCACTGGCATTCTGATGACTCTTAAAAGAAAGAGTTGAACTCTTTTCATGATCATCAATTGTACAAACTCCAATAATAAAGTTTTCTGAAATTCAGCTTCATCTTTCCAGTAATTCTAATAATTAACTGACCCTTATTTATTTGTTTATTATTTATTTATTTATGTAGGTACTGGGGATTGAACTCAGGAGCACTCAACCACTGAGCCACATCCCCAGCCCTGTTTTGTATTTTATTTAGAGACAAGGTCTCACTGAGTTGCTTAGTGCCTCACTGTTGCTGAGGTTGTCTTTGAACTCACAGTACTCCTGCCTCAGCCTCCTGAGCCACTGGGATTACAGACATGCGCCACTGGGCCCAGCTTAACTGACCCATTTTTTTGATTCATGATTCACTAATCTTTAGCTGAAGATATTCTCCTTAAGCATACTCCCTGAGCTTCTCACGGGGGTGTGTGTGTATCTCAGCTGTATGTGTCTAAGAATGCGCTTTCTTCCTCTGTATACTTGGAATAAACCTTAGATTTAAAAGTAGGTATATAAATAATGCTTACTCTCAAAATCATTGAAAAGGCGGAGCTAGGTTCTGGTTGATGCCAAGGCGTTAAACAGTACAATCAATGTGTCTCAGCTCTGAGTCACATGGTGAATCGTCAGTTGGAGACAGCCCTGGGTAAGGAGTATGAGTCTGTTTGGGATGCTGGTGTTTTTGTTTCTGTTTACAAAACCTATCTCCATTCATTAGCACAACAAAATGTCAGAACCAAACCAAACCTCATTTTAAATTATACTCAGCCAAAGAATTTTCCTCCCCAACTTCCACTCCAACTCCCCTAAAGTCCTATAAGAATTTTCCTTCCTTGGACAAAATATTTCAGTCATAGAGCTAAAGGAAACTCAGTGATCATATAATTTAATGTCCTCATTTCACAGATGAGAACACCATAGTTTAGAGAGGATGAAGGATCTGACCAAGGTCACTCAACAAGTCAGAAGCAGAGCCAAGGCAAGGCCTGTCTGGTGCACCACTTATCACACCATGCTCTCTGCCCAGGACCTAGTCTGCCTTGCTGCTGCTACTGGCTCCTGTTTGTTCTAATTTCTCTCACTCATTCTCCCACTTTTTATGATTCATCTGTTTCCTCACCATCTATTTCATATTTTGGCTATCAATTTTTCCATTAAACATTAGCCTTTCACCTGATTTCTTACTCCTGCCTTCCTGAGTTGTTATGTCAAAGTTTATATCTCATTTTTGTTTATATCCATGGTGGTTGGTCTCTGCTTTCAGCCAGGCACTCCAGTCTTATATGTCTCACATAGCAGAGACCCTAGATAAAGGTAGAAATTAATTTGCTTGTTTCTCCATCATAAATTCCTTACAACCCTCTCATTTTCAATCCAATACTAAGTCCAGATCCTTACCTTTGTAGTATTGTTGGTCCTTATAATTGTGGCCACTTTAAGGATTTGCTGGCGCTGTCCTTGGTGCTGATTTTAGCAACAGCAGCGACTGTACACTCTTGAGTGCGGAAAGTAGTTAAGGATTTTTCTCAATATATACCTGTTTGGTTTTGGTGGTCAAAAAATAAAAATAAAGTAAAATAATAATTAGAGATTATAAATCTTCATAAATATTTATTCAGACATTCAAAGTTGGTTGTCTTTTAATTTTTTTTCCCAATCTCTTTCCAGAGAGGGGACTATCAAATCAAGGGGATGATAGTTTGCAAAGTGCTGGGAAGTGTTTGACAAATGGACCTTCAGGAAATAAAAGCAAGATTTGCAGTGTTTTCCAATCTCCAATCTCCATGATAAGTAGCATTCCCATAATGACTGACTTCATGTTTCCCATGGGACACTGCTGTAGATAATGTTGAAAGTTCCAGTGAGCTAGTGCAAGTTAGCTTCATCATATCATTGGCTATAGCTCAACATGGTGTCTCAGCCTACCCAAACTAGGATTTACCCAAGGTGTGACATGCCAAGATGGTTCAGAGCCAAAATGTCAGGAGGAAAGTGTGTTTGAGGTAAAGCTCTTGAGTGATATCTATTAAAGCCAAGAGAACAATATTTGTCTCCAGCCCAGCAAGGCAGACACAGATCTTAAAAGGAAAATATGATCAGTGTTGTGGGAGTTATTTTGAAAAATCAGGAATTGTAAGCTACCTGGTACCGAAAACCGGGAGGAAATCTCTCGGAGGCAGAGTAGAGCTTTTACTACTTTTACTTCTACTTTCTTAGAGCTTAGAGAGGGAAAGAAAGATTTTTAGAGAGAAAGATTAGAGCGAGCTTTTCTTAGAGCTTAGCTTAGCTTCTTAGAGAGAAAGAAAGATAGAGCTTAGCTTAGAGAAAGATTAGAGCTTCTTTCTTCTCTCTTCTTTCTTCCTTCTTCTTTCTTCTATCTTCTGTCTTCCTCAGGAGTCTCGGCCTAACTCTGACCAGTCATTACTTCTTCTATCTGGTTTCTCTTCTGTAACCGCTCTGCCTACGTTCTGGCTGCTCTGATTCTTCTGACCGACCGAGTGACTGCCCGGCTGACTGAATTCTCCGTTCTCCTAACTCGGACCGCTTTCACCCGGTTATATACCTTCAGGTTTGCGGGTGCCTACAGGTGCGTCACATACATATCAGGTGGAACTTATGGCTTCCAGCTAGCTGCAACAGCCCTTCCTAATTAGGGCTCCTTCAAGGAATGGATTAGGATAAACTTGAGCTTGGTCTTGTAAAACGTGTTGAAGTCTGTCCTCAGTGTCTGCAGATGGATGGGGTGGGGACACATCAAGTTGACTTAATGGGGCATAGTCAGGCATATACCCACAGTGTGCCCTGTAATGTGATCTTCTCAGCTCTGGATCTGACTAGTGATATTAAAATTCCAGGAAGTCTGTTAAGGTTTATTTAGTAATCACAGATAAAATTACTTTGTGAAAACCCTATTTTTATTTTCAGTTCTTCTTTTATTAAAAACCTATTTTGATTTTGGGGAAATGATAATGGCCAGGATTATCTTTTGGTTAAAAATCAAGGAAACCAACTTGAACTAGAAAAGTGAGACATCTGTTGGGAGGAAACTGAGGGCACTTCACAGAACAACCAAGATCCTAGAAGGTCAAAGATTCATCTGGGATTCAGGAACAGTTGATACCAGGAATATGACAACATCGGGACTGCTCTCAAATCTTCGTTTTTATGTCTGTTTCACTTGAGGGTCAGATACATTATTTTTCTCCAGTTTTTTCCTCATCACTTACTTCTCCATATAGCAGAAATCAAGGCATCTTTCAAGCTTTGAACTTTATAGTCACAGGAAGAAACAACTGAAACCTTTTCGTCAGCTGTTGCCTGAATAATTTCCCCCCAAAACTCATCTACTGAAGGCTTAATCCTCAATATGGCAATATTTGGAGATAAAGCTTTTAGGATATAACTAAGGTTAGATGAGATCTTAAGAGTAGGGTCCTAATCCAATAGGGATATGCTCTGACGAAAAGAGGAAGAGCGAGAGTAAGTGCCTGCCCCCTTATCTATTTCTAAACGACAAAAGATTGGTTTATGGGACCAGAGCAATCTTGATAGAAGTTTTAATGAATCATACTCAATAAATAATACAGGATCTCATAAGATCAGTTGCTTATACAGACACACTGACTTTTTGCCACCGTGTATTGGATCTGTTATTTCCAAACCTGCTTTGCTAACAGAACCATGTGAAAGGCTTTTAACACATATAAAGTGTAAAGCCTACCTCAGTCTCTTTAAATTAAAATCCTTGTGAGCCTGGACATGTGCTTTAAGCTCCCCAGGAGGTTCTGGTGCACCCAGGCTGACGCCTCACCATTGACGGACACTTGAGAAATCCACCCTCTGGCTCTAAATGCATGTGCTGTAGGATCTCAGGAGAGGGGAGAAGGGAACATTTTAAAAACCTGACAGGTGAGAGATGGATGAAGGGAAGGTTAGAGCATGTAAAGTAATTACTCCTTCACATGATGGGTATAATACTTCCTGGGGTCCAGATGAGTTTCTGTTAGAAAGACAACACAGTAGTATGCACTACTTATTATCTAACATTTCCTGAGAGTCCATGGGAGCACCCTATAATCAAACTTTGCTTTGTGCTGGTTTTGCCTCAACCCCACAGTACCTCCGTGGGGGCCTTCTAGTCTTTAGCTCTGTTTTTCAGATAAGAAAATGATATTCCAAAAGGTTAATCAACGTGCACCACAGCACACAGCTAGAATTCAAACCACCATGCTGGGTCATCTCCTAAAGAAGTCATTTTGATGCCTGGCAGGGGCACAAAGATGACTTTTCCCAAAGACTTTGTACCTAGTAGTCCTTACACAAGGGTGGAGAAAAAGGCTTACTCCACATCGCCAGACCTAAGGCGCATGTGTTGCAACTCTTGTCAAAAGCACTGTGACTAGTAATTTAATCCCTTGCAGTCAGGAGCACAAGGACTTCACATTATTGATGATTTTGCCAGATAGAAGCCGATTATAAAAGAAAGGTAGTCTTGAGGACTTATAGGAGAGAGAGAGAAGGTGGTAAAAGTAAAGACGGAGGATGTAGCACTGAAAACATGGTAGGTGAGGGAGGGAGTCTCAGTAAAGAGAGGTGGCTTCATTAATTTTACAATTTGGCTTTGGGTCCACACAGATCTGTTCAGTTCTTGCAGGAAGTTGCTCTGGCCACTGTGGATGTCATGTTAAAATAAAAAATCCAGAAATCCTTTCTAAGAATGAAAAGATGAAAGGAAAGGACCAGCTCCTCCAAAATGTATTTTAAGTGGTCTTATTGTGTTTCAAGCAATTCATTCGTGTTGTGGGCTTTCTCCATCATGAGCAAGACCTTCCTGCAGAACACCCTGATCCCAAGTCCTCTCAGGAGGACTTGGCCAGAGGTCAAAGCATGTGTCCATGGTTGCTTCATGAAATCTCACAAGTCATTTTCCTTTGATTTTATAAGCCTGCATGTGTGGTTTTGTTCCTTCTCTTATCACTGCTCCCAGGCTCTCTTCTCCCCCATGAATCTCTCTGTCTTGTTTCCCACTGTCTGACTTCTTAGCCTCAACATTTCTGCCTTCCCCCTTTGCTCTCTGCAGGAAACCAAAGCCTCAGATTTTACTTCTAACTGAAGGCTGACATCTTTTCAATGCATATCAGAGCAACCAAGAAACCTTCAGACTCTAGTTTCCATCATCACGTGTGCTGGTCAGAGGCCAACCTGAAGGGCATCCCAGCCTGGACAAAACTCAGAAAGGACTCAGAGAGGGCAAAACTGAGCACAGGAGCTGGGGGGGCATGAGGCTCCTCGTCACAGGCTGCATTGCACCAACTGGCAGATTTGCCTGTGTATAATTTGGGGTTTTATAGCCATCCCAAACCTTTGTGTTTGTCTAGCTAAGTGGAAGTCACCACATAGCTTTGTTGCTTTGACCCAAGGTGCCTTATTTGTGAAGAAAATGCTACTTTGCACTTTTAAAAAGAAATTCTCGTAAGTGAGAGCCTCAACATTTCATTCTTCCCCGTGCCAAAATTTAAGACGGGAGGAGAAACACGAAGAAGGGCTAATTGGTTTCTCTCAGGAAAAGTGGCAAGTCAGCAAATACCAAGATTTGATCTTGCTAAGTCAAATTGCAAGAGTCTGCTATTCTCTGAATCATGCATGTTGGCACTGGAAGGCCCTGGAGTCCCAGTCTCCTCAGCTCATAAATAGGCTGCCAAGGCCACTGAGTTATTAGTGGCAGAGCCTCTGTAGAGCTCTGGGTCCTAACTCCTGGGCCTCCCTCTTTGCACCCACTCCTACTTTCTCATTTTGAAACTCAAGAAGACATAACTTTCCTATGTTCATATATGAATACAGCCAATGAAACTCCACATCGTGTACAACCACAAGAATGGGAAGTTATGCTCCATGTATGTATGATATGTCAAAATACACCCTACTGTCATGTATATCTAAGAACAAAACAACTTTTTTTTAAAAGAAGATGATAAAGAATACCTAGTGAAAACTTTCTAAAATTAGAAAAAACTTCCCTCAGGGAAGCTGTACATGGTTTGACCCTATGGATGAGAAGTCCAAGCCAAGGAGAATGAGAGAGGAGATAAAGAGTGAGGTGACAGCCAGAGCTCAAAACTTTGACCCCAAAGCTGGGAGGCCAAGGGAGTGTTCTGGAGTGGGGACACCTTGGGCAGTGGGTGGAGAGGGGCGTGGCTGGAACCCAGGCCGGAGATGCCTCTCAGAGGTGAGGGTTGTACAGGGCCACAAGGTTGGGGCTAAGAGCGGTGGGCCAACTGTGGGAGCGCAGGGGGTGAAAGATCGCAGGGGTCAGAGGGGTAAGGCGTGCCCTCCTGCCCTGAGAGCCTCTGAGTGAGGAAGGGACACTGAGTGAGACCTGTGTCAGGCCCTCTGGAGAGGGCTGGGGTCCCTCCCTCTGACCCTGACTGGTGCTGTTGAGAGGGCCACATTCTTGCTGGAGCAAAAGGAGACTCCTGGGGGCAGAGGGTTCTGAGAAGAGCGAGGCTTTGCCAATGCCAGAGCGATCAATGGAGCACAATGTGAGGGTGGGGAAGAAAGGGACACAGAGAAAGCAGCTTCCACCACCAGGCTGCTAGAAGCAGATGGAAGTTCAGGGCATTTGAGAGCAAGAGAGAGCCCCAGCCTCTCCTGGTGAAATGTCTACCCTCTCCCTCTCCCTTCCTCCCCTTCCCTCCCCTTCCCCTCCCCTCTCCCCTCTCTCCCTCTCCTCTCCTGTCCTGTCCTCGCCCTTTCTCTTTATGCTCTCTCCCTACCTCACCCTGCCCTCTCATTCTTCCATCTCCTCACCCTCATTCTCCTCCACCCCCCTCCTCTACCACTCCTTTCTCTTCTGATTTTATCCTGGAACAGCTGTGTTTTCCATGTCACCTCCAATTTCCTCCTGATTGACATTTAGCTTCATCTCTTCTCCGTGCAAATGATTGTACTCCCTGGCACAGGTATAAAGGGGCACAACAGCACCTATTTCCTGGGGACACTTTTTTCATCTCCTTTTTGCAAAAAGGGCCTTGATACTGTGCCTGGTAGCAATTTTCAGTGTGTGTGTGTGTGTGTGTGTGTGTGTGTGTGTCTAGGTGCATGTTTGTGTATATGCAAGGGTGTGTGCATATTTGTACTTTGCCTAGTTTGGATTTTATTGTGAGGGTTGCCTCGGGGGAGGCTTAATTTCCCTTCCCCTTCTCATCCTCAAGTCTGCTCTCAACAGGAAGGTCCCCTTCCCAGGACATCTTCACTCTCCACTCCACCCCCGTCCATCCTCACATGCTCACATGGTGGGACTGTCCAGCATGAGGAGAGAGCCTGGTTGGGGGTGGGAGCACTTGCATGTGTGTCACCTGGGAGCCTCCACTGACGTCTATGCTGTCAATCACTTCTCTCTCCAACTGCTTTTGTACAATGCAAACACATGTTTTTTCAGGAACGTCATTAAAAACCTCTTAGCACCTACCTTTATTCAGTTGTTAACTTCAGCCCCCTGACAAGGCCCTGAAGGAATGGACCTTAGGATGAAGAGAGAGCTTCCAAAAACAGAAATGCAGTTAGGGTCACAGTTGGGGCCTCGGAACTGGCTTGTGACAGGACGGACTAGGACTCCCTGGAAGCACGTAGGGCCAAAGGGGAAGCCAGAAAGAAAAGTTTAAAGAAATTTTAAACACTTGGCCACCTCACCTAAGGCCACCAGCCCAGCCCTGGCTTCCAACTAAGTTATGGACATTTCTGCATCTGCGTCCACCATCCTTCCACCACACTTCTTTGCTAGTGTCATCGTGCATTGTTGGCAAGTGTTTATGGCTCCAGCTCCCACTGAGCTGAACTCGCTCCACAGCCCAGTGAGGAGCAATACAGTTCTGAGCAAGATGAGGCTGGACTTGAATGAGACGGACTTGGCATCTGATCCTACATTGCTCACTCGAGTGACCAAGCCACTGATTCCTCACATATAGTGAGAAGAATGAAGCCTGCTTCCCAGGATGCTGTAAAGACTATGGGCACTTTAAAAATATAGAATTTTTTTGAGTGTCTTGAGGTTCCTCTGCTCTGAAGATCTAGGACACTTTAAATACACAAATGTATTGAGTCCAGGTCACATGACTAAGAAAGTAGGGCTTTAAAAAGCAAAGATCAAATTTTTAGTAGAGGAAGCATACTAAATTCATCTCAATCTTCTTGTCTCCCAAACTATACAAATGATGTCAAGAATCAGCCACAGGAGGACACATTAGTGGTGGAGGTTGAGAGGAAAAGACATGGCCAAGTGATCCCCCCCCACTGGGCACTGCGTTTGCCTCCCCAGCATCCAGACCCACCTCACCTCCCTCCCCTTGCCACGGAGATTGGCTTAGTTAATGAAGTTGAATCTACCCACCACCTGACATTACCCTGGTCATGGTAGTTGCTTCAGGGTGATCCCATCAGCCCAAATGCCAGGACTCTGGTTCTATGATTGCTGGACTTGAACAAAGACCATGAGGCCCTCATTGCTGCTGGATACTATGAGGGAAACCACCTCTACATGACATCAACCTAACAGCAAAGAACGAAAATCAAAGAAACTGGGCCACTGGCAGAGACCTGGGTCCAACTGAGCTGCTGGCCCCATCATGCCTAGTCTTTCAGCCATGTGAACCCCTACATTCACTCACTGTTTATACCAGTTTGAATGAGAATTTGTTACTTGCAGCCCAAAACATCCTCTTGCACATGATTCTGAACATGAGTGTCTCCTCCACATTTCTGATCTGAGTCTCCTCACTAGGATGGCAACTTGTCCTAGATATGTGTTCCTGGTCTTGCTTATTGTTTGTTGAACTTGTTTCATCCAAATCTTGATCTCAGAATTTACACTTCAACTTGGTAACATTAACCACACAACTTCCTAGTTCACTCATTCACTTGCTCAAAGAATTTTTATGAATTTTTCATTATATGCCAAAGACTGTGGTGGGCACTAGGAAGAAGAAGGAAAGCAAGTCAAGAACTTCATCCCTAGCACACATCCTGAGGCCATCTGCAACCCACACATGTCCAGCGTGCTTGACCTGTGAATCCCTCCATGAAAGTGTTTCTCTGTGGCTACATGGGGTATCTGAAGTTCTCAAAAACTGCACGACAGTCGTGAACTTCATTTGGCTGGAAGCAACAAGAATGGATACCAGAGTCCCTGCTCAGGATGCCAGTATTGAGTTTGGAAAGAAATGGGGAAACACAAGCATTACCTCTAGAGCCAGGCAAGGCTGTGTAACTAAATCCAAGCGAGCGCTAGCCTACAGGGTGAGCCTTGTGGTCTAGAAAAGGAATCATGAGACTTTGGCCCTCAGGTGGACTTGTAAAAGATATATATTCAGCAATCTCTGAAGCTGAAATATGATTATAAAATTCCCACTCTGCAATCAGGGCTATTAGGCATAGATTTCGAAGATAGGACAGATGGGCAAAGCCCCTGTGGCCAAACACACTCGGGTTTGCAGTTTTACAATGTGTTCAATATTCAATTTTTCTACTTCCCTCTGCATTGCTCTCACACTGTCTGCAGGGGCGTGTCAGCACCCACCTGGTAGAATTGTTACTTGAGCATCTCCCTCTCTTCCGCCTAGTGGATATGTGCAGACCTGCAGAGCAGGGACGAACAGAGCCCCTCTCACCCAGAGCAGCACTAGCCAACACCAACGTCAAGCTTACTTTGTGCCAAGCACTGCCCAAGTCCTGTACAAGTATTTCTCTAATGGTCTTACAGTCTTATAGGATTAGTGCACTATCCCCACTTTACAGATGAGAAAACCGAGGTGCCAAAGGTTTAAAATAAATTGGCTGTAACCTTTGCAATAGCTAGGAAGGGACAGAGGGAGGATTTCAAACAGGCAACCGGACTGTGGGGTTCTTGCTTGTATCTATGGTGCTATTGTACCTACGTGTACACTCAACATCAACATGAGGAATCAAAATAGATTTAGCAGAGGGAATCTTTGTAGCAAATAGTAATAGCAAAGTCCACTATCCTCCAATGTCATTTGGCTTAGCTTTTTGTTTATTTTTGTGGTACTAATGATGGTACCACATACTGAGCAAGTACTCTACCACCGAGCTACATCCCCAGCTATGGTTAGCAGGTTCTAAATGCCAGGAAAAAAAAACAAAACACAGTTCAGAGTAGAAAGGTGGAAGTGAGATTCCTAGAAGAGAACAGAGAAGCCTCTTTAATTGAGCATTTGAAACAGGCTTTTGGATGCCTGTCATGGAAAGCCATGGTCAAGGCTAATATTCTCATACTCACTGTGAAAGTCTGACCTTGGCAGGTGGCCTGACCTCTTTGGTAGTGTTAAGTCATGGTCACAAAGTCTTTGACATTCCCACCCTGGGGAGGTGTGTGCCCACTTGAGAGTACAGGACCTATGAGGACGTCCACCAAGGGATGTGGATGGAAGTGAACTGTGTGACTTCTGAGGCTCAGTCATAGAGCCGCACAGCTCTCGCCCTCGAGGCTGGGAGCTCTGCTCCTAGGAGCCCTCAGCCTTCGTGCAAGAAGTGTGACCACACTGAGACCAACACGCTAGAGAGGCCACATGCCACCACTCTGGTGGACAGTCCCAGCTAAGCCTCTCTTTCTGGAGACCCACCTGGCCTTCTTATGAGTGAACCCTCCAGCGCTTGGAGTCACTTCTGGTCACCCAAGTCACCCCAGCTGGAATCCCTACATCACGGTGCAGAGAGGAGCCATCCTCACCACCTCCTGCCCCATGGAACTGGCCAGCATCGTAAATGCTTGTTGTTTTATGCCATTGAGGTTGGGGTGGTTGGGGATACAGTAATAAAAAACTGGAATGAACAGATACCACCTTGTGTATTTGGCAGGACTGGATGAGATAATGTGGGGTCACCCTTACTATGTGCCTGGCTGTACTGCAATTTTTAAAGTGCTCTTTTGACCCATTTTGAGGCCCTGGCTGGAGGCAGATAAGTTCCTCTTGAGCAGAAGATTAAGCCCACATTGTCACCACCCCCTTTTCTTGGGCTCTGACTCTGCCCTAATCACCCAGGGTCAGGCACCAGATGACCAAGGGCAACCCTAAGGCCCCAAGTCCCCTGAAATACTAGCCAGTCCTCAACGTGCTCACCCCTTCATTCCCAGCCTCCCTCTGGAGATGACACCCTACAGTCACACAGCAGCCCTGTGTGCCATCCTCTGCGCTCCTTGGAGAGCATGAGGGACAAACTCTAGCAAGTTCTTCCACTTTCTCTGTCTTGATCTGCATCTTGTCTCCCCGCCACCATCTATGGGCGTGTGACTAAACAATGGCAGGCAAGGTGTCATTAATCTGGGCTACTTCTTTGCCACTGCCTCCTTCCTTCCATCTCCTGTTCTGTCTCATTACGAAATAGGCACATTTACAGGAAAGAAAACACAATCAACTTGATTGGAGGGCAACTTAGGAGAAGAGTAAAGGCAGGGGCAGAAGGTATCAGAACCCAAATGGCAGGATGGGGGCATGTAGGGAGGTCACAAGCAAATACTCTGTGGGTCGTAATGGACTAGTGACCCTGTCCTGCATCCTATGGTGAGGGACAGATTCTCTATGAAACTTGGTCTTCTTCTCATTGTGAATGTCACCCAATCCTGGAGTCACCACCTGCCCTACATAGTAGCATCTTGGTTCTGTGCATAAGCATCCTGTAGTTAAAAACTGAGGGACTTTGGGTTTCTTCAGTGTGGTTTGCAGAGCCTCCCACACAAGTGACTCTCAAGCTCCAGTGTGCACAAGACTCACCTGAGGCTTACAAAGACACAGGGCCAGTGGGTCCAGGGTGTATCTGGTGTACTCTGCACAGCTCTCCAGCTCCAAAGTGATGTCAGGGCCACTGGTCCCAGACCATGCTCTAGCAGCAGTGACAACTTGCAACCTCTCAACCCACTGCATCAGAGCCAGGTCCCCAAGAGCCATTTGAGTCAGTTCTCTCTGAAGCAAGGTGGTTCCAGCTTGGAGGAAACGACTACTTCTTTGCCATTGCCCCCTTCCTTCCCTTCACCCCTAGTCAACCCTGCAGTCACTTGAACAAGGGAGATGGGGCTGGCAATCTCCTCTCTTCCCTTCCCCCACCCCAGCAAAATAGGATGAACTAGACCTCGAGTGTTCAGCCCTGTTTCTATCTGACCCACAGTAGGAGAGGGCCTGATTGCTTCCCAAGCACTCACCTAACGCTTCCTTCCCAGTTCATCATCGCATCTCTTCCCTGGCCTGCTTTTCCACTGGGCCTACCTCAGCAGAAGGCTGCATAAGCAGAAGGCAGGTCTCCCTGGGTGGCTCACACCTGCCAGAAGTGTGAATGAGCTTGAGACAAATGTCATTGTCAAAGTCCACTCCCTGGACGCTTCTTCTACT
This sequence comes from Tamias sibiricus, assembly GCA_025594165.1. Taxonomy (NCBI): domain Eukaryota; kingdom Metazoa; phylum Chordata; class Mammalia; order Rodentia; family Sciuridae; genus Tamias; species Tamias sibiricus. Next base: position 27,780,184 of record CM046671.1, read on the forward strand.
TCCACCAGGAAAATCTGTAGTGAGAAGGGAGTTGAGGAGAGAAGGCATCTTTGCTTTTTAAAATCCAAGTAAAGAAAATGCTGGAAATACGAGAGCAATGCAGTGAAGGACAGAGTGAGAAGCATTTTATCTCTCTCCAAAATGATTCGAATTTCTTTAATTCCTTGACTCCTGAAGTCATTTTCTACCTTTCACAAGGTTGAAGTTAGCTGTTATGCTCATGCGAGGTTTCCTAGTGACCCTGTCCTGCATGCTATGGTGAGGGACAGATTCTTGATGAAACTTGGTCTTCTTCTCATTGTGAATGTCACCCAATCCTGGAGTCACCACCTGCCCTACATAATAGCATCTTGGTTCTGTGCATAAACATCCTGTAGTTAAAAACTGAGGGACTTTGAGTGGGTTTCTTCAGTGTGGTTTGCAGAGCCTCCACTGTGTGGCCTTGCACGTCTGTAAGAAGGGACACAGGAGAGGACGTGTCTGGACTCCAAGGGAAGAAGGTTGGACTGCCAGGTTTACCAGTGGGGATCCCCCACTATACTTACAGATTCAAGTTCCAACAAGGTCCAGTGAGGAGAGTGGGCCTAAGGAGGTTTGGAGGAACCAATGACAGAAAGAACCAGCAGAGGAATCTGGTTGAGTATATTCCATCCAGTGCTCATGAGCATGTTCTGCAAGCTTTCTGATTCTGTCTCCTGGGTGTCAGTGCCCAGGTGGCTGAGTTTGATCTTGCATTTCCTTAGAGTCCCTGATGGAGCATTTTTTCAAGTTTGGTCATAAGGTAAAACTCTTGGTGTTCTTATAAATGTATTGTGAATAAAAATATTTTGGGAACAAATTCAGACACCCTAACCACCTAATCTCAAATAGCCTCCTGCTGTAATTGCATAGACCTGTTCCCATTCTCCACAAAGATCTTAACTGGTAGATATTTTTCTTGTTTATGTATTTGTGGATTTCTTTTCTGTCTTGCTGGCATATAGGCTCTAACACCTTTTTATACTATTCAGTCTTCACTTCTTTTTTGGTGTATTATAACTATACATAATAGTGGATTCATTGTGACATATTTGTAAGTCACATAACATAATTTGGTCAATTCCCTAATAGCTCCCCTTACCCTCCCCTCTTCTCTCCCCTGACCCCCTACCTCTTCTGTCCCAGTCTCCCTGCTATTTTGATGAGATTCCCTTTTCTTCCTTTTCTCTTTCTAGTTTCCACATGACAAAAAACATATGACCCTTGACTTGCTGAGTCTGGCTTATTTCACTTAACATGATGTTGTCCTGTTCCATCCATTTTCCTGCAAATGACATAATTTCATTCTTTTTTAATGGTAGCATAAAATTCTAATTGTGTATATATGCCACATTTCCCATGACTTACCTGTTATGAATTCTGCTGCTATAAACATGGGTATAGATGTATCACTACAGTATGTGGACTTTAATTTTTTTTTATAAATACTGAGGATTGGCATAGCTGGTTCATGTGGTGGTTCCATTCTAGTCTTTTGAGAAGCCTCCATACTGATTTTCACAGTGTTTGTACTAATTTGTAATATCACCAGCAGTGTATTAGAGTTCCTTTTCCCCCATAGCCTCATAAACATTTATTATTTGTATTTTTGATGGCTGCCATTCTAATTGGAGGGAGATGAGATCTCAATGGAGTTTCAATTTGCATTTCCCTTATTGCTAAGGATGTTGAATGTTTTTTTCATATATTTGCTGGCTATTTGAATTTCTTCTTTTGAGAAATGTTTATTTAGTTCATCTGTTGATTGAGTTATTTGCTTTTTCGTTGTTTTGTTTTCGGTGTTACACTTTTTGAGTTCTTTACATTAATCCTGTCAGAGGAATAGCTGCCAAAGATTTTTCTCCCATTCTGTAGGCTCTGTCTTTATGTTCTTGTTTACTTTGCTATGCAGAGGGTTTTTTTTTAATTAGATGTTATCCCATTAATTATTTCCTGAGCTTCAGGAGTCTACTTAAGAAGTTGTTGCCTGTGCCTCTATGTTTGAGTGCTGCCTGTGTATTTTCTTTTAGGAGCTGCAAAGTTTCTGGTCTAATTTATCCTAGGTCTTTGGTCCATTTTGAGTTGACTTTTGGGCAAGGTGAGAGATAGGGACTGAGTTTCATTCTTCTACATATGCATATCCAGTTTTCCCAACACCATTTGTTTAAAAAAAAAAAATGCTGCCTTTTCCAAGTTTATGTTTTTTGTGCCTTTACAAAGGATCAGATGGCTGTATTTGTGTGGGTTTGTCTCTGTGTCTTCTATTCTATTGACCACCCCCCATCCCTCCCCCAGGTGGACCTACTGGAACAAATACTACTTTGCCTCTACTTATTCTACTTACTCTTAACTTCATTTGTGTATGAACTTCCTCATAGATCATCTTCTGGAAGTTTGAACCTCATTGCTTGGGCAATCCTGGGTAGTACATGGGCACTGCCACCTTTAGTCAAAGCTTCATTCTGCTTGGTCGTACTTGAATAGTGTCCTCAGTCCTCCTGTTGGAAGACTGCAAACTGCCCTGCAGTTCAGCCTTTCCCATCTGTGGCTGTGTGAGCCAGCATCAACTTACACATTCTTTCTTAACCACACTGTCCAGACTCATTTTATTTTTAATTCACCCCAATATTTTCCTTCCTTCAGTATCAACAGATTTCACTTCTGAGTAATATTCCCCACTCTACGACCAGGTAGCATTGGGAGAGGGGAGTCTCAGTATTTTGAGCTCTGAAAGTGGAGTTGGAGCCAGATGGAAAAGAACCTAAAAAGAAAGCAAAGTAGATAATTAGATGATGAATTGGATCCCAACACCCCTTGTCTTAACTAAAGTTCTCTAATTGGGAGAGCAAACAACTCAAAATAGGAGAGCAAGGGAAGGGAGGTCATTATAAGGAGACAACATGGCTCTTAGAAGCCAACCAGGGGTGAAGCTGATCCCTGGTCCTGCTCCTGAGGGGCTGGAATCTGGTGTAGGACCTCTCCAGCTTGCATTTTCTCTCCCTACACTGCATTTCTTTCTCTCTCTCCCCCCCATCTACCACCATTTTTTTCTGCTTCCCGATGTGGATCAGGCAACAAGCAGCTCTTAGCATCACATGAGTACATGGTACAGAGACTTCTGTAGGAAACAGAACCCAACAGCCCGGCGGCCCCCAGTGACAGTCAGAAAGAAGTCTCGGGGAAGCAGAGTGAGGCTGGCCAGGTCTCCAAAGGCGGGGTGCACCCCTTCTTCAAACCAGAGGCTCAAAAGTGTTCTCAGTCTTCCCTTTCCTCTCTTACAGTCACTTCCTTCCCTGCCTTTCCTTTTCTGTTGATCGTGTTCAGCCTCTTGCTTCTGTCCTCCTTCTCAGGGTACAGGACAGAAGTTCATCTATAAACAGTTGACCTCATGCAAGGCAGCCGTCCCCTCCCGGCTACTTTCTGAATTTGAGTGTAGACATTGGGTATTTACATTTCATTTGTGACAATGCCAGTGGCCCCAGCTGGCTGTGGTAGGGAAGCCTCACGCTCCCTCTTCCTCTGCTCCCTTGTTCCTGAATGTCCCACCCTCGACTGTGCAGCCTCTATTAATACCCTTTAATGAGAGCAATCACTGAGATGTTCTCCGGGAGTACTTAAGACAGGTTAATGATTGTCCTACCACGATGTGAGGGCACTCTATGATGAAAGTAGAGCAGATGAAAATGTAAAGCAATCAATGTTTTCCATTTTCTAGTTCATTCATTCATCCCATATCTCAATCTTCCAGCTGAACAGTCGATTCAATGACGCTCTGTTTTCTTCGTTTTCCTGCTCTCTTGTTCATACTGTATAATGAAGGAATGAGAGATTGGGAGAGCAAATTAGTGTAATGAACCACTGGCATATAAAACAGGAGAGAATAGCCTGTGGGCAGAACACAGGAAGAACTAGGACATTACATGAGGTTGGAGAAAAGCAGAAACCCATGTTGGGTTTCTTGAGGGAAGGAGACCGCAGATGTTAGAATTACTAGTAAAAATGAGTTACTCGGTAAACTTAAGAATGATTCTGTGAAGGTCCTGCATCAGCTATCTATTACCTTATGATGGTAATCGAGAAGCACAATGCGCTGAAGTTCAGCTGGCTTGCTCATGCATCTGCTGACATCCAGTTGGCCAAAGCAAGTCACATGGCTGAATGCAGTAGTAAAGTGTGGGGAGCCTTCAGTGTAGTGGGAGGGTGCTCAAATTCACAAGGCAAAGGGTACAATTGCAGTGAAAGTGGAGAAGTGAGGCTGTTAATTGCAATCACCTTTGAGGGACATACTCAACAGAAGCTTGAGAGCAACTGCTTCATCAACAGTTACCACTGCTCTCAGCCTCTTGTTTTTTCACTCTGGGCTGGGTCTATGAGAACATGGTCATTTTCTATAGCCCTGGTGGGCACAGACACATTGTGCAGTTGGGGAGTCTAGACTTCAGTATGCAATATGCCAGCAGTATGCAGACAGCATGAGTAATGACATTTGCATAGAGATTTAGCATCTTGATCTATTTTGTGCTGTTATAGGACAAAATAGACCAAGACTAGTGAATTTATTAAAAAAAAAAAAAAGTATTTCCTCACAGTTCTGGAGGCTATGAAGTCCAACGTCAAGATGTTGGCATTTAGCACGATTTAGCAAAAGCCGTCTGGCTGCATCATCTCATGGTGGAAGGCACAAAGGAAAGAGCACTTTAGAGCAAGAAGGGGCCAATCCTCCTTACATACACACACACTCTTGTAATAATGATAATCTATCCATGAGAGAAGAGGCTTCATCTGATCACCTCTTACAAGTCCCATCTCTTAACACTATTGCATTAGGGATTAGGTTTCCAACACATGATTTTTTTCCAACACTGTCAAACAGTAGCATTATGAATTTACCTTTATAACTTCATATTTTTGTCTCAGTGTTCCAAAGACCCTTCCCTTCAACACTGAGGTGTGTTTTCTCTGGGGGCAGGTGAAGTCATGGTGGTCAGCCAACCAGTCCTAAGAAAATTAATGATTAACACTGAAATAAATATATTTTCCTCCTTTCCTCTCCAAATAAATAAATAGTGCTAAACATATTAATAAAACATGGTATTAAGCCGGGTGTGGTGGCGCACCGGGAGCACTTGGGAGGCTGAGGCAGGAGGATCGCGAATTCAAAGCCAGCCTCAGCAATGGCGAGGCACTTAGCAACTCGGTGAGATCCTGTCTCTAATAAAATACTAAAAAAGGTCTGGGGATGTGGCCCAATGGTCGAGTGCCCCTGAGTTCAATCCCTGGTACAAACAAAACAAAACAAACAAAAAAATATGTACTAAACAAATCCCTGTGGTTCCTATGTTGTACAACACTAGCTCCCATCTTATCAACAAGACTCAACCAAATGCTTCTTTTTAATTTTCCATGAATCCTTTCTGGAGGCTGTAAGTTTTTACAGGTCAACCTACAAAACTGGAGGACTTCAGGATGGCATGAAAATGCCTGTAGTCTCCTTTTCTTAACTGTTGGGATCTTTTTCCTTCTCATACTTAGTTTTTTGTTTCTTTTTGTTTTGTTTGGTACCAAGGATTGAACTCAGGGGCACTCGACCACTGAGCCACATACCCAGCCCTTTTTTTGTATTTTATTAGAGACAGGGTCTCACTGAGTTGCTAAGCGCCTCGCCATTGCTGAGGCTGGCTTTGAACTCGCGATCCTCCTGCCTCAGCCTCCCAATCATACTTAGGTTTTTTAAAACTCATTAGAAAGCGTCTTATTTCCATAGAACATTATTCATCAATAAGAAGAAACACTGTACCAATTCATGGAGGAACCTTGAACACATCTTGCTAAATGAAAGAAACCATTCACCAAGACCACATATGGTATGATTCTGCCTATATGAAACACCCAGAATAAATAAATCTATAGAGACAGAAAATAGATTAGTGGGTTTCTTTGGGATGGAAGATGAAGAAATTGGGAGGTAACATCTAAAAATTACAGGTTCCTTTTTGGGGTGATGGAAATGTTCTGAAACTAATGGAGGTGAGTGAAACACAACTCTGTGAACATACTGAAAGCCATGGAACTATACACCTTAAATTGGTGACTTGATTGATATCTGAATTATATATCAATATAGCTTTTTTTTTAAGCTTACTTTTCTAATATGCCAGATCAACCAAGGAATCTCTGCCACTTTGTGTATCCTGTGCAAACTTTCTGTCATGTAGATGAAGAAAAAAGGGGGAAAGAGTCATATAGAACATATATAAAATTTTTAAAAATCCCTCATGAGCTGTTTCTTATGTCAGGAAGGAGTGCTCCATTTTTAATTTTGAAGCTATTATTGCATTCCCACATGGTAACTCTTATACCAATGTCCCAAGTCTGACATCACCCATGGTGCTTCCTCCTGTCTGCATTTTGAAATGCTAAGAGGTTTAAGGCCACCAGAAGTCTTGTCAGGAAACAGATTCTACAGGGGCTTTTGTATCATCAACAATTTAGAAAAGGCATCTCCCAAGACACGTTTGCCCTGCACATGCATCTTATTCATCTGCTGTATCCTCACTTTCCTGATTAAAAGATTGACTTGAAAGGAACTTGACATCCCCAAAGCATCTGTGGGCCTCTGCCATTTCTGTTTTCTCCACTCAACAGGGCAACAACAATTTTATTGGGCTATAATAACTTCAATTGACTGATCATACTAATGTACCACAAGCTGTAGATTCAACAAAATTTTTACAGTAGTTACCTAAGACCTGCAAATTATTTCAAAGTTTCCTCCAGAATAAAAATGCTGAGGAGTACTGTCAGGAAGGTGAGGGTAGGAGAGTTTAGGACTGCTGGGTGCTTCCAGGGCTCATTTGAGCTTGGAGTTTGTAAATTATAGTGGTATCAGTCTGCTCCACTAAGAGACTGTCCCAACAGTTTTCAGCTACTTGAATGCTAGCAGATAATTGGGTTCATCCAAGGTTGGCAAGCATTGAAAAGACGGAAGAACCAGAGAGTTCGAGCTACTGAAAAGGGGGTTATTGAAATGATGTACCATGGCGGTCTTTTCTTTTTTAACAAAGAGGAAAAGCTCAAAAGCCAAGTCTGATGCTTAGAAGGCATTTGCTGCCTTCCCTCAGCCCAGAGCCTCTGAAGCCAGTTCTGTGACAATGCAGGCAGAATCAGTTCTTTCTGGTCCAGGACTGGAGGAAGTGGGCCCAGGCCTGCCCTCCTCTTCACTCTACAGGTGGCTGCATTGTGCATCAGAGCTCGGGGCTGAAGGTGAGTGGTCGGAGGGGTGGGCTGGTTGGTTGACCCGCCGCCATCCAATGTGAATAATCCTGATGCAGCTGGATCACAAGATGCTGGCCTCTGGCATCATCAAGGCAGCTGTGAGAGGTGACGAGCCACAGCTACATTCAGAATAAGTGTAGAGGGGCCCAAGCAGAATCTAAGGGTCTCTCCAGCAGGCTTGGCCCCAAAGCAGAGTCCTCAGGTAGGAAAAGGATTGGCAGTGGCCCAATACGGCCCTCTCAGAAGAACTCCCACCGGAGGTGGTCAGCGCTATCCTGCAGAGACTTCTGGCTCATGCTCCGGGCACAGGGCAAAATTGTACTTGCCACTCCACGGAAGCTATACGTGGCCATGTGACTTGCTCGAGCCAAAAACCAATGGGAACACCTGTGTCACTTCTGAGTAGGAAATTTAAGAGAGTTCCAGTTCATGATATGTTCTCTTTCTCTCTGCAATAGGGAATGTTAAAGACAGTGGCTCCCCTATCAGCCCACATCACAGAGTGGAGGGAAGGATAGAGGTCCTTATCCACGGGGAACATGTGGTATGAAGAAGAAATGAGCCTTTATTACTATAGCATAATCAAGAAATTGGGGGTTGTGGCTCAGTGGTAGAGCGCTTGCTTCACATGTGGGAGGCACTGGGTTCGATTCTCAGCACCGCATATAAATAAATAAAATAAAAGTGCATCAATAACTAAAAAAAAAAAAAAAAAATTTTTTTTAAAGAAAAAAGAATCAGCCCTTTGTTACTGCAGCATGACCTAGCTCAACTTAACTGATACATCATCTGATTTAATATTGTCCAAGATTTGTGCGGTGAAAAATAAAGAGGAATCTTTAAAAAAAAATAAAGCAGTCTTAGTCCACTCAGGATGCTAGAATATAATACTTTAGGCTAAGCGATTTAGAAACAACAGAATCTTCTTGATAACAGTTCTGACTGAAACATACAATATCAAGGTGCCAGAAGATGTGGTGTTTGGCACAGACCCTCATCGATGGCACCTACTACATCCTTGGATGGCAAAAGGGGCAAACAAGCTTCCTCAGGCCAACTTTATTGGGGGAACTACTGCTCTTAATCACCTCTCTTCAGACACAAACTCTTAATACCATTTCACTGGAGATTAGGTTTTAAAATATGAATTCTTTTGTAGGGGGGGCACCCAGACATTTAGACCAGAGCAGAAGGAAACCGCCCTTTATTAATCACGTCTTTTGTGCTTTTCTGCTTCTCAAGGCTGTGCCTCTCTGCTCTCATGAATCATGGGGTGAGTTCAGAGTTTCATCCTCAGAGGGTTGAGCCAGTCTCCTTGTTCCCGCGTTGGCAGGGGTGAGGGAGTGTCTCCCGCTGTTGCCTGCAGGAAAGACCACAGCTGTCTTTTAGGGAATTTTCTCAGCATCAGTTGTGGGCAGGTATTCTCAGTGGGGTGAAAGAGGAGAATTGCTGAAAGGTGGGGGCTGCTGTCAGGAAGTGGGCGCTGAGTCTCTTTACTCAATTAGTGGGCTTTGGCCTAGAAGAAAAGAGAACAGACAAAGGCATTGGCCTGACCGTGAGCTGCTGCCACTCAGCATGTGAATCTGAAGGAAGAACTGGAAAGCAGTCAAGGGGGGAGTTTCTGGAGCAAAAAGGAGACTCTGCCCCTCTTGTGGGTAGAGCCAGAGTGCCAGGCTTCCAACGAGGAAGTGCATCATGCCCACAAGATGTCCTTTCATTAATTTATTCATTCAACACATATTTATTATTCACCTACTCTGTGCCAGACACTTCTCTAGGTGCTTGGAAAAACATAGCAAACAAAACACAATAATCCCTGCCCTCTTGGACTTACATCCTAGTGGGGAGTGTCAGGTATTCAACAAACCAATAGGTAAAAAAAAAAAAAAAAAAAAAAGTATGTCTGTCTGATTGCAACTACTGCTGCAGAGAAAATAAAGCAGGCGGGATTGGTGCGACATCAAATAGGAGCTCTGCCAGGAAAGGCCTCCCCGAGGTGAGTGGCTCATGGAACAGCAGAGGGGACAGCCTGTTCCCAACCCTGAGAGAGCAGCATGCTCAGTATGTGCAGATGGCTAGCACCAGAGGGGACCCAGGGCCATGTGGCCCTCCCACTCCATAGTACAGCTATGTGCGCGTGCATGGTGGGGAGGGACTCTTTCTTTTTTTTTGGGGGGGGACAGGTTTCGTGCTGGGTCTGGATCCACACCAGCCTTTGGAGGTAGGGATGGAGACTTGCTGTTTTGCCCGTTGACAGCCACTGGGCTGAAACTCTGGCCCCTCCTCCAAAGCCACTGTCATTCCCTCCTGCCAGCACCTTCCTGGGGCCTCACCTAGGCGCACAGTGTGGGTGTGCAGGGGGTCTGGTTGGTGGGCCCCTGCAGGTCTGTTTCCTATGCCTGCATTTTTTTTTTTTTCTTTTTTATCCTGAGAGGTGGGGAGGGAAGGACAAGAGGCGGAGGGCAGGGAGGCTCCCGTTTCAGAAGCCAGGCATAATGTGAACGGCCTCAGCAGGGAGTCCGGAGGATGGATGGGCTGGGCAGACCAATTGTCCATTAGTAACTCCAGATCCATTTTCCAGGTTTACATTCTCAATTCATAAAGGTTTAAAAACTATGGATTTTCATTTTGCTTGTTGCACCTATAACCTCCCCAAGCATCCTCCAGGCGTAGGGTGTCAGCGGCCAGCAGCCAGGCCTGCGAGGTAATGTAGCACCTCTGTGGGCGAGATGGGCGCTTGGGGAGAAGGGACATTAAACAGATCAACCACGGCGAATCAATCAGGTCCTGCCTGCCTTCCAGGGACATTCACTGTGGCCGTTAAGTCAGCGCTGTCATGTGTCAGGGTGTGTGTGTACAGGGGGTAAGGGGTGGAAAATTCTAGAAAGGGCCAGAGCTTCCAGCCCTGGCCAGGCTAGAAGAAGCAGGCCCAAACCCTCACTGCCAAAGAACTGAGTCCAAGGAAAGGCCAGTACTTTCCATCTCCCCTGCCCAGCTCACAATCCACAGGACACACGAGACCTCAGCTCACCACTGCTCTCCGCTGACCCTTGCTGAGTGGGCCCGCAGTGCCGATGGGCAGCAGGAGCTCCTGAGGTCTCATCTTCCCTCCATCCCCAGCTGCCTCCCTTCCCTGTGCACACGACCACCCCTGCCCCCTCACTGGCCTCAATGCAACCCCAAGGGGACTTGCCGGCCCGCTCCCTCGGTACCCTCTGGGGACTTCCTCTTTGTCCTCTCGGCAGCCCTCTAAGAGGGGCTGAGGAATCCCCACCATGTGACTTGGTTTCTGCCACCTACACAGAAAGATCAGGGGGCCAAAAGGCCGCTGTGACGACAGTCCATGGAAAGCAGAGAGGAGGCCACAGGCTCACCCCTGCAGGCTCTCCCGCCCACTGCCCCTCACTCTGGCCTACGGCGGGAGCACACCAGACAGCCCATCGCTAAATATTTCAGCAGATGAATGATTTTGAGGGGGCGGGGAGAAGGCTAGGATAATGATTTATAGAATTTTAGAAAACTTGATTCCTTAAGTGTACTTCACAGCATGCCCGTCACACACACAAAGACAGAGCAACACGATTGATTCTTTCAGGAAAGAAGAAAGGGAAGCTAAGAGCCCTTTAAGCTTGTTTCTAGGGCACTTAGCAGCTGCTCAGGACCCCCCCAGCCCACCCCCACCTGGTGCCTGTCCCCTTACTATCTGTTTCATCCTTGACCAAGGTGTCACTAGCACAGGCCTCCTAGGACTTTCCTGTGGGATCCTGACTCTACTAGAGGTAGCTCAGGCCCAGCACTGTCCTGCCCCAAATGGCTGCTCCCAGAACCTAGCAAGTTGCTCTCCAGGGTAGAGAAGCTGCCTGCTCAAGGTCTCCCAGATTCGACCCCCAGAGAGAGACAGCAATGCAGCCAGGAGCCCTGGGGCAGAGACCCAGCTCCACTGTCCCGTTCCTAAGAAGCCTCTGTCTTCTCGTCTGTAAAATGAGGTCACACTGATGAGCAAGATCTCGGTGGCAGCCGGTGGATCCCTGTGGATGGACGGGTGCGTCTTCTTGCTCCTGGTACTTGTCACAGCAGGGGTGGGGGATGGGTTTGAAGGGGACTTTTAAAAGACTTCAAGGAACAAATCTCTCACTTTCCCACAGGCAAGCTATCACCCCACCCGCGCTGGTCACCCTGATGTTTCCTGTTCTTCGGGTGGAAAGGAGCGAACCAGAGGCTGGCCTGTGCAGCTGCTTCCTCCCAACCAGAGGTTCCAGGGTGGCTCCAGCACGGGGGCAACCCCCTCCCCAACTCTCCTTGCTCTCTCAGGCCAGGTCCCTCAGGGGCCCACCTTGTGCGTGGGGCACCAACTTCTGCTGAACTAGCGAGGACAGGAGCATGGGGCACAGCACCAGCACAGCCTCCCTGGGGCCCTAGCATGCCTGGGTGGCACAGAAAGGGCTCAGGGCCTAAAGACAGAGGAGTGAGAGCCGGTGGCTGCGGCTGCCCAGAACAATCAGGGAGAGCTTTCACGTTCGGAGACCAATTAATTATCCAAAACCTCCCGATTTGAAAAGGAGGATGTTTAATCTCCCGTTTTCCCCAGGGCCTCAGCCCTTTGACCCTGCTCCTTGACCCCTGCCCTTCCACCTTGCCACGTTCCCTGGAGGCCCTGAATCTGTGCAGCAGCTTTGTTTAGTAAACACCGTGTGGGGGAGGGTGCAGGCCGCACACTGCAGCAGCACCTTTGTACAAAGCCACGCTTTTCCTAGGGGGACGTGGCAGGCTGAGAAAGTCCTGGGGCTGGGAAGGTCAGTGCCACCTGGGACTTGCCAGGCTCTGCCCTGTGTCCCCAAGGAAGGTTCTTGGTGTGCCTCCAGGAGAGAGCGAGCATTGCCCAAGTCAGGTGCGGCCAAGCAGGGTCAGTCTTTGTTTTCGCCCAAGCATTGTCACACAGGCAGCTGGCCAGAGGCACTCCTGACTGGGGACACCGCTGCAGAAAAGGTTAAGAAAAGCCAGTGGGGGCCTTATGAGGGAGCAGAGGTCCTCCCGACTTTTCCAAGCTCTTAAACATCTAGTGGTGCCAGCAAGACCCAGGTTTGAATCCCAGTTTTGCTTCTAACTAGTCCTTGGCTGCAGACGGATGGCTTAACTTCTCTTGGCCTTAGTTTCCTTGTCTGCAAAATGAGAAGAATGAGGCTCACTCTCCAGTGGGGCTGTTGGGGAAACTGCATGAGATCCTAGCTGTGACGTGCTGGCTCACTGGGGGATCTGCAGAGGGTTGGCTAACTTGATTATTTTTCTTCTAGCGGGCAATTCTGGCCCAACGTCATCCTCTTTCCCAGCCCCACATGCCTTTGCATCTCCAGGGACCCTAAACTCTGGAAGCTCCCCCGGTATGTAGCAAGTGTAGGTGAGCTGACTCTCTGGCTAGCCTGAGCCAGTGGTTTTCAGCTCAAGAGTGATTTTGCCCCCAGTGGACATTTGGCAATGGCTGGGGACATTTTTTTGGTTGTTGGGGCCAGGGGGAAGGATTGCTACTGATATCTGGTACTAGATGCCCAGCCTGGGAGGATCCGGGCACAGCACTGCCCTCCAGCAGCCCGCACAACAAAGCAAATTTACTCAAAATGTCAATACTGCAGAGGCTGAGGAAGGCCGCCCAGAGCTAGCGTGAGAAGAGGCCCGGATGGGGAGTGCAGAAGTCACCTGCCTCCTGCCTGTCCCTGGGCTGTGAGAACGCAGGTGCTGCCCACCCGCCCCCAACTGATGACACTTAGCATGGGGGTGCACTCCCGGGGTGTCTGCATCCTCCCACATTCCCTCAAGAACTGCCAGGAACAAAAACAACCCCTTGACACAAATGGTGTGCCCTGGGCGGCCCGCTACAATATGCATTCATGTAAATCAAGCAATGAAACCAATTGCTGCCACACCGATGGCCAAACACAGCCTCGGGACTCACGCCTGTAATTTGAAGTGTCCACCAAAGTGATAAAAACCTATCCACAGCACCCTGTCCTCCTCTGTCTCTCGGTGACACTTTCAGCCTTTCATTGTCAGTTGGCCCCAATAGCTCTGGAGAGGGAGATTGTGCACCACTGGTCACCAGGGTCCCCTCTGGGGTTAACCCTTGCCGAGTGTCCATCCTCTTACAGAGATTGGACCAAGAAGTGTCCTTTCTGCACAGGCCGGTTACCGTGGTTACGGTCAGAGACTAACCAAACAGTCTCATTAAAGGGGCAGGGGCAGGGGTAGAGAAGAGAAGGGTGTTCGAAAGGTTGCCCTTGAAATTTCTAGAGCCTCTGTTATTCTTTCCTCAAAATGGAGCCTGAGTAAAACCAGTTTGCTCAAAGATCCCTTAACTTGCCTTTGCTCTTTCTATGAATATTTTGTAGTAGGTAATGCTGGGTTATTCCTGAAGAGGTCAAGACAAACCAAAAGCACGTCTAACATCAAACTAAATCTTGATATCGTGCTTCTTCCAAAACTGCAGTGGGGGAGTGCTAGGTATATGGGCATCTTTTCGCCTGATCGCCTGGTGTCTGAAAGTCAAACTCTCCTGACCAAAAGCAGACTTCATCGCCAGAAAAGAAAGGAATTTGATTTTCACTTGAAATTGTTTGCAAGGCATGTGATAGGCAATTAGAATCTTAATTTGTTTCTTTAAAAATTTCTAAAATGGGAAAAAAAAATAATCATTTTGAAAACCACTTGTCTTTCTGGGAGATGAGAGGGAGGATTCCCTCAAACCACAAGCTGATAATCTAGCATTCTGTGTTAGCCTGCTGTTCCACAGACTTAATTACAGCCTCTTTCCCCATATGCTTAGAAAGTCTGGCAACATGCTGCCAGCCCTTAATGAAATAGGGTTAGTCCCTGTATCAGTCTAGGCACCAAATCTCACCTTTATTAATGACCTATATTTTGTCTACATTAACATTGAAATTGTCAGGTGTTTTAGCACTAAATAAATACCAGACAATCTTCGGGAACCATAGAAACAAACACAACTTAGGTTGCTGAAGTTTTTGCACTTTGACCCCTGGACCTGGTGTTCATGTGCAAATCCTGACACCATCAGTGTGCAGTGTATCCAAGAGCAAGTCATGTCACCTCTTGTCCTCGTCAGTATTTACTTCATGAAGCTTTTCCAAGAATTAAAATAGATGATGAAGATAGGGCTCTCAGCAAAGCACCTGGAATTGCGTTATTCCTGGATAATAGTTAGTTGCTGTGTGATCATCGTACAAATGGCCTCTGCTACGTATGGACTAAAGGAGGTGTCCAAGGTCATTTTTGCTGAGTTTCCCAGCACTTGCGAGCAATTGCCCCATCCACGTGATAGAATAGAAAGCCTGAAGATGGGTAGGTCTGACTTGCCCTGGATCCGTTTGCAACTTGAGAGTGGAGTCCATGTTTGGTATTTGCTAGGAAAGGCAGAGCTGTCCAGTGGGTCGACGATCACAGGCTAGAATTCAGGACCTGCCAGTGAATGCTGACATGAGCCAGTTCAACTCCTTGAGCTTCGGCTTTCTCGTCCACAGAGGAAGAGATGGGAGCCAGGGGATTCCCAAATTCCTGTCCAACCCCAAAGATGTCAGGACTTATAGTCCGAGGACCCAATAGAAATTGGCAACGCCCAGCACATTTTTGTTTCCCTGGGAGAGAGAGAGAGTACATTGTTTGTCTCTCTGAATCCTCCATGGTACCCAGACCAGTGCTTTCCTAGGCTCAATAGCTATCTGTTGATCAATCCATTGGTCAGATCCCAGGGCTCATGACTCCCAGCTCCTTGCTCTTTTAATTTCAAAAAGTCAATCAATCGATCGATGTATTTTCTACAATGCCGCAGTGACACTGTGCAGTTTGGAAAGGAGTCAGCACCAGAAAATGGCACTCCCATCTTGATTCAACAGGCAGATAGAGATCCTTGCACACGCATGCACGTGCACACTTATGCACACATGCACACAAACACATGCACATGTACACACCTGTGCATACTCATTACATGCATTCACACATGTACCCACACACTAAGGATACAGTGGCTCAGTCACAAAGCAGAACACTCATTTCTAAGAGCCGCCTCGTGAGACATGCCCTTTGGTGGACTTGCTGGGGCATCTTGAGGCTTTGCCTTAATGTGAAATATTCGTTGAAAAACGACCGAATGGTCGCATACAATCTGCAAGATGGCACCAAGAACTGCCTAAGTCCCAGCAAGCCGACCGGAAGTACAGGCACCTCTGCAGATGTGACTGCGGGGAGCTCATCAGTCTGACTCCTAATTTTTGCCGTTGTCAAGTCAGTGCATTTGGAGGGGAGCCCATCAGGCTAACACCCCCACCGCATCCCCTGTAGTTGCTTAGCCAGGGAACTGTTGTCAATTTAGAGCCCTTCGAATTCATTTCTTCATATCCATATCAGATCGTATCAGAGGAGCTGCGTGCAGCGGCAGGGGCGGAGCTGCGGGTTTTGTTCTTGGCTTCCTTTCCCCGCCCCCTCAGTAGGGTTCGCCCCCTCCCCCTCAGCCCCCAAGCATGAGCAGAGATCTCCACTCTGAAGTTAATGGCTGTAAGAAGATTTCATTTTATTATATCTCCAACAGCCCCAATATTTTAAATTTGCCTTTGACAAACTTGGAGCCCTGGAATCATCATTTAGGAAACAAAGCTACACCGGGAGCTTTTAAGAAGGATTTTTTTCCTTTCAGTTTTAGCAGGCTAGTAAAAATCAATAACCAGTGTTCCCATCTGTAGACCACCTGACGTCTCATGAATGGGCGATGCAGCCTGCTTCTGCCGCTGACGCTCCTGCGAGAGACAGTGGCCAGCCTGGCCAGGAGCGAGCACGGGCTTCTTTTCTGCCAATTTAAAGACCTCTCTCCCCGGTGGCACTCTCCTGGGGGCTTCCTTATAGGGCAGGTTGGGTCTCCCCTGATGGAGTCTAAAATGGCTAAATCAAGGGCAGGAAAACGGTGGGGTGGGGAAAGGGGAGATGCTATCTGAGGCCAGAGATGATCTAACCCTTTGTCCCTCGATGGATTCGTTAAATAGGACAAACCTAGGACGGAGATTTGGAGGCAATTAGCCAAGTGCTGCAGGATTCAGGAAGCTGTCAATTGGTTTGGGTTTGGGACCCAAACCTCTGCCTTGGCAGTCCCTCAATGGACTGAAGCAGGGGCAACAGAAAAATAGCTCCGGAGCACAGACATGCCCCTGACTTGTGGGTACCAAAAAGATGCAGGCCTGTGCTACTGCCCATGGGCGTCTAAATGCACCCTGTGGGGCAGCCCAGCACAGCCACAGTGGCCTTCCTGCAGCCCAGGCACCAGAAGCAAATGTGACTCCCAAACAATGGAGCTGAAATACAGGAGCCGCAATGGCCAGGAGACACATGAAAAACAGGTCTCCAAGAACAAGAGCCAAAGGGAGGCGGGGAGACATGAAACACCCCCACCCTGCCCCACCGAGGCCTTTTCAAAGCCACAGACTGAACCATATTGTCACTCCCAGGCCAAGTTTAACTTCTAAAGAAATCTTTTCAAGATGTTCAAAGCAGCCAAGTGCAGTTTAGCTCTAAGCGCTACCATCTGCCGCTGCAGGCAGGCCCATAATCCCAGGCTCGGGCAGAGGCCCTGCAGCAGGGTCACCTGCTGTGCCCACTGGAGAATGCACATTGGGCAGCAAGTGACAAAAGGCTGCTGGGGCTCCTGGGCTCCTGGGCAGCGGTGCATGGAGCGCTGCAGGGTCTGGGCGTAGCTGGAGTGGCAGCACATCTGTGCCCACACCCAGCACACCTGGGCCAGAGCCAGGGCTGACGGTGGTGCTTGCATCCCAGAGACCCCACCACCATCAAGTGCAGGAAGAGAGGGCCCCGGGTCCACCACTGAGGCCTGGAATTCCTTAATGCCAGAATTTCAAGGGCAAATATATAGGGACATATCTGATTCTAAACGCAAACCTGTCTTTTTTTTTTTTTTTTTCTTTGTCTTTTTTCCTGTTCTAGAAAGATGTCATCATGGGGTGGCATGAAAGTAAATAGTGCTGGGCTGGGGTTGTGGCTCAGCAGTAGAGCGCTCGCCTGGCACATGTGAGGCCCTGAGTTCGATCCTCAGCACCACATATAAATAAATAAAATAAAGGAATTGTGTACAACTAAAAAATAAATGTTTTTTAAGAAGAAATTAAATAGTGCTCATTTTATGCTGAGAATCAATGCTCATATATCATTAACCATCTCCCCTGGTATGTCCAACGTCAAGGAAATTCAAGACAGGCCAGATCTGTTATTCCAGGGCCATGAGTAGTGTTGGTGCATTGTGGAGACTCAGAGTTCAGAGAAGGAAAAGGAAGAGGAGCAGGTGCCAAGACCTAGCAGATTGTGGGGAGAGGCCCGGGGGTGAACTCGGGAATCAAGGAGGTCAAGGAGACCCAAAGGCCCACAGTGGAGTGGAGGGAAGCACAAGTCAGCTGGGGACAGTGCTTCGAATGGACTCAGACATGCTCCGGCATCCTCTGAATAACGCTGGAGTCCTGAAACCAGTCTGAAATCAGCAGGAGAGAGAGCCTAGGATCCCCAGGCAGTGTCTGCCCCAGGCATGGGGCGGGTGGGGGAGCATGGAGGCCAGCACCCCAACAGGCTGATCAACTCAAGAAGACTGTAACCATCAGCCTTAAGCATTGGCTGCCCAACTTGGTATCCTGTGCCGTGTCTGTCAAAGAAGCTAAGAGTTAGGTAGGAGAGGAGTCCTGAAGCTCCAGCCAAGAGTAAGAAACACATACTCAGAAGTCAATGCTGGATGGCACAACTATGGGCAGATCAGTTTGCCTCATCTGTGAAATGGGTGTGGTTGATAAGCATACACAGTCGCAGGTGGGTATACGTGTTAATATGTATGAAGTGCTCAGCACCTTGTGCAGGACACAGTAGGTGCCTGATAACGGGACAATAATAGTTATTATTGTTCCTTTACTTATCACAGGAGTGAGAGGGTGGCCATCTCAGATGACATCTTGGCTGGTTTAGAAAACAGAAGGCAACTCTGGCGGCAGAGCAAAGCAGGACCCCTCTCCCCTAGAGCCAGAGGCTGCGCCAGCTGTGGATTCCAGAGCTTATTTGGCAGCTCTCCTGCCCGCCCCCCAGTCCCCGCCCTGCTTCTACCTGGCCACCACTCGCCTGGTGGTTTGGAAGATCTGAGACCACCCGCCAGGATGCTGGGAGCTGGATTTCCCGTGCAGATGCCTGTCAGAAGCTCTGCGGGGAGAAACCCGCCCTGGGGCTCTGCACAGCCACAATCACCAAATGTGTTCTGGCCAGGGGTGTGTTTGGAATCCAGATTCAGATGGGATCCAACAGACTCAGAAGGAGCAGCGTGGACCTGATGACGGCCTGGTGGCTTTGGCCGCAGAGGGCAATGACTGAGTTGTACGAAGAGAGAAGCAGGAGATCGGTTTGGTTTTGGGTTTTGGTTTCTCTTTTTAAATTTTTTCTGGTGCCAGACCAGAGTCTGGGTGATGACAGCTAAAATTCCTGAAAATCTTCAGCTTCTGCTTCAGCCAGACAGCCCAGCCCATCTCCCTGTCCAGAAGAGCATGATTTCACAAGACTGTCAAGTTCTTTGCTTAATCCATCCCTTTCCTGCACAGGCCCCTTCCACCCTACCCCATCCTCCATCCTGCTCAGGGTCAGTAAACCTGGAGTTCACAGCCGTGACCTGAGCAGCTCAGCTCCTTGGAGGCTATGGATCCATGAATAGTGCAACAGGTCCTATGGTGAGTGAGTGTGTGTGTGCACATGTGTGTGTGCACGTGTGTGTGTGTGTGAGTGTGCCAGATATCCAGAAGTGTTTTCATTATCACCATGATGCGGGGAAACACCCCTGGCATTTACAGAATGCTCTCCAGAAGTTACTGGAGAGCTGGACGCCTGTTTTCCAATCGCTGTTCTATCACTAATCATGTGAATGCCTCTGGCCTCAGTTTCCCCATCTATAAAATGGAGATAATAGTGGTACCTGGTTCCTAAGATGGTTGTGCACATGTGGCAAGTTAATCTGCACCTGGAGGCTTTGGAATACTTACAAAGTTCCAGGGCCTGCAACTTATGCAACATCAGTTATCACTGTCCTATAATCTAAGGGGCAATCCCACAGAATTAATAATTGTCCTGTGTTCCACATGACTGTCAGATGTTTTGCTAAGCATTGGAGGGGGTTGAGAACTGTCTTTATAAATGATCCGAGTCTGAAATAACTCTTTTATTCAAAACACATAAACGCAATGTTGTTAAGTTTCTAGCATAACTGAATCGCCTAAGAATGCCACTACCTCGTTGCACCAGATGCAGCTCGAGGGCCTCCAAGTTCCCGGCTGCACCTGCCTCCCAGGCCCTCAGCCTCCTGATCCACCTGCCTCTGCAAGGCATGGTGGTGCCACTGACCCAGTCAACCAGCGTGCACCCTGTGCCCCCGGTCTCGGGATTTTTCTGTTGCTTTTAGACAAGTCACTCTGCAGTCTGGCAATCACCTAAGGCACAAAATGACATAACCCAGAAGGGCAGCAGTGCTGCCTCCTCATGGAATGACCTTTGGACCATGGGAATCTGGTCTCCATTCCCTTCCTTCTCCCAGTGGACTCTTCTGAAGTCTGGTTTCCCCTGGGAGTGCCAGAGGCCTGCTGTGTGGCCGTGCCTGTTCACTTACCTACCGGTGCGTCCAGCAGGGGCCCCCGGCAGCACCTGGTGGGTGTGGCTCTCTCCACTTCACTCCACTCCCACCTTCCCCCACCTGCCCCACCCCTAGGAGAAGCATCACCTCCCCATCCCTGCCTCCTACAGTAATCCAGGTTCCAACTCGAGCTCAAATTTCCCTACAGAAAGAAGAGTGTAATTTGTATTGGCTGCAATTTTACCAAGTGTTGTTTACCATTTCAGAAAAATCACACAATCCACAGCAACAACACTCAGGATATTGAAGTCACCAGTGTAACAGGTTTCCATCTGTCTGTGTCTGTAGCTGCAGCGTTCGTGCCAGTGTAGCTGGGCCTGCGTGTTTACTTATTGAACTACTTCATTATAAATGACTTCCCTTGTAGTCTCCCTTATATTACATGTAGGGCATTATATTGATTTTTTATTATGTATATAGGCAGGTTATATTATCTATAAATGTAATACCAAGATAGTAAAGATGGCATTACAAAATATTTGTCATGTAGAGGGGAGACTGTGGTTGCCGATGCTGAAAAACCCTGGTGGAGCAGAGAGCTTCAGACTGGCACTTGGCCTCTGGTCAGCTGTGCACGGTGGACAATACACTCGTCTCCAGAGGCATTGATTTCTCCTCCATGGAACCAAGAGGTCGAATGAGATGACCCCTGGAGTGTTTTATGGCTCTGCTACCCTGAGGTATGATTTACAAGGATGTGACCTATTTTAGTTTGTGTGGGCTACCCCTAAGGATCCTCCTCTGTTGTCCGAACCCACCCAAGTCTGGCAGGCAGTGAGCACGTGCCCACCTAAGTTAGATTTCACTCCACAGTCATATTCCCTCCACGGGGCCCAAGGGCTGCTTTCACGGCCCACCTGGAACGCCCGGCCAGTTGCAGGTGTCTGCCTGTACAACCACAGTGCCAGACCTGTCGTGCGGTCCTGTGTGCTTCCTGACCCTCATCCTACTTGCTGTATCCTGCCTCCAGGGTGGTGGCTCTCTGGAAACCTCGCCCACCCCCTCTCTGTCCCTCCAGGTAACCCTCCTGATCCTACTCCTGGACCCAGCTGTCAGAAAAGACGAGAGCGGAGGCCCAGGCCCCACGCAGGGGCTGGAAGTCTCTCCTGGAGGCGGGAGGTTTGCATGTGGGGCTGCTGCTCTTGTGCTTCTCTCGGATTGGGGTGGAGAGTTCTTTTGATCCCCGGGAAATGGGAAGTTTGGGTCACTATGTTAGGGTTTATGAGACAGTTTCACAGGAAACAGAATGAAGTTCTCCTGCATGCTACGACATGGATGAACCTTGCAAACACAATGCTAAGTGGTCTCTGTGTAGATGCAGTGTCCACAACAGGCAAAGCCATCGAGATTAGTGGTTGCCAAGGTCTAGGAGGTAGGAAGGAGGGAGAATTCAGATTGCCCACCAACAGGAGCTGGTTTTGGTGGGGGCAAGAGGATAGAACTATTTCTGGAACTAGACAGTGGTGATGGTTACCCCACATTGTAAATATACTGAAACCCAATGACTGGTACACTTTAAAATTGTGTTTCATATGAATTTTATCTTGATAAAAAATTGCAAAACATAACTTTAGCCCCTTGTTTCCCATGACCTTCTCCTCCCCCGCGCTGCACCGTCTCAGCCAACTCAGCAGCCCAGGTGTTGCTCTCTGCGCCAACAGCACTTCCATCCTCCTGGGTCTCAGGAGTGGCATCGCAGGGTCTCGGGACTTCCCTCCCAACTTTCCCCCACTGGCCACCTCTAGCCATCTGTCAGTTCCCCACCCACCTCCTCTTGCTTCCTTGCACTCCAGAGGTGACTCTTCCAAGGCTCCGCTTAGAACCCTCCATGGCTCCTCCTGGCCTCGCAGAATTCTCCTCCCTCCAGTTTCAATGGGCCTTTCTAGCACCTTCTCCTGACTCCTCCCTTCTCTGGACCCAATTCTGCCCAACAAGGTGGAAAGGGCTGGCAGAGTGCAAGAGACAAGCATTGTGGGAGTGACTCATTTCACTTTAAATTTTATGATAAATGGGAAGTTTGGGCAGAGTTGGACAGGGGCACTTGGCTTCCAGTAGACAGAGTTCTTTCAAGTGTGAGAAAAACACTGGCTTCCTGCAAAGATGGAGATTCAGCCAGGGAGAGCTGGGAAGCCTTCTAAAGATACCACTGTCACTCTATCCACAAATACTCCCCATGAGGAAGCCAAGAGAAGGCGTCTCTAAAGCAGCCTGCAGAGCTCTCTGGCGGGCTCAGGTGGAGAAGAGGAGCGCCCAGGCTTGGATATCAGCTTTGGAAAGCAAAAAACTCCAAAGAAGAGACTTCAAAATCCATGATAAACATGCAGGGCAGCAAGTGCTCCTCTTGGCAAGGTTGAAGGAAGAATGTTCAATGTCAGTGAGCTCCTACACCTCAGGTGTGAGACTCCTGTCCACTTCCTTAATAATCATTCTGGTCTCTCAAGCAGTCTGTGAGGGAAGGACTGTTATCCCATTTTACAAATAAAGCAACAAAGCTTTAAAAGATGAAGCATCTTCCTCAAGGCAACTTAGACATCTTGCTGAGGTCCCAGATGCTAACCTCACCCTTATCTCAGGGTTAAAGACACAGGGAAAGTCAACACCCTTATCTGACAATCCCTTTAGCCTGACAAGAGCAAACCAAAGACAGTCCGGTGGAGAGAAAGCCTGAGACATGGGAGGTCTCCAGAGAGATCTCAGAGTCTCTCTGGGCCACTTAGAGCCTTCCATCCCAGGTCAGTGAGGGAACACGTAGAGGGGAGACTGTGGTTGCCGATGCTGAAAAACCCTGGTGGAGCAGAGAGCTTCAGACTGGCACTTGGCCTCTGGTCAGCTGTGCACGGTGGACAATACACTCGTCTCCAGAGGCATTGATTTCTCCTCCATGGAACCAAGAGGTCGAATGAGATGACCCCTGGAGTGTTTTATGGCTCTGCCACCCTGAGGTATGATTTACAAGGATGTGACCTAGTTTAATTTTTGTGGGCTTCCCCTAAGGATCCTCCTCTGTTGTCCGAACCCACCCAAGACTGGCAGGCAGTGAGCACGTGCCCACCTAAGTTAGATTTCACTCCACAGTCATATTCCCTCCACGGGGCCTAACAGATTCCGAGCCCCACCAGGGTGCCTGAGTTGGTGAATGATTCCTGCAACTCCAGGAAACCAGAGAGAGGCTTTGATTTTTTGCTGTGCCACAGGGCTCTGTCTCAGGCCCACCAGCCCTACATTTTTATCAAAGACTCGGATGAACAAAAGAAGGTGAATACAATAGAAAACTAACAACCTGATTCATAAATGGACATAAAGCTTCAATAGACATCTCTACAAAGAAGAAACACAGATGGCCAACAAATATATCAATAGATGTTCAGCTTCACTAATCATCAGGTAAATGCAAATCACAGCCATAATGAAACATCACTTAATACTCATTAGGATAGCTACTAAAGTCAAACAAAAAAAAAAAAAAAAAAAAACAGAATAACGAGTGTTGGTGAGGATGTGGAGAACTTGGAATCCCTGTGCACTAGTAGTGGGAATGTAAAATGCAGCCACTATTGAAACAGAATGGAGATCCCTCAAAAAATAAAAAAATAAAAAATCCCACATGATCCAGCAGTTCCATTTCTAGGTGCACACCCAAAAGAATTGAAATCAAGGTCTCAAAGAGATACTTGCAAAAACGTGTTCACAGTAGCAGTATCCACCCTAGCCCAAAAGGTAGGAGCAACCCATTGTCCACTGACAAATTAATAGAGAAGCAAAATGTGGTATGTTTGTATGACAGATACTATCCACTCCAAGAAGAAAATTCTGACACACTCTACAACACAGATGAGCCCCGAGGATATTATGCTAAGTGAAATAAGCCAGTCACAAAAGGACAAATACCCTCTGACTTCTCTTCAATGAGGTTCATAGAAGGGTCAAATTCAGAGACACAAAGTAGAACAGAAGTTGCTGGAGTCTAAGGGGAGGAGGAATGGGGAGTTCTGTTTAGTGGGTACAAAGTTTCAATTTTGCAACTTCGGAGAGTTCTGGAGTTACACAACAATGTGAAGCTGCCTAGCACTACTGGACACTTAAAAATGCTTAAGAAGCCGCATTTTATGTTCTGCATATTTTCCCATAATTTAAAAATAAGTGAATAAATAAATAGCATATGGATGACCAATTCTTCGGTAAATAAAATCAGGATTGAAAAATATCTTGACCATTTTAGTTATAGACTGAGCTAAACAGGATATGTTTTATAAGGGATACACTTCTACCCACAGGTGACTGCTAGGGGTGCCCGGGGACCTCACATCTGTACAAAGAAGACCTGGGGCTGGGGTGAGCAGCAACCTCCTTGTGAATCAGCCATTGTCGCCTCACCTGTGGGGAGGCAGCTGGGCATCAGGAGAGAGCAGCAGGTTGGCGGGTCAGGCCTCTGGGGCACTCTGTGTTCAGTCAGACCCCACAGGCTGAGGGGACAAGAGACAAATGGAACATCATGGGAGGCAAAACACAAGGAAGGAGAAGATGCTCAATGTTCCGTGCTGTCACTGGGAAAGAGCCACACCAAGTGCCCAGGCCAAGGGCTGGACACAGGCAGGACAACAGCATGGGGACCAGAAGTAGGAAGGACTTCTCATCAGGGCCCCTTGTACCCCCATCCCCAGATATGGTGACCAAGCCCAAACCCTAATCCCCTTCTATTTTTGCCGTGGAGTTTAGGCAACAACATCAGAGAGGAACGGGGCAACAGCCCCATCCAGGAGCCCCCTTTTATACCCACTAGATTGTAGAAATCTCCACGAATGCCCGGAAAGATTGTTACTGAGTAAAGACAATAATAAAGTGGAAAATGAGGAAGGAGTTGCCTCTGTGAACGGCCAGCTTCCTGCCAGACTAGGTGTCAGTTAAGGAAAAGCCTAAAGGTGCCTGGAAATCAGGGGGGTCTGAAACTGGAACTTTGACCCTGGAGAGGTCAAATCCCTCGGCATAGTGAGCCGCAGCTGCCCAGGCTGCCGCCTGATTCCACGTGGGGTTTTCCACCCTCCGGCTCATTGCCTGCAGCCCGAGAGCAGCTCGGACTTGTGTGTCTGTGGAGGCGGTGGCAGTTCACAGCTGCTGTTGGGGGCTGCAGCTGATTGTTTTTGAGCCCTAAGTACGTCTTGGGGCAAAACAGTAGTTGCAAATGAAGCTATTTAGAAGCCAAATTAGTTTAATTAGGGCTTTTGAATAGGAAAAAAAAAAAATCAGTAGCATTCTTAAGCTGGCATCCGCAGAGGTGTGTTCCCATGGAGCTTGGGAAGTTCTTGCTAAAGGAGCGGAACTAGGGAGGCTCGGGAGGCTCCAGGGCCTTCCTGAGTCTCTGGGGCCTTAGAATCTGGCAGTGGTGTCCCCTCAGCAGGCTTAAGTAGTCAGGATTTTACATGAAACTGAGGATTTGGGGGAAACTTGGAGATAGCTAACAATTTTCCAGAACTATATTTAAAAACAGAATTTACTGAGGTCCCTCTGGGCCTGGGCTTGCCTTAGTAAAGCTTGATTTGCAAAGAGGGTCCCACAGTGAAAATGGAGCCTAAGGGGCCATTGTATCTGAGGATCTCGGGCCCAAAGCCCTCTCCTTGCCACCTCTACGGAAGAGCCTTTGTTCCTAAACACATGATGGCCCTGGGGCTCTGTTTTCTCAAAACCAATACAACAAATTCAGCAAAACAGAAAGCATGTCCTTGACACAGGGTGAGTTGCACAGCCCCGGTGGCCAGTCCAAGGCACTGGCCTGTGGTGCATGGTGTTGGGTCCCTGCCTACTTCTGCCCCTTGGGAGAAGTGGGGGAGGCTGAGCTGCTGGGAGGTCAGCTCACCCCTGGGCACTTGCAGACATTCTAGGACATGCAGGTGATTGAGCAGCTGAGTGAGATTGTTGGGGCAAACCCTTTGCAGTGCAGATTCCTGAGCCTCCCAGGCCCCTGGAATGGGATTCGTGCACACTCTAGTTTGAGATCATCATCCAGTGACAGCCTGGCTTCAGGGGTCAACGGGCCATGGACAAATCAATTTTATTGACTTTTAAAGCTGAGGGGGTCATGGGCCCTCGGCCCAGTTCAGCAGGCCCGGGACAGCACACTGAATCCTCGGTCCCGCCTGCATGGCCCATTTCCTCCATTCACCTGGATGCTGCATCTTAGGACTGCAGTGAATAAATGGGGACAGACAAAATTCCTGTCCTCAGGGGCCACTGTTCCAGACAGTAATGGAGGCCTCAGATTCAAATAACACTTGACTTACAAATACAGTCACATGGCCATCACCCTGTGATTCCACCTGGGCTATTATCATACCCATTTTACAGATGGGGAAAGGTTTGTGCAAGTTCTAGAAGCTTATAGGGGGAGAACAGATCACAGAAGGCAGTGCCTTCTGCCCCCAAGGTTATCTCCTGGAGATAATGCTTAGCCTTGAGCAGCACGCTTTGGTACCCCATGGGATACTTAACAACGTCTGGGGACATTTTGGGTTGTCACAACTGGGAGTGCTGCTGGCATCTAGTGGGTAGAAGCTAGGGATGCAGCTAAATGAATTACAAAATGCACATTAAGAATGATCTACCCAAGGGTCTGGGATTGTGGCTCAGCGGTACAGTGCTCACCTAGCACGTGTGGGTCACTGGATTCGATCCTCAGCACCACATAAGAATAAGTAAATAAAATAAAGGTGCAACTAAAAAAAAAAATGATCCACCCAAAATGTCAGCAGTGCTGTGGTTGGGAACAGAGGCAGGTCAGGGATGGATAGTCACCAAGGGACTCACATGGCAGGTATTTAGCACCGAAGCTTGGGTATTTCTTCTAAGCCCCATGGTAGATAAATATGCTCATTTTACAGAGGGAAAAGTGAAGGTAAGTGATACTCCAGGTCCCCATGACTAGAAACAAGTGGAGCTGGGATTTGGACCACACCTGTTCAGCTCCAAGTGACCACAGTTTTGCCACTGAGACTCCTGGTCGTCTCAGAGCCAGGAGACTAGGCTCAGGTTGAACAGGAGGTGGCCATACAGTGGGACGGGTGGGATGGGATGGGGCCTGGTAGGAAGCAGCTTGGAGAAGTGCAGAGCCCCATCTTCCATCATATTGGGGGGCCATTTTTGCTGCTGTCCACTGGACCCCCTGCCCAGCACCAGCCTGCCCAGCTAATTTGCCTAATTTCCAACTAAGAGAATAGCCTTGAAATTCACATCACATGTTTCTTTGTTTTGTAGGAGCTGATCCTCAGCAGTCTGTCCTCAGCCTGGCACTAGATCAAAAGCTTGAACTGAGAGCTCCCTTCTTCAAGCTGAGGACCATCTCTGGTGTCTTATGTGGCAACCTCAGTGACTCACATGCACAAAGGTGGTAACCTTTGTCTCTAACCTAGGGTTCATGACGCCTCCCAACCACCCGGCCCAACTGATCCTGTTAGAGGGCTTCCCAGGCCTGGCCAGTTGTCCTCACTGTGCCCCTGTTCTCCAGGCAAAGGCCTGGGAGGAGCCTCTCTTACCTTGAATGCATGGGCTGGAACAGGAGGTGGAGAGATCTGAGATCCTTCCTTTCAATTCAGGGAAAAAAAAAAAAAAAGGATTCCCACAGAAAAGTCACTTCCTGGACCGTATGGTAGCTCCTGCCTGCTAGCATCACTTCTGAGGGTTTTATCTGTGAGGGGACATTTATTGAGCCTTCTGCGGGTATGCAGTGAGCCCAGTACCCAGGGCCTACTGGGGTGTGTTCCTGACAGGGGAGGAGCAGCCCACTCCCTGGAGGTGCAGATCTAGATAAGGCGCCCTTCCTCCCACACAGCAGGTAAGGAAGTCACGGGGGAGAGAGGAGGCCATTGCACAGGCTTCACAGGGGCCTTTGTTCTCTCCTGACTCCACCCAAAGGCCAGGCTCCTCTCCTAATGGCAAAGTGCTACTTCTAGGACACATTTATCTGCTTTCAAAGCCCTTGATGGAGAAACATTCCTGTGTTTGGAGAAGAGAAAGGAGACTTTGAAGGTACAGCGTGCAGGTTGATGACCAGAGTCATGCCCATCCATTCAGCCAGGCCTGGGGTTTGCATACATCTGCTGGGCACAGCGGGACCTTCCTACCCTAGCCTGGGTGTCCTCAGTCCTGGAGGCTGACGTGTGGGAAAAGCAGACCGTGAAGCTCTTCCCTGTTGAAATCTCTTCCTACTGGGATACATTGTTTGGCCAGGATTCAGTCAAAGAGGCAGAACCACCAGGAGTGATATAGAATAAAGAGCCCACTGCAGGGATTTGACCTCACAGGGCTGCAGGGCTGGTCAATAGTCTTGATTCTTCTTCATGGAGGAAGGTGGGGAGGTGGTGCGGTCTCTGCACCCTGAAAGGAGCCCAGCCTCGGCTGCAACAGTGCCTGCAGGGACCCTTCCGCCCCAGTCACCTGCCTCACCACACCCAAAAGAGAATTATGGAAACCCTTGTTCAGCTTAGCCAAGTGACATATTGCAAAATTAACCAGATGTGCTTTTTTTATTTTTTAAATCCTAGACATGTCTTTTTTTTTTTTTTTTTTTGTATCTGTATTCAGGCCCCTGGTTGTGTGTGCTGTGTTTGTATTCAAGATGTATGTGTGGGGCTGGGGATATGGCTCAGTGGTAGAGCGCTCACCTAGTGCGTGCGCGGCCCGGGTTCGATCCTCAGCACCACGTAAAGATAAATGCATTGTGTACAACTAAAAGCAAATAAATAAATATTAATAAAAAGATGTATGTGTGTGTGTGTGTGTGTGTGCCCTGTTTCCACACACTTTGCACTGGAGGTGGGAAGAGGAGAGTTGAAGACAATAGCAGCACACGAAGCTGCAAGCTCCAGGCTGTGAGGCTGGCGTCCTCTCCCCATGAACCAGCTGCGGATTTCAATCAATTCAATCAATGGGCAGTGTTGGCTGGCCATAAAAATAGCCCAGAGGTTGCTGGTCAGCGGCTCTAAGATGGATGACCAGTGGCCCTGGAGGTCCCAAAGGTCAAAGATGACTATCACCTTAAAATGTAATCTGTGCCGGCCCCAGCCCGGGGCCTGGTGGGAGGAGGCCTGCGGGCCATCTGCAGCCATCCACCACGCCAGGCAGCTCTCAGTCCGCAGCCTGGAAGGTGGCCTTCAGGTCTCCTGGCCACATGGTCTATCTGTCCATCCTCCTCAGCCCCTGGTGCTGCTGTGTGAAGTCACACACTTCTCCACCTACACCTGCCACGGCCACCGTGACATCCCACACAGCAGGCTGCTGTTTCACTTGTGACCACTTCGCCCCCATTCATTAAGCGAACCCTCACTTCCTCCAGCTAGGAGTGGCTGCCCTTTCTTAGGTGGCTTTGTCATTGTAACAGAGAATGATGGCAATCAGCCTCTGTTCTCTCTGAGGAGTGAGTGCCTCACTCCCTCCCTCCCTCCCCTCCAGATCATGGGCTCTCTCCCCTCCTTCGGCCCTTCCCTCCTTCCTCATGCTAGAAGAACCTCCTGTTTCTTCACCCAGACATGCCTTCCTGCTCTGGGTAAATGCTGGAGCGGCACATGCTGCATGTGCGAGCCCCCCAGCTCATCTTCAACTCTTCCCTGTCCCTGCTGTAGTCTGACAAATGGCAGATCACCCTCCCCATCTTTGGTGCTTTGGTCCTGTGGATTTTTACCACCTGCTGTGTTGTATTTGGGTGGTGCCAGAGTATTGGGAGCTGCCCTAGATGCAGACGCCTTTAAGTCCTGAAGCAAGAGGTTCTGAACAATTACTGCATTCTGTAGTGATTTGGGCTGGTACCTCTGCTCAGATAATAAGGTGTGGCTCCAGGAGTAGGCATTACCGTTACCGCTGGGTTGAGATACACTCACCTGTTCCTTTGTCATCCTACCCCTTTGCCCTTTTTGGGATAGAATGTTCCCTGGAACCTCCCCTTGTGTGTCCCCTATATAAGAATAAAGGATTCAAGTGGCTCTCTCTCTTTCCACAGACCCCTAAGGACAGAGAGCCATGCTGGATTTTGAAAAGGTTCCTCTGTGGGTTTGTGTGCTTTCTTTGCCATATTCTTAAGTTATTGGGATAATCAGATTAGTGAACCCAGGGTAGGAGACACACCGGATGAGCTGCACTGAGCTGTGTTGTCGCCTAGGGCTGCTCCCCTGTGGTGTCCGCCCATGCCGGCTGGATCTGCCTCCTAGAAATCAACTTCCTTTCACAAATCATCGCAGTTCGGCTATTTAATGGTTGATGCGTCACCCGAAGATGCAGTATTTCCCAAAAGTCAGGAAGCAAATAAATTATTACAGTTTAAAAATGAATCTATTTATTGATTTCCTTCTTTTACACTTTTAATGCTAATTGTTTTTCATGGTGCATGCATTTGGGATTCATCAAAATGAATTCTTAACGAATTTCCAAACACAAAAATTATAGCAGGACAACAGAGCCAAATCATCCTGCCATTTCTCAAAGACCTTCTGCTCTGAGGGGCCCCTGGCAAGAGGATGTGAATCACACGTGTCTGTCTGTAATATCTGGAACGCTGCAGCTAACACCCAGGAATGGGCGGACATTACACCTAGTTACATTGTTTGAGCACCTACTTTGTGCCAGGCCCTGGGCTAGGTTATTCACAAATGCTATTTCATTGACTCTTCATAACAGCTCCAGAGTCAGTTTGTCATTCTTTATTTAATAAGAAACAGACCCAGAGAGGTTTGCATTATCTATCAAGTGGAAGTGCCCAAATACAAATCGGTCTACTTGGCTCTAGAGGGCCACTCTTCGTGCTAAGCTGGTGTCACACTGGCTGCAGCAGGTTCATTATGAGATGTGATTGCTATTTCTGCCTGTCTGTCCCACACAGAGTAGACCTTTGACTTTCAGGCTGGATTAGCCCAGCTCACAACACATACTGAGCCTCTTGGATTGGTCTATTCCTTTGTGTCCATCAAATCAAGGCAGAAGCCATCACTGCCTTCTTATCTCTCCTGGCAAGACCAGCTCTTGTTCCTTCTTCCTCCCCTGTAGTAACATCTTAGACACGTAGCTCTAGTCAAAGATTTTGCTTCCCAAACTTCCTCGTAGCTCCGTGCAGCCACGTGAGTAGCACGATGTGAGCTGACTTGATGCCAGCTACACATGGGTTTGGCCTTGAAAGGGAGGAAAGTACTTTTTCTCATCTATCTTCCTGCTGTCTGGAGTTCAGATATGATGGGGAGAGCGGCAGCAGCCATTTCAGGCCATGAGACAGTTTCATGGTGAGAATGACAGAGCCTCAAAATCAAAGGAGCCTGTGTCCCTGATGTTAAGGGGATCTGGAAGATTATCCTTGTCCCAGACTGCATGCCTGGACTTGTCTAGGAGAGAGAGTTAAACACCTTCGTTGTGTTTAAGTCACTATTATTTTCATCTTCTGTTATAGCATCAAACATTAACATAGCTGCTCAGGACATCGTGGGTCACAGTGGATGTGGTAGGCTCAGTGATGAACTGTCCCAGAGTCCACATCCTCCTCTCCAGAACCTATGAACACATTACCTTGCACAGGAATAGGGATTTTGCAGATATGATTGATTTTAGGATCTCGAGATAGCAAGATTATCTTGGGTTGTCCCAGGAGACCCAATGTAATCACAACAGGGAGGCAGGAGGGTCAGCTCTACCAAGAATGCACTGCAGCAACAGAAGCAGAATCAGAGGGAGAAGACGCTATGCCACCGGCTTATAAGATGAAGGAAGGGGCCAAAAGGAGACTCCCCACACCTGAGCCTCACGAGGGAACGCGCCCTCCACGCCGACTTGGTATAGTGAAAATGATCTTGGATTTCTTATCTCTGAAACTATAAGATATAAATTTGTGTTGCCCTTAGCCACTAAGTTGGAGTAATTTGTTATAGTAGCAATAAGAATTGATCTAATGGGAGACCCAGAAAAATGAATACAGCTCATGAAGAAGAGAGCACGTTCTGTGGAAGCACTACTGCCCTTCCATCTGCCCTCGGCTCCCACCAGTGAACTCCTCCCCACCCTTCGAGGTCCAGCAGCCACCTCCCCTGGGAAGCCTTCCCGGACCACAACAAACAATTGGCT
This sequence comes from Tamias sibiricus, assembly GCA_025594165.1. Lineage (NCBI taxonomy): Eukaryota > Metazoa > Chordata > Mammalia > Rodentia > Sciuridae > Tamias > Tamias sibiricus. The sequence goes on from CM046671.1 coordinate 27,812,276, forward strand.
CCTATGCTGATCTTGGCAGAGACATTAATACTGTTACAGGAAGATGGGCGGAGAGAAGTAGGGCTCCAGCCCTGCTCATCTGAAGCCTGACACAAACAGCCCTTTCTTGTGGAAATGTCCTGACACCATGGTTACCAACAATGCAGATCATGGTACCTTGGTGCTCAGAGGAATTAAGTAGTCCCAAAGGAGGTCTGGTGGGCAAGAGCTGTCTGTCAAAAGAGACAGGGCTCTCCTGGAATTACCAACATGGCACCCGTCTTGCTCTCCACACCAGGCACGCTGTCTTGTAAGAAAGCTGGCCTCACAATCCTTATCACATAGTATCCCAGAAAGCTACCACCATTTTGATTTTCAAAGGCAGGTATTATCAATGCTGCTGAAATAGTAGGCAAAAGTATAATGGGAAATTGTATCCTTGCATAATCTCAAGACATCTTCCTCCGCAAGATACTTATGAAGTACAAAGTAGAACATCACCCAGAATGACACACAGCCACCAGGCACCTCATACACGGGCCTCTGAGAAGGACATGGCTTCACTGTTGAGCTCCTATTGCAAAAATGCAATCTGAATCAAATTATGAGGAAACATCAAGCAAACACAATTTGGGGATGGTTTACAAAATAACTAACCTGTACTCTTCCAAAGTGTCAAGGTGATGAATGACAGAAAAAGACTAAGGCCTTGTCATGGTTTGCAATGATCTAAATTGGCAACAGACTCAAACAAATCAGGATCTCACACTGGGTCCTGGACCAAAAAAAAGAACATTCACTGTGATATTTGGTAAAATTTTAGGGCCATAGCTTAGTTTAATTGTATTCTTCAGTGTTAATTTACTGGATTTGACTATTGAACTATGATTATGTCTGGTGACATTAACATTTGAGGATGCTAAGTAAAGGGTATATTGAAGCTCTTTTTTGCAACTTGCTTGTAAATCTGAAATTATTTCAAAATAAAGAGTTCTTTTAAAAAAAAAAGTCACAATATGCTGAATACTTCCATATCACTGATTTGATTTTATCCTGTTTATAGACTCTCAAATAGATGACATTATCTATATTCACTGGCAAGGAAATGAAGAATCAGACAGGTAAACCCCATGTCCAAGGTCACCAACTCATAATGGTATGTGGACCTGGGACTTGAATCTGAATCTCATATTTCCAAATCCCATTTGCTTTTCCAACTAAGATGAACTGGCTGAAGGTAATAGCCAGCGTGAGAAGTCCTTACTGACAGGACTTGGCCTAAGCCACGATTCCACAGCAGACACAGCACCATCAACCATCAGAGAGAGAGATCAAGGCTTGGCCAGTCCTTGCATTCACTAGTGACCCCACGCTTTCAAGGCTGAAACAGGGCTTCCTTCTACCACAAACAGAGCTGAACAACACACTGGGAAGCACGAGAAATTATTTGCAGTGCTCTCAGCCGGCCAGGAGCTCAATTCACCAGGGACTTTGGATCCATACAACTCTAGTTACCAGTGCATGGACTCCAGCTGCCGATCTGTGAAAGAACTGTTGGGAAACAGCATTGGAGGACACTTGGGGTTTGAGCCCAGATTTTCAGAGAATCTGGAAAAGCCAGGACTAACTTGAATTCTGCCTACTGTCTTGGGGTGATGATTAAGTATTTCCCTTCACCCTCAAAGTTGTTGCAATTAGGACCCTAAGCTATACGATCACCACATGTAGAGATTATCTAGTTGACCCCCTTCATTTTTCAAGGAAAGAGAAAGGCTCAGAGAGGTGGAGTGACTTGCCCATGGCATCCAGCAGCAGGCTCCTCAGGGTGGTCAGTTTAACCACTTTGGTCGGAACATGGTGGTGGTGCTTTTCCATCCGGGTCTCTGGCTCACCCTGTTGCCTTCCCTGGGTTCAGTCTCATGCCCTCCACGGGAAGGAGCTGCTTCACCAGGGTCATCTCTCTCAGGACAGTTGCAGCAGACTCCTGGTTGGTCTCCCTATATCCCAATGCTTTCTTCAGAACATGAATCTGAGGCTGCCCTTCCTGCTGAACAGCCCGTCCACAGCCTGCCCGTGTCTGGTTCGCAGCTGCTGAGTACTCAGGGTCATCAATCAAGAAGAGCTGAACTAGTGAATTCCTTGGAGTCCAGGCATCCTCATTCTAGTGATTAGATATGAAAATCACTCAAGCCTTCCAGGGCCAGCAAAACAGAGTTTTCCCCATACCTGATGCCCCAAGAATCACCTACGATGTTAACAAAACATATAACTAGAAAGAGAACGTTACAAAATACATTCTACAGAAAATGGAACATCCCAGATCTTGTTTTTCACACATCACCTTCCACTGGAAGCTACTGTGGCTCTTGATCTGCCTTTTCCAACACAACCTGCCACATTCACAGAACCAGTCACCTGCCACTCCCCCCACACAAACAGAAACACAATAAAAATAAGCCCTATTAGAAGACCATACTGGACTTGTAAGGTCAGCCCTTTATATCCCCCCACTAAACAGATGGGAACCCTGAGGCCCTCAAGAAGGTACCAGGCTGCCTTTATGATCAGGGCTGGACTCTGGGCCTCCTGCCTGCCAAACTTTTGATGCCCAGCTTCTGAGCATTTCCTGGGGAATCAACATACCCAGTGAACCCCAGTGTGAATGGTCAGGGCTTCCAGCTTGGGATATACACTGAGGGGTGGTGCCCACCCCAGCCTCGACCCTACCCAGTACCTGATGAAGCACCGACAATCCCCGTGAGATCGCACATGGATATAACGAAGCACTTCTCAAACTTAGGACTCACCCAGGCAGCTTGTCAAAATGCAGATTCTGACCCAGGAGGGCAGGGTTGATTGGGATTCTGCATTTCTATCCGCTTCCAGGGATGTTGGTGCTGCTGGTAGCCAGACCATTCCTTGAGCGGCATGGCTGCTGCCCGGCCATCACTCATTGGCATGGTCTGAATGTCTCTGGTCCCCTCCAATTCATGTTGAAACCTACCACTGTGATGGCATCTAGAGGTGGGGTCTTTGGGTGGCGATGAGGTCATGAAGGCAGAGCCCTCATGAATGGGGTTAGAGCCCTGTTGACTAGACCATCGAGCCACCATCCCTTCTGCCGTGTTATGACAGTAAAAAGAGTCCTTCTATGACCAGAAGCAGGCCCAGCAGGCACTGAGTCTATCCGAGCCTTGATCTTAGACTTCTTAGCCTTCAAAACTGTAAGAAATAAACTCCTGTTGTTTATAAGCACCCAGTTTATAATTTTTATAGCAGCCCAAATGGACTAAAACCTCCATTTTTGCCCCCTGAAAAGGGCCAGATTAATAAATGTTTCAGGCGTTGTGAGCCAAGAGGCAAAATTGAGAATATTAAACAAGCACTTAAATAACAAAACAGAAACAAATTTACACACTTTTTTATTGGTAAAGTTCATAATTTTTTTAGGAGTGATTTGATTTTTTTATTTTTAGTTGTCAATGGACCTTTATTTATTATTATCTTTTAAAATTTATATGCAGTGCTGAGAATTGAACCCAGTGCCTCACACATGCTAGGCAAGCACTCTCCCACTGAGCCACAGCCCCAAGAAAAGACTAAAGTTCTTTTATGGGGAGCGTTAACAGTAACTAATAGGGGAGAAGTCATTCTAAGCAGGTTTTCAGCATGAGGACTGTAGACCCCACTCCCGTATGCCCAGGCCCTTCGTTATTGAATACTGCATCTAATCAACAGCCGCACAGGACGGGTCCTGGGAGGTGAAACACAATGGAGCTTTGCCCGGGGTGCTCTTCTGAGCCAGCAATGAAGCCCGCCTTTGTCTTCAAGAAGCAGGTCCAACGTGAGACTCCAGCTTTCTATTTTTTAGCCAAGTTTTTAAACAATACATCAGAAGTAGTTCTGCCCACCTCTCAGCCCACGGTTTGTCGAGTGGGGTGGTGGTGTGTAGAGGGTCACGTGAACACAGTGTGTACAAGTGGTTCTCACTCCTGGGGATATGTTCCTAATCAAGGCACTGCAAGTCCAAATGGTATAAATTGAATCTGATTTCCCCACAGCAGCCATGCTATTATGTGGGGTGATGTGAATGGGGATTTGCTGTGGAAAGATCCCACAGGCAAAGGGAATAGCGAGAGCACAGAAATTGGGTTGTGACCATGGATGGAATTTTCCAGGAATGGCAAGGGAGCTGGGCAAGAAGATGCTGTTGGGCACTTGTTTCTGCTTCTGGGCAGTCTCAGGTCTGTACCTCTTTCCTGAAGTTAAGCTCATTGACTCCTCAAGCATCTGTCCCAAGTGTCCCTTGGCTCTTCTTGGTGTCATCACACCTGCTACAGTTTGAGTCCTCACCATCTCTTTTTAGTCTTGCTGGCATCTCCTACTGGCCTCCTTGCCACATTTCTATTTTCTAGAAAGATTGTTGTCTTTCTAAAATGAGCTGCCCGGACCTGGCAGGGAAAATCACTCCAGCCTGGCTTCATTTCTGGCTATGTCACCCAACACTGCCCAGATTGGTTCAAGCATTGGCTGCAAGTGGCATACTATGACAAGGAGGTGGAGGTGAGCGGCTGCAGTGTTGGCTACTCTCGAAGCCCAGGGGCATCCTCCATCTTTCTTCTCTCTGCATTCTCAGTGGGTTGGCTCAGGCTTTTGGGAGGTTGCAGCAGGGGCCTGAGAGAGTGCTCCTTTGTGCTCTCAGTGTATCCTTCAGGCTCTGGTCACCTATCTGGGGAATGAAGGCTCTGGAGACAAGAACGGGAAGAGGAAAGAAAAGAGAAATGAAGTGAGGGATCTTCAGGGCACTGGCAGCTGGGATCCAAGGAAACAGGTGGAAGCACTTCAGGAAGCCCCCAGAATCCTGGGCCACCAGGGAGGACACCGAGCCCAGTGCCCATGCGCACTTGAGGAGGCATGTGGCTAAGCGTGGTGGTGAAAATCTTCCTGAGCTCAACCATCAGAAGCAGGGGCTTCGTGTGTGCAGGATGCACAATGAGCTTCACAAAATGCACCACATGAGCTAGAGAGATTTTGAGATGCATAAATGATGTGAGTGCCTGGGCTCTATTAATTTAGCCCTCTCTGGAAATGCCTGGAAAATAATAGGCACTCAATAAGTCATTGTGGAATAAATAAATGAAGATTGAATTTTGAGGTCCTTGGTTTTTTATTGAGGTCAATATAAGAATAAAGCATGTCTCTCCAGCTACTATAAAATTGGCCTTGAAGACATTGTCCACTGATGGAGAGGAAGGAGCACTATGGATTTAAATCCTAGCTCTACTACTTAACTAGCTGGCGTGACCTTAGGCCAGTTACTGAAACTGTATTGGTGTTCTAAGCTGGAGAAGGTAGCCTAACTCATAGAATTACCCAGAGGTTTAAATGAAATTACATATTTCAAAGGCTTCATGTGTCTCAAAGCACATCTGGGCCCTCAAAGAGGGACCCCTTCACTTGTTAGAAAAGGAGACCTGAGATTTGTATATCATGGAATGAGAAAATGTGCTACAGGGTCAAAGCTGACACTAAGGAACACAGGTGTGGTGGTATGCTCTGGTTTGCTCTAGAAAGTTCTGATGTAAGCAAGAACTTGTTTCAAAATAAATAAATTAATCAATTAATAAAAAGGTTGGAGATGTGGCTCAGTGGTAAAGCGCCCCTGGGTTCAATTCCTGGTACCAAAAAAGAAAGAAAGAAAGTTCTGATTCGTGCCAATATTCTCCGGAATGGATCATCAGGGATAGAGGAGCTAAGGCGCTCAGGCCATGTAAACCCCTATGTGACAGTGAATGCCAGGGTGGCCCCTGTCCTGGCAGGAGGAGCTCTTCAGTGAGTGCTGACCAAGTGGAGTAAATAAGTTTTGTCATACCCCTGTCTAGAAGGGAGCTCAAGTCACCTTGAGGTGAACTCTAGAAGTTTGCTTTCTGATTCTATTTTTAAACTCTTAAGTTTGTGGAGTGCATTTTATGTGTGTCACTGATTTTCAACTTATAAAAAAAATGCTTCTACAGAGAAGAGCATCCAAATGAGGAGGTGCCAGCAAAAGCAACCCAGAAAAGAGGTCCGAGAGACACGGCCACCCGTGGAGGGAGGGAGAGAGTGGCCCATCCGGGAGGAATGGCCAGCAGCACCACGTGCTTCTTACTGAGTAATCAATGAAAACAGGGCTGATGGCTGCAAGTCCAATCTCCTTTCCAAAAGACATCCATTTCTTAAGAGAGCAAAAATTTGTTCCTCAGTTATAATAAAATCGCTCCATGGAATGTAGTACATTCTGAAGCTCGCATTTTAACTCGAATATTTCATGATGAACTAGCCCAATTGTTCACAACCGAGAATCAACATAATTTCAGTTCTTTAAAAATTTGACATAATGGCTAAAAATCCAAAGGGAAACAATAGCTTCAATGAAGCCAAACAATTTCCTATTCTACTGAAGGAGCCCTAATTAGGAAGGGCTGTTGCAGCTAGCTGGAAGCCATAAGTTCCACCTGATATGTATGTGACGCACCTGTAGGCACCCGCAAACCTGAAGGTATATAACCGGGTGAAAGCGGTCCGAGTTAGGAGAACGGAGAATTCAGTCAGCCGGGCAGTCACTCGGTCGGTCAGAAGAATCAGAGCGGCCAGAACGTAGGCAGAGCGGTTACAGAAGAGAAACCAGATAGAAGAAGTAATGACTGGTCAGAGTTAGGCCGAGACTCCTGAGGAAGACAGAAGACAGAAGAAAGAAGAAGGAAGAAAGAAGAGAGAAGAAAGAAGCTCTAATCTTTCTCTAAGCTAAGCTCTATCTTTCTAACTCTAACTCTAAGCTCTAAGCTAAGCTCTATCTTTCTACTCTAAGCTACTCTAAGCTAAGAAGAAAAATCTTTCTTTCCCTCTCTAAGAAAAATCTTTCTTTCCCTCTCTAAGCTCTAAGAAAGTAGAAGTACTCCTGAGGAAGACAGAAGACAGAAGAAAGAAGAAGGAAGAAAGAAGAGAGAAGAAAGAAGCTCTAATCTTTCTCTAAGCTAAGCTCTATCTTTCTTTTTTTTTTTTTTTTTTTTTTTTTTGGTACTGGGGATTGAACTCAGTGGCACTCGACCACTGGGTCACATCCCCAGCCCTTTTTTTTGTATTTTATTAGAGACAGGGTCTCACTGAGTTGCTAAGTGCCTCGCCATTGCTGAGGCTGGCTTTGAACTCGTGATCCTCCTGCCTCAGCCTCCCAAAGTGCTGGGATTACAGGCGTGCGCCACCGCGCCCGGCTAAGCTCTATCTTTCTAACTCTAACTCTAAGCTCTAAGCTAAGCTCTATCTTTCTACTCTAAGCTACTCTAAGCTAAGAAGAAAAATCTTTCTTTCCCTCTCTAAGAAAAATCTTTCTTTCCCTCTCTAAGCTCTAAGAAAGTAGAAGTAAAAGTAGTAAAAGCTTAACTCTGCCTCCGAGAATTTTCCTCCCGTGGCGGCGCCGTGGCTGGCCGTGAAAGGCAGCTTACATTCTACCACATTTCCTCTGCTCCTAAAGGGGGTGGCTGTCCAGTCCCCGATTGCTCAATCCTCATCTCCTATCAAAGGACACTGGAGGAACGGACGGAGCACGACAGACCTTGCTAACCAAGTCCGGGATTCAATAGTAGACTTGCCTTTTATTAGCGATCGGATCCTGGCCATTTATCTACACGATCTGCAGTTGCCTTCATGGAAATGATTTTAGGAGTAAGAATTAAGCAGAGCAATGATTTCTAGCATAGTGTCTGGTTCAAAGTAAGTATTCAGAAATGTCAAGTTTCCTTGTGACTTTCCTGCTTATTTTTAAAAAAGGGAATACTTTTATCTGATTGAAGAAAGAAAGATAGGAAAATAATCAGTGGAAAAGTCTATCTTCCCATAACACAGAAGCAAGAGATGAAAACCTGAAAAATCTCACAATTATCCCTTAAGAGGACAAGAGTAGTTAGCACAGTTAGCAGGAATTGGATATTTACCATGTGCAACATATTTTAAGGCTCTACACGTATTAACTCTTTTCTCTTTTCATCCTTACAATAGGACCAGATGAAGAAATGGGCATGAAGAGATGTAAGTAACTGGGGCACGGGGACAGCTAATTGGCTAATGAGGGGCAGAGCCAGATTTAAACCTTCCAGGTACATTTCCTGGGAAGAAGACTCTGAAACAGATTTTCTGGAAGGAGATGTATTGGGAAGTGCTCCTGAGATCAAGACCAGGTGAAAGAAGCAAAAACAGGGAGAGAGAGGAGTTGCACTGTGATGCCCAACTCTCTCCCCACCCACTGGGAGCTATGATGTTGGGTGGCCCTTCAGAGATGTCCCACACTGAGGCAAGGAGGGTGGCATCTTTGTGCCCCCATGACCAATTACCAGATGCAGCTGCCATCAGGAAGAAGGGTGTGACCTTGAGGAGAGTGTGGTTCTCTTCAGTCCAAGCAGTTCCCGAAGAAGGACTCAGCTGAAAGATGCCACCTGTCAGCAGCTCAGTCTCTGGGGGCCCAGATGCACACCACAGCATCCACTACTGTCACACTGGGCCCCACCGAGACTCATCTGCTTCTAATAAATTATAGCTATTCCAAGATTCTGGGGGAAACTTATAAATAGAAGTGGACTCCTCGGAGACATGGTTCTCCTGCTGTCTTACAGACCCAGCATTTCAGCCGCCAGGTCCCACCAGGGGGGCAGCAGACTTTGGGAGGCTGAGTTCCATCTCCTCTGGAGCTCTGCTTCTCAGTGCAAGTCCTGGGCCCCATCCTTAGATGATCCTTGGCTAGAGATGAAGTTCTCCTTAGAACATTGTCAAAGATTCTCTCTGGCTTTCACATTCAGCCTTTAATTGGTGATTAATCATCCTCCACATTCTATTGTCTTTTTCCAGGGCACCCAGAACAGTCATCCAAGTCCATTGTCCTTATAATTTCTATTTTCCCATGCCTCTCAGATGCCTGACGTAGTGCACCCTCCAGCACACCTCCTTCCATCAATATGCCATCTCAGGTCATCATCAATGAAAGTTTTAACAATTGCATAGCTCCAGCGTGCCAGAGACGATCCATGACCACCTCCCACCAGTGATGGGCTCCTCCTTGCTGTGGGTCAGGGAGTGAGCCAACTCTCAAGTCCTGTTTTAAAAGCTGTTTTCTTGAACCACACCTGGTACCAACTGTCATGGGTTGGGTTCTCTGGGATACAGACCGTGAGAGACATCTGCCTAGACGAAGTTCATGGAGCAGAGTTCTCAGGATGAACGGCTGCAAGGGAGGGAAACAGGACTGGACAGAGAGGGAGAGACTGAGCCTTGAATCATTCAATGAAGGCTTCAGCCAGTCTTCAGGAAAGTTCTGGAGCTGAGAGGGTCCTTCACAGTTATTTAGAAATGCAACATAGGACAGGGCCCTTATGCCCACTCTTAGCCCATCTTGGGATACGGTTGCCCCCCAGGAAAGGGAATGTGATGTTGGGTAAGACTTTTGGCTGGGAAGAAATATCCAGAGAGGGACTCAGCAGGGAGCTACTAGATGCCAATGCTCCTAGAAGCTGAGGAAACAACTGCTTCCATCCTAGGGCAGTGCAGTGTAGCATCCAACTCGCTGTGCCTGCTACACACTGGGATCCGGAATAAGGAGGATGCACAATTTATTTTTAAACAAAAAGAGCTTTAAAAAAAATAAAATGTGGAACTTGAAGTCAGATACATTTTTAATTAGGGTTTTTTCCCCTATAAATTTCAAGTGTCCTTTGATAAGGGAGTCTGATTTTCCATAGTTGCAGTTCAAGCTGCAGGTGAATAGCTGTTTGGACCATGGGCAGTACTGACCAATGTCCTTCAAGTTGTAGGTCTGGTGTAGTTTAGACCCATTCAGACCTTATAAAGATTTGGGCTTCCATAAATTCCTGCCTTAAAACATTCCCATCTTCCTAATTTCTATTTATTCTTCAAGGCCCAGCCCAAATGATTTCTCTCTGGGATGCCTAACTTGCCACTGTCCCATCAGAATTGATCACTCTTTTGTCCCCCTTTTAGCTCTTCACCCATCTGTTTTTAGCACTTATTCCATAGTGTTAGATTGTGAGCTCATCCACCAGAGGAAAATATTTGCTTGTCACATGCTAAGATTCAATCAATACTTGCTGATTGAATAAAAATAACATTTCACTGCCAGATCTGTAAATTACACATTTTCACTAAAACTTAAAGTGTGTCAAGTTTTAGAGGATACATTTCTTATTTGGGTAAACTTAAGTGCTAAGTCATTTTAATCCTAGTCAAAACAAGTAATTGGCAAGAGAACCCACATATTTGTTTTCCCTTGCTTTGGTGAGTCTATGAAACCCACTCTGTAATACTTTGTCCAGAGTCTTGTTCAATCTTGATGGCTTTTTGGAAGATATTCATTAAGTAACTCAAAATCATTACTGATTCTATTATGAATCCTAAGTGTAATATGCTGATCTACTTTCTTATTGAGGAATCGGTCATAACTTCAGCCATAATCAAGCTGTCCAATCCATTGGCATATATTTGCACATTTCTTTGTGTCTATAGATTTGGGGGAAAACCAAGATGGCAGCACAGAGCAATCCAGCAGTGTCTGATGAATACAAACAGAGGCTCTCCTTTGGATAAGTTGTCCAGACCTATGCTAGAGTACAGATAGAGATGAAAACAGCACACAACCAAAAAGTCAACCATGTTTTCCAAAGGACATGAGTAACCTTGTTTATACAAGCTCCACATGGAATTCTAAATGTCTACTAAAAACATGAACTTACATTTTGTTGAGTGCTTACCAGGTGGTGCACCTTCCAAGCATTTTACAGGTGTAAGCTCATGGAATTTGCAAACATAGCATATACTTATTTGATATCTGGTACAAATTTTGTATGACATATTCTTGGCCTTCTCTGAGAAATCTCAGAATATTGAGGAGTGTTGGCTGGCTGCATTTTCCTTTTGAAGCAAAGTACAGTAAAACCTTCAGCCTGAGGAGCTGGGGTTGTGGCTCAGCGGTAGAGCACTCGCCTAGCACATGCGCAGCCCGGGTTCGATCCTCAGCACCACGTAAAAACGCATTGTGTACAACTAAAAGCAAATAAATAAATATTAAAAATAAAAAAAAACCCTTCAGCCTGAGCAATTTCCTCAGAACAGAGTGGAATTTATTAATGAGAAAAAGGGCATATAATTTGAGGCTTTGTTTTCTCTATAATTTCAATAAGCATTTTCACTGGGCCTGATATGGCACATCTTTGAGGACCATTTTTTTTATACTTGAGAATTTCCTCTGTCCTTGTGAGCTTGTCTGAAGGTATGGACACAATTTTGATTTCTTTGTTCTTTTATCTGTAGGAAAGAAAATAATCCATATCTGTTGGCTGGAGGTTTTTGTCCACAGAAGGAATGAACCAGTCTTGCTGGTGAGAATGGAGTGAAGAACTTACCTTTTCCTTGGAGGTCCTCAAGCTTCTCACTTAGAAGGGTCTCAATTAGGATACCTTTATAAGTAGTGTGTTTAAAGGGACTTGGGAAATGAGAAACAGCTTAAGCTCTAGAGGCACATGAACTCTTTTCTCATGCCAATGATTGAACCAATTGTGAAGAGGGCTCAAGGTTTACAATGCCAACACAGCAGGATCAAAATGAACTGTACAACCAAATTTCAAGATGGGAGGCAAAATGATATCATCACTCAAAAACCAATTCATGTTCCCCAAAAATGGACACTAGCAAGTCTGAGTACATTGTTGGCATGTGATATTCACAGTGTTTTCTCCATGAAATTTAAGGTACCATTAAAGAGGGATGATAACCTTGAAACACAGTTAGGAGCTCAGCTCATCTAAATGACAATTACAAGCACAAACTCTTTGTAGTCTTTTTAAAGTTTGTAAACAGTAAAAAGAAACTGGAACATATAATTTTTGAAATTCTTCCGGCTTTTCTTTTTGACCTTTGGTATTTGTATGTATTGACGATCTCTAAACCATTGCACAAAAACACCTTGAAGTGTCAAGCTTTAAAAATGAGTCTTCTTTTCTCTTTCTCCTGTGCAGCTTGGATTATCTTGGCCTTGTCAAAATACATTCTCTAGTTAGAGAGTGGAAATATTTCCCTCCTGGCTCCAAAGTATTGATTTTCTTCAACACTCAGCTCTGTCAGTCAGGCGAAGGGGTGAAAGGTGAAAGTTCACCCAGCACTGCTTGGCTTTACCTTCCTATTAATGTCATGCCCTTTCCACATTTGATCAGTTTATGTGATCACCAATCACACAGAACTGCTATTGCTCTTATTTTCCTATAAAGATAAATTTAAGTCATCAGAATGTGTTAAAACAATTCTAGGGCCATCACTGGACATTTGACAGAACCACAGTCAACTCTTTAATGTTTATCTAATTCCTATAGAAGAATATACTATTACATGATGATAGACTGAATTACAACTGTTCTGAATTCTTATCTGAAAGTATTAAAATAAAAGTCCATTTGCTACTCACACGTTATGCTCTGAGAGCAGTGAGGACCTATTTTGTGATTTTTGTTTTTTTCTGAAAACCAATTATACACTTTTTACCTTAGAGATTCAAACTTATCCTCAAACTGAGTATTAAATGAAATAAACTTAATGATGTCAGCCCAGCTCCCACGAGACCGCCAACCTATGTTGTCAGGTCTGACAAGATACAATTTGGTACAATTAGCAATCCTGGGAGCTACTTAGGGTGGAGATAAAGCAGCATGCATGCAATTCCCTTGCCCAAGCCACAGAGGGCACTGTTGAGTTTCTCTCTGTGGCTGTCTCCTGCTGGGGCAATGTGGGTGAGGTTTCCTTCTCCACAACTCGGTTGAAACAAGTCTGTCTTTCTGGAAACCAGCTCTCCAGTGAAATAAGTTATCAGAAATGGAAGAATGAGGAGAGCACGAGGATTTCAACGGAGAATGTTTAAGAAGGGTAAACACTGGAAAAAGCAACAATATCAGAAAAACAATCTTCAGTACAATTCAGTTTTATTTAACACACATTATGTACACAGGGACATTTAGCACATACAGAATCTATTAAGTGGAATCATCCAGAAATGTCTTGGGAGGCAGACATTTTAATTCACTTGCTGTACATGGTAAGTTCAATCATTACGACATTTTCATACAGATGTCACGTCATGTCATCTTTTGCTTGTAAATCACCAATGGAGCCACATATGTCTCTACATTTACAAGGACAGGTCCAAAAGCATTGCTAACAAAATCAATAAAACACTAACAGTGTACACTGGGATGACAATACAAAGTTTACCTCAGAGCTGAGAAACATAAGCTGGGATGAAGTTTGGGACTGTGGGTGTCAAATAGCAAAGGAGAGCATTATGTTAACAAGAATGTAAATATTAGTTCAGCAGTTAGAGATGTCATCTAATCATCAACATAACCCCCCACGGAGCTCCACAGTCCTCACCTCTACTGGCTGATAACAGCCAGTGTCTGGGCACATGGGATGTGGAGAGGCTGGGTCTCCCCTTGACCAGGGATTTTGCTCCCCCAGATCTCACAGCTTTGTACCCAGTCTCCACGGTGGGCACCATGTGTGCAGTGTGGTGGCTTGCCTACTAGTCCCACACCTTTTTCTCTGATGCACAGAATGTTTTGTTAAAAACAAAATTCTAAAGTTTATGTTTACCTCCTCATTCCAAATAGTTCTGTAGTCTAGAATAAATTAATTTCCATTTAAGTTCATAAAGTAAACATGTGCTGAGTAAAGAGCAGACTCAGAAGCCCACTGGGAAAACACAGTGTGCCTTTAGTTTACCCCCCATTTCTCTACCACAAACACAACAGCACGTTCACCACACAAAGTCTACACTGTGTAGTTCGTGGTTTCTTTCTTGGAAACTACATATATAATCATTATAAATATGATGTACATGCATGTAGCATAAATTCACTTTTGAAAGAACACCCAACATCCGGAACCCAGGAATAGTGCATATTTGCCATCAATGGAAATAACATTTTATATCAATATGAAAGTTCTAGTGGGCTTAATTTTTTAATATGTTCCTTAAAAATCTGTTTCAGTAAAATACCAGATATATTTGTTTCTGGACCTTGATCCTATATTTCTGTAAATTACAGAAACAATCTATGCTTTTTAGATTAATTGCTTCCATTATTGTTCTGGTTCCTCTGTAAACTTTGCATATTTTCTCTGAATTTAACAAATTGTTTTGTATTTTTGCTTTTAATAAACCATTTTGCCTAACTAACAAACCAATATACAACCAGCCAGCCAGCCAGCCAGCCAGCCAGCCAGCCAACCAACCAACCAATCGACCACTCCCCTGAACAATAAATAGATAAAATTTATTAGGAGCAATTCATATAAAATATTAACTGATGGACTTTTTCATTACTGTAAGACAGACAAGCATAACTTGACACAAGGAGAAAGCGAGCTAGTTAAAGCTTCCTTCAAAGCCTGAAGAACACTGTTGTGCAATGCCTTTTCAAACCAACCAACAGAGAACCCCCATTCCTAAACATCTGTGCCATTGATATTAATTTTCAAGTGTACTTATCTAAAAGAAATCCTTCCTTAGTTTTCCTTTAACTGATCAGTAGTTGGAATGCTGTGTAATTATAGCATTATAACTGACATGTCATACACATGGGATTTGCAGGTTGTGAAGTTTCTGGAAGGAAGCAGCAATCTCTTTCCTGAACAAAAAGGTCTAGAGCAAGATGGAGGAGAGTCTTCATTTTAGGTGTATGCTATGCTTCCAAACTTGCTTCATTATCGCAAGAGTCCCTTCAAAAGATTAGTTACAGTGACTGGATAATAATATTAGCTAGATAATAAATAGTGATGATTTTTATTTTAAACTACTACATATACCATTATTTCAGCAGGAAATGAGCACTATAGAAAGCTAGGTATCTGGAAAATGTATTTTTTATACAAGGAAAATATATTTAAATATTTTCTCATTAATCTCAAATCAGCTAGTGTCACTGAAGAAGGTGGTGGCTAAATCCTAGGAAACTGAATTGAGTAATTTCCTAGCAATTACCAGTGGGGGAAAAACCATGTAAACACAGAATCTTTTTGGTAAACAACAGTTATGTTTTAGGAAATCCAAAAGGGAGTAATTTCAATAATGAGGACTGCCACATCACCTCGACGCCAGCATCAGAAATGGCCAGATTCAAGCAGCACTCAGGGCTGGCTTGGATGGCTGGCAAGGCTGATGGGGCTGGGAGTGCAATCACAGTGGTTATTGATTTTCGGGCCTCTGTTGCACCGAGCAACAAGAGCGTTCCCAGGAACCACTGGCTTTCCCCTCCCTGTCTCTGGCAGGGAAAAACCACCTAGTGACAGAATGGCCACATCCTGTCGAGTGGTGTGTGCATGCCTCTGAATCAATAGGAGGCCCGCGCCGGAGTCTGCCCCCAAGAAGCATGCACAAGTGACACAGACCCAGCCGCGCCCCTGGATGACACTGGGGTGGGCCGGCACCAAGGAATGATCCACTGTAAGGACAGAGCAACATCGGCCTAGAGAATTGAGAGAAACGAAATGCAGTTAGGGCAGCAGATAGCGCTAGACCATGAAGCGGTGCTCCTTCCCGTCGTGCGCCATGAGGATGACGTTGCGGTTGGAAGTCCAGATGAGCCGCGCCAGTTTGAGGGCATTGTGGGAGCCGGGAGACGCTGGCTGCACTGGGGGCACCTGGTAGGTTTTAATGCAGCGCAGCTGAGGGGCCGAATTCAGCATGCCGATGCTTCCCAATAGTGACATGTTCATCTGGAAGGACAGGACAGAAGAGCACAAGTGTCAGTTAAAGAACCCTCTCCCCTTCCCTTCCAAAGAGACTGGTTCTCTCTTCTGGCCACATCTTCTGGGCATTTTCTACTCCCTAATGGCTATCCACATTCATCTAAGAACTTGTATTCTTATTCTTAACCTCAAAGCACTTCTTTTGGTGGATCTGAAATTGTTCTGCTGCTGGTACTATAAACACATAAGTCTAGAGAAATTTTACTTTGTGGGTAGAACCTGTCAGCAGATGAGTCCATCAATCTTTAGAAAGGAAGCTAAATTACAGCTGTTAATAAAATGCTTCAATTAGACAATATTTGGAAGTCGTAGGTATTTAAACTACAGACCTTTGTATTCTTTGACAATAATATTAGCTGCATCTCCTGAAGGATGAGTCAATAATGACAGGTTTTAGGGTCTATAATTAGTTCAAAAAAATGAAGCCAACTGAAGCTGTAGATGAATGATGTATGACTGGAACCAAGCATGAACCTTAATCCCTATCCCTTTGCCAACACCTTCATTCCTCACCTGCTTTTTGAAAACAGGCTCTGAAAAACCTTTACTTACATCAAAGGAAGAAACAAGAATCAATTCCATTTCATTGTTTTGCTACCCTGCTAAAGAGAGTTTACCCTCCATGATTGGTGGACATTTCCTTTTTATCAGTTGGTGATTTCTGCAAAAAGCAGTTTTTCTGGATTTGATTTAAACTATAGTTTTCTCCTTCCATTCACAGTAATGAGAAATAACATGGAAATTATAAATCATGAAGAACTATGAATTCAGGCCAAAGTTCTAACTCTTGAATGGTAGTTATCTAAGTGAACTGGTTTTGAAACAACTGAGTCTGAAGCTTTCTTTAGCTTCTAAATATTTCTTAAAATGATTGCAAATGCATCATTTGCACTATTATAGATCTCAAGGAAAGCATATTGAAAATCAGGAAAGAAGCTTCGGAAATAAAATTGTTTTCTTTGCACTAATTTTCATTTCCAGTTCTTCTTGCTGGTAAAGTCTCCATCTACATGCGGAGGATGCTAGGGATTTGGAGGAAGCATGCAGATTATGGTCCAGCTTATACAAATGGTTGATACATGAAACCCTAGTGAATCCTAGGACATTTAAAATGTGTTATTGCTGATATCATGCTCTGCATTTGGATCAGAGCAAAATACAAGCCATTCCTTTTCCCAGCCTTTCTCAGCAGCAGGATGGTGTCAGAGGGCGTAAATCATGGCATCTCTAGCAGAGTGCGTGCAGGCCCCACTGACATTTTCACAATTTAAATCATCTTGAGTAATAACCCTTTTAAGATGACTAATGTTACTGATTTTCCTGCATTAATAATAGTGCCGAACACAACACAGAGGTGAAAAAAAATCACTAGTGTACGAGGTCACATTTTAAAACCAAATGTATGGTTATCATTAACTCTTTCTGTTGAAGTTCAGTTCACATTCAGAGGGTACCTCACTGTCATCTTTCCAAAAGCCTCTTTCCTTGTTTCCTTCCCTCCTATCCCCAAAAACTCCAATAAAGAGAAAAATCGATGCCTTATTGCCTTCTAGAGGTTTCCAAATAGTTCAAATATGAATAATAATAGTGAGCTTGATTGGCTAGGTCTCATGTCTACAAAAAGTAACAGCATATAATTTAGTCCTCTTACAGAACAGATCCAAATGATCCAGAAAATTGCTGGTTAAAATTAACTGGCATCAATAAGCAAACTGTGCTTTCGAAAAAAAATCTAATTTCTCAGTTGATAAATAACTACAAAGTATTTTTCTTTTATTATGGATTTTCTATGAAAATATGTATGAAGCTTGATTTCTGCTTGTGGTTCAAAATGCAAGGGTATATAACATGCTCAGATGTTTCTCTACTTTTAATTTTTTCCTTGAAATCCAGCTACGTACAAGAAAAAGGTTGAGGGTAAAAGGGGAGAGGAAGAAAATATCTTATGAGAGCTCTTTAGATGGAAAGATTTCAAGAAAATGCCATTATTATATCTGGGTTCCTCTTATGGCATGAGTTATCCCTACTTTGATAAATGCTGTTACTAGTGTCAAACAGCCTTTCTGCCTCAGAATGGGGTTCTGTAAGGTCCAGAATTGCCATGGCTGTACCCCACTGAAGGGATGAGGACTTCATGCTCACTAAATTCCATTGCCCCTCAGACCATCCCTTCCCCATGACCTCTTCAAATGAGGGACAGATCTCAAGTAGGAAAGGTGAGTATTAATTTTCCCAATAAGCCAAAGAACTCTCCCTGAAATAATTCACCATTTGGCTATTCAGCATTAGTTTTTTCTTGATTGGTGACTGGCTACAAACTAGGCCAAAGTTAAGGGCAACTTAAACCCTGAACAAGCAAAACCTGCATGGAATTACCAGATTTGGTCATATTGCATTTTTCCTGGTTATAAAGATAATAAATACTCACTATGAAAAATTCAAATAATAGAACTACAAAAAAGGAACAAAATGCCCTGAAATCTCATCTCCCAGAGACAACTGTGTTGACATTTTGGTAACAACCTAAGTATAGACACACCGGGGGAGAAGTGGACTTAAAGAGACTCATATTAAAAGGTAGTTTTGCAAGGTGCTTTTTTCATTCAACAAAATGTTGAGGGCAATCTTTGCATGTTAATGACTGTAGATTTACATCATTCTTTTTAAATGGCTGAATAGTATTATCCTAATGTACGATGGAGTAAATAAATGAAGGCAATGTCAATCAGATTTTTTTATAGCATTTCTGAAAAAGGATATTTATTTGTTGGATGGTGGTGGTAAATTTAGGTAAGAGAATTACAAAGGTATTTCATCACCGATTTCCCCTTGCTCAAATATCAACAGATACACTGAAGTGAAGAATTCAAATTGTAGGAAAATGATGTGAGACAATCAAAAGGTTTGAAAGATTACCGAATTACATTATTCCATGGCTGAGTGTGTAAACTAACACACCACCTTGGCCTTTCCCCTCCCTTCAAAAACACGCAGCACAAAACCAGTTCTATGGAGATTATTTTCAGAACACAGAAACACAGACAGATACAATTCATCAAAACAGGAAATGTTTTAATGCTTTCCCTTATATAAGTAATGCTGTACACAAACCTTTTACTAAGTCTCACTTGAGTAATTATCCAACCAATATTTCTCATTAACACTCGCTTCTCAGCAAAGATTTTAATAGTTGATAGCCTTAGTCAGGCTCTGTATTAATAAGACTTCATTAAGTTTTCAAAATGTATTACAGTACACTTACTGGAATAACATAAAAGTATTCGCATACATCATTAGAAATAAATAACATGCATCTAAATAAATCAGTCAAGCTCATTTGGGGAGAGCAGCAGTAGATCCAACGCTGCTTTCTGCCTTCTGGGTTCTCCGTAATTCAAACAAAAGACCACTGCACTTCTGAAAAAGGTTTCTTTATGTTTTCTTGATAAAGCTGAAATCATGTGTTTCTGCACCTTCCATTTAATTTTCTAGACTGAGCTGGGTATAATTTAAACATCCAAGGAATGGGCTACATCTTAAATCCTGACATTGATTTTAGAGGCAAGAAAGGCGTGTGTGTTGCTCTGGCACTCTGCCACGTGCAGGTGACACCAGGCAGAGCTTGTGGAATAAGGAACTGTGCTGCACCCCCACTGTGCACAGAGCCACACACACAGGCACACAGGCTTAACTGGGCCTGACAAAGTCCAGGGACAGCAGCGAGTGCTACAGAGAGGGACTGGAGAGGAAGAGGGATCTCAGAAAGATAACAACTCGAGAATGATCTTGACCTCTGGAGTAAGAGAGGAGGCTAACCACAATTCCACCAACATGCTGGACAGAGGCTGTGATTGAACGAGTTCTCCAGAAAAAGATGAACAAACACATCCAAATAAAATCTTGAAGATCTAGAGAAGGGGGAGAAGAAAAATAACCACTTGGAAATTTCCAGAAAATATTGCAAAAAGTGTCAAATCTGGCTAATTTGGGAGGCAACCCTTTAAATCACAGATTATGTTCCCTTAGCAGAAAAAAAGTTGGACAAAAAAGGAAAGGTTTAAACTGATTATTCCAAAGAAGAAAGCATGGACAGAAGAGAGGCTCCTGGAAGCAGGGGCTGGGACTTGCTGATCTCTGTATCTAGGGGGCAAGCCGCACCCAGCACTTGGACGACCAGGTAAGGCTGAACAAATGGAAGCACTCCTCCAAGATTCCAAGAGAACAGGGGATAAAGGAAAAGAGCAGCACAGAGCCATTGTGTACACGAGTAGAGAAAAGCCATCAGTAGCTAACTCTTAAAAGAACCACAGTTCCAAGAGTCCAGTTTTGGGACACCTAGAGGACTCACAATCGGATTTTAGTAAAATGCCAGTCCTGAGGTTACCCACTGAGAAGAAAGAAACGTGGATGGGATCTCTGATGAAAGGAGTTTAATATGAGCTAATTAAGATGCTGGAGATATATTCTGGAAGAAAGGATAATGAGAAAATAAACTGGAAAACTAAATTAGATAAAAAGTAGAAGTCTGTGACAGATTTGGAAGTTGTCACGCTTTAATAGCATGTTGTTAATTAAGCAATTTATTGTATCCGTTTTACATTTTATTAGCTATTGATTTTTTAAAACCAGCATCAAGTTGTGCTGAAGCCTTCCTTGTTTAAACTTTTATTTTATTTTTTAGCTTTCAAAGCAGTACACAGAATCTTATAAAATATAACTTGCATCCTAGGAAAGTAAGGTGGCAAAAAAATTTTAACTCTTTGGGGGGCTTGGTGATATTTAATTTTTTTAAACTATCAGGACTAAAAGAGTAATGGATAACAAAAGAATAACGGAGTTACTAAAAGAGTTATGGATAAAAAAGAAGATGGATAACAATTAAGCACTTAGGACAAAATATTCGAGTGTAAAAATCAGTGTTCACTTAAATTAGTGAATGCAAATCACCAAATCACTATTTGCTTAAATCAGAATTAAATATGGCCATTCTCATGAATTGCCAGAAAGAGATACTCAAGTTTTTAAAAATGTTTTGAAGAGTTAGGGAATGAATAGCATTATGAGGAAAATTCATAATGCAAACAAAAGTGAGATCATTTGAAGAGGGTATAAAGTGAATACTCAGAAAGCACCTTATTGTCTTGTGTCCTGTGCCCAGTCAGAGTCACAGACCCAAGAACCTGGTTAGAATGAGTTGTGTGAGTTCCTAGCCTCAGCAAGGCTTCCATGCCCAGCTCCTTTAAGGCTGGGCCGGACCTGCAACATGCCATGCCTTGCTTCCCAGCGACTGCGCCTGTGCTCTCTCACCCGGCCTCCCTCCTCAGCACCCCGCACAGCTCAGCCTGGATGAGGCGTCCTCTGGAAAGCCTTCCCACACCTCATGTTCAGACTCTCCCCTGCACTCTGAGTGTGGGCTTCTTCCTGTGTCCCCATGCTGAAAGCTCTGTGACAGCAGATGCCCCTCTTTCCAGATTGCTAACTGTGTCCTCAGTGCCCTGTGCACAAGTGTCTGACACGTAATCAGCAATCAATAAACACTTGCCATTTGTTGAAGGAAGGGAAGAAGGGCAGGGAGGAGGGCTGGGGGGATTCGCCATAGGAAGGTATTGCCACCAAGGCACACGTGCCATGCAGCTTACACTTCAAGACCCCACAACATATACTCTTACCTGCCAAAAAGAAATGTGGCTGTCAGTGTTTGAGTAGGTGGCAAGGTATCGCCCATCAGGAGCAAAGGCCACTGCAGTGACTGGTCCCTTGTGTCCATGGATTGTCTAAAATAAAGTTCACAGGTCATTAATGGAATACATTCCACAGAACGCATGCAAGAAATATTCCAAGGACAAATGCAAATGCATTCAATTTTGAACAAGTGATGTCACACATATTAGATACTATGATGTTCTTTGTTTATAAAATCGAGTTAGAAAAATAGGAAGAGTGACCAAAGTTCTTTCATTATATGTTCCAGGGCTTCAATTGTGTTCTGAGGAGTAGACATACCTTCCAGCTGGGAAGGACAGTATGAGCCCAAAGAAAAAGCATATACTAAGGAGTAAACCAATGTTTTAATTCGGTTGTGTCCATTAGGGGGAAGAATTTTGCAATTAATCAGAAAGGGAAGAAACTGATCATCAGAATTATCCAGGAACCTTGCTTATCTGAAATGAAAAACAATCAAAGCTGCATCATGATAGCCCTGTGCTGGAAGGAGAGACTATAATTTCAACTCCTTAATAATCACACATTTTTCATGTTTTATGCTTGATTTTCCACCAATAACACCATGTTTAAATGCGTATAGCTGCAATTAGTAAACACAGATACACTCATGTGTTGGAGATTTGGGCACACATATAAATCAAACACTATTAAAAACAAGTTAACAGGGATAGTTTTGAACCTTTGCCAATAGCTATCATTGATTTAACCATGAATAATAAAAAGGAGATTGTATTTTAGACTAGGCCTTTGCTAAAAGGTCTTTACTAATAAAAAAAAAATACACTCAAGTCTGATATTAATAATTACAGAAAACACTGTATATTAAGAAAATTGGCACAATATTGTATTAAACTCCCTATATTCAACTGTTAAAAGCCATACCTCTACTACATTAACCAATACCTGATCTGGCTTACAAGCTCTCAGCTGCTTTGCAAACTCCCTTTGTCTAGAAAGGAAATGGGAAATGTGTGCTCTTAAACTAGACAGGATCAGAGGGTTTGCATTTATCTGTAATTTCTGATGAAGAATTGTGAAACCTGAGTCTCACTGGAAGCATCAGATTTGCTGTGTGAGTCAGCCCACACATACTGTAAATTTCAGTAAGAATTATTTATAATTCATATCTGAAGTCTGAAATGAGGAAGCAAGGAGAGAGGCAAGGGGACATTCCTTATTGCCCTTTGCAACCTGTTCTTTCCTGTCACTTGACTTTCAAGACACCATAGGATCTAAAATAACACGTTTTTTCAACACTCAGAGAAAAAAAAATGTCATACTTATACTGCAGACCTGGGCTTGGGCAAGGAGAGGGCACTGATGTGAGTCACACTGTCTGGGTTTGCATCTGGGCTCCATTACACTAACTATTAACTGTGGAACTTAGGGCCACGTTGCTTAAGGTACTTAGCCTCAGAATACCCACGTTTACAATGTAGGGAGAATGATGATTATAATGATTATATCCACCTCAAAGAGCTTTGTGAAAATTAAATAAAATATAAATAGCACTCTGCACAATGCATGGTGCATAATAAGCATTCAATAAATACTATTGACAATTTTGTTTCTCCTGCTTGCTTAGAAATGGCCGATGGAAAAAAAAATCACATAACTCAATTACTTAAGTATACTGTTTAAAGACACCCCCCCCCCCCCAAAAAAAAAAGTGCCTGAACCATTTATCCCCAAATTAGCATCATCCAGCATACTGGCTTGCTTAGAAACAGATTTCAGACATTTTATTAAACATGTATGGTACCTATCCATGGTGCTGACCACAAATAAGCTAAAATTAAGCAATGGTATGCCTGCTGAATAAGAAACCAGAGTAGCTTCAAGTACACTAGAATAAAAGTTATTCTGGGTGGGGGTGGTAGGAGGACCCCAGCTATTTACATGGGAAAAACTGGCCATTCCTGCTTACTGGGCCAACATAATGAACTCATTTTTGTTTTTTAAAATCAATATTCAGTTCTGCAAAACATATGAAATTCTACTGGGCCAATCTGAATCTAGTTTTTGATTAAAATAGTTGATTGGGAAGACCCTGAGCTGAAACTAGATTATAGATGTGTTTGGTTTGGCTTGCATAAATGTCTCTTAAAAAAATTTAAGCCCACATTTCTAATTCATCAGAGCTCAAGTAAAAAGCCAGATTTTTAGCCTCTCCTGAAAAACTGGAAGATTGGGCAAAAGTAGGCCTCTGTTCACCTGCTGCAGCATCAGCAGGGCTGAGTGGAGGTGGCCACTCAGTCTAAGCATTTACTCTTCACTCCTTGAGCCCAGCAAGACATGAGAAAAGTCCTGTGCACCACACTGCCCAGCGCACAAGTCTCCAGCCTGGTCCCTCAGGGCACTGAACGTAATACTTCCCATTATGACAATCTGATTCAAAATAATTTCTTGCATGTTCTGGAATCCTAGTATCCATCTAAAATTGTGAGTGACTAAAAGTTCTACCATGATAAACTGGGCATTCTAGAAAGCCCTCAAAGTTCAACTCTGGAAGTTGGCTGATCTTCCTGGAGAATGGATCTCCAAAATTTCTATAATTTAAAACAAGGCCTGCCTCCGTCAGATTAGCATCCTCCCTTAGTCAGCAACCAGTTTGCACTTCATTTAACAGTGCCACAGCAAGTTGACTCTAATCCAGCAGTCCCAAGGTGTCACAACAAAATGGGCACCTCACTATGACTTCCTATGAGGCTCTGCAAGGTAGCCCTGTGGGACCACGCCTGCTCCTTCAGGTCATCTTCACTAACTCTTTCACATGATGTCTTCACCTTCTCCCAGGACTGTCCTTTAGAACACACCATAAGGATCCTTCTACATCACCTGAAGGCACTGCTTGTTGTAATCTAGTGTCTTTAACAGATGATCCAGTGAAATGGATTCACACTGGAATTTTCTACCAGGAAAGTTTTTCTCTTTCCAGATAAATTTGGTTGCTTTCTTTTATCCTGTAACGATAATTACATAATCTAACGTGTGTTTTTGCTTTTGTACCAGGAAATTCAGAACTAAATTTATGTTCATTCCACACCTAGTAGTAAATATGTCCTACTAATTTCACTAATCATCACTGTTTTCATCTGTTGTTGAGGTTTAGACATATACTGAGTTTGATTTTGTAAATTTCTGTAAAGTCTGTTTTGGACAAAGGGGGATTATGTTTTAGATCAGATGCGTGTGTGCACCCGTGTATGCACACGTGCACATGCACACACACACACACACACACGCACACACACACACACACACACACACACACAACACAAAGATACTGCTAGATGGCACACAGGGCTGTCTTTTGAACCCAGAGAGCACTAACGATAGTTGATAGACAGGTCTGTTGTCTCCTAAGAAGCAAGTACCACTCCTGGCAGAGTGGGGAAGCTTGCTATGTTAATGATTTGGCACATCTGGTGAGTTCATTATCATCTCAGTCTGAGAGGTGCTTCAGCCCTCAATGTAATGGAAATGTTGCCATTGTCTTTGTGCAGGCTCCACCCCAACCGACTTTAACCTTCACTCTGACATTAGACACACAGCTACTGCAAGGATCACAGCAAACTTGTAAGTTTCCTGTGATGAGGCAGACCCAATGGTTTAGGTCTCAAAAGCTAGACACTAAAGGCTATTTAAAAATGACAGGTTTCAAAATAAAAGAGGTTTGATTGACTTTTTGTATGAAAATGGTATCATGTCTTGCTATATTTTTAGTCAAAGGAATTTCTGTCATAAAAAGAGAGAGAACATAAAGAAATTAATCTAATTCAGGAAGTGCTATGAACAATAAGAGAAATCAAGCAATTATTCCTAGTAGGAGACAGAGTGCTGAACTAGTAAACACCCCAACCCCTTGTCTAATGAAAGGAAAAGGGTCTGAGAGGCAGGATTAATAATGAGCAATACTTACACTGACACACCAGTTTTTAACAGGATACTTTCAGTATGCTCACAAAAAAATTATAATTAACCCTATTGTACAGGGAAGGAAACAGAGACCAGAATTTCTAAAATGGTTTGGTCAGTGTTAACAAAAGCTATGACTATCTAGAATATTCTCTTCAAAATTTCTCATCACACTACCTATTTCTTCTTGGAGTTCTTTCCTGATATTCATCTTCCAAATTACAAGTTTGAAACTGGAAACCAAAATGTAAGACTCTAAGATCCATTTTAAAGAACAGACAGGATTAAAAAGAATATTTAATATATATTTTTCAGGTCTCATTAATTTTTTGAAAGGGAGGAGAAAAAACTCTAACCAACCAAAACATTTTATTACTTGAAACACAAATTGTGAAGGAAAGATTCCCAAAAGTAGGTAAAATTTTGCTATCACAAGTATCATCACAGCAGAAAGATTTATCAAGTACTCACCCATGTATTTTGTATAATGCTAAAGTAAACTAAAAACAAATAAATAAATAAAAGAACACGGAGTGAGTCTTGACAGTCCCAAGGTCTTTAGGGGTCGAGAGGGAAGTGGCAGCTTTGATCATGGGCCTTTTCCGGGAGTAGCATGGCTGACTTTAGATTAAATTAGGCAGGTACAATTTGAGGGGCACTTGAAAGGTCTGCCGAGCTGAAAACGTGTCCCCAGTTGGCTGCACATGTACTCTGAAATCTCTAGAAACACAACTATGCCTTTAGTAGAGGTGTTTTCCCTAGAACGTGCTCTGAAGAGAGCAAACAGGGTGAACTTGCTCTCATGAGGTACAATCATGGCAGATGCCCTGAGTTTAAGGTGAACCAAAGAAATATCCATTTGTGTACTGGAGAGGGCAGACACTTAGGGCAGTGAGTGACCAGGGAACAAGCATCGATCCCTGAAAAGGAAAGGCAATTTTGAGAACCTACAACTACCAGCATTTTCCTAGTACTGGTCCCACTTAGTGACAACCAAAAGCCACGCAAGGCTCAGGGTGTGTGTGCCTCCACACTCAGCCCTCATGACATATTTGCCACCTCCTACATATTCTCAGCAGCCCAAGTCAGCCAATCCTGATTTACATGCCTTCCTGACATCCCACAGATTTCATGGCTGGCTGGCAGGGAGGTAACTGCTCACAGCAGAGAGAAGACAAAGACATCTGCCTGACAGCTTTGTTTGTTAGGCAAGGGAAAGGCTCATCAAAAGAGAGCCATTTCAAGAGAGTTCAAAAGTTAAGAATTAATGACATTCAAGGAAAAAAAGTATGTCTTTCTTTTCTCCCAGGCAACCAATTTGTGAAAATTTTATTGAATATTTAAGGTTCATCTGTTCAAGGGAACAAATTATAGGTTCAGCAAATAATTTACGCAGATAATAACACCATTAAAAAATAGATAATCTCATCTATGGCCGATTAAAAGGCTCAAGTGAAATTTAATTATCGCCATGCACTAAGCCTTTGCAAGCCTTCCTGCGTGTGAGCTCTCAGGACCACACGATGCTGCCAAGAGCCTGGAAAGGTCACCCATTCTTCCTGTGTGTGGCTATGGCTGCCTTTAAGCAGGTCAAACAGATGAAAATCATTTTTTTTCCAATAACTCTAGAGAAGTTTCCAAAACCTCCCCCAAGGACCCTTCTGAGTGTGTAACAATGTGTGCTGTCAGGAAATTTTTCCTGATATCAAATCAAAATCCCAAATGCTGAGCTGGGGCCCACTTTCTCTTGTTCTGTATCCCCAGTAGAGACGGAGAACTAACCACTGCTCAGCACTTTCAGTGCGCTCATCTCTTACAGACGGGAGGGCTATTACATCAATGTGCCCCCCTTTTACTTACTTCTTTATTGTTAAGACTAAAAAGATATTCTGGTGAACATAACCTTTCAAGTCTCATCTTCCAACTTTTATGTAATTTTGGTTGCTTTTCCCTAAACTTTCTAACCATCTCCTCTTCGAGTTGGAATGGTATCTTAGGTCACTTATTCAACTCCATCTAAAAATGTGAAATTTCAGCAGACAGTACTTTAGAGAGACTGGGTATTGTATTGTTTTTCTCCTAAGGCCATGCAGGCAGACAGCTCCATGTGTACTTTATCAGAAAATGGCAATCATGCCGATGGTTATCATTAGAAGATAATTTATTACAAATCCTTGGAAGGGGAAAGTTAAAGCTGGTGGAGTTGTTGGCATGCAGAGGGTTGACATTCAAAATGCTCCCAGTTAATTTTAGGGGACTGAGATGTGGACAGCTGAGCCCTAAGGGACAGAGGCTCAGCGTTTAGACATGGAAAAACGCAGACTGCCCCACATCCTTTTCTACTACCCTTCCCAAAGGCCATTCATGCTAACCTTGCATTCTGACTGCTTATTTTCATTAAATCACATACATCCATTTGCTTATTGCTCCTCAATCTTCTCCTATCCCTCCCTGTTTACTTTCTTTCATTTACCAATTATCAACACTTGTGTCTTATCACCTGGGTGCTTCTATCTGATTGTTGTTGATGAAAATGCATCATATAACTTAATGCTTTAAAACAAAAACATGGGTTTAGCAAGGGTCAACTACCAAAGAGTTTTGTCATCCTTTCAATAAGTTTTAAAACTGAATAATGAGGGGTATTTATATGTGTGTTAGTGGGCTAGGCATTATGGGGAATCTGAAAACATAATAATAAGTCAATCTTCTGTAGCACATATTTATGTGCCAGGCACCTTTCTAGGAACTTTTACATAAACTTCTTAATCCTTAGGTAGCCATAGAGGAGACTCTATTTCTCCCATTTTATAGATGAGGAATCTGAGGCACAGGAAGGTATAATATGTTTTGATTAGAATCCAGCAGTCTGGCTCCAGAGTCTGTTGTCTAACAGAATATCAGGTAAAGGGGAAAAAAAAAAAAAAAAATGAACCACTACCCTTCCACTTCCATTTTGGATATGTGGTGTTCCTCAGAAGCTCATGTGTGAGACAATGCAAGAATGTTCAGAGGTGAAGTGACAGAATTGTAACACAGTTGGTGGATTAAACCACTGAGATGGATTAACTGGGTGGTAACTGTAGGGTGTGGCTTGAGGAGATAGGTCACTGGGGGTGTGCCTTTGGGGTTTATATTTTGTCCCTGATGAGCAGAGCACTCTTTCTGCCTCCTGGTGGCCATGTCCTGGGCTGCTTTCCTCTGCCATGCCTTATCTTGGTCCCAGAGCAATGGAGTTGGCTATCTATTGACTGAGACTGTAAGCCCCAAATAAACTTTTCTTCTTCTATGTTGCTCTTGTCAGGTCTTTTGGTAACAGGAATGAAAAAAACTAACTAAAATACTTGATTTTCATGTAGCTGGCAATATATGTATATATGTCACATTAACACTCCTAAGTGACTTTTACCTGTGTAAGTGATGAAGAATTCGGGGGGACGCCTACTGGTGCTCAGTGATGATTAGGTGTAGCCTCAGCCCAGGCAGATGCAGCGGGACTATTGAGAGCAAGAACTTATGGTGGAAGCATCTGTTCCTATGTTTTGGACAGGCCAGTCAGCCTGCCCCACCCTGAAGGCCCTACTCAACCCGGGGGCCTCACAAACTCCTTCCTATACTGTCAATCCCAGTGGCACAAAGCAAGTTTCCACATCCAAGGAGAATGCCCTAGTGTGTCCCAATCTCCCTTCCCACCCTGGAGCTGTCCTGGTGCACTGCATCCTCCTTGCCCTGCTATCCTGTGAGGCCTGGCCCAGGGGAAGCCCAGTCTCCCAAGGAAGCTCAGGATCCAGCAGTCCGACAGTCAAGTGGGAAGAGGCAGGACCCCTTGGCCCATGTAACAATGTAAGATGAAGAGAAAAGCTTTTCCTTGACCTAGCTCCAGAAGTTTAAACCCTGAAGACAGCTGCCCTGACATTCTACCTTAGCCAGGAAGGAGGATAATGCTGTGATGCCCCAGTGGGGCCTGTGGCTCCATCTCCCTCATCAGCAGCCTCCCTCCCTGGCCCTCAGTGCCTAAAGGTTTTCATTTTCCTATTTAGCTGGTCTGTGTCCCAAAGGGGCACATTCTACCTATAAGCACCATTAACACACATTGTTAAAGAAAAGGGTTAAGTGTAAAATTAGGAGCCTGACTCCTTTTAACTGGTACACAAAATATAGAAACTGAAAGTATGGACCAAAATGGAAGTACATAGTACATGGAATCCTAAAACTCTTGAGTCTTAAAGAGAGCCTGGCTTTTTGCCGTGACCCTGTTATCTCCTACAGTCTAAGCACATAAGTCTAGATCTGCCCATTTGACAGTTGTACAATGACTTTGAAAAGAAATTTGAGGGTTGAAAATGGATTGTTCATCTCTTATAATTTCTTTCCTTGTTGGAAGGCTGAAGTGATACTTTTTATTCACATTATGCCAACTCCATGTAATGAGAATCAACCTGTTATGGCATTTTCCAGTCTAAGAGGCACTGGAGCTACTCAGTAAATTACTTTCTACCACCACCTAATGGGTGGTGTGTGTGTGTGTGTGTGTGTGTGTGTGTGTATATATATATATATATATATATATGTATTATATATATATATAATATATTCTGAAAGAAAAATGAGTAGATTTGGTATCATTTTAACATCTTAATGGAAAATAGATTTAAGGATAAATATAATAAAGTGAGAAACCTTAAGTTTTTATTGTGCAATATAATGCCTCAAGTTAACAGACTCTTTTTCCTTAAAAAGGCCACAACATTTATTGTCCATTTCCATTTTCAGTTACTAAAAGTTATTTACATATTGTGTGAGGAAAAAGAGACACTGACAAATTAAAGAGCTTTTTGGTGCCTATATATTGATAATCCTATGACACAAGTAACACAATTTTGAAATTTCTTTTGTGGGAGGTTATATTCCCCCATCATTTGGGAAAAGGGACAATCAACATAAATGCTCAGTATAGTTTTACTGTTATAATTTGGGCATTACTAGTCATTTTACATTTTTATAATATTGAGACTTGCATTTTCACTAAAATAATCATAAAGTATAAACATTAATTTTAAAAGGAAAGTTTATGAATAAACAAAGAATGAATATGTCATTAGTAGTTTATCAATTTTCAAATGCTGTAGTCCTCATATCACTTGTATAAAAAAATAATATGCTGAATTTTAGCAATTTTTAATTTTCCCCTTCTATCCAACAGAGAAACTTTCAAAGAAGAAATGTTCCATCAAATAAACATTAATTCACCCATTAATATCTAGTCCCCTTCTTCCTTTTCTTGCTGCAGATAATTGTGAGCTGAGTACACACACACACACACACACACACACACACACACACACCTCTTTTGCTTTATTAGACCAAATATTTTCAATGACATAACTCTGCAACATCCAGTTAAATTACATATGTGAAATCCTTTGATGAAATGATGAATTTTATAGAACATATTTCAAAAATTAGGTTTTCCCTAAGTCCCAAACATCACAACTTCCCAACTTATTATATAAAATGATTATTGCCAATTTTTGGCTAATAAGGTGATAGCAGGATATTCACATTATGAGACTCTCCAACTCAATAATGACAACATAAGAGAAAATCTAGCTAAGGACATAATTTAAAACAACATTTTTCCATATAACTCAACATTTAAAATATAATTATGGAGTCATATTTAAAGATTATTCATGGTTACTCAAATGCTGAATGCTAATGTGATTTAGATAAATGTGTAGTTCAGATTTAAATAAAAGAATATTGAATAAATTATTATTAACTGTTCACACTGCTGGTACAGAATAATTTAAAAACACTTTTGAAAGTGTAACTTACATATGCTTAAAATTAACAGAAAAGTGTTTTCACATTTGGGCAGATATAAAAGCTAAATTTTTTTCAGTATTTTAATAGAAGCTTATTCAAACACATGCTAGAAGTCTTAAAATGAACAAAGAAAGTTTCATTTTTGGATTCTCGGATTATGAAAATCCTATGAATATTCAAAGATTCCTAAAAAACCAAAATGACTAAAAAATGACTATTAAAGTAGATAGGAGAAAGCACAGTTAAAGGTAATATAGTGCTGACAGCGTAAGCCCCTGCTGTTCTACACAGAGCTCCTCAGGAGCACGGATGATCCCATCTAACTTGGTACCCCTAACTTGGCACCCTCTCAGACACTGTGTGACTCCTCTGGCAGGGCTCTGGCAGACACAGGGTCACATTCACTCATGAACAACAGTCACACTCCTGAGTGCATGTCCGCTGTGATGCTTACACATTCCTGTGGGTTCTGAGCTGGTGAAGGCCTTCAGAAAGTTCCTCCCCACCTCCCCACCTCTTTTTCAGTAGGTGTTGTGCCTGGTGACACAAACCTACTTACTATTGTTCTGTGTTACAGGGTTGATTTCTCTTCTCAAGAAATACCAAGTTATAAAATATAAAAATATAGAATTACTCTCCTAGTTTTCATATAATGTCCAAGTGTTACTTAGTATTAACATAGTAATATTCATAAATAATGCAATAACAGTTTTTATACAACAATTACATTTGCAAATATCACAGAGCAGTAACCATGGCAAATGACACTGACATTATTTGTCAGTCCTCTGACTTATTCTTAGACTATTCCACATTCACCTAGTGTTATTATAACTTGTCTTTACTAGTTTTATGAATGGAAAACATCTTCTATTTATAAACTAGGCTAATGTTTGTCTTCCCTACCTCACAGGATTAAGTATTTTTAGGACAAATGTAGTTAAAATTGTTTTGAGGGCTTATTATGCTCCAGGTCCTGTGCTAGATACCAGAGTACACAAAGGAGATATGATCCCTTCCAGTGAATCTAGCAGAGGAGCTAGACAAGTTAACAGTAAACAACTATTATGTCACATAATAAATAGCATTATAGAAACAGACAACTATTGTAAATATAATAAACAGCACAATAGAAAACACATATAAGGTGTCAGAGAAATAGAAACACAGATGAATATAGACAATAATTTCTGTCCAGGGGTAGGAGATGTCAGAACAAGACATGGAGTGTTCTTTTGCTTTGTTTGGGCTGTACTGGGGATTGAACACAGGTAGGCTATACCACTGAGCTACATCTCCAGCCCTTTTTATTTTGAGACAGAGTTTATATAAGTCATGCAGGCTGGCCTCCAAATCGCCATTTTCCTGCCTCAGCCTACAGAGTAGCTGGGATTGCAGGTGTGCACCACCACGCCCAGGGAGAAGGTGGTATCTGGGTCAGAAGTTGGCCAGAAGGACAAGAAGTGGAAGGCCACTCTAAGCAGATAGATGAGTCTGAGTCAGCATGTGCAGAGTGAAGATGTGAGAGGGATCCACACAGTCAGTCAGGACTCCTGAGCCACTCCACCCAAGGAAGTGCGGGAGTCAGGGAGACAGGCTTGGAAATGATAACAAAGGCAGCGACGACCAGGCAGTTTATACTCCCTTTAATTGTGCTCAAAGATCTGGACTTAGTTCTCAGTCAACAGTGAGTTTTCTAAAGCTTTTAGGTAAGATCAGAGTAGTTTTAAGCAAATTCTAGCAAAGGGTGCAGGGAAAAGAAACTAGAAAAAGAAAGTGCTGGTTGGGAAATAAACATAATAGATAAATTAGGAGCCCAATGAGGAAATGGACATGGACAGGAAGGAGAGGACAACTGGGTAGGTGGTGACAAGACTCCCTGGACAGGGAAGACAACATGGAAAGACCTGGGGCTAAGGGTCTAAGGGGGGCTGGCAAGTTGTCAAGGGAAATATTGAGCTTGGTTTGGGCATGTAGCTATTAAGGTGGACTCTCCCAGTAGGTAGTTGAAAATACAAGAGTTAGAAAGAGGACACTCAGGAATAGGTTTATGAGAAGAAAACCAGATCCAGGAGTTCTTTGTCTCTCTTCTTTTTTCTCTCTCTCTCTCTCTCTCTTGAATTGAACCCTGGGGCACTTAACCACTGAGCCACATGCCCAGTTCCTTTTTTTTTTTTTTTTTTTTTTGAGACAGGGTCTCCTTAAGTTGTTGAAGGCCTTGCTAAGTTGCTGAGGCTGACTTTGAACTTGCCATCCCCCTGCCCCAGCCTCCGGAGCTGCTGGGACTACAGACAAGCATGTGCCCCTGCGCCTGGCCATCGCCAGTCCTTAGTCCATAGACAGAGGCTGAAGGTGCAGGCCCTGCACTCAGCACTGCTCCAGTCCACAGCAGTCTCCCCAGGAGCTTTTGCTAAAGGACCAAATAAAGGTGTTGGAGAGAATCCACACAGCATAGACAACAAAACAGCAAAGGGATAGGATAAGACAACAGGGGACACTAACAGCATCTAGGGACAGAAAAGGAAGCTGGGTCTGTTTACAAACTGTAGATCTGAAATCTTGGGGATTTTTGTTTGTTTCATTCTTTCAAACCAGGGCTGAGGAGTGGTCCTCACTGTTTCCTAGGGTGACTCGAATTCCTGGGCTCAGGCAATCTTGCCTCAGCTTCCTGATTCCTGAGTAGCTGGGACTACAGGCGCATACCACCATGTCTGGTTTTATTTTTAAATATAAGATTTCAAAGTTGTTTCCAACATACAAGTCACTTTTTAAGTAGAAATAATTTTGCAAAGAAGGTAGTAACAAAATTGCCTCAAAGTTTGATAATATTTTAACTTTTAAATGATAATTCTTTATCAACTAGTAATTGATTGGCTCAGAGATCAGAAAATAAATTATTAATAAGTCAAATTTCTAAGATCCAAAACATATATCTGAATTATATTTGCAAACTACCAATACCAGCGAACTGTCAAAATGACAGTTTAATTTCTCCAATTTTAATTTCATCAGTTATCCACAAATTATGATATTTTAGAAAAGTCATTATACAATACACTTATGACTTTCCCAAGTGTAATTATAAAAAGTAAAAAGACATTATTAAAAGTGAGGAAAGATAACAGAAAGCAGTCAAAATGAACTTGTGCCTGTATATACACACATTTGCTTATATGAATTACTCACTTTGATCTGCAGATGCCCTCTAAAATAAAAAATATTTTAACCAAATTAAAGATTTACTAAAATCCATATTAATGAACGCAGTCACCAATTTTTGTTTCAATAAAATTTTCACTGATTTATATGCTAAAATCAAGGTAAGACATACTGGATACTTTGCTACAGATTCCAGCCATCCCCTTCATATTTAAGCCAGC
Organism: Tamias sibiricus; assembly: GCA_025594165.1. Taxonomy (NCBI): domain Eukaryota; kingdom Metazoa; phylum Chordata; class Mammalia; order Rodentia; family Sciuridae; genus Tamias; species Tamias sibiricus. The sequence goes on from CM046671.1 coordinate 27,846,940, forward strand.
ATTACCTACAGTTTTATAATAATAAAAATCACTTCAGTGCAAAGGAAAGTGAATTAAATATCCTATCACTGAGACTAAACTCCAGAGGAATGTCTATTTAATGCTCTTAAAGTAGGAGATGTGTTGGCTTAAACCTCTGTATCTTTAATGCAATCATATTGCCAAATGATGAGCAAAACTAAAGGGCCAATTCATTATAAAATTCAATACTTGGACCATCAAACTCTTTAGCACTTAATAAGCAATTAATATTTGTCAATGAAGAAGGTTTTGGTAACACAAGGTGAAAAATCAATAACTCACTTGTTGCCCTCGCTACCCCTGAGGGCTGTCCAAGTAACTACAGCCCTTAAAGGGAGACCACTGCTTTGATACTTGAACTTAAGTTCTCTCCCAGCAGCCAGGATTCCTGTGAGGTTGTCTGCTTGCTTACAGCTCAAAATGCACTTTGCTGATGTGTGTGTGGCCCACAGATGTGTGACTTAAAGAATATTTCATGCCTTGCTACAGATACTGTTAAAGGCAAAGTTTAACACTATGCCTGCTAGTTTTATTCACTTTGGGGACAAAATTGACAAAACTCAATAAAAAGCTATCCATTTAACATAATGTTTCCCTTTTAGGAGTAAGTGTATGAAGAAGGCAGTCTGGATATACTTCTGAAGGCTTAATAGATTACACATATGAAATTAGCATTGATAAAAATAATTTGTAGCAGAAGCATGAATTTTATTTAATTTTTTTTTCTTTGAAAAAAATACAGGAAAAAAACACAAGAAAGTAAACTAAAAATTATCTGTATTCCTACCCACTGTTTTTGAAGTACCTATAATAAAACTGACTGGTTCATATCCTTCCAAACTTTCTATTAGCTTGTCTTTGAAATCACAAGGTTTATCAGTTTTTCTAGAATGAACAATTTTTTATTCCTCTGCACTATTTTACTTTTTTTGTAAAACTACATCGTTTGTTCTGAGACAAGATTCACAGTTGTCAGATCATTTTAAATGTTAAAATGAAAACTCTAACATTACCACAGTAAGTGTAACGTCACGTGGTGAATGGATATCTCTCCCCAAACTATGCTTTAGAAAACATCATTTAACACATATTAAGTTGCTTTTATAGCTTAGAAAAGATAGAGATTAATCATTTATATAAAATAATAAAGAGCGGTGCTCTTTTTAAAAACAACTGTTCTTTCATAAGAAAATACAGCTCTACTTTAAAAGTAAGAATACAACAGATAGTTTTACTTTAAATACTTTAAGCACAAGAAATCCTTCTATTTGTAGTTCTGTGTATGGATTATGTCACTCCTTTCCCTTTCATATGCAGTTTGGTAAATTTTCTTTTTAAATCATGCCACTGGGGATATTTTACCTGTAGTATGTCTCAGGGTTTCTACAGAAGCAGGCACCAAGTCTAAGAGGGCCTAAAGTTTCAAATTCAGTTGTTTGGAACTCGGAACACATTTATCCACAGAAACAATGTCACATATAGTAGTTAGATTTCTAGGCCAGTTTCCAAAAGTCTATAGAATTCTTAATGTCTGAGAATTTATTGTGCCTGTTCAATCTCCTAAGCACCATTTGTAACAGGTTCAATGGAAAAAAGCACTTCAAGGTCCAAGTCAGATGCCAGAATTTAATAATCTTTTGTAGGCACCAGAAACTTCTAATACCTCTAGATATACAGAGGTATCTTGGCGTGTTATAGGCTAGTGGGAGTCTGTGTGGCATGTCACAGAAAAGGGTGGGATTAACAGTCTTGACAGCAGTCCCATCACCAGATTCTCCCAAAGTTCTAGACTACAGTCAGGGAGACGCTTGCTCACTTACCTCCCTAAACACATGCCTCAGGTAGAAATTGAATTATGGCATTATCTGAAAAGGCCAGTAGGAAGCTTTGCTGATTTTCTGGACATGAATGACTATGTGGGGTAAGGAGTATGTGCGCACACATGTATGTGTTGGGGTAAAGTGAGGGACAGCGAAACTAGAAGAGCATTCCAGGCAGAGAGTGTAATATAATCAAAGGCCCAGAGGAAAGAGAGCATGTAAGTTGTCAGAAAAACTAAAAACCCTCCAGAATGGTAAGGATTTATGGTCAAGGGATGAAGTGGTGAGACATAAGGGTGGGTGGCATTATCAGGCTGAAGACAGACCAGGAGGGGCTTTGTTCAGTGAATGCAGGTTCACTGTGAAGCCGTAGTGTGAGAGGAACCCTTAAACCCAGCAAGGATAATATTAAAAAAAAAAAAAAAAAAAAATTTACGAAAGACATGTGTGAAACAAACTACCTTATTTTCCATATGATTTAACTTTTAAGATATAGTTATTTAATACCAGATTAATAATTAAAACATTTTCTGTATTTATGGAGATTTTAAAAACTGGTTTTGGTCATTTATATTAGGTAAATGTGGTTTACTTTTGAATAGAAATGGTGAATAAATCATTCTCTCTGAATAATTACAGAGTACTTAAAAAGGTGCTAACAAGTATGCTTAAAGTTTGTGAAAATATTTTCTTTTAACTTGGGGAGAAAAAGCAAAATGTTCTCTCTGCATTTTTAGTATATACTCTATATTTCAAACATACAGAAATCTTGGCTTGTTCTGAGGGTGTAGTTAGTTGCAGAGTGTGGCTTAGTATGAATGAGGCCCTGGGTTCCATCCCCAGCACACAAGGAAAAAAATCTCAAATGAAATATATAGAAGTTTTAAAAATAAAAATAGTTTTGTTTTGGAATACTTAGGTTCTAAAAGTTCTTATAAATATTAAACACTGAAGAACCCCAAAACACATACGGGCTAATTACTGAAGTTCATCCATTGTTCAAGCTTGGCTCCTGTGAGCACTATAATAAATCTATACAAATTCAACTCACAAATGTCTCATACATTTATACTTTCTTTGATTTCTCATCAATTTTCAACAACAAGATGTAATTACAGTAAAAATGTAAATGTCTTACTTACATAAATAATATACACAATTAATGACTGTTTTTTTTTTTTTGAAAGGCCTCTTTGCACTAATTATTAGAACTGTTTAGAATGTGAATTGCATGACTTCTGATGGCTGCACATTCAAGGACAACAGTGAATGACCTTGAACAGCAGTGTATAAAAATACATTTATCACTGAAATGGCATGCTGGCTGCCAGTCAATATATGCCTCTCATTTGTTAGGAGGTTCTCCTGCTGGGATTCCCTCATTACAATTTGCTTTTACTTCCTGGGCAAATGACAACTAGAAAATGAGGCAGCTTCTTTCTTGACCAAACTTAATCCAGAAAAAAATGAGATGACAGCTGCAGCTATTCAAATGTTACAGAACATTTTACACGTTTGTAAAAAGCATGATTATATATTCTAAATATTATATCACTAAATGTGACAGCCAATAAGTTACCTCACCTTAGTCTATTAATGGGAAGAAATACTTCAGAAACAATATTTTTTGCATATGACTTCTATGTCCCATTTAATCTATTTTTCTAATTCAACAATTGTGCTTTAGGATGCAGATAAATACTCGATTTAGAGACACACTGTAGAACATGCTCTTGGATGCTCTTTTCTAAGAACAAAGTATACAGCTTAAGTTGATATGGAAAAAACTGCCTCCTGTACTGTATTTTTATGATAATTAATTAGTCTCAAAACACAGTTTACACTTTTCTAGGAGGCAGAAATAGATACATTTACTTAATTTACTCTTATTATAGATACACTGCTATCTATAAAGAAAACTCTAGTACATCATTACAAGAGCTGTGAAATTATCACAAAATATTTAAAAATTTAATTTAAAAAATATAGATAATAGAGAGCACCATAGGAGGGGAAAGACAGAAGCAATGAAACCCCAAAGAATAACAATAATGTATAGAAATAAACTCCAAATAATGACTCGTCCAATAATAGATATTGTCTTTTCTTTACTTAATATGTCTAAACAATTTCTGTTCCAGTGTAAATGGATCTGGTTTTCTAGTTAGGGTTCTATTTGGGATTCTGTGTCTAGAAGAATGTTATTATTTATTAGCAAGGAAACAGGTTGAAATATAGGTTAGTGGATGAATACAAACAGAAAGCTAAGTTTAATAAGCCAGAGACAAAAAATTATATACTGTATGATTCTACTTTTATAAAATTCTAAATAAGGCAAAACCTCTGTGCCAGAAAAATCAGTTGCCAGGGGCACGGAACTAATGACAAAGGGGCAGAAGGGTGACTTTAGGAGTGATGGATATATTTGGATCCTGACTTGTCTTGGCCATGGTGACATGACTACACATTTGCTTATTATTCATATGACTACGCACTTATAAACAGCGAGTTTATTATTATATGACACTGTGCCTCATTAAAGCAGTTACAAATATGTATGTATAGAAAAACAGATATATTAGACAGAGCGAGTTGTGAGATGCTTTGTTGCTACTGCCTGGAAGCACTGAGAAAAAGGCTGTTTCCTGGGATGCCTCTCGAGTTTTCATCAGGTCTCTGTGGAGAGTACTCCCACAATGTCCCTAGGGGAACCTCAACCACAACCCACCATTTCTCAGCAAGGGCACCTTTCCTGTAAGTCAGCTGGAAGCATTCTCTTCCTTGAATTCTGGTTCATCAGTCTCTAGTAGATTTGTGTCTGCCACAAGTCACAGTTCTTCCTTTTTAACATGAGCTGTGCATTTTTGCTCAATATATAATACTGGCTATCATTCAGAATTGCCTGTCTAAACCATTCTTGAATTATATTTTCAAGCCCTAAACCTCAAGTTACATCTTATTATCCAGTAGATTTGTATTCGATTCAAAAGGTAAAGATCTAAAAATAGGTTTTAAAAATTTCAGAATCTACAAATATAAACTTCTATGCATTATAGACTAGAAATTTATTAAGATCTATATTTAATAAACAGCACAGTGCTTGAACAATCAAGTTTTTATATGAAGAAAATTTTAAGACATTTCCCAGAACAACAAAAAATATTAAACTCACAAACTTCAAGCGGGTGTTGAGGAACACTTCTAAAAGGTTCTTCCTTGCCATTGGGAGCTCGTGAGTACAGATAGTTAAATAGCTGCTATTAGCTTACCAACCTCCAACAAGCTAATCTTCTTCTAAAAAGGAAGATTACAAAACCACTAAAAAACCAAATGAGTAGGTCCCAGTAGGAAAAATAAATCTGTCTATAGAAGAATATGGTACATACAATTAAAGCAGTACCTGATAAAGGGGCATAGAAACAAAAAATGATATTAAATGAAGGAAGAGAAAAAAATTAATATTTTTGTTTCCTTCTTCACGAACACCTTCCTTATTAAGAAACATAGGAAATGAAATCACACAGATCAGTGAAATCATTAAAAAAAAACAGCAGGAGAACTATTCGTTAAGGCTTCTCTTCTTGGTCATTGAATTAATTTTGTTTTATGACAGGCCTTTAAAAATGTAAATGTAGTTCTAGTTAATTAAATACAAATACTAATGAATCTCCTTAAAACAACTTTATGAAGAAAAGGATTTTATCATCAAGATTTTAGTCTCCTGACATTCTCTCTAAGTGCTTCCATACCATATCTCCTAATACAGGATCAAGTGTGAAGATACAACCAGTCCTTCCTCCAGACCACTCCAGGAGCAGGAAGTCTGGGTCTGCTAGCAGCTACAGCATATTGCAGGTCCAGAAGGGAGGAATTTGCCATAGAGAATTCTGCCTCAAGTGCAGGTGATGTAGAGGGAATTTAGCCAAGCGGAGAGAGAAGCTTACAGGGGCCAGAAAACAGAGACCCCTTCTGTTCAGAGAACTGCCTTGGCAAGGCAATGGCAGGACTGTTGTGTGGGGAGGGCTTCTGCCAGTCCTGCTTCTGCCCTACCAGGTGGTTATCTGTACTTCTCTATTTTTTTTTTTTTTGCCATCCTTCCTTCTGTCCCTCCGGTACTGTGGAATTTATTGTATAAGATGATAGTACAAGAGCATTAAATGTTCCTCATTAGTCTTGGTTATCTCTCCTTGATTGTTTTCTCTACCATAATGTATCTGTATCTCCTCTTGGCTGTCAACACAAAGAAAATCTTCCCTTGATAAGTTTTTCCTCCCTTGGTATACATCATTTTTCTCAACATTTTTTCATTTTCTAAGCCACTTTTTCTGAGCATCTTTCAAGGACTTGGATGGCCCAGACTAAGTCAGGGCTGACCCCATGGAGAGAGGTGGAAAAAGTTTCTACTTCCCTTTTCTGTTATTTTAGTCACCCAGGAATAAATGTCTTAAACAAAGAATTCTGTGGGTTTCTCTTTCTGCCCAATTGAAACTTAATAACCCATCATCACCATTTCACACATATTCTTTCCTAATGCTTATTCATTACTAAATATTTATTTCTAATCTATCTATCCAACAAATGCTTTTCTATATCTTTTGCATTAAAAAATCCCCTCATAAAGCTAAATTCTTCACTAGGTTTCTTCTAATACATATAAATCAAGGACTTTGGATAGATTTTGAGGAACATGGAAGAACTTGGAAATCTGCTATTATTTGCTATGAAATCTCACTTGATATTGTTAGGATTCTGGCTCACTGACATTCTCTGCAAAATTCTTTGTACTGTGCTTTCCAGTATAACTCTATGAATATTCTCATAATTCTGACTTCTTCATGCAGAGGTCATCTCCAGATACTGGAAATCATGAGATAAATTATCCCTTCTCTATGACATATTATTCATACTGGTAGTTGGGAAATTATTGCTAAGAGGTTATTTTTTTCCCCAGCTACTAAGTGCTGTAATATACTATCAAGAACATGGAACAATAAAAAATAAGGTCTGCCATTTCTCAAATATTCAATACTTCTAAATTTAAAAAGCATTTTTCTCATTTTAAGTAGAACACTCTCTTTATTGTAAATGATCATGCAAATCCACAGAAAATATTATTCCTTAATAAAGAATGATGTCTGCCTTTCTTTCTTTTTTTTTTTTTTTTTAGGTACCAGGGATTGAACCCAAGGGGTGTTCAACCCCTGAGCCACATCCCCACCTGTTTTTTATTTTTTATTTTGAGACAAGGCTTTATTGAGTTGCTGAGGCTGGCTTTGAACTTGCAATTCTCCTGCCTCAGCCTTCTGAGTTGCTGGCAAGTTGCTGGCACTACCCTGGCAAGGTCTTTCTATTTATACAATTTAGTAAATTTTATTTATTAGTGACTTGCATTTGTATAATGACATTTTACAAAGATTTTCACAGTTATTGCATGCATCATTTGATGACTGACTCACTTAACAGAACTCTATGTGGGAGGCACTATAAATAGCAAGCAGCACAGTAAAAACTATGAAACTTAAATGACTAATTCAAAGTCACTAAAGCCATTGGTTTTGAGTCGGCTGATAGAATTCAACTTTTTCCTGTAGATCATTTTGTTTCATATAAGTATACACCTACTTCCATGTTTTAGGATGGTCTTCTATCCAATTTTATTTAACAGAATCCATTAAAAACCCACACATGCCTACAACTGCAGTGTTAAATATGCATGCAGAGATATGGCAACAATTGACTTTCCTCAGTGAGAGTTCCAGGGAAAAGCACAATTCCCAAGGGAACTGCACTGAAATCCCATCTCTCACAGGTCCTTGTGGGGAGGAAGGGACACAAAATTCAGGATACCTAAGTCTTCACTGCTCACACCTGGGGGCTTTGACATCACACCTCTTTTGAGAAATGACCATAGCACTCTCCTGTCACGTTTTAGAAGATTCAGGATGCTCAAAGGTACCTCTGACTTTGCATCACTCCTTTGTTTTGTTTTCCACAGAATGTAAGGAAAGCAACACAGTATGAAAGGGGACTTTTGCCCTGCTCTTCATCTTTTCTGACTAGATTAACAGGAAAAGGGCCCTGTAAGACTAGAACCAGGAGGAAGGTAAGTTGCAAACACAGTCGCACATGTACTTATTATTTAATTAGGGGACACAAGATCAAATGAAATAACAAGCAAACAAGAAGGAAGGTTGATTTCCTTCCCCAACTCTCCTAGCTAGTGCTATAAACATGTCAAGGCCCACTGTTCTCAGGAGCTAGTGGATCATCTGCTGATAGTTTAAGTAATTTATTCATCTTTCTTCTAAAAAAGTAGATTAACCTAGAGATTAATCTAAGTGTCAAAACACATCCCAAGATGAATTAAATAAGAAATTTTTTTTAATAAGGAGTAGAATGATTTTTAAAGACTTGCTTACATTTGTTTGCTTGTAAGAAGTCCTCAATAAGCAGCTTTTCTCTGCCTCTCTTTGGTTGGCAAGGTCTGTCCACAACGAAATAGAACACCCTTTGGACAATTCCACACCACTCCTTATTTCACTTTGCCAGGAAACAACACACAGATATTTATAATAAAAACACATTGTTAGTGTAACTTCTGGCTTTAGTCATTAATACCCAACCTTACAAGTCTAATAGCAAGTGCCCCCCAGATCTGACCCTTGGGGAAATTCAAGAATGGATGTTGTCTTTCCAGCAAATACTTCGGCTTTGCCTCAGATGTTTACAAGTGTGATAAACATTTATTCTTTTTCTATATCTGCCACTACTGTGAGGTTATTGATCAAATCATACTTGAAAACACTCTGCCAGAGACCATGGAGAAGGATATATGTTGTTTCTGAAAAGTAATTGCTTCCTTTCCTCTCAACAATTCATTGCTTATCCAGGTTTGTTTTAAATTTGATTTTTTTCTTTCTTTTTTATTTTTTAGGTCAATGCAAGTCACAATTACTTATAAAATGCTCAGGAAACTAAAGATTTAAATTTTACAACTTTTGCTAACATTAAGCTCATGTGACATTCTTTCTGGTAAAAAAAAAAAAATTGTTATTGTTATTCTTTTGGCATTAAATCTGGCAAAGACCGAATTTCTTTTCTTTTAGTATACTTGCAGGCAAATTCTATAGAGTATCACATACTCTTTTCTACTTCTCAAGAGAAATATTAGAGAAGTCTTAATTTAAAAACTTATCTGACCATTACCAGCTAAAAACAATAAGGAAAATTTACAGCAAGATGGCGAACACCCTGCTGCTTGCAGGAGACCTGACCTCAAGCCTCACTGTGCACAGGCTGCACAGCTGAAGGAAGAAGGGAGTCAGGCTCTCCTGTCACCTCCCTTCCAGTCTGGGCATTCCTAAGTCCTTTGGGGTTCTCCTCCCTACTGAACCAACTGATTCAAAGTTGAAGGGAAAATAAATTTTTGCCATGGCATCATTCAATTCTACATTGTTTACCTTTTTTTTTTTTTGTGGGGGAGAGGGAATACCAGGGACTGAACATAGGGGCACTTGACCCTTCAGCCACATTCCCCAGCCCATAATTTCCTAATCTAACAACCGGCCTATTTTATTTGTATCCTACCTTATATTGTCTTGGGTGCATCTAATTGTCAAAACTGCTAAGATTTTATATTTCCATATTAAGGAATTTAATCTGGTAAATATGGTTATAGCCATTTTAATTTTCTTTCTGAAAATTTAATTTTGAAATGTTTTCAGTAATGTATGAGCCATAAAAAAAATCTTTGAAAGGCCCAGCATCTGGGAGAAGCCCTTATTTCTTCTCTTTGTAACTAAATGCACGAAAGATAACTGTGTTCATATGCTCTCATTTTTTTTTTTTTTTTTTTGTTAAAGTTATCTTGGGAAAAAAAAAAAAAGAGCATGTTCAGCCCTGGCCCTTCATGCAGAGTAGACGCTTGGCCCCAGCTCCTCACAAGCAGAAACACTCAATCAATTTGCATTATGGGAATTATCTTATACATGGCTGAATGAATGAGGTGGGAAGGAATCACAGTGAGCTTCCTATTAAATACATCTGGCCACACTTTAAAAAGTGGGACGTGCTGACGCTCCAGCCCCTTTGGCAGTCCACTCCAATTATTGCTCCATTTTTTCACGTTAAGATCATTAAGCCTTAAAAGCAGCAAGTGGCCCAGCTACCAAATAAATACACACTAATTCTAACTGCCTGCTCTGCGAAGCCGAGTCCACATGTGTGACATATTGGACAGAATACCTTTTCACTTGCAGATCCAGTTCTAGCTCCATAACTGCGCTTGGCAAGGCAACCGCAGGCATGTGAACAGGGCACCCAGTTCCTGGCTCAACCTGGGCATCCAGTTCAGGCAGGAGGTGCAGTGGGGTGGGACACCAGAGACTAGGACCAGTCCTCGTGAAATCCCAGGTGTAACACTCTCTGGTATAAAGCACTATATTTTAGGAGTTTGAGGTGAATGGTTGAAGGTGGAGGATAAAAGAAGAGAAACCTATGAGTTCAGAAAGAAGTGAGTATGGTTAAAAACGAAACAAATATGGACATAACTCGGAAGAAAGCTGTGATTTCAAATAGTCTCAGTAGTGCTAACTATAGATAGCATGAGTCATGCTTGAAATATACTTTTTAAATGGATGGTAGATCTAGTTCCAGTACTATGTGGTTCTGGCTACCAGTTAATTCCCTATCCCTGAAGCAGGGGCTATACATTTTGCAATCATTTCTATCATATTTAAATAAAATTGCAAATTTCATAACCTTAAACTAATTTTTTGCCTGGAACTCAGGGAGCAACCATTTTGAAAAGGAACTCCTTCTCTGGATTCAGGCACAAGCGTGTTTCTGAGAAATTGGCACAATTTTACCAGGAGCAGATTTGTTCAAGTCTCCTTCCATCTTCATTTACCCTAAAACTACAGGCAGATATGCCAGTCGTGGCCTTCAGAATCTAGCCCTGAGATTTATACCAGGCTCAGAAAATACAGAAGTGTGAATTTCAAAAGAAAGTTATTTTGTCACCCAAATTCTAGCTTCAATTATTCCAACACAACAGATATTTGATGAGTAGCTAAAAGGAACCTAAACCGTTTTAACAATTTAAACAACACTTTGAGATTTGATTCACCTGAGAAATGTATCACTGGTCCCTAAAATACTCACTGAATGTATGAACAAATTGCAGCCACCTCCTAGAAGCTTAACATGATCCAGCTTGTGTTGAGTGATGAAATCCCTTTCCTTGATGTGAAGCCTACAACTTGGTGGATGCTAGAATGAATGAAGAGAGGCTACGCTTTCTAGGGTTTGGAAGACTTGCAAACAAAACATGCAGTCAGGCGTCCTAAAGTTCATATTTAAAATTATTCGGGGAAGACACAAAAAAGGAAAACATTACCAGGATGTAAGTAAACAAATTCCTGCTCTTAAGAACATAAGAAATCACACTGAATGGTCAAAAATTAATAAAGTGTTGAAAAAGAAGAAACTCTGAAATGCCATAAGTATATTGAAACCCATACATTTCTAAGGATTTCCATTTATTTCTATAGAGGCACATGCACAGTACCCTGAAAATGTCTCTTTAAATAGTAACAAGCAGTCATGTTTGTTCCATTTTAATCAACAACACAAAGTCCGCAGCACACCAGCAAGGAAGAGTCTGGCTCCCCAAGCACTCGCCATACAATTGATTGACAACAATTTATTTGCCTCATTCCTGCCAGATATGTATCCAGTAATCTGAAGATTATCCTGGGAGATAACTGATCACTTTACAGGAAGATACCAGTCCTGTGAAAGGGTTTCCTATAAATTAGGGTGAACAGGGAAAACACCACCCCCCATCCCGCCCTCCTCCCTAGACAAAAGCTCCTTCTGACAGGCTGAACAAACAAAAGTGCTTCACTAACACATTTAAAAAGGAGCATTTACAGAGTTAAAAGCTAAAAAGGCCTATCCAGGGAGACTGAGGTAAATTAGATACATTTCTACATTTCTTGTGATACAAATTCAATTTTTTAAGAGCCTTTACCCTAGACACGACGTCACACTTTTTACGATAATAAAAATTTAAAATCACAGTCCAAGATGATGTGGCTTCAGAGTGGTCAGCAACTTTACTATTTTTCCAGGCAGCCTCATCTCATGATAGCAAATGGCTTCATGCCAACAGAAAATAAAAGAAAAAAAATTAAATTGATTACCATGTCAACCTTAGCATTCATACGCCAAATCATTTTTGAGAAAAGCGAAGTTTGAAGTAGAAACTTGATAAAAACTGTTTTCTTTTCTAAATTCCAAATTCTTGCTATCAAATATTTTATCTATCTATCTTTGGTACCAGAAATTGAACCCAGGGATGTTTAACCACTGAGCCACATTCCTAGCTGTTTTCTGTTTTGTTTTGAGGTAGGGTCTTGCTAAGTTGCTCAGGGCCTTGCTAAGCTGCAGAGGCTGGTTTTGAACTTGTGATCCTCCTGCCTCAGCCTCCCCAGCTGCTGGGATCACAGGTGTGAGCCATCAAATATCCAAATCACGGAACAGGACTGGAGAAGACGGTGCAGCAAGGGGAAAGTCTGTTCTGTCTTGTCGTTGTGTGATTGTTTGCATTACATGATGCCAAATAATTATTATCTATCACTGGGAATAATTCTCTATTACCATCTATGTGTCATTAGGCCCTTACCTTAAACTTTTAATTCATACTCCTATTTAGGAGCTAAGACTTTTTCAGAGTTTACTACGAGTATGCTTAAAATCCTCAGAAATGTACTATTTTTCTACTTTTAAACAAAATTCAAATTTTATTTTTTATTTTAAAATCAGCATAAGAATGTCACTCCTTTGGGAATAATCTCTGTGTGTAAAGTCCCCATGCAATTCCACATCTGTCTTAACCCTATAATTTTTTAGATACCTTAGTTTTTGAAGAGACATTCTACAAAGACAACTTTATATTCTAGTTTCTTTCTACAGACAGATTCTAATTTTTACAATGCAGAGTTGTTGTGTGCTATTGCTAGTTCCACAAAGAAAGCAGACACCCCCACCTTCCCAGGTCCAAAGCATTCACATTAATGCATTTTGCTGCTGACATGTTAGCTTGGAATGGATTGTGAGGCTGACAGAGTGATTACAGAAGACCAGCTGTCTTAATTAAGATAGGTAAGGAAAAAGGAAGTTGTTATTTGATTAGCAAATTATTCTTTTTCATTATGAGTGCTTTATAAAATTAAACAACATGAGCTTGAGGTTACATTACACTGAGCAGGCCTCATATTTTCAATTTTAATTTGTTAATATGATTAATTAGAAGAAGAAATGGAAAATGTTAAAAATTGAACAAAATATATTTTTTTAACAAAAAGGATAGTATTTTTAGAAGGCATGGATAGTTTAAACATTTCATTAATTATACACAAACTCATAATAAAAATTTAACTTACATATACGATTCCTATCTCTGCTAATAATTTGTTCTTCTTGAGATCTCAGGAATAACATTCTAAAGCAGGGCATTGTGTTCACATTTTAAATAACACCTTGTGCTGTTGCTAGTAATCCACATCAAATAAAGGCATAAGTTAGTGAGAGTTGAGCAGAGAACAGATTCTTTTTCCTTTCCACCTAATAATTACTTTTGCTTCTATCCATACCTATGCAGTGCCCAGAGGGCCAGTGTGGCCCACATAATGTCTAAATTTTTTACAGTTTTCTCACCAGACCTAGTCGGGTAGGCCTGCTCCAGGCCAGTTTGCTAGGTTCCTGGCCCTCTTCAAGGTCAGTCCAAATCTCATCTGACTAGTTTCTCCCAAACCATGTATAAAATGCAGGAGGTGGGACAGGGTGACATGTGAAAAGTGCTGCAGTCTTCCTGTGTTCCATCCACAGCTGAGAAAGTCAGGTGCCCTGATTTTCATCTCAGGAGAAAGGAGGTAAGCAACTGGATATGAATGGGAACTGACTGCAATAAGAATCCATGTAATACCCAACAACAGAGTTTGGTGTACTAGTAAAGTACTAAGTGATTGTTGGGTTTAGGAACAAGTGAGGACAGTAGTTAGGTAAAAGAGACAGGATATGAGAGGAGGAAATAGAATGTGCAAAGGTCCAGGGGTGAGAGAAGAATGCGCACAGGTCCAGGAGTGAGAGAGAAAAGCTGAGACTGGAATAAAAAAGGAAACTCAGTCAATGTGGCCTGAGCACAGAGATGCAGGTAGAGATGAGGCCAGAGCAATAAATAGGAGGTTAAGGTAGAAAACTATGGCATCAGTAAATTTCATTAGATTTAAGTGCTGTCAGTAATGAAATCAGCACATACATTAATCCAGTATTTATGTATTTGCACTTTAAAATTACATAAATTTTCAAAATGTACAAAAGTAGACAGAAGAGCATGAATAACCTCTATATACTTTTTATTTACCTAGTTTTGATAATTATCAAAGTATAATTAATTTTGCTCCATCCAGACCCATCTTTTGTTTTGAAGAAAATATCAGAAATTATATGATCTCATCTACAGACATTTGCTTTTAAAATAACTTCCTACTATTCTGTGTTGGGGAGGAGGTAAGCTTTAAAATTAAGTGTGGAGGTGCTGAGTGTGGTCGTCTTCACTGAGGATCTACAAAAGCACGAGGACTTCCCAGTGGGCACTGGCCCACAGCTGAGCACTTCTGGTTCTCTCGGTGCCACAAGCACAGGAGAAAAGATGCTGTCCCTCTAGATGGCAATGGGAGCAGCTTCCACAGTCACCGTCACAACTGTGCTTCAAACACAGTGTGGCTCACTTGCCACACTGGTGATGCATTTCTGTGCTGAAAGGTGACTCCTGGGGTCTTGAGCTCACAGCCCTTTGCTTCCACAGAGTCAATACAAGTTATATGCTATCATATACTGGAAATTCTGTCCACAGTCTTCTGTCTAGGTAGCCTAATGTTATTAAAAATGAAATTAATGCAAAGTCAAAATAGCACAGATGAGTCATAAGTTTTAAAAAAAATGTTTACGTTCCATTTACAGAAAGACATTAGTTTTACATGGTCTGGTTGGCTCATTTAGAGGACACTATGGACTGGGCTGTACTAAGTATTTTAGCTTAAAATCAAAAACTATTTTAACAATGAATAAACCAACCACATAAGTGACAAAAGCTAGGTATAGCAACAGAGCCTTCAAGGCTTAAATAACCTTCTGGACCTTTTCAAAGTAGGGAGCTATACCTATAAGAATGAAGAGCAGCCGGGGCACTATACTTTTTTCAAAAAACCAATATGTTCTCCCTATTAGAAAATAAGACTGCATGGAGTGACCGAGTATTATAAGTTGTTTAATAAACAAACATCAAAAGCCACAGAATTTTGGGTTGATGATAATTCTTCCTAAACCAATGTGATTCATTTTGCCAAGCAAGTTACTATTTTAATTTCATAACTACACTAATAGTTTCAGCATACAACATATACCTAACTACTTCTACAGGAACTTCTGAAAAATTGAATATGAAATAAAGACACAATGGTGGAAGTTCCTTCTGCTAAGGAGAATTTTAAGTTGTTATAAAGTTGACAGACTTTTTCAGATATTATTTGAACATCAAAAGATAAAATCATAAAATGAACTAATTGTTTTGGGAGATATTATTTTAAGCCACAAAGTCATTCATTTCTCAGTAATCTTACAAGAGGAGTTTTTTTTTTTTTTTTTTTGTGGTACCAGGATTGAACTCAGGGGCACTCAAGCACTGGGCCACATCCCCAGCCCTTTTTTGTATTTTATTTAGAGACAGGGTCTCACGGAGTTGCTAAGTGCCTCGCCATTGCTGAGGTTGGCTTTGAACTCATGATCCTCCTGCCTCAGCCTCTCAAAGTGCTGGGATTACAGGTGTGCGCCACCACGCCCGGCTAGAGGAGTTTTTAAAAAATTGACTTGCAAGGATTTATTTTTTACAACTATGCTATTCGATATGTCAGTCACTAATTATATATGGCTACTTAATGTAAATTCATTAAGATTAAGTACACTAAAATATTCGTCCCTCAGGCTCACTAGCTACATGTGGCTAGAGAATACCATACAGGACAGCAAACAACAAAACACTGTCATCTTTACCAACAGTTCTAGAATATAGTATTGCTATAGAAGACATAGTGAATTTCATGCAGAGGACATTCAAAAGCTGGTTGTGATTTTCTATTTGGTTTTAAGTTGCTTAAACAGCAGCAGCAAAAGCAGCAACAACAACAACAATAACACACACACTCCTGAGCTGTGTGTCATCTAAAGGAGGTTTCTTCTTCTATGAACAGTTAGGCCAAAATTACTGTACGTAATCAAATTTTCCCTTAAAATATCAAATTAAAGCCAACACAGAAAATACAAATTACTCTTTCCTGAAATATTAATTCACAAAGAATCTAAACTAAAAATAAAAAGTTAAAAAACTAGCATCCTTACCCTCATACTCTCTTCACCTTTGACAGTTACAAATGTTCTGAAGAATTTCCCCCAAAATATGATTAATATTTGCTACAGAACTTTCAAACTATTTGTTAACATCACTTGCACATGCATGTTTCTTATGAGTTCATGGGAACGCCTAATTTTTTGCCACCCATTAGAATGGGTCTGTTAACTGCTGCAAAATTGTATTAGCAAAAAATATATTTGCCTTCCATCAGGCCCATGTTCTGCAGAAGCTTAGCCTTTTAAAAGAAGTTTATGTTTTTCAAAGTTGCACTTGCAAGTTCAACTGATACCATTTAAACAATAAAATAAAAGCTTATAGATTCAAACTTTAGTTTATAAAGAGAAGGTGAGCAAGGAAATGTCAATTTCCCCTCAACTTGAGTGGTGTGTGCATGCAGCAATGGTATCAATGAGCAGCGACGTGGCATGTTTATCATGAGATAATCACACCCCCAGAGGTTTAGAAGCACTCAGCTGAACCTTGTGCCTCACAACACACTTGGGGTGTCATTATCTCATGATAACCATACTCCCTGTCAAGCCTTATTGCTTAATTAGGGGTTACGAAGGTGATAAGACTAAAAGAAATCGGATGAACAGTACCTAAGATGAATGATACCTTAATCAACTTAAACCTAGTGGCTGAAGAAGCGCCATCAATAGACACATACAGTGCGTTACAGATTGTTTTTAGAAAAATTTGTTAATAATAAATGAGGAGAATCCCAATCTGCATTCACAGATTATTTGAATTACATTTGCCAGGAGACATGATGTTTATGATCAATAATTTAAATTGTTTTCATACAGTATGTAAAATGCTTAAGAAATTAATGATAACATGAAATCTAACTTTGACTTAAGATGCCCGGCTAATGCATGACAGTGATTCATCATAATCCAAACATGGGATTTAGGTATTAAATCTACAAGGGGGCTGATCAATAACCCCCATGTCATGTAAGATTTTAACAAAGTAACCTGAAGTCCAAGTTTAAAAATTAAATGATAACCCCTTTCTTATTTTTTTCTGCATTAGACCTTAAAATAACCAAATATGAAAAGAAAAAAATCTTAGCATCAAAATGTCCTAAAAAGGCCATGCTTGAATATTTAACTTCAGTTCTTTTGTTCTATTTTTACAAACAACTGCCATATTTGTAGACTGAATATAGCTCCAGATACGGTGCACTTGAAGCTGCTTTTCAATTCACTGTGAAACATCAATTATCTTTATCAAATAACAGTATCTCATCTCAGTCCATTATCAAGATGGAGTCTTATTTCAGCTGGACTACAGCCCTATCTGTATATCAGGGCTGGCCGCAGTGGCAGAGCGTGAGTGAAAGGCTGTGAAATAATCAATAATAATCATCAAATTGTGGTCGAAAGGTTGTGAGGATGGAAGTTTTTGATGAAACCTCACCTTTTTTTTTTTGGTGCAGATGATAAGGCTTAACCTTTGCAATACCTGATAACTACACCTCAGTTAGAGGAAGCCTTGTGTATACTTTAAAGTGCTTCTGAATGTCCAAAGACACTGAAATACTTAGGCTTAAGTGGAACACAAACCCTATGCTATCAAAAACCATCAGGTGGGAGGGCTCAAAACAATTGTGAACACGGTTATTGTAAACTGATACTCAATTCAGACAGAGAATTGAGACCCTGACTTACTGTGGGTGCTAAATCCATGTAAGTAAGTAAAGGTCAACTCTGAAAGAACAATGTTTGCATAACAATGGGTAAAATGTACCCTGCTACTTTTCCCAGAGGTTATCGAACTGTTGCTTAATCCTGTGTACCTAGACTTGAAAAGTCTCAGCTTGAGGTAGAGGTGTTTGATGGCATCTACCCTCACTGCATACCACCACTGCAGGGTTGTGGCATAAAAAATAATGTCAGGATTTAATTTTTTAAATTTAAAGGTATGAGCCAGATTTGGGAATAACAAGTAGAGTGCCTTTACTCTTATTTTTCTGTCATTGGGTTTTATTTACATCAAGTGGACATAAATTCAAAGTAAATTAGCTGAGAAATAACTAGCTCCAAGTTGGAGACAAATGCAGTGCTTGAACTTGAGCAGATCTGTCCCAAGGATACACTAGGTACCACCCTAACCCCAAAGCAGTGCTTGCGTAAAGTTTCCATTAAAACATTCTTATTCTATCATGGGTTGATATTCTTAAAAGCATATATTCAGAAAATGATGTATTCCTTAAACATAAAACCTACCCTCTAAAATTTAGTAAAACATGGTAACTGAAACCAAAAACCAACAAAAAGGAATTATTAGTATAAAGTGCTAAAATTATTGGTAGTTTGATAATACCATGGTTTAAAAACAAGATCTCTTTTCCCGTTTTTTTTCAAATAGTAAAAGCTCACAGACAAAAACTGTCAGACTTTAAACATTTTCAGATGGTAAGCTACAAATTCTTTGGACATATTGTCACCAGTATTATAGCCGACTTTCTGGAAGCAGGACCGAGTTCAGGGAATTCATGAAGTTGAATAAATACTAATAAAGAGAAATCGGCTCTGTTTTAATTCTCAAAGACTGAATTTATTCAAATAGGTTTGCTAAAGAAATGTTTGTTCTGACTAATGAAAACATTCTAAATTAACTTCAGTTAAAAACAACAACGACGACAGTAATATTACCCTGCTTGTGACTCTTGCTTTGACTTATCATTTCTATGAAAATGTCTTACGTTTGAGTGACTGCTCTTTATTTTGAGTTATATTATCTTTGATATTGTGATAAAAGTGAATTGAAATATTTAAACAAGAATAAATCTTGTTTCTAGGGATCTCAGAGCTCCTTTTGAAACACTATTAACCAATCAATGCTTAGGAAACAAAAGAATTATTAATGCTAATTGTGAATTGGGAAATATAATCTTCCCAATCCAATATAATAATCTGATATTAATGACGATCGGAAACCTCCAATATAAAACAAAAAAAGATATATGTTCAAAGAAACCCTTTTTCTACTAATTATTATGGTTTAAATAGAAAACAAATCCTTCAAGACAACTAAGAATGACTTTACTTGATAACATGTAACTTGATATTGTATCAGAAGCTAAAATATATCTTAGAGGACATTTTGACAACAGCAAACTCAAGACATGCTATTCAAATACAATCAGAAATTTGCCCCAAATCTATTATTTACTATGATAAATATATACTACAGTAACAAATTATGGCATAAACCTTTTTAACATATTTTAAAATTCAGTTTTGCAAATGTTATGGCAACGTGTCAAACTTAACATTAATGCAGAATATTCTTTTCATTAGCTTAGCATTTTAAAATTAATTTTATATTAATCATGTAAAATCTCATGTTGACAGCATATGCAAAGCTAGCATTGGCTTTTTAAAGGCAACACAAATACAGTAGTGTGTGTGGTGTCTTGTATAAAGGTAGCTATTGAAATTGCACAAGACGGAATCCTAAATGCTTTACCCCACTTATAATAAATGTTTTCCAGAAACATTGTGATGTTCAGAGGCTGCAGCGGTTGGCTCCCAGAGCTGAGTAGCAATAAGATAGTATGTTTTATTATGAGTGTCATGGAGACGGTGTGAAAAATCAAGAGCCACAGGCAGTCAGCGGCAATGGGTCAATAATGCTCCCAGAGACACTGTGTAGATAATCAACAACAAGGCCTGAGGTTCTCTCTGCGCTGCACACAGCTGAAGGGCAGATCAATACAGCCAGGGGAAGGACACTGCCCTGCTCCACTTCCCACAATACACCATGGTGACTGTAGGAAAACACCCCCAGATGAAAATAAAGCCAACTTGCTGGGCAACTAACAATCACAAATGTAATCACAAATCCATCCTTCAACTAGGCTTCCAAAAAAAAAAAAAAAAAAAAAAAAGAGAAATCGGCTCTGTTTTAATTCTCAAAGACTGAATTTATTCAAATAGGTTTGCTAAAGAAATGTTTGTTCTGACTAATGAAAACATTCTAAATTAACTTCAGTTAAAAACAACAACAACGACAGTAATATTACCCTGCTTGTGACTCTTGCTTTGACTTATCATTTCTATGAAAATGTCTTACGTTTGAGTGACTGCTCTTTATTTTGAGTTATATTATCTTTGATATTGTGATAAAAGTGAATTGAAATATTTAAACAAGAATAAATCTTGTTTCTAGGGATCTCAGAGCTCCTTTTGAAACACTATTAACCAATCAATGCTTAGGAAACAAAAGAATTATTAATGCTAATTGTGAATTGGGAAATATAATCTTCCCAATCCAATATAATAATCTGATATTAATGACGATCGGAAACCTCCAATATAAAACAAAAAAGATATATGTTCAAAGAAACCCTTTTTCTACTAATTATTATGGTTTAAATAGAAAACAAATCCTTCAAGACAACTAAGAATGACTTTACTTGATAACATGTAACTTGATATTGTATCAGAAGCTAAAATATATCTTAGAGGACATTTTGACAACAGCAAACTCAAGACATGCTATTCAAATACAATCAGAAATTTGCCCCAAATCTATTATTTACTATGATAAATATATACTACAGTAACAAATTATGGCATAAACCTTTTTAACATATTTTAAAATTCAGTTTTTGCAAATGTTATGGCAACGTGTCAAACTTAACATTAATGCAGAATATTCTTTTCATTAGCTTAGCATTTTAAAATTAATTTTATATTAATCATGTAAAAATCTCATGTTGACAGCATATGCAAAGCTAGCATTGGCTTTTTAAAGGCAACACAAATACAGTAGTGTGTGTGGTGTCTTGTATAAAGGTAGCTATTGAAATTGCACAAGACGGAATCCTAAATGCTTTACCCCACTTATAATAAATGTTTTCCAGAAACATTGTGATGTTCAGAGGCTGCAGCGGTTGGCTCCCAGAGCTGAGTAGCAATAAGATAGTATGTTTTATTATGAGTGTCATGGAGACGGTGTGAAAAATCAAGAGCCACAGGCAGTCAGCGGCAATGGGTCAATAATGCTCCCAGAGACACTGTGTAGATAATCAACAACAAGGCCTGAGGTTCTCTCTGCGCTGCACACAGCTGAAGGGCAGATCAATACAGCCAGGGGAAGGACACTGCCCTGCTCCACTTCCCACAATACACCATGGTGACTGTAGGAAAACACCCCCAGATGAAAATAAAGCCAACTTGCTGGGCAACTAACAATCACAAATGTAATCACAAATCCATCCTTCAACTAGGCTTCCAAAAAAAAAAAAAAAAAAAAATCCGAACAGAATTCAATATAAGTCTGCCTAAAAATAATGGTAAAGCAAGGGAAAAGAGCTCCATACATAGGGGCCAGGACAGAAGTGCTTCCATACAAAAAGGGAAACGTGGGCTTATGGAACATGTCGGTTTATAATCCTATAACTAAAGTTTAACCAACATTTTTGTAAGTAATTCTATGTGGGGACTGTACCCTCTTAACTGTGGCTCTAGTATTGAGAATTATCAAACAAATCATGCAGGGCTTATTATCAGGAGGGAAAATAAGAAGAAAATCATACTAAAATTTAGAAATTATAAATTATATTTGAGTTACTTTGTTTCTAAAAAAGAAATAACATTTTAATGTATTCTACTAGATCTGAGAGCAACATTTTTGCCGACAGTTTTTGTATCTGACACCTTGTTAAATATATGATGCTAATATTTCACATTTTTCTGTAAAAATTTATGGGTAGGAATATGTTGATTTATTATTTCTCAAGAAAAAGGTGATTCATCACATCCATCATCCTGTTAATCATTAGGTGCTATTTCTGAGTCGCAACGTAAAGCCATCTTTCTTGAAATATGAAGAAAATGTGCCTGAAGAAATAAAGAAGGGTGGAAAATATTTTAAGGTTTAATTCCTAGTTTTCAAAATTAAAGTGTTTTTCCAAACCTAGAACATAATATTTTAAGCATTAAAATGTATCCTAGCTCAAGCTTGAACTGTCTTCCAACACAATGTTATAGAATGACTGCGGTATGTTCCTACTGTTAATAGTATCCAGAGAATATTAAAAAAGAAAAAAATTGTAATTATATAAAATAGCACGTGAGTGAATTTAGGAAACAAAGCACTTATCTTTTATAGCATTTTAACTGCATTTTGTAAGCATGTTATCTGTTCAAACTAGTAATCTGTTCAGACTAGTAATAAGAGACTATCTTATTTTTTTCTTTTATTCACTGACAATTATTTAGAGTTATTGAGGAAATTGGCTCTATATATAGTTTAGTCAGGTGCTACTGTAAGAAGGCTGCAAAATTATAATTATTCTGGGGACATGTTTTTGAACACTATAGAACAAAAATTAATAATTCCTTTTTGATATTTATTGTGTTTTACTATTAGGAGAATGTTTTGTGTATTTAATTATTGAAATCTGATGTCTATAAAGTAAACTTAAACTTTAGGAGAGAAAACTGAGTACAAATCATCTACTCTGAACTCCACATTTATGACTGGGAGGTCAGTGCAATGTAGTTAAAACCAGGTTTTTATTTTTGAAAAGTTATATTATATTATCTGGTTACCATGACAACAAAATTGAGGTACTATAGCTAGCCATAGAAAAACAACTGCCTTTAAAAGAGGAAACTCTAAAATATGAAAAAAAAAATTTTTTTAAATAAAATAAAGCTAACTTGAAGCTTTATAAGTATTTACTTCATTAAAATAGCACTGTTACAGAAATAATCTAAGAATAATTAGTGAAAAATAGGAACTGTTTCATTATAAAATAAGAGTTCAGACTTTGATGCCACTAATGATGAGAAGTCTGAAATGAAAAGCAATAACATCAGCCGCCTTTAAAAAGCACTTTTCCTATGGGATCCCTTGTTGTCCTTTCACATCTACCTATTATTAGGGAATTTGTGTTGACCTATTTAATTTTAGACCTTCCACCTCTTTGTCAAATCTGGTTGAGATCAGCCTGCCTGAGTCCTGCTGTTGTCCTGCAACTGAGGACTGTGTGACATGACAGCTGCTCGATCTGCATGCTGCTCTCTCATTGGCCGAGGAAATTGCCTCTGCAGTCAAACACTCTGAGACAGACATGGATTTTAGAAGCTTCCTCGTTTTGAAAACTAGGAACACCTCTACGTAGGGAGCAGCCACAGAACCCCAAACATCACACACAAGAATGGTGCTTTTTTCCCACTTAACAAGAACAGAAGTTAGGGATGATCTGGAATGTGCTCCTATGGACATAATGTTAGCAGATTAAAAAACCCCTCAATTCTAATTGAGTTTAGAGGCTTTGGTGTTTGGTGGGATTTTTTAAAGTCCCATAACCACATGATCAATCCAGGTGATTTAAAATCAATGCCAAAGCCAGACAAAGACTGCTGTAAACAGCTCTCTATTTGCTTTATGGAAAAGGTGAAAAATGAGAAGGAAGCCCTTCTCTTGGTGAGATTCCTAAACCATAGGAAAACAGCTCAAGTTCATGAGGCTACCTGTGTTTCTTTGGGGGGGATTCAGATGCAAATGGTACCTACTACATCTCTCTTGTTCACAAAAAAAAAAAAAAAAAAAAAAAAAAACCGGAAAAGAAAAAAATTAGGAAAAAGCATTTAAAAACTGTGCTCATCAATGGTGAGACCTTTTTTTGCTAATATGAAAAGAATGCCTTTGTCAGGAAGCAAGTAAGTTTCCATTCCCAGCAAAAAGAAGACACGCCC
This sequence comes from Tamias sibiricus, assembly GCA_025594165.1. Classification (NCBI taxonomy): domain Eukaryota; kingdom Metazoa; phylum Chordata; class Mammalia; order Rodentia; family Sciuridae; genus Tamias; species Tamias sibiricus. The sequence goes on from CM046671.1 coordinate 27,870,978, forward strand.
CTTCATCCTATAGGATTATTGAGAAATTTCTTTTATGAATACTTAGAAGCTGAATGCTTTAGAAATCCAACAAATTAACACATGCTTTAAAATCCCCTGGACAAATGCCCCTTATGAAAGTCAGGTATGGCTTTTTGACACAAACTTAGGGTACTGCTCTTGGTCTTAATCTGTGATTTCACAAGTCTACCTCAATGGCCTCTCTATTACTATAATTAGCATAAACCTTAATGGCTCCTGGATTCTTTGAATTGACATTAAATGATATTAAAGTGGTTCAGAACAATAGTGTTAACATACATCAGTATGCAGACAATATGCAGGGGTGTATTTTTCATGGCAAATCTAAAGCAATATCTATCACACCTGTTTTAAACCCTTTCTTACTGCTGTTGGCAGCACCTTGGTAAACCAGGGGTCAGGTACTCTGCAGCAGTAGTCAAATACTTTATAGCATGAATTTAAAAAGTCTCTTTTCTGTTTTTTTTTCCAGTCAAGCATTTTTAAGGAGTGGTCTATACCGCCTGCCTTTCCATTTGCTCCCGGGCTGCCAGGCTTCTACCCTTACTGCACTGATACTGCTATTAAAGTCACCAATGAACTTCTGTTGGCAAATCTAATAGACTGCTCTTAAACTTTATCTCATGTGACCTTTTTGCAGCATTTCTTCCACAAGACTCCCCTTTTGATATGTAAGACACCATAGTCTCCTGAGTTTCTTCATGTCCTGAAACCATCCATTCTCACATTTTTGCCAGATGCACCTCTCCCGTTCCATCTCTAAATGTCGGTGTTTAGATACGGCTTTGTCCTAGCCCTCTTTTCGTCTCACTTATATCCGTCTGCGGCTGTAGTTCTAGGTATCTCAATATGCCAATGATGTCTAAGTTTTTGCTTCTAATCCAGACATGTCGTCTGTGCTGCAGAGCTGTGCAAACAGCTACATATGTAGCACCTGACATGAGTGTTTATGAGATATGTCAAAGATAATATCAAAAACTGAACTATTGCCAGGTGTCATGGCGTATGCCTGTAATCCCAGTAGCTTGGGAGGCTGAGGCAGGAGAATCATGAGTTCAAAGCCAGCCTCAGCATTGGTGAGGTGCTAAGCAACTCAGTGAGACCCTGTCTCTAAATAAAATACAACATAGGGCTGGGGATGTGGATCAGTGGTCAAGTGCCCCTGAGTTCAATTCCTGGTACTTAAAAAACAAACAACAACAACAACAACAAAATCCTATTAATTTTCTATTACCTTTTATTGAGCAGATCTGTTCCTCTTCCCATTTCTCATCTAATTAGCTGCTCATGCCAAAAACCTGAGAATAATTTTCAGCACCTCACTTTCTTAATAACCATACAAAATGCACCAAAAGTTCAGCCAATTTTGCCTTTAGAATTTATCCCAAATCAGTCTATTTCTATCTTCTTCTTACCAGTCTAGGTTATTATTCTTTCTGGCCTGAAGACTTCTGAAATAGCCTCTAGCCCATCTCCCCATTTCCACTTTTGTCCTCTTCTAATCCATTCCCCCCACAGCAGCAAGCATTATCTTTTTAAAAAAGGTTAAGTCAGGTCATGTTACTTGCAAGACAGGTCATGTCACTTAGTAGTCTCTTGCTGCCTTGCGGATCACATCAAAACTCCTCATCATGACTTGCATGGGCCTCTGCCCAACTGTGGCCCATCTGTCCAGTCTTGTCTCAGACCCTCCTTCCACCAGTCATTCCATGCGGTTCCTCAAATTCCTGAACATCTTTCTTTCCTCAGGTCTTTGAACACACTCTTCAACCTTATCCACTTGAGGACTCCTTAGTGCTTACTCATCATAAACAGCTTCAAGAGAAACGTCACTTCCTCAAAAAGGTATGACATCCTCCTCTGGGTTCTCCTGGTTTTCTACTCCTTCATCACACTCTACAGTCTTCCTCACAGTACTTATCAAAAAAGTAGTAATATATTTATTTGGATGATTATTTGCTTGACTCTCTCTTTATCTCTTTGCTCATCATTTTACCTCAGTGCCTGGCAGAGAACCCAGCACTGACATCTGCTGAACGAACAAGAGTGGACGAGTAAGCCCACCTTGTAAAATCACACTCCATTATGCCTGGGCTTGTACTCAGGGCTCAAGGCTGCTGCCAGAGCTTCTGGGGTTTTAAAACATTTTGGGGTGCTAGCCACAACTCACAAATGGGGAGCAGCAGCCCCCAGAGGGAGCCATTACAAGATGCCCTTCATGTTAAAAATGGCCGAGGAAAAGAGAATCGCTCAGATAGTCCTGTATCTCTGAAATGGGAATACCTGGGCAGGGGGACCCAAAGTGCCTCCATGTCTCATCATGACTTTAAGCCAGGAAAGAGCTCTCTGACGGAGGCTAACCTGAGCCCCTCCATGTTCTCTGGAGCATGAGTGCTCAACCAGCCTATGGGTAGAGGAGACTTAACAGAGATCCTTGAAGGCTCTAGGGCTTAGCAGGAGAAAGGCTCTGGTGGCTGGTTGGGGAGTGTGTCTTACTGCTCAACTGCAAATCTTCTCGGTGCCAGGTTTCTTTTAGGATATCATTAGAGGTATGGAAACAAGCAAAACACTCAGTCTTTTTCCTAAGTATAGAAATGGCTTATGTCCTAGAAATTTCACTGGCATTGGAGCTTACAAAAGTAAGGCAGCCAAAAATGTCCTCTCATGTACAGAGGAAGCGTTAGGTTCCTCACAATATTTAATTAGAAATGTGATTTTAATACTTAATACTTATTAAATTAATAAATTATTTGAAAGGATGCTACAGCAAGAGAAAAGATCCAACAAATTGTGATCGAGATCCAGAGACTTGAAAATCTTAAATTCTGTGTTGCAACTGAGTAATTGGAGAAAAAGTCCCACTAACAGACAAAACTACAAGGAGCTGACCAGATATTGGTGACTTCTGTGAGTACATTTTCTATTAGTGATTTTATCTGATAGAAGCTCCCTCCTGTTGTAATTTGAAGAACTGAAAAGGCACCAGAGAGAATGAGGCAAGAAAAGGAGGCTGTGTGTGTACCCAGCAGTACTGGCAAAGGCTGGGAAGGTTAGTGTAACCCATAGGAAAATCCTCCAGCGTAGTGCTAACGCCTAGGGATCCTAGCCTCAAACCAGCTCAGGACATTTAAAACAAAACAAAACAAAAAATCTGCATGGAAAGGAGTAAATAAAAAATTCTTTTTGTGATTTTTTAGGTAATATTCTAGCACTAATATAGGAGTATGTATACCGTAATTTTTTGCAGGGAGGTACTGGGGATTGAACACAGGGGCACTAGACAACTGAGCCACATCCCCAGCCCTATTTTGTATTTCATTTAGAGACAAGGTTTCACTGAGTTGCTCAGCACATTGCCATTGCTGAGGCTGGCTTTGAACTTGCAATCCTCCTGTCTCAGCCTCCCGAGCCGCTGGGATTACAGGTATGCGCCACCATACCCGGCATATACCACAATTTTAAAATGTCCACAATTACCTATGTGTAATTGAGTAACATATAAACATAATATACATTACTGGGGCTGTGATGGATTTTCTCCTATCTAACCTCCTGCAATGTTGTTGCTACATGGCTTTTGCAATGATAATACCAAAACAGGTGGGAGTGAAATACCACTCATGCTAGGGCTCTACTTCAGTCTATATGATTCAGATCTAAAGGAAAATATTTTTCCTTATTTTTAAATTATTTAATTTCATAGACCTCAATGACTTAAATATTAATTCACAAAAATTTGCATGTTTTTTTTCTTCAGGTAGTCTGCTGTTTTATTCAATAAACCCAGTTTCTGACCTCTAGTCTGCCTTTAAATTACCTAGAGACACTCTATAAAAATGCAGATGCCTGGGTCTCTGTCTCCAGGATTTTGACTCAGAAGGCCTAAGGTAGGAGAACATCTGGAAATTTCCTACGTGATTCTGATATGTCACTTGATTTGGAAGGAACAATGCTAAATGACAAAACCCAGTGAATTAATATAAAGAAAAACTCCTAGACTGATGGAAATATTCATGGAGTACTAAATATACATACATCATCATATAAAGGAGATATTGGTTTTGTATTACAATTAATGATTATTTCCCCTTGAATGGACTTTGCAATTTTCAAAAGCCCTTTCACATACTTCCATAAAGCACCTTACCTTTCTGGCTTCATTTTCTTGTTTTGCAAGGGAAAAAAAAGATATTGGATGAAATTATTTCTTTCAGTCTAAAAAAATAATTTTATGCCTGATATACAGTAGGCATTCAACAAATGTTTGTTGGATGAATGAATGCACACATGATTACCTCACAGAAGCCATACTGCATATGTTAAAAGGTTTTTAAAATATTGTCTTATAACTAGTAAAACCAGGGTCAGAAAAGTTAAGTAACTACAATAAATGAATCTAATACTGAATTTCATGACTCCTTATTTGGTGCTCTTTGAAAATGCTTTTTACAGCATTCTTGCTGAAATTTCCAGATTAGATTGTGTTGGGTGAAGGACATTCCACATGCTTGTATTTTGTATTCATCCCCAACCAATGAATGACAAACTGCTGTATCTGTATAATGGCGTGTAAGTTGTTACCTTCTTCTTTAACCTCTGTCTGATGTAGAGGCAGTAATTCCAAAGGTTTGATATACGTGTCTGCAAGTAATAAATCTGTGTGAGTTATAGCTATGTCCTTGTAGATTTACAACTATAAGTTTTAATTCATCTCTGACAACACATTTACATAAATTACAGCAACACAGTAACAATGCCATATGCTAGGACTCACCCAGAGAAATTCAAGAGGCGAATGGGAGCTGGCTTTCTTAATATTACAAAGGACTTCTTTCAGTACATGTGAGAAAGAAGCATTTAATTTGGTGTGGTGGCCTTTATAGAGATGTTTTCTCACTTCTGTCATTCCTTTGAAAGTAAACTATGTCCTCGATACCTTGCTCTGCATTAGTAAATATTCTAGATGAAGATGTCACTTTAAGGAACAGCAGAACCGCATACATAAACCTTCAAAGGAATGAAAGCAAATTATTTCTGAGTATCTACTTTGTTGTCAAGTGTGGCTGCTTCACAGCTTGCTCTGAAGGAGCACAATCAGTTGGACAGGAGGGATGTGGCAGGGCGAGGACTGCAGGGCAAGCCTGTCCTCTTAGTGCGACAGGGTGCTGGCTACCAAGTTCCTGTGGGAAGGTGTTGGCTGTCTTCTGCAGGCCAACGCCTGTGCTCAGGGAAGATGAGGTCTTCTCATGTCTCAGGAGGGAATCTTGGTTAATCAATCTTGATAATTCCATTCATTGGTAATTCCATTCTCAACTGCTTTAAAAATGGGTAATAGATGCCATTTTGGCCAAGGAGACAAAAGAATGGGTTTCTCAAAGGGTGTATTTGCTTTTTAAAAAAGGGTGTATTTGCCTCAGGATGGATCCTCTGCATAGGTTGCTGGCCTGGTGGCAGCTATCTTGTACTCTGAGGCAGCACAACCTAAAAGCCCAATGAAACAGTTCCCCAGAAGACCAGGGTGTGTGACAAAACACCAAGCTGCTCACTTGACTAGCTACCTCTGGATGTTTTGTTGCATGAAATAATAAAGTCTTTGATTTAAATCCTCTCCTATGGCTTCTATTCCTTTGTAGATGAAATATGTTAAGAAATGAATTTTTCCAAACAATTCTGCAATTTGTATTTTTAAAATTCCCTCCTATATCTAAATTTTTTCTTTTATATGTCAGTCTTCCCTCAGTTCATAGACCATTTATTTATCATTGTTCTCAGATAATACTGCTTTTACTTCCTCATTATTGTATCAATTTATATTTTTGCTTAGTGTATATACTCAGCATGCATTAAGGCTCAACTGAATCTACTTGCTGTACGTCATGATTCTCACTTCATTGGGCTCTGATAAACTGCTGTCTGGATTGTTACAAAGCCTCGCAGAGAAAGCCTGCTTCATTTCATCCTCCACAGTGTTGACAGTGACCTTCCAAAATGGGAGTATCTCACTCATCCTGTTGCTCCCCTGCTTAAAACTCTCTAAATCTCTGAATGCAAAACTATGCACTCAGTACAGTATTGGTTTATGTACTCCAAAACCTTTTGAAATCAGTCATCAACACTTAAGAATTGGAAGATTTGAAAATAAAAATTCAGATTTTTGAACTATCTTGAAAAATCAGAGGGAGGTGACAGTAGGTCCACATTTGCACATGGCACTGATGGAGAATCTGAGGCGTGGCTGGTCTCTCTACAGACATGAGCTCTCCAGTTTGCCACAATCCCCACCCCTCCCAGTTCTACCCCAACACTGAGGCACACCACACAAGTCACAGACAAAACTAAAAAGGGAAATATTTCTTAGATGGTGCTATCAAAAATGAGAATAAATCAAGAAGGCTTATCTTATTTTTGTGCTACTTACTTAGTCTCTTTAGGGACGAGAGGTTGTCAATGTTGACCCTGAGACTCCAGATGAAAGCTTCTGTTGGGGGAGGCTTGCCATGGCCTCACCCTCCTATCTATCAGGCTTTATCCCTCCTGCTCTATCACACTTCCATACTGTTGTACTTTTCCTCCAGTGGAACCAAAACCTTGCAGTTTCTGGAAGGCACCCTGCTAAACATTTCTGAGCTTCTGTTGACACCCATCCTCTTCCTCCATGTGTGCCCACAGGATATCTGCTCAAGGATCAGCCCAAATGTCCTGTTCCTTAGGAACCTCTTCCTGCTCTTGTCCCGTGTTCACTAGATTCACCCTTGCTTCCGAGGTGGCCTGCCACGTTCACTGCAGCCCTGGGACACTCTACTGTACTTGTTTCATCTCTGTGTCCAGATTATGAACACCTGACCACGTAAGCAGTCACCCTCTCCTGCGCTTCACAAGACTGCTTGTTCACGCGTCCAGGTATCTTGTGCTGAAGGCAGCACAACAGGATCTCTACCGACTCTGGGGGTAACTGAGACTCTCCATTCCCTCTGCTGAATACCTCACCTAGTGCCCATTCGTGAGGAGTGCCAGTGGTTGGCAGGCTTCTCTCTGGTAAGTCCACGCAGTTGAACTCTATGACCTATAGTTAACCAGAGCTAAGGCTAGTTGCACTTGCCAATGTAAATGTAGTTGGATTAAATATCATAAAATTATACAGTAAAAGTGACAAGAGGGCTTTAAAAAAACACATATATACACATGACATTAGGCTTAAGTGAGACGACTGCAAAAGACTGGGAAAAGCATTAAAATCTAGAATTATACTCTGACATTGCTTTATGAGTATGCTTAATTCCTCAGTCCACTTAAAGAAACAGAAACTGTTGTACTCTCACAAGAAAGAACTAAAATCAATGGACCAATATGGAAAGAAAAGTCTTTGGTCCCATATCAGAATAGATGAGAGATAAAATTTTCTTTACAGGGTTTAAATTAAAATGAATGTCTATGATATATGTCATTTTATATGATTCTATACTTGAGCAACATTTTTGATTAACTGAACAAATTGTGGGGTTGACTCCGTGGGATCCAGGGCTTTTCGGTACCTGCATGTGTGCCTTGTCCCCCACTACACGCAGGCTCCACCCAGAGGTCCAGTCAGCTCCATCCAGGAATAGGCCCTGGCAGATCTGACAGGATGCTTTGATATCAACATCTCTGTACAACCCATCATGAAGTAGACTCATGTCATCATTATATGTTTTTAGAGTACTTAGGAGTCATATTTATTGAATGATTACACCAGGCCTTGTTTTAAGTCCCTTACATATTGAGAGTGGGTATAAAAATATGAAAGGCAGAGACTCCAGCATGAATTCAATATACAGCTGGCCCTCCATGCCAGTGGGTTCTGTACCAGTGGATTCAACCAATGGTGGAATGAACATATTCTAAAAATAACAGCTTTAGCCGGGCACGGTGGCGCACGCCTGTAATCCCAGCACTTTGGGAGGCTGAGGCAGGAGGATCACGAGTTCAAAGCCAGCCTCAGCAATGGCGAGGCACTTAGCAACTCAGTGAGACCCTGTCTCTAATAAAAACCAAAAAAAGGGCTGGGGATGTGACCCAGTGGTCGAGTGCCCCTGAGTTCAATCCCCGGTACCACAAAAAAAAAAAAAAAAAAAAAAAAAAAAAAACAGCTTTATCTGTACTGAACCTATGAAGGCTTTTTTCCTTGTCATTATTTCCTTGACAATATAGTATAACAGCTATTTACATATTTATGAAATACTATGAGTATTCTAGAGATAAGTTAAAGTATTAGGAGAATTGTGTAGGCTATATGCAAATACTACACCATGTTAAGGGACTTGATGTGGATTTTCATATCCCTGGGGGGTCCAGAACCATGGGTACTAATGGATGACTGTATTATGACTCCCTTACCTAATATTTCCTAATTTTGTGAACTACATCTGTGGAAAAAATATATGTATACGCATATATATACATTTAAACTTTTTTTTTTAATGTGTTATGGGGGAGAAAATGGCTAGGTGGGAAAATGAATGACACTGAGAAATGTAAATGAAATGATGTAAATTTTGAGAATGAAAATAATTTTTAGCCTATTTAATGCCTTTGTAAGAATGATGAAATGCTTGTTATAATTACTGGGTTTACAAATATAGAACTCTCAGCTTTATGTATTTCCAGTTATAGATGTTATGAAGGATTTAATTTTCTTTCTCAGAGTAACAGTCTTGAATACTGACATTCAAAACATCTCACTAATATAGGAAGTGCTCAATAAGCAATGGAATAAATAACAGAAAAATCCTCCTCTGCACAGTTAAAAATATTCTAGAATTTTTAAACTTTCAGAATAACTGATGGTCTGATTTCAAGCACTGTTTCAGATATCTGTGCCTTTTCCTAGAGGTTCATCTCTAAATATCAGTTCACTTTTAAAAGAAGAAGCTCATTAGGTAATTCCTCAGCAGTGTCAGGAAACCATTGTCTTCTCCAACCATTCATCTTATTATCACCCCTGATGCCATATTTCTGGTTGTTGCTCCAGAATGTCACAGGAAGCACCTGCCATAAAACCAGCTGCTGAAAAGAGCAGGAAGAAAATACCTAAAATGTCACTGTCTGACTAAGTACTGTCGTCAATCCTCACTGCAATTTTTGCAATCACCGCATAAGTGCCCTTGATGTATAAGCGTTATAGACTTCTGCTCAGTGAAAACTGTGCCCGAAGCTTAAAACTCTGCCTTAAAGAAACATCAATCTTACTGTCCACAAGATCCCTAAGGTCCATTGCTCCTCCTAACTAGAAGTAAAATCTTTGTTATTTTTAGAGAGAAGAACACATTGTTTTCCAAACTTCTATTAATATAACTATGTTCTCTGACATTCTGTTTAGTCTTGAATATTAGCTTTCTTTTGATACCTAGTACTTTTGAGTGCTTTCCAGAATTAAATGCATTACAGAAAACTACAGTGGTTTGTTTTCATAAAACACTTTAAATCCCATATCTTGCCAAGCCCTTAACCTAAAAACAGTATTTTAGTTAACAGAATATGTCAGCATTTAGTTATTTCTTTAACACTTTGCTAACACGATATAACTCACAAAATTCAGTTGTTGATTCAGCATTTAAAAAGTCACAAATAAGAACTGTCTCTACTTATATATTGGAATAACTGTTTCTCAGGTGAGATTTGTGCAATTCCCAGTACAAAGCCAATGTGAAAGCTGCTGTAGTACCAACCAAACTGTTCCCACATATGAAGGAAGCCTCTGACCAGCATCTGAAGCATCTGACAATCAGGCCTTCCCTGTGCTTCCTGGTCTCCCAGGCTTTGCACAGGTTGTACTATCTGCCTGGAACAGTCTCCCTGCCCTTCCCACTCTTTGCTGGCTTCCTCACTGTTATTCAGATGCTCCCCCCATTAGAAGCCCTCCCTGACCTACTCTCCAATGTCCCACAGGAATCTGGGGTAGTGCTCCTCCTGTGTGCTTCCAGGCTGCCATCCTTCAGAGCTGGTTATATTACTTCACCTGGGGGGTTGAGATTATCTTCTAGGGGCTGGGGCTATGGCTCAGTGGTAGAGCACTCGTCTTGCATGTGTGAGGCCCTGGGTTCAATCCTTAGCACCAAATAAATAAAATAAAGGTATTGTGTCCACCTACAACTAATAAAATTTTTTAAAAAAGATTATCTTCCACACCAGAGCGCATCATTAAGGGATCTACTCATGGATTTTGTGATCTTTTGCATATAATATGGTTCATATTTTGTTATCTCTTATATATAATATAGTTCCTGGCATAGAGAAGAGCCATCATCGTATTTTTTAATAGACAAAATGGATATTAAATCAGGAAATAAATGAAGAAACAGACTGTTGTCTAAGATGACAAATACAGGAGGCAAAAAAGGCCACCTGTAGAGTTCCACTTTTTATGAGAATAACCATGGTTCAAAGGTCATCCTGTTATTACCAGAAATATTAGGAACAGCATAAAGAAACTAATGCTCATAAAATGTATGAAACAGTTTCAGAGCATTCTGGTCATCACATGCACAAGTCTTTTATCTTAGCACTGTATATGTAGGAATTTACACTAAAAATAATAGAATGTGCATTAAAAGTTATATAAATAAGGATTTTAGGGCAGTGAAACTACTCTGCTTGATACAGTAATGGCAGATACATGTTATGATGCATTTCTTCAAACCCATAGAATCTGCCACACCAATGCAAATTATTTAATTTGGGTGAGGATGGGTAAGTGTACCTTCATCACTTTTCTGTGGGGCTCAGAAAATGGTGCCCCAAAATCTGCTGCTTTGAACTTTCCATTGAGGACACATGGGGAGCAGCAAATACAGAGAAGGGCTTTCCCAGTGGTTCCCTTCTTTAGCTGAAAACCAGATCCACCTAAGAGGAACAGAATTGCCTTCAAATATTCTCACAGACATTGTACTATCCGAGGAAGATTTAACTCATACCACACAGGAGAAGACTGAATGTCAAGCAATCACACCCACATCCCAGAGGAATATTGTCCCTGGCCACTGTCTATTCTCCAGGCTTATTCCCCCCTTCATATAATACACCCCTTTTAAATTGCCTACAGCCTCTCACTTCCCTCTCCCCTCAGAAAATAGCATTTAAACCTCAATCACCTAGCTCCTCTGTGAGTTTCATATTTTGTATGGATCATGTCCATGTGCATTTTAATAAACTTGTATGCTTTTTTCCTGCCTATTACCCATTTATTTCAAAAGACTCAACTATCAAACCTTCAGAGGAAAAGTTTGAACTTTCCTGCATTACTGTGTATGGCCATGCCACCCTGAGGACATTCGAGCTTGTGTGAACTTTCCCGTGCTACCGCTGAACCACTCAGTGGGAAGATGCTGATAATGGGGAAGGGTACACGTGTGCGGGTGCGAGGGCACATGGGAATTCTCTGTATGTTCCACTCTATTTTGCTGTAAAGTTAAAACTGTTTTTAAAAAGAAAGTCTGTTAGAATTTTTAATTACTCAGAAAGATTCTAAAATTGAAATAAAATGGAAAGTAACATTTATAATGATTTCAAAAAATCATTGAACAAAATAGTAGTAGTAGAAGAGATTAATGTTATGGGGAAAAATCAGAAAAAGACAGAGATGATTACTAAACACAGAAGGACAGATCAGTATGTCTGAAATCTTGAAATTTGCTAATTACTTAATTGATAAATTGCTGACCCTACTTAAAAGAGTAATTCAAATAGTCCTGGGGAAAAGAACATGAAAAAAAAAAAAACTTAAGAAATTATAACAGATCTATCGGGTATGAAGCAGGATATATGGCAGCAGGAAGGGACAGGATAGACTGACTCATTTTGGCCTATTTAAACCAAGAATTATATAATAATTATGATGGCTAACACTTTTTGAGCACTTCTAATCTTTATAACCCAATGAGACAACTGTTATTATGTTCATTTCATAGATGAAGAAACCCAAGTACAGAGTTTTTAAATACTTTGTGCAAAACCACAAAGCTAATAAGCTGAGCAAGGACGTGAACCCAGGTAGTGTGGTTTCAGAATCTAAGTGCAGATGCTCCACTACACTGCCTTACCTAGTAAGTAAAAGGAAATAAATAGTTTGGTAATTAAATTTAGAGATAAGATTAAGTTTATCATGTCAGAAACAAATAATTGTTCTGTGTAAGAAATAGTGGATACAAGTAAACAGAGTTTAAGAGAGATGTGTAACTTATAAGAGGTGTAGGATATTCAAAGGATGATCAAAATAAATTTCAATAAAAACATCAATGAAAATAGAGGCAAAAATCATTAATTTAACAAGGATGCTTCAGCATTTTTGCTCATCAGAAGTGCTTCACCTGAGTATGTGGTATGTTCTTGGCAAGGTGAGACACTTGATACAATCTAGACACATGGAATTGGAAAGGAGTGTCTCCTGAAATTCTGACTATGGTTCTAAGAAATTATCCAAGCAATACTTTTCAATGCTTTCTATGTAAATTGCAAGAGGCTGAGGACAGGGAAAAATAGAAGAAGAGGGTGTTATTGAATGAAACGAAGATCAAAGAAGGAAGGGTGTATATATGTATGATGATCAAAACTAGAAGCTCAAAGGCCTTGAACAGGCCAAGGGCCCAATTTAGGGTGTTTGCAGAGGAAAGAGGCAGATTCTAGGCTTACACTAAGGAAAAGTTAAACTCAGTAACAGATATGGATGGGTGAAGGAAAGGTACGGTGATTGTAGTGTCATTATATTATTATGACATTAACAGAAAAAGGTAGGTGGAAGGGATTCTGCTAGAAAGTAGATATATTTTCTGACACACTAAATTTGAGACAATAAGACATCAAAAAAGCTGAGAAAACCAGTCATCAAAATTACTTTGTATTTGAGGGGGGAAAAAAACATGAAAGAGGGAAAAAGAGTTTAATAAAACATTAAGGTACTCTTCCTCATCTTCCATATGATGTGGTTGTGCCTGTTCTGGTCTTCTCTTTTGAGTTTAAGTACATGCTTAGCAGATGTAGTGACCCTGTGGACTACTTGTGATGTCTTGTTGGCTGATAAGTGAAACTGAGCCAAGTTTGGGTAAGCCAGAGTTCACAGACTGGCTAAAACAGATGTGGGCAGAATTCAAGGTTGATTTTACTTCTGTACTACTGAATTATCAAAGAAGCAGACAGAGGATACTCAGGGGATAAGGGTACAACTAAAAGGATTGAGTATCCTGCTGCTCCCCTGCCCCTTTTCTCATGGAGGTACTCGGGAAGTGCAAAGGTCAGTGCATTCATCCCTCATGGAGTAATCTTCAAGGTCACAGGAGCTTGAGCTGTAGGATTGCTACTTTGGTATACATGGGGCTATGTAATGGGACACATGTCAACATTCCAGAATTTAATGTCCTCTCTGTGCGGGATTACAGCTAGGCCACAGTTGCCACAGTTATACTCATAAAATCAACCTTTGCTTCTATTTTTTTCCCCCTTCATTATATGGCCCATGGCAGGCCTGGCCATGATCTACTACAGAAATATATCTGTTATGACTCAAAAGAGAGGTTTTTCTATGCAATTTCTAAAAGGATAGGCTATTCTTCCTAAAGAAAAACAATTTAATGAGTGTTTCTAACATACTGAAATAAAACTACATCAAATTGATATTTTTATATAATTTAGGCACACTTTGTTTTGATTTATCATATTACATTATACTTCTTAACGTATTTTTTATTTTAAAGAGTTAAGATTTTAAAAATCTGATCAACTTGTATTTTATTGTACTTCTACTATGTACCAGAGGCTAATAATATGGGATTTTAAGAACAGGTTTTCTAAGGCATTTACTTAAACTCTTCAGTAATAAAGTTTTTTAAAAAATAATTTCAGATCTAGAGAAGCCTTCAGGCTTACTTTCTTTCTCTCAAACATCACTGCTTTTTGTAGTGTTTTGCCAAAGCACGGTAAGAAAGTGAGTGCCTAGATTTACCAAAGTGGATCAGGCACCTCCAAGCAACATGGTGCAAACTTCATATGAAAACCAGCTAACATGAACCTAAGAGAACGCAGCACAGAGTCAGCAGTTGTTACAAATGATGGATTGGACATCAGTGAGATAGGAGACATTTGCCAAACCAGAGGGGATTTTCATTCTTGATTTAACCAAACACATATTCACAGAGAGCTACGGGAGGCATGGGCTCGAATCTGCCTGCTTAGCAAGAGTACTACTTGGCAACAAAATTTAAGCATTTCATAGGGAAGCTAGATTTTTTTTTTTTTTAATTAAGTGAAATTTGAGGCAAGTACATTCTTAAATTGCTTAGCAGTTTTGAAGTCAGCAGCACAGCAGAATTTTAACTACTGAATTCCATCCGTTTCTGACCATCATAGTCAGTAGAGAAAACCCCCCCACCCTTGGTATCTGACCACTCTAGCCTACACTTGATCACAAATGCTACCAAATAAGTTTAAGTAGAAAGCCCCTACCTCGGTGCTTCCTCTTAGTAACTTCCATCTATGGACCCTACCCTGCTCCTTGTGAAAGTCAGGATCCAACCCTTCTCCTGTTTTGCAAGATCCTGACACCGCGGCAGGACAGGATTTGGAAAAGAAACCCACACATGACCTCATGCAGCTGCTTCCACTTGCCACCAAAGCGCTTCCAAGTCAGGAGAGTGAGTTCTTAGCACCAGGGTCCACACTTGAATTTTTCTTTAAAGTTCTCTAACATTAATGAAATTTAATTATAATATAATGTAGTATATTTCTGAATTTATTTTAATGTAATAACAGTCACACAGAATACAAACTACATGATAGCCGTTGTCCTAAGTATTTATGTAAATTACCTTGTTTACTTCTGGCAGAGACTTGAGTTAGGCTCCTTTGAGTCCTCTGCTTGACTAGGCCCAACCCTGGGGTTCCCTCTCTGTCTTTCTTGCTGAATTCATTTAAGCAAGAATCCCCTAGGTCAGTTTAAAGAAAACCCCCACCCTTGGTATCTGACCACTCTAGCCTACACACGGTCACAAATGCTATTAAATAAGTTTAAGTAGAAAGCCCCTACCTCAGGGACTTCCTCTTAGTAACTTCCCACCTATAAACCCCAATCTGCTCCTCATGAAAGTCAGGATCCAATCCTTCTCCTGCTTTGCAAGACCCTGTTGCAGTGGTCCCCATACCTATCAGCATGGTCCTCCTTGATAAAGACTGCCTTGCCATCTTGAACAAATGTTTTGAAAAAATTCTTTAACACTTGTCCCAATAACATGTGCTATTCCTATTGCCACTTTACAGATGAGGAAATTTCAGCTCAGAGAAGTTAGGAGACTTTCTCAAGGTTATAAAGCTAATTAGTGGTGGATATGGGATTCAAACCCATACATCTTTCTAATAATTCTTAACATTACACTATAATGTTCTAAATCACTTTTAGTTAAATTAGTCAACTCTTCCTTCTCAACCATCTTAGTTAGAAGTCAGCAAACCTTTTCTATAAAGGGCAGATAGTAAATCTTTTACCGTGCAGATCACAAAAGTTCTTTGCCAGTTTCCAACTACTCCATTCTGCCATTGTGGTAGGCAATGCATAAATGAATGAGTGTGTTCCAATAAAACTTTACTTATTAGAACAGGCAACAGGGCAGATTTGGGCTATATTTTGCCAACCCTTAAATTCTGTAAAATTCATGTTCCAGATAGATATGCCACATTTATCTGATGGCTTTGTATAATCTCTTCAAGTCTGGGAGGAACAAATCAAAAGAACATTGATTCCTTTTTTTTTTGTTTGTTTGTTTTTTTAAGATAGAAGTCAATGTCCAAAGGTAAGAGAAAGGGGCTTAATTTTTCTTTTATTCTTCACCAGCCAATCGAATTACAGCAAGAGACATATCTGACCCTCAGTCCATCTAAGGCATTACACTTTATATTTCCACCCATTGGGACCCTACTATTCCTATAACCAGGTAAATTTTCTAAATATCCCTTCTAAACTTTTTATGTTATATCTCTGTGTCTTTGGTCATGCTAGAAAAATTATCCCACTGTCCTTGTAACTGATTCCAAAAGATTTTTCAAGAAATGCTTTACTGCATTCCTAGTTCAAAATGATCCTATGATTCACCTCTTAAAACATCATTTCTAAACACACTACCTACATTGTATGCTGTTTCAGATGTTCACTCACTTATCTTAAATCTTACAACATTAATAAAAGAAGCAAGAGAATCTCTTAAGGGTTCATTGTCACTGAATATAAATGATAGCTGGCAAGAGTAGTTAAGATACATTTTAGAGATTTAGCTGTGTTTTCACAGAATGATGAGAGAGAAAAAGGTAGGTTTTACCTTCATACAAAATGAGAGGGTAAATGCTGTTGATCCCGGCAACAATAATGATAATTTTAGGTACTAAAATCAA
This sequence comes from Tamias sibiricus, assembly GCA_025594165.1. Taxonomy (NCBI): domain Eukaryota; kingdom Metazoa; phylum Chordata; class Mammalia; order Rodentia; family Sciuridae; genus Tamias; species Tamias sibiricus. Next base: position 27,887,403 of record CM046671.1, read on the forward strand.
GAAGATGAAGTAGAAAAAAAACAACAGGGACACTAAAATAATGTACCAAAATAATGTTCAGAAAATATGGTATTTCAAATTCCTTTTAAGAAAGAATGACTTTGGTAAGTGTATCTCAAGTAAACCAGTTGAAAAGAAGAAGTTATTTAAAGCATTAACTTTTTCAGTATGTTACTGAGTTCATCACTGAGACTACTTGGTAGGAAGAGAAATGGAAAGCAACATATACTTCAGTGCACTTTGGTCCTGTGTCTCTAGTGTACAGGTGCTGTCCTCCAGCTCACTTTGGGTTAGCTCACTGCACTCACTGGTTCACTTGGCTGTCTGCTGGTGGCAAATGCATTTTATCTGATAATGCAGAATCCTCTCTAGGATTTCTTCAGTTCATTTTTGAAGCTTTTCAAGGTCTCCTGTTATTTTTTTTTTCATCTTTATCTTGCAGATGTTTGTGGTTTATTTCTCTCAAAAGTCTACGTAGAAGTAATAAACTCTAGTTTTTCAAACTGTCCTAAAAACAGGTAGTTACCAGAAGCTTCAGAGAGTTGAGGGGAGGGGGAAATCGGGGAAGGTTGATCCATGGGTGCTAAATTACAGGTCAATAGACATAGAAAGCTCTGGTGTGCTACTGGACAGTAAGGTGACTATAGATAACAATGTACCGTATTAAAAAGCTAGAAGAAAGGAATTTGAATGTTTTTACCACACAAAAAAAAAGATCAGTATTTGAGGAAATAAAGATGTTTAACCTGATTTAAACATTATACAATATATACATGTATTGAAACATCACATGGTACTCCACCAATACATATAATTAAAAAAAATTTTTTTTTATTTATTTGCTTTTAATTGTACACAATGCGTTTTATTCAATGCGTTTTATTTGTACATGGTGCTGAGGATCGAACCCACGTCGCCCACATGCTAGGCGAGTGCTCCACCGCTGAGCCACAAGCTCAGCCCTACATATAATTTTTATGTATCAGGTTTTTTAAAAAATATTTATTTATTTGTTTTAGTTGTGTACAATGCCTTTGTTTTTATGTGGTGCTGAGGATCGAACCCGGGCCGTGCACATGCTAGGCGAGTGCTCTACCACTGAGCCACAATCCCAGCCCCTATGTATCAGTTTTAAAAATTAGGTTTAAAAAGGGAAAAAATCTGTCTTAAGAGAATCTGAATATACCCTTTGAAGAATCTCTCTTCTGAAAGAATATTATGAATAACATGTAACTTAATTTTTAGACAAACATTCAGAGTGGTTTCAGTGACAGCCCAGAGTAAAGGACTATGGTCATGGGGGTTGGTGGTTTGCACACGCCAACACAATCCCATAGTTAAATAAGTATGGCAAATGGTGCATAATCTATGCGCAAAGCACATTCACACATGACCAACTCAGGGGCCTGAACAAATATACGTGCTTAACATTCAAATAGATCTTCTGAACTTGTCGGCCTGTTGAATATTTTACCCCAACACCTGTTACCATCTCTTAGAACTATTTCATTGAAAGCTGACAGGGAAGTTTTGGAGGATTAACGAATAGTTTATTGCATTTAAGAGATAGACTAAAATTTTAGCCACATTCTCATTAATTTTTTCATACTCCTGGAAATTCTTTATACTAGAAGACAGGTGAATATATCAGCATTAATAAATGTACAATGAAACATAAGAAGCTATGTTTTGTGCTTTTATAATTGTGTCAAAATGCATCCTAATGTTCTGTATAACTAAAAAGAATCAATAAAAAGGAGGAGGAAGAAGAAGGGAGGAGGAAAATGAGGAAGAGGAGGAGGGGGAGAAGCTGTTTTGGCACTATTTATCAATGAATGGTATAATTCAGCCATCTCAATGGCGCCTAGTCCTGGTTTGCCCTTAGCCACTAATGTGATTCTAGGATAAAGCTATTAAAGCTCTGTGCTTCAATTCCCTTATATTTAAAGTGGGGCTAGACTAGCCCTATCTATCTAACTGGTATATTTTGAGAATATGGTGATCAAGATCAAAACCAACATGAATTTTTAATAAAGAGTAACATGTTATAATAGCATAAAAAGTGTTATAAAAGTATAAAAAGTAATATCATTATTTCAAAGACAGCATTCTTTACTTTAAACAGAGCTTTAATAAGTGAAATTGTTTTTTCTTTTTAGGAACTCTGAATAGATTGCTGTCTTACAATTAAGTAAACACCTGTTGCCATGTAAATAAATCATTTTACTTAGAGAATAAATTTTTGTTCAACCATTATATCATAACAGTGCATCACCAAACTTTTTTCAGAAAATACATGACAAAAACAAGGAACCCATAAAACTTTGTTTAAAAAATAAGAGATGTACTGTAGAGTTGTTTGAGAGCAGTGTCACCTCCCTCTGGGCTCTATCACAAACCCATCTGTGGCAGCCCTTCAGTCCTAGTGAATAAAGACAGTGGGGCTTTATATTCTTTGAGTCCTTCATTAAACTATTGATCCCTTTAGCATTATCCATAATGTTCCAGCAGCTCAGCACGTCAACTGGTGAAGTGCTGGTCTCTCTCTCCTTTCAATAACTTCCTCACTTTATGGAGAGGAAGTCACGATGATTTATTTACCTGACATTTTCCAGTCCGGATGTCGTACAGGGCCACTGAACCATGGCGCGATCCAACTGCTATTCTGTGATTCCGCTCGTAATAGCTGACCATGTAGAACCTGCATCAAACATTTTCACAACAACAACAACAAAAAAAAAAAAACAGGTGAGATGACCTGCACATGGAAGTAGACAGCATCACATTTCAGAGATTAAAGCCACGTCTGATATATATTTCTAAAGAAACACATCTATGATAAATGTTAAGATTTTTCAAGAATGTTTAATTTTAGTAATTCATAGAAATCATTTGAAAGAAAATTGATGCACAATATCATTTAGGCCTATTAATTATCTTCAATAGAAAACAACTTTATAATCACAAATACTCTCGAATTTTTCAAACAATAATAATCAAATACAAATTAAGATTAATTCTGAAAATCCAATTTTGCAACAATGACTTATGCAAACATTTTCATTTGAATAGAATTGGGGAAAACTTTGAAAAGGCTTACACATTCAATTATATTTTCATAGGGTAGTAACATTATTCAGTAGTGAAATATACCTTCTAGCAGAACAATCACAAAAAGCTACATAAATATTATGCCTAAAGTTCTCATTAGTAATTTAGAATGAAGTTAGAAAGCTATCCACTGGCAAAAAAGTTACCAGGCAAATTCTCTAGATTTTCTACAATTACCAGTTTATCTAAATGACGACTATAGCTAGAGGTATGAATAAAATATTTGATATTTATTTATTTTGTACTACATAAAAACAGTATTTAGGAAGATTTTGAAGGTTATAAGAGGTTGTTTTATCATTTATTTTTCTTTTATCCAGATTATATTCCATGGCTGTATTAAGTATCTGAATTCTTGATTTATGCTTTATCATACTGATTTCAAGTTCCTATAGCTAGGGTCTGAATGTAAGAGTAAAAATTATTAGCAGTATATATCAGGTGTGATTTTTTTTTTTTTTTTTTTTTTTTTTTTTTTTTGGTACCAGGGATTGAACTCAGGGGCACTCGACCACTGGGTCACATCCCCAGACCCTTTTTGTACTTTATTAGAGACAGGGTCTCACTGAGTTGCTAAGTGCCTCGCCATTGCTGAGGCTGGCTTTGAACTCGCGATCCTCCTGCCTCAGCCTCCCAAAGTGCTGGGATTACAGACGTGTGCCACCGCGCCCGGCTTCAGGTGTGATTTTTATATCTGCAAAAAGTTTTAAATATACATCACATTACCCAGTTCTATGGTCTCAGTGTGAATTGGCAAGATGAACAAGCAGCCTACCCTAAATATTTATGAGAATTAATTATGCATTAATTCTTGAATACATTCTTTGTCATTTTCCACTTTGGTTCCATATGACCAAACTAACATTTTTGTTGAAAGGGAGGATGGAGAGGTAAAATGGGACAGGAAAAAAAAAAAATACCATTTGTCTAATGATTTCTTAAAGTAGGTGTAGAGTAAAAAAACTATTAGGACATGAGAAATTTCTGGAATTATAGAAGAAAGACAAGTTTGAACATGTGAATGGAAGCATTCTGATAGGGCCATTTTGGTATTTGCAGACATGACATTCACATACAGTTTGTAAATCTGGAAAACAAACTATTAGTTTTAAAACTTTATGTTTGTTACTTATTAACCAAGTAATGGATGAAACACACTATTTCTGTCCCATGCCCAACCCTCACCCAATGACCAACTTTATCCCTTTAGTGGAAGGCTTCACTTTCAGTCCCATGGAAGACACTATTTCAGAGGCCCTGTGGGGTTGTGTTAGGAATAGCACTGTCCTCCTTATACACTGGTTTGGGGAAAGGAAGGATAAGAAAGTTCCGGAAACCTATGAAGCTTTCCTATTAAGTGGTTAGTAAACAGTTTATTTCTCTAAACTTTTCCAATAGAAGACATCATATTACTCTACCTCAACAGAGAGTGGGAATCTGCATTAAAATCTAATGTTGTTATATTTGAAAATGAAAATGATTTAGACAAGTTTTAAAACATTTACTGTTTTGTTATTCAATAACTACAGTGGTCGAAGTATTAGTTATCACTGAATCTACATTCATGTCAATATCAACATCTCTGCCTGTAAAAATACACCAACATGTAATTATATCCTATTAGAGTAACATGAAACTTAATATCTGACAAATGTTTTAACAAATATTTATTCTATATAGGCTAATGACTACTGGAAAACAAATTTAGCAGCAGTGCTTTATCTTTTATTTGCACAGATTTAACAACTATACTGCCACAATCTTTTGGCAAAAACTGAATATATAATCACCCTTAAAATAACCCTTTTCTAAACAAAACATTGGTAAAAATACATTTATGTATACAAAATCTTATTCAAGCCAGATTCTAAAAGTTTTTGTTACATTTCCCATTTTCTATGCTCTGGATATCAACCTCATCCTTCTATATCACTTCAAACACTATTATTTATGGGAGAAAAAAGATCAAATCTATTCTTGGTATCAAATCTTTAGTCTGCCTGAAAGGACCATATATTACAGGTCTGCATTTTTCATTCTTTGCAATTTACCACTAGACTAAGACTCCTAAACAATATCTTAAAGAATTCTGGACAGCAAAGGTCTCATGGCCTGTTTTTATCTTGGGATTTCTAATAAACTTTTTATACCTGGCTCTTTTTTTGTGTGTGGGGGAGGGCACTATGGATTGAAGTCAGGGGCACTCAACCTATGAGCCACATCCCCAGCCCTATTTTGTATTTTATTTGAAGACAGGGTCTCACTGAGTTGCTTAGAGCCTTGCTGTTGCTGAGGCTGGCTTTGAACTCGATCCTCCTGTCTTAGCCTCCTGAGCCACTGGGATTATAGGCATGCACCACCGCACCAGGCTATATGTGGCTCTCTTAAGAGAAGAAATCTGTGGCATAAACACAGTCATGTCACAAGGCTTATTCTAGGAACTGGCTGCAGTAGGTCAATCACTGTAGAGAATTCCATGGCCCATCATACCCCTAGAGAAGAGTTTTCCTGAAGCCAGTCTTCCTTTGTGGGGCTGATGAGATTAAGGATGGTGAGATATGCATTAACTGCCCCTCACCCCCTTGAAGATATCAATGGATTGAAAAGGGGGGTCCATCATAGTTTTTATGATTAGGCTGGTCTTGACTTAATTCCCCAGTAAAGTCTTAAATTCCTCTAAAATTTTGGGGTCTTATGTGTGCTAAGAGTTTATGTGTGCTAAGCCTTCTGAAAATGCTTAGACTCCAGTTCTGTATGATGATAATCTGTCGCTGGGGTAGAATTCCATTGGCAATAAGCTGGCCAGAATCCTTTTGTTACATTCAAGCTAGAATAATAGTTCTCTATTTTGTAGCCAAAAGAAAACCAGAGAACATTAGCACTCAAGCAAGTGGAAGAATAAAGTTGACGGGAGTGATGATGTAAAACATCTCTTGCTGGGGCTGGGACTGATGTGGTCTCCTCCGAACAGTTTAAAGTCACTGATCTCCACACCTCCATTGCTGTCCCCTAACAGCCAGGGTGATCCTTGTTATCAACCGTGAATCCCCTGCCCTCTCTCTTCTGTTCACAGCTGTCCCTCAAAGCCCTAACACCACTCAGACTTCACCTCCTCTTCTTTTGGCTCACTGTGCCTGGGAATCTCCTTGCACTTTCTTGGATATGTTCACAGAGTTCCCACTTTAGGGCTGTGACATTTGCTTCTCCCTCTGCTTGAAAATCTCAGTGGGCCAATATCTCCACTGCTTAATGGCCTCAATTCACTGGGCCCAGTTTCTAGGTTATCTAGATAAAGGATGCCTTTACAGGCCACCTTGTTTAAATAATAATAATTACTTAGAAAAAAAGAAAGCACATCTTCCCTCTCACACCAAAAGTAACTGCTGCTAAAAATTTGGAGGAGCTTTGGAGAGCTTTTTCTAACTTAATATACAAATGGTATCATATTACAGTTATTCTACAATGCAGTATTCTTCCTTCAGGACTTCATGAGACATCATCTCTCATCTCAGGCCTCTCACATGTATCTCAGGTCATTTTTCTCACACCTAAATTCATTTTTTTTCTGGTTGGTTAGGTTATATTGTACGTGGACTCTTAGATATCAAGTGATTATTTTTGTAGGATGGATTCACCAGAGCAGGATCAAAGAATACGCACATTTTAAATTCTGATAAACAATGCCAAATTTCCTTACATTCTCACCAACAAGGTATGACATTTGGTATTATCAGGTTTCCTACTTATGTGCCAATAGGAGAGAAAAAAAAAACCAGTGTTGTCTTTTAGTTCTAATTTGCATGAAATAACTTTTTGGATTGATTCACTTTGTTACACTCTGCAGGATGTATAGGTTTCATTATTAACACAAAAAAATTATTATTGAAAATCTGATCAACAACACACACACCGTTTCCTTTATTCATTATGCATATTAGATAGGGAGAGAAATAGCCATGATATGTTCCCAATACACCATGGAGAAAGATTTGAGCCCAAACCACAGGCAATCTGGTTTTGCAAAGAAGAATGACAAAAATTCTGTTTGGGAGCAATGTATAGTTCACTTTGATCAAAAGAAAATACCAGTGAGTACTACCTGCCCCAATCCCTTTGGCCAGACAGTACAAGGTGAGTGCCATGCATATGAAGAGTTTAGCCTAATAGATTGAGGAGCAGGTCCTCAGATCATTGGTCAGCAGTCCTCAGTGATGCCACAGATGCCATCAAGGGGGCACTTTGTGGAGGAGGAAGCACTTTGCAGAACACGTTCATATTTACCGCCCAGAATTCCAGGCCTCTGTGGACAGATGTTTGGAAGATTTATAGATATCAAAGTCTACAGTGAAGGCATCAGCTCAAGAGAAGTTGCTGTTAGTTCCAGAGGTATGCAAATATGAGGAAATACTTTCTAGAAGTGTTTTATTCCACTGGAGAGCACCAGTTCAAAAGACCAAATGAAAAATCCCTTAGTCTGTGATGGTGATAGTATAGGGAATTCCACATCAGAGTTACTATTTCCCAAACAGGATTTTGCATACTATGAATAGTCAAAAAATACTTCCTGCTGAGTGGTTAATATGTGAATTACTTTCCTTTCAAGAAAAAAAAAAAATCACTTAGTATAGCACACTGTAGCCAGGCATTGAAGGAAGGTCTGGAAATGCTTCTGAGACTGTCCATAGAGCAGAAATTTCTGCAAGGAAAAATGTCATGCATGTCTAGGCTGTGTAACACAATGCATGGGAAATGGGTCTCACCTGGTTCTGTGCTAATTGTGTAAGCATATGCAAATTGCTTAAATTATCAACGTTTTGGTGTCCTCATCTGTAAAACGGAATGACAATAGTACTTACTAAGGTTGTCAGAACTTAAAATGAGTTCATATTAACAAAGTACTCAGAATAGTACCTGGCATACAGTAAGCTCTTTCTATGATAAATACACATTAACCTTACTAACTATCATCATCATTGTCATCTGCATCTCTGAATATATACTACAGAAAGAATAACCAAGATGTAGTTAATATGCTATTTTCCTAGGGCAAATAAGTGCTAATGACATGCTAATGAATTAGGGGAAACAAATATCCTAAATGTTTTAAATTTACATATTTCTAAATAGTTGTGATTTATAAGTATAACCTGCTAAAAAGTACAAATAATTTTAGTTTTAATCTAAATTTGCTAATACAAGTAATATGGATTTTAGTTCTCTGCACCACTTTAAACAGGCTCAAAAGTAAATATTCTTCCTGTTATTCAATGAAATGAACACTCCTGGAAGGTCTAGAATTTTGTTTTGCTTCTTTCTTTCTTTCTTTCTTTCTTTCCTTCTTTCCTTCCCGCCCCCCCCTCTCTTTCTTTCTTTCTATCTATCTATTGTGGTGCTGGGCACCAAACCCAGGGCCTTGCCCTTGCAAGTTAAGTTTCTACCATTGAGCTATACCTCCATCCCTGTTTTATTTTAATATGAAGAACTTTAATCATGAGACACAGGATTTGTTGGGGAGGTTTTAGGAATAGGAAAATGAATTAGGATGATTTTTAGAGGGATTTCTACTTGTGAGTACAAGAGTAACATCTACAATTATTATCAAAAGTATACTGAAAAATGGTTACTAGTTTAAGGACTTTACTGGAAGTTAGGATATAAAACTGTTTTATATTGTATTATTGTTATCACCATAAGGGATGAGAACAAACCACAGGTTTGGAGGAGTTTCTTAAAAAATGAGCTCATGCACTGTTGTAAAGCAGACTGTGTGCATTTCCTTACTGGACTTTAAGTGCCCATTTAGGGTGAACAAGGCTGATTCAGCTTTTCACTTGAAAAGCAAAATCAATCAGTCTGTCTACATAATAACAAAGTTTAAGAAAAGGTACACCATCTCTGAAAATACAAACTTTCAACTTTTCTGCCTGGATTAGCTGTTTTTTTATTCAGTTGAAAAGTATAGATACTTATTTTACCTTGACTTTTTTGTATCTTATCTATGTTATAGCCTTAATATTTTCCCAGTTATTACTTTTTAGTTATTTCATTTGAATTTTAATATACATATACATTCACACATACATATGTGCATGTGTGTTTATATTTTTAGGAATGTACACTGAGGAAAAAAAACCCCACAAATTATGTAAAACGGTTTAAAAGTGAATGTCCCCTTTAATGCATCACCACCCACTCCCAGATAATCACCAGACCCATCCTGGGGTATGTTTTCCCAGATTTTTTTCCTCTTCATATGTATACATGTACATGTGTGACTATCTATATTCACACAGTTTTCTTTGTAAAATGTGATTTTATTTTATGTGCTCTTCTGCAACTTGGCTAGTTTCTCTTTAAATGTCTTTTTATGACATTTTTTCCACATGAGTAGAAATGGATTGACCTAATCTTTATCATGGTTGTATAGGGCACCACAGTTCTAGCATACTTCAATGCAAGCAAAAATTAGCACACATATTTTAATTATAGGAAACAGGTGAAGGAAAATGTTTTGATATAAAATACACTTTATATATAAAAACTACTAACATGCCTTCCAATGAAGATCAGTTCAGAGATAACCTGTCAAATCCAGGAAAACAATTACAAAACATTTTTCAAGTTTCAGTGTCAATACTATACTAAAAGTTGAGTGATTTATCCATTTAAAGAAAAATAAGAATTTTATTTATTTATTTTTTTGCTTCAAGACCTTTAAAGTTAGTTCCCTCCTTTCCACTATTTACATCTACAATATCTACTGAGAAGTCAAAGTAGTCAAGCCATTAAATGTACTACTCAGTTCTATGTACAGATTGCTTTCTATCTACAGAAAATATCTTCTTTCTTGGAAGTGAAATATGCATTGTAAAAGAATATCCAATATAATTTTTTGCAAAGTAATCGCTGGTTCATTTAGTCAGAGATTCAATATAGCATTTAATATAATATTTCCTTCAATGAGAGTCAATTTGGGATATTGAAATAAGCATAGATTTTCAAATCAGGGCCTGTGTGCCTGAAGAATGTCTACACTACTCATCTTTTAAAACTCCTCTGAATCGCTGCCAGTTCTCCTCTTCCCTCCTCTGCACAACTCCTCACTTCTTCTTTTCTGTGCTTCCGTCAGAGCTGTCCTCTGTCCTGGGCCTCCTTTTACCCAGTGTTTGTGATACTTCACTTATTTTAACTCTCTGTCTCTACCAAGCACAATTCAAGGCCTGTGAGGGCAAGGACTGCCTGACTATCCCAGCAGCCTGCACAGACCCTGCAGGGCACACACGACAGATGCACATCAATGCCTGTGGAACAGATGAATGGATTCTAAAATACTTTTAGGAATTTTTAAGAAAAGTCAAAGGAGTACTTAAAAAATCCTTTAACTTTATTAAATCACTTGAGTTTTATCTTTTTCATTCCTATTTCTTGAGTGATTTTTTATTTCTTATTTTGGAACCTGGTACCGAGATTGGTTTTTATTTATTAAAAACCAGTCAACTAAAATACTTGTTCATATTAATTTTCAATTCTAAAAATAAACACAATTTAGTGTTGTATTTGAATTAACTGGATGCTATAATCCAAATGGACTAAGCAATTAATTAAAATTTCTCATTTAGTGATTATGAATGACATATTGATTCATTAAAAATAAAAAGTAAACAATGATCCAATGAAATTCACACTGACTTCTTGACTCAGTATACTGAGAGGATGATATGTTTTATTTTTTTAAATGCTTTATTTTTTAGAGCAGTTTTAGGTTCACAATAAAACTGAGCAGAAAGTAGAGAGTTCCCATACTCTCCCTCCCTCCACATAAACAAAGCCTTGCCGACCCTCAACATCCTGTTCTAGAGTGGCACATGTGCTATAATCAATGAACCTTCACTGACAGAGCATTGTCACTCCAAGTCCATAGGTCAGGGTCTGGAGATGAAGCTCCATGGTAGAGCACTTGCCTAGCATGCACGTAGCCTTATGAACACTAGGCAAGTGCTCTACCCACAGCCTTGAGGGTTTTCCCAGTCTATAAACATTAGATAACAACCTTTGTGCCCAATCATCTTTCTACATGGTTGTCCATGCTTCAATCATACCTATGCGATGAAGTCTCCATAAAAACCTACAAGGACAGAGAGCTTTTCATGGAAGTTCCTTGGAGGGGGGCATGGTATTTTTCAGACCAGCACAAAATATTGCAAAATTATGCATGGGTGAAAGAGTCAAAGTGTACTGCACACCAATGGATTTAATTTAACAGTATGAAAAGCTTACATGATTGCAGATTCCACTGGAACTAACCTTTAAAAATAACCACATGTTTAGTTTGGGTGTAGTGCTAATGATGTGAAATTATCCGAAAAGACTATTAAATTAAAGCATCCTTCCTTTTTTCAATTAGATATTTTTATGAGGCCAAATTTTCACCATATAATTCAACTAAAACTACATGCTGCAACAAATTAAAAACATGCATAGGTATGAAATTCCACTTGACTTCTACTAAATCAGACATTTAAAAATTTTATGAAAATGTAAAACAATGCTACTTTTCTTGGTATTTATTTATTTTGTCTTGGAAAGTAATTATTTGTCACAAAAATGTTTTCTATTAACATGAAGCAAGTCTATTATTGTTATTTAAAATTAATCCATAATTACTCTTTAAATTGCTCACTTTTAATTTCTAACACACTAAAAATCTATAGGTAGAAACTTTACAAACAAAATCTCGTTAGGTTTTTTCATGTTTGTGAGGTCCTGAGACCAAAAGGGGAACCACTACCTTAAAGAGTGAAAATCATGTGGAAATCAAAAAATAGTACAGATTTGGAAAGAGTGAGAGAGTGAGTGTGTGCATAAGAGAGAGAGAGAGAGGGAGAAAAGAAAAGGAGGGAGAGATTAGCAAAATATTGGAGGCAAAAGTCAGTCTCTAGCAGTTCAAGACAGCAGGAGAGGTGACACAGTGGCCAGAGTGCAGACTCCTTTTCCTGGAAGAGGACAGATGAGAGACTAGACAGTAGGGAGAGAAGATGCGGACAGAGAAAAGGTTTTTAAATGAGAGATAATAAGCATGCTCCTGGGCTGAGAAAGAAATGCCACAGAGAAGTCTTGGGTAAAAGTAAGAGAAGGGTTTTCTAAAGAGCAAGGTCCAAGAGGAGGTGAGAGAGGAAGAGCCTGGGCTTGGACCAATCAAGTCATCTTCTGATGGGCCGGCTCAACTCTGTGTGTCCCCTGACAAGTCCATGCTTGGGCCGGGAAGCCCACCTCATCCTGCAGAATACACAGCATATGTGGGATCTGTTCAGTAGAGCTGAGCTTTCCATTGGTCTGACTGTCAGCACAAAAAAGCCTTCAGTTTGCCTGTTCATAAAAGGAAGGATGGGAGTAGGGGACTCATTATAGAAGGTGCTTTCCAGATCCAAAATTTTACAACTTGCAATTCTATGAAAATACTGCAGCAAGGTTACTCCTTAAGTGCAATAACTGGTGCCATCTATTAAAACAAATTAAGGACTAAACACATGGAGCCAAATAGCTGGTATCATACTGCTCTAGAGTGCCTATGTTGAGTATTCATATTTTCTGAACTAAAAATTGGGACAGAGCCTAAGAAAGGATTTCTTTGTATTTGTGAATTTATTTATTTGGCAAGTCTTTATATTAGATCACTTTAAGTTATACATCAAATAAATTGCCTTAACCTAAAACAACATGAACATATGATATAGGGACCAACGGGGAGTCTTGGAGCAAAGGTCTTTGGCCAAATGAAGTCCTCTCCAAGTTGCTATAGGGCACTGGAAAAGAAATAAAGGCAAAAGCCTCCTTTCTCAAGCTGCTTATAATGTGCATGACTGTGTAATTCTAAGTGACTTAAAGTCACAAATATGAGCTTATCTAAAGTGACCTTATTTTTCCATTAATTTGTACTTCATTTATAAAATCCCTTATTCTTTTTCTGGTTGTTCATTATTCCATCACCAGTCCTGAAGAACATAATAAAAAAGCCTTAAACTTACTTATGTCATACCTGCAGAGGTATTTTGTTTCTTTCTCCTTCTCTCTCCCTCTTTTTCTCTCTCAATTCCTCTCTCCTCCCCTCTCCTTTCTTTTTTGGTGCTGGAGATCAAACCCAGGGTACTGCACATGCTAAGTATGTGCTCTACCACTAAGCAATGCCCTGGCCCTATCTTTACTTATAGCTAAATTTTGTAGTAGTTTACAAGAGCTTAAATCTCTGTATCCCACCATCAGTAAAGAATACTTTTGCAATATGAATACTAAGAATCTGTGCATGCATGCCACGAGTACTTTTGCTTTGGTATCATCTGCATAAAGTGTGCCCAAAGTGTACTCACTCCATATTTTCACGTGTTAGGCTACTGAATCAAAAAAGAGTGGCAAAAAAATGAGTCAAAGTTGGTGTGATGACCAAGAGGGGAGTAAACGTCAAATTGAGTCAAGGATTGCATGCTTGGTGTCAATGGTCTGCTGGGTAACAAGCTTCACAAGGGGATTCAAATTCAGAAACATAGCGACTTGTAACCATTTTTAACAACAAACTCTGATGAAACTTCAGTGATGTTTCTCCTTCAAGCCTTGAAGAGTTAGTTCTACTGTCTTATTGTCTAGGGTATTTTTAACTGAGGATGCTGTATTATTTATATTCCAGGCAATTAAATGTGTATTACTCAGAACCTTCTGTCATTCTGTCTCTACAGTAATTATCTAGCGTACTGGATGATGCCTTGTGAAGATCACCTCAGAGACTGATGAAGGTAAAGCAAAGACCAATAAGATGTCAAAGAATCTACAGAAGTCATTTCTGACATGCTATATCTGTGTTCTAAAAAGGATGCAGTTTAATTCCTGTATAATAATAAAGTCTTATTTGTAGTGGTGATGAAAAATCTGACAGTACAACTATTTTGTATAACTTTGCTTTGAAATATGTGCATGCTATATTCTCTCAAGGGCAGTGAAATCCCAGTCATTTTCTGGTATTATTAATAGGTGGCACTAAGTTATTAATAATATACCTGGAACTAAAATGTGAATTATTAGGAAATATTTAAGTCTATGACTATAAAGTTTATACAATAGTTAGCATTATGTGATTTTTATATCTTTTATTAGGTGATATATTATAGGAAAATATCTACAGCTACATAAACTACTCTAGGAAGATGTAGAATTTTTCAGTTAATACAAGAAAGTTTTTATTTTTAGAAAATAACCATAGCTGACGTTATGTTTACAATGACTGCTTTTGCTTTCATGGCTTCTGAAATAAAACTGAAACTATGTATATTTCATATGCACATACATTCATACCTACACATATATCTCATATACACACTTCATAAAGGACTTATGGAAAGTTATAGAATAAAATAGAGTAACAAGGAAAGGAAAATAGGAATGGGAGTATTACAAAGTATAGAGTATGGGTGATGTAAGCCATAATTTACTAAAATTAAGCAGAGAATTTGCCTAATGGCTAAACCAAAGTTTTAAAATTAATACTCATTATATAGAAAATAAACCAAAAACAAAACCCAATATACAATCTAGGTTCCTTGGGGCAAAATAAACAGGAAATTCCTGACTGTCATCAGATTGAAAAGAGATGTCTAAAGCCTTCATAGGACGCTCAACAACATACTACATGCCATGAAGGTGCCAGCCCCACACTTCCCGTGCTGGCGGCTTTCTCTGCTCTCCTGCAAGGCGCCCAGTGCAAACTGCAGGCATAACATGAAAGTGAAGGTGGGGAAGTGACTAGAGGAAACCTGTCGACCTGGGCAAAACACGCAGCTCTTTGATGGTTTGACTCTATCTAGGGATATAAGTTTTAAAGTCCCCAACAAGCCTTCTGCAGTACTAAGGGCAAGTCTGAAAAACCAAGGGTCCTCACTGGAATTACATGAGCTGAAGAAATGTCTTTAGGTATTTCTTTAGGGAATCAGAGTGTGTTCAATATATAACTGAAAAGCATTCAAGGGTCCAAAGTGTGATATAAGAGGACATGGCCACAAAGAACAGTAACAGGTTTTGTTTGTCTTGATTTTGGATTATTAGAGTGCTTGTTTTTAAACTTTAGTGTGCCTAAGAATCACCAGTGAGGCCGCTAATTGCAGCTTCCCAGGCCACAGGATAGTTTGATGCAGGGCCCCTCAGTACAGCCTAAAAACAGGTCATTCTCTTGAAAGTGGTCTGGGGAATAATAATTGGAGATCATTATTCCCATAGTACCTGATGGGAAGTGATTTCTCACAATGTTTTTTAATTTTACCTTCCTATGTGTATCAGTTTATCAAATAAGAGATAGTAAATGTACCTTGTTTAACACTTAGCACCTTCCTAGCATGTTCTTGAGAATTGCAGAATCTCTAACTATCTGATAATCTATCAATGACACACATTTAATGTCTTCTTTATAAGAACCTACAATTTCATGTTGATCTTACTGCTACAAAAGTTACATTTCTGTTGAGCCGCTGTTTTCTTTCTATCATATCAACAGTGTGAGACTCAGCTCTGTCCTGCTTTGTACACTGGCTCTTCCTAAAGAGGAGGAGGCTCAGATGTGTCAAATAAATAGGCCTTCTAACCTCATGTTGGTCTCATACTTTCTTTCCCTTTGCCTCAATTTCCTCTATTTTATTAGAGGAAAAAGATATTAAAGAAAATAAAGACTTGGAAAATTTGTTTAAGGTGAAGTAATTAAAGGAAAATTTAAATGCATAAGAAAAAAAGTAAAATTTTATGACAAAATGCTACAAATTCTGAAAATAAGAATTTCTTGAATGTAAGAGGATATTAGACAATATTAACTTTCAAAGCTGCTTAAAATCTTTTGTGAAACAAGGTAAGTGGCTGTGATACGCATATATACATATAAGTATGTATGTATGTATACGTGGATAGAGCCACACATACACACATACAGACTAAAAGTTGGACAGCAAAAGCAACAGACTATAAATAAGGTTTGGATTTTATCTTGGAGTTAGAACTTTATTAGTTACTTGACCAATACATATCACAATCTAATTCTCTCCCAAATTTTAAATCTATAAAATGCCCTTCTTAAAAATTTCAAGAATTGGTGGCTTTGAACCATTTAGTAACCTGTGAAGTGCTATATACATGAAAAAGATGATTGCATTATTTTATGAATCGTGCATTGCTACCTGTTTTAACATCAGCAAGTGAGTTTTGGTCAGTGATGCAGAAAGAATGTCTAACAAATTGTCCTGGCATGTATTATAATCCATTTCTGTTTTCAAGCAGATGATATTATAAGAAGTTTTAATAATTGACAGAAACACTATTATATGAACAAAATTTTAGAAACTAAACTTTTTATATCAATCCTTTCAATTAATTAACAATTTATAGCTTTAAATACATTTTTAAAAATATTTAATTTTCAGTTATAGTTGGGCACAATATTTTTTATTTATTTATTTATTTATTTCTACATGGTGCTGAGGATCGAACCCAGGGCTGCGTAATACTAGGCGAGCACTCTACTGCTGAGCCACAACCCCAGCCCTTTAAATACATTTTGAATGAAGATGTATATGAACAAAAAAAAAATTCAGTTAACAATATGATTGGGTGAATGAATGTGTAACTCATTATTTACACAGTCAGTCATTATATAATAATTAATAAACCAGAGACTTTCAGAAAAATAATAAAATGGGAATCTGAGAATTAACTGTCAAAACAAAGAAAATCATAGAGAAACTACCCCTGTCGAATTTTAAAATCCTGAATCTGAAACTATAAATCTAGATGCACATTAGAATCACAAACCCACTGGTAGAGATGAAAAAATAAAATAAAATAAAGAAAAACCTAGCTCAGTATTATTTAGCATTCTGATGCTTTTTCATCTGGGGACTCAGATAAAAAAAAATTAACATTCTATTTTTAAATATTTAGTGACTTCAGGATGCTACATTATCTCTTAATTGAATTAATACAATTTATAACATTGATTAAAATTATTTAATTTTTCATAGATGTGAAGGTGATAATGTAATATCATGATATTTATTTATTTATTTTGGTTCTTGTCCATGGTTCCTGGATCATAACTCCCTCATCTAAGTGGGTCATAAAAAACCTAATCTTCCTCTTCCTTTCTATTTGGAACTGGCTAAAAATAAAATTTCTGACCCACCCTTGTCTGATAGTGGGTCATAAGACTCCCTCATTCCAGAAGGGTCCTATCCCATACCCAAGAGGAAAGAATGTTGCTCAGAGAGGCCAACAAGAATCTGAATAGACAGGACTTGTTGAATATCCCTGCCAGAATATTAGCAATCACATCTGTGCAATGAAGTCTCCTGAACCCAAAGGACAAGGCTCATAGCACAGCGAGTAAGTGGAAGTTCCTGTAGGGTGGGACACCCAGAGAGGGAATGGACGCTTCATACCCCTTCTCCAGTACCTTGCCCTATGCATCTCTTCATCTGTATCCTTTGGAATGTACTTTATGTTAAATTGTTAAACATGTAAGTATTTTCCTGAGTTCTGTGAGCTGCTTGAATGAATTAATCAAACCAAAGGAAGGATTTGTGGAAACCCCAATTTACACACAGTTGATCAGAAGCACAGGTAAAACAAGCGAGGGCTTATGACTGTCATCTGAAGGGTATGTGGAGGGATGTGTTAGAGACTCAGTCTTGAACCTCTAGGATCCGACACTATCTCCAGGTACAGTTAAAAATAAATTGAATTAGAGGAGACCCAGAACTGCTTGTTTGCAGGTGGGGAGAAATCTCTACACCTTACAGAGTCACGGAAGTTCCTTGTGTTAACTGTGGTTTGACCGCAGAGGAAAACAAACTCTGCTTTTCTAATACTCAAAGACAATGTTATCATGTAATTTTATACATACAAAATATTATCAAATATATTAACTCATTTTTATATATATTTTGGCTTTTCAAATTATATTAAGGTAGAAAGACCCACAGGAAAATAACATTTTCTGAACATCTAAAACCAGTCTTCTAGGTACTTCCACAAATGTCACTCATTAAAAAAAAGAGCACTAAGTGAAGCTTCACACCATTTTTGATCTCTCAATCACAGCAACTGAATAGCAGCATATAGGAATATTACAGAAACCAGTCTAAGCTAAAATTGTTATGAAAGGGCAAAAGGAAGGAAAGGGGACAGGGAAGAATAAAAAAAAAAAATCAAGGTTTTAAAAACAAATGTCACATGATTGACTCACAGACATCCATGCTGTCAACTTCAATTGGAGTTTCATAATTAAGGAAAGGCATTGATAAGCAGAGGGCTCATAAGTTCCTAACTTACTACAATGCCACAGACAGGGAAGATATTCAATCAAATAATTTTAACTTTGTTGATGTGTGATCTTTGTTATTATTAATATCCTAACCTAGTAAAAATCAGCCAAAAGTTAGACAGCCATCAACCTGTAAAACTTTTGAGATCCTGTCCAATTTTAGTGTTCTCTGAAGTCCTCCATAATTTATTACCTAACATTTAACATAAGCTACAAACTCAATTGTTCATCATCCTTCTATGTCTGTGGATTGACTCTTAAATATATGGGCCTGTATGGCTTTTATCTTCACAGCCTTAGTAACATTTAACACAATTATTATTATAAATCTGATCTTTTGTAAGCTTATGTCCTATCAACTATGTTCTGGTAAAAGGATTACACATTTTTGTTTAAAACTGTCTTGACTCCTCATTACCCATCCAGTAGCAATCAACTCCTTTGTATGAAATTCGACATCCTATACTTGGGCACTATACTAGACTCCCATCCTGTACCAACCTCTAGCTACCCTACTATACAGCATTTCCTGAACTAACTGTACATTTCTGTACCTCCACACATTTGTTGGTCTGGTTCTCTCTGCAGTCCAAGAGGACACACTTTACTCTGCAAAACCCACCTCAATAAACTCTGCTCTGAAGCTTTCCCAGAACCCACCACATTCCTGCCACAGTCATCACCCCAATTTCCTCAGAAGACACATCCCATTTTCCATTTGGCAACTGCTTTTATTAAAGCATTTTTCACAGATATTATTATTTGTCTGCCTTCTCCTCTGTGAAACTTTTTCAGATTCCCACATGCCGAGTTAGGCACTCCACTTATTGCCCAGCTCAGTTCCTGGCAGGTACTCTACTCCAGCATATAACCCAGAACCCAAAGTCATCTGTCTGTATAATTACCTCCCTGGGAGACCCTATCCTCCTTGAAGATATCATCTTATTCATTATGGCTTACCTGGGCCTAGCCAGCACATGATACACAGTAGGTATTCAACAAATGTTATTAAATTAATAAACAAAATACAATTGCTTTCTGACAAATTGAGAAAACATATATACCTAGCATTCAGCTTAGACACACACCTCTTCAGCATTCCAGCAGGATCTTTCCTTCCCCATAATTAGACAAGAGCCAACAAAAGTAGCTATGCAGCAGATGCGGGGGACTCCAGGAACTGAGGGTGCTGCTTGGGGAAGAGGCAGGCTCGCAGCCAAGGGGAACCACAGGCCCTTCAAACACTGAGCCATCTACTCATGTTAACCCCAGAAAACTTATTTATATAGCAGTAGCTGCTGCTATACGAAACACTCTGTTAACACTCAGTGAGATCAGCCCTAATCCAACTGTTCCTCATCACCTCCACTAAGTGACAGACAAATGTACATTTCCACTTAGACACTACTTTAGGGAAAAATCGAATGGGAAAATAACAGCTTTATGTATTCTTAAAAGTCAATCACACAAAAGATTTAATATATATAATGTTTTAAACAAGAAAAACATAATCCAGAATTTATACAACACATTAAAAATTAACTGTATTCTAATTTGTCTAGTCTTATCATAAAAATATGCATTTGTACATATATATGCTACAACAATTTTTAAAAAAAATCTGTGTTAGTATTTTAACTTTTAGGTAGCATAAGTTAGAAACGGCAAAATGAAGAGACTAAGATATAAAGGTCTACTGCAAACAGAAAAATATATGGGAATGTTTATGAAGTACAATTAATTCAGCAAACACTTGCTGAAATAACAGGAAGTATACAAGACAGAAAGTGGTACCATGTAATGTCACTGCTCTCAGGAAACTTATCATCTGCAACAAAACTTTACACTACAAAGCAACTAGCAAAAGTAAGTAAGGATATCAATGAACTTGTTATGAAAAGAAAATGTTATACAACCATGAGTAATAGGTGGTCCTGTTTTCTACAAAAACAATTATCTTCAACAGATTTAAATACTGCTTCTACTGCCTACATGGGGGTAAAAAAATTTTTAATAAAATGTGTCTAAGGCTATAAACATTTTGAGATCCACATTTAAAAAAACATGCTACTACATTTTGACACTAAAACAATCTTCATTTCATAACAAGTAAATGCTACACAAAATATATATATAATGCTTAAGTTAACTTCACATATTTAACATTGTTTTAAAAGGTTTTATTGTTTTCTCATAGGAAAAACACCTATGTTAATAGGATATAATGTAAATATTGGCCATTATATTAAAAATAAAATTCACCCGTGAAAAGGTGACATAATATTTCTGTTGGCTGAAAGTACAGCTTCTTCCTTAAGTCAGAAACTTCCTTAACCCTATTTTGTAATGTAATAACACGCTGAGTAACTAATGGAAGAATACAGACACATCCAAGCATGCCATCTCTTGCTCATTTTTTATTTTGTGAGCAAAATGTCGCCATGACCTGATTTCACATAGCTGGTTCTACTATATTTGCATTTTTGCCTAAAAGCTACCTAAATCATTGTAGAAGGTAAGCAGATATTAACTAATAATTGACTTTCTAAGAGGCAAGACCTCCAATTAACCTCTGTAAACAATCTACTAAATTATTTATTACTGAAAATTACTTATTTTGCATGCTACTGAAGGCATCTTTACCTGCAGATAGCTGGAAAACATTCTTGAAGACCTTTCTTTTTAACTAAAGATCCTTCCAGGCAGTACATAATGATGTCCATAACCTTTGGAGGGAAAGGAACGGATCTAAAATTAATTTTAAATGCTTAATTTTCAAAAAGTTAAATGATTATATTCTAGATAATTTGACTTTAGTAGTTACTTTAAAACAAAACAAAAGTAATTACTTTTAAACATTTGTATACAACAGGCTGTCCTTTGTCTTACCTGTGATAAAAATTTAAAGACAGTGAAGTAAACAGAATAGATTTGTTAACCTTGAAGTCTACTCATGTTTATGTACAAGATAGATAGCTTTCATTCAAACACATTATACAACTTGTTTTAATAATGTCAAGGAGAATTTCTATAACCTTAAAAAAGATACTCTAATATAGACCAATTCCATGTGAATGGGAAAAGGACATGGCACTCATTTTGATTTTTGAGGAAATTTAATTAAAGCCCCTAGAAATGTCACAAAAATTAATTCATTTTAGTTATCTCTCTCTCTCTCTTGCCTGCTCTCACTCTCTCACCTTCTTCCCTGTCTTTTCTCTCTTTGTCTTAGAGATTCTGGAAACTAAGGTACCAATTAATATACTGGAATATTTAATTTAGGATATTGATGTATCATTTAACAGGACAGTTCTTACCTCCACAAGAAGATCCACAACATCTGTAGGCATCTTTTCGATGAGAATTTCAATGACTCTCAGGATTTCCCCTTTAGCTCGAGCAAGGGTTGTAGTATGCATATTCTGCTGTGATTGGGTATTTGCTGCAAGAGCTGTATGTCTGTGTACCTATAAAAATATTTCAATGCTGTAGATATAACTGCCACTTAATATATAGTTTTTTTTACATTTCTGACTTATTTTTCACTCACTAATATTACAGGAAAAAAAAAAAAAGAGTCCACAAAAGCAAATCATGGGGTGGTTCAGGAAATACTTTTGATCATGCAAAAAAATAACTCAATAAATATTATCTAATAAAATTCAATATATTCTTGGGTATTATTTGAGAACTTAATACAATATTACCATGACATTTAAGAAAAGAAACAGACTGAAAATTGAAGATTTATGGATTCAGTATATTTGGTACTGAAGTATATAGTGTGGTTAGGAAACGCCCAGAAGGATAAGATACGATCAGAGGAACACTAGAATGGTCAAGGGAAAGGGAGGGGAGGGAGGGAGTAAGGGGGGGTGGTGGAAAAAAAATGGTGGTTGAATGAGATGGATATCATTATCCTAAATGCATGATTGAAGATCTGAATGGTACTTATATACTTTGTATACAAGCAGTTGTATGTAAAAAGATACTAGTGCATGATGAATAAGTAAATAAATAAATAAAAAAAGAAATAAAACAGCTAAAATTTGATTAAAAAAAAGATATGATCTCAAGTAATAATGGTAAATATATTTATACAACACTGTGTCTCAGACACTATTTTAAGCGCTTTATCATCAAATTGGGAAATCAAAATGAACAAAGCAAATAACAAACCCAAGTGTGATATTTCCCATACAAATTGTAAGTTTTCCAGTTCAGAGGAGACAGAATATTAACAGGTCCTGGACTAACCCTGGACTAGCCATGGAGCAGTGAGCACAGGGATAGGGTAGGGGGCAGTGGTAATAATGAGAAATATGTTAGTATTTTATTTTTATTTGAATAATTTATGATTAAAAGGTAAATTGGGAAACTTGGTTTTAAAAGATAATAAATATAGACTGTTACATGAAAATATTTTTAAATATTTTTCTAACCAAAAGCTAGAGAAGAGGGAATCCAAAGAATGGGTGTTCTAACAGTTCAATTAACAAGACTCATAAAAATGGTACAAATTAAATTTGAAACCACAATTAATATAAGGACCTGTTAGATTAATGTAACCCTTATTCAGTATAGTCAATATAACTCTGTGTACTCCATGAATGGGAAAAACTGGCAAAGAATTTTCTTTCTTTTTTTTGGTTGTACCAATTTTTTTGTGTGTGTTGTACCAATTTTTATTCCTTTTTAAAAATTTTTTTATTTTGTATTCTAAGTTGTTAGAAATGACAGCAGAATACATTACATTTCATATTATACTTGTAGAGCACACTTTTACATATCTCTGATTGTATAAAAAGTATATTCACAAGCTGGGCGTGGTGGCGCACGCCTGTAATCCCAGCACTTGGGAGGCTGAGGCAGGAGGATCACGAGTTCAAAGCCAGCCTCAGCAATGGTGAGGTACTTAGCAATTCAGTGAGACCCTGTCTCTAATAAAATACAAAAAAGGGCTGGGGATGTGGCCCAGTGGTTAAGTACCCCTGAGTTCAATCCCCGGTACCCAAAAAAAAAAAAAAGTATATTCACAGCATTTGTGACTTCATACATACACTTAAGGGTAAGAATTTTCAACACTAATAAAACTGTTTATTTGGGCTCAGTGATAGAGTGCTTGCCTAGCACGTCTGAGATGCTGGGTTCAATTCTTAGCACCATATATAAATAAATAAAAATAAAATAAAGGTCCACCAACAACTAAAAAAAATGTTAAAACTATTTATTTATACATACATACATTATAAATAGTTTGTTCCAAATATATACATATGTATAATTTAGATGTAGTGCAACCTTACTATAAGACCATGTACTTTTAGAAAGACATACTTCCAGTCCTAAATTTATTTTTGATGTGAATTTACAGTTCCACTGCCTCATAATCACCTATACAAATTGCTATTAGGACCTTCTTTCTCCCTTCTAGCTACCTTTACATCGCAAATGCTTACAACAATGCCTACTAAGGATGGCTGTGGGGCAGACACAGGCCCAATAGGTTTCAGGTTATCAGAGTAGACTCAGAAGTATTTATTCCATATTTTAAAAATTCATCATAGCTACAGGAAAAACAACTCAGACAGAGCCCATGCCCTATGGACACCCCGTCTGCACATTATTCATGTGGAAATGAAACAAACCTTTAAAAAAAAATTTAGGAGCTTATCATTCTTTCCTTTTTCTCCCCATCACCAAGACCTATAGGCAAGATCCTATAATTGGTTCATTGTTCTTTACTAGTTTTTCAGTTAGATGTGGGCAATTAGTTAGAACACTAAGAATGTGGGAATCAATTGGCATTCAAGTCTTTATCTGTGACATGTAATAGGAAAAACAATTAGCACATTTATGACTTACATTTTTTGTTTACAGTTGGAGAACCAGTGCTAAATAAGAAGTTTAGTTTGATTACAAGTAGGTACTTACACTTGAAAAATGTGAATACCTTTAATAGGCTTTAATTTGCATACTCCTGCTATATTTCAGATTGAAAAACTATTGTCAAATATTTGCAAGTGAATTAGGTTTGAGAACACAAGTGAATACCACAGCACAAGTAATGAATGCACAGCTGTGGAATTCAGAGTGCATGCACAAACATGCATATATTCTTTTCAGTACTAAATCATTAACTTGCTTTGTTTTAGAACAAGCTGGAAGGATCATTTGTGGGTATGAACTCTCAGTTTACAGTGTCAGATAATTCCTCTAAATGGGAAACTGCAGCACACTGTGGAGTCCCCTCACCTCTTTGGCTATAGTGGTGATGAAGGCGGGTGGTCTGGCAGTGGCAATGAGAGAGAGGGCATGCCTTGCGGAGCGGGCGGAGTCAGCTGCCGGGCTCAGAGGCAGCCCCATTGTGATGCTAAACAGGGATCAGAAAAAAGGAAAAAAGAAAAGAAGCATTAGAAATATAGAGTGAAAAGATTAGACACAGCTTATAATGTCAGTTCAAGGTCAATGGGAGCACTCAAACAGTTAGAATATAATGGACTTGCAACAATGAGCAGTGATTAGGAGTCAGGGTGTTCTGGCATCAAATACAAAATCGAATAATTAACCGTGAAGATTGAAAACAGTATGTGCATCTGTCCAAAGTGTTAAAAATGCCTTGTTAACAAATTATCAAGAACTAGTACTGAATACATATCACAAAGCTCAGAAAAAGGCAAGAATGAATATGATCATGCTGGGTATTTTCAAATTTTGGCCTAAAAAAAGTTAAAGGTAATAATTTATTTATAAGGTCATGTTAAAAGACTATTCTAGGCTGTGTTTGTGAAAGGAAGCAAAATTCATTCTTAATCTAGAAAATTATCAGAAGAACTGAGAATGACAAAATTACTTTTAGTTTGTATTTTATTCTTCGTTTGAAATAGCCTCAGTACTACTATTTACCCCACACTTAGTACTTTTAGAACCAGTCTACTAATTGGCATGCTCTGCTGACAGTTTATTTAGTATTGATATAAAAATTATATTAACTGATACTATTTCTCCATATATAAAGAACAGGTGACAGGACACCATGCAGGCTATGTACTCAATGAAATAAACCTTTCCAAACGGAGAGTACAAGGGTCCTGGTGGACAGGGCGGTGTATTCATTTCCCACCTGACACATAACAATGATAGTCTTACTTCCAAAGTGTACTTTATGTTACATATAAAACTACTGTGAAAAGTACTAAGACCTTAAATAAAAATGTGGCATGCAATCTGTACATTAATTGTGTACAAGTAGTTTTGTTAAGATGAAGCCAGTTATAGTTTCTCTAATTAAGTAGTTTTC
Source organism: Tamias sibiricus (assembly GCA_025594165.1). Lineage (NCBI taxonomy): Eukaryota > Metazoa > Chordata > Mammalia > Rodentia > Sciuridae > Tamias > Tamias sibiricus. The sequence continues at coordinate 27,913,157 of CM046671.1, forward strand.
CTAATTAAATATGCATATGGAGATACATTAAGATTTATCCTATTGTGAATTGTGCTGCTATAAACATTGATGTGGCTGTGTCCCTGTAGTATGCTGTTTTCAAGTCTTTTGGGTAAAGACCAAGGAGTAGGATAGCTGGGTCATAAGGTGGTTCCATTCCAAGTTTTTCAAGGTATCTCCATACTAATTTCCATATTGGCTGCACCATTTTGCACTCCCACCAACAATGTATGAGTGTGCCTTTTTCTCCACATCCTCTCCAACATTTATAGTTGTTTGTGTTTTTAATAGCTGCCATTCTGACAGGTGTGAGATGAAATCTTAGAGTGGTTTTGATTTGCATTTCTCTAATTGCCAGAGAGGTTGAGCATTTTTTTCATGTATTTGTTGATTGATTGTATATTTTCTTCTGAGAAGTGTCTGTTCAGTTCCTTGGCCCATTTATTGATAGGGTTGTTTGTTTCTTTGGTGTTAAGATTTTTGAGTTCTTTATAATGCTAAGTGAAGTTAGCCAATCCCAAAAAGCCAAATGCCAAATGTTTTCTCTGATATAAGGAGGCCAATTCACAGTCGGGTTGGGATGGGGAGCATAGGAGGATTAGAGGAACACTAGAATGGCCAATGGGGAGGGAGGGTAAAGGAGGGGGCAAAAGGGTGAAATAAAAAAAACAAGATGGTAGAATGAGATGGGTATCATTACCCTAAGTGCATGTATAAAGTCACGAATGGTGTGAATATACTTTGCATACAACCAGAAATGTGTAAAAATGTACTCTATATGTGTAATATGAAATGTAATGCATTCTGCTGTCATTTATAACACCTTAGAATAAAAAATAAATAAAATTGTATGTGTAAAAAGATGCTATATATGTGCATTATGAATTGTAATACATACTAATATTATAAATAAAATATAAAAAAAATAGATTTATCCTACTCCAATTATATACGTCTTTGGGCTTCATGTGTAAACTAAATTATGTTTACTACAAATTCTCAGAAAGTTTACAGGTCTCCCTGTATTTGAACTTTTAGTTGTAAATAAAGATGACATAGGCTTTCTTGTCACCATTAAAGGAGCTAAATTGATCCTGAAACATTCTGCCTATAATTTTTTTGTAACTGTTATATAGCTTAAATCTTTGATAATATATAACTGTCTTTCATCTTTTTTCCAAAATGAGGGTAAATGCAAAGCAGGAACTCAGAGGGGAGTATTTCTTTGATGTTTACAAATACAAAGAAAAATGTGAGCTGAGAGAACACACACACACACACACACACACCCACACACACTGAATAACAAACAAGTGGGATATACTTGCTCCCCAAAAGCCTTGTACCCTTGGGTCACAGCAGCAGCTGGAAAGAGGTGTTCAGCAGGATGGGCAGTTAACTAATTCTTTTTTTGGATTAAACTTTACTATTGAAAATTCAGCAAAGGAAATGCACACTGTGTGAGTAGCCCTTGGGCTGAATTGCTTAATCATTACTGTAAAATGTAGATTACATGTCCATATTTTAGGTTGTTTTTAAAAACTCAAAAACTAAACTTTTTAGTTATCCTACAATATCTCCTTTCTGTAATCAATTTGGGTGAATATGGGTTGATTATATTGAAAGGCTGGGACAAACCAAAATGGTACATCAACTGAATAACTCTGAACAAACCCAAATAAAATATTGTATGATTAAGAAAATCACAGAATGGTGAAATTGGAAAAGATTCCTAAGACAACATCCCAACTAACAGTCAGGGAAAAGGAACACCTATCTCTTGGGATTCCCAACCCACATCTGAAAGGCATGACTTAGAGGAAAAAGAACTGGACACAGAACCCAGGGTCTAGGATTGAAACCAGTCTTGTTCGTGCTATTTCATGTCCTTTTGTAGTTGTCCTAGAACATCCCTAGGAGGTAGCTGATCAAGTCATTTCACAAATGAAAAATCAGGTCCAGATAAATTAGAAACCAAGGCAATAGTATACTGTGCTCCCCACCTATCTATTATTTTGTATTCCCTTTCCAAAAATATTAAATGGAAAATTCCAAAAGTAATTAAAGAGTTTAAAATTGCATGACATTCTGAACAGCATGATGAAATTTTACACTTTCTTGTTACATGTTGCTCAGGAGGTGAATTATCCTCTGTCCAGAGCATCCATGCAGTATATGCTACCTACCCACTGGTAGTCATGTTGGTTATCAGAGGGTCAACATATAGCAGTGTTTATGTTCAGATAACCCTTTCATAGTAGCTGAATGCTATGTCACAGTACCTACATCATTCACCTCACTTCATCTTTTCACATAGGCACTGCAGCAGCTCACATCACAAGAAGAGTACCGTTCAATAAGACATTTTGAGAGAGACAACATTCACATAACTTTTATTTCAGTATACTGTTATAATTGCTCTATTTTGTTATCAGTTATTGCTTTTAATCTCATTGTGCCTAATTTATAATTTAAACTTTATCATAGGTGTGTGTGTGTGTGTGTGTGTATATATATATATATATATATATATATATATATATATATAAAAGCATGTACAGGGTATGGTACCACCCTTTAGGCATTCACTAGGGGACTTGAAACATATCCCTTGCAGATAAGGGGGGATTAATGTAATGTCTTTCAGGATAGCTGACCTTTGGAGGGGCCTGATGATACTATGGTCGATTGGATTGATGAATTGGTAACATGACTGAACTCAGCAGCTTTAGATGAATGGTTAAATTGCATCCCTGAGAGGTGTCTACTGATATGTTAATATTTGGACTTCAACTGTTTTATTCAATATCAACAGTGGTTTGAATGAAGATACAGGATATTCTCTTATCAACTGGCGTGGACATAAAGTTGTAATGGAGAACAATCATATTAAGTAACAGAACTGGGATACACAAAGTCCTCAAAAGATCAACTTAAGTTGAATAAGAAGTCTTATGTGAGGATAAATACACACTATTCTGAGCTTGTGAACTGTTGAGGGTTGTAACTGAAACATAAATATGCATGTTAGTGATATGGCTGCCCACAGAGCTGGTTTATATGGAGGGACATAATTATGGAGAAGGGGTTATTCCTGGTATGCCTGTCTATCCTCCTCTGGCTCGCTAGGTGCTAAGAGAAAGGGGTGGCTTCTGCAAGATAAGAGTTACAGAACACCTGTGGAGTCCAGAGAAGTCCATGAGCTGTGTAGCTAGAAACCAGAGTTCTACGCACTTAAAGAGGATCCTAGCAAACTCACCATCCATTTCTAAGTCCTCACTTCCACCACTTCTCTGTTCTCTGCATGGAGGACAAATGTTTAGTGGGAAGGGGAGACAGAGAGGAAGGGAGGAATGGCAGAGAGAGCAAGCAAGGGAGAACCTATATCATGAACAACAGATGCTTCTTCTCAGCAAACAGGTCTCATATACAGAAGTGAAAGAAAAATGAGTCAACCAACAGTAGGTCACTGGCTTCAAATTAAAGTCCTAGCCACATACTACCTTCTCCTATCCTCCTATCCACCTGCAAAAGACCTTTGAATTGGGGGAATCAGTAAACTCCTTATGGCAAAAAAAAAAATGTGGTAAAGTTCACGGTGGAGTGGCAGGATCTGGATGATAAGCTGTAGGGTAACCAACATGGAAGGAAGTGAACCAAAGGCATGTAAACACATTGCCCACAGATTTCAGTGGAATCTGGAAAACTCACCAACCTGTAGAGGCATCAAGGTGTGTGCACTTGAGCTACTTCCTTGTCAGCACCTGGCCGCCTGACCACAGGATCACAGAATGTGAACAGATCTACTGCAATGACCTCAGGGTTCTGCAGTGACCTTGAGGGCACCCACAGTGCAAAAGTGGGAGGCATGGGAGTGTGAGAGCTGACAGGCTGCCAAGGCCTAGGGGAGGAAGAGAAAGCGGCATCTCTCCTCTACTCAATAGAGCATCAACTTTATTTCACGGTTACCCTGCTTTAAAAATCTCCAGTTGCCTCTTATCACTCTAAGAAAATCTTAACTCCTTGGCTTGAATTTTAAAAAATCCTAAACTCCCAGGCCCTTCAAAATCTAGATTCACTAATTTTTAACTCAGTCTTTCAACATCAGGCTAGTCTATTTCAAGTTGTTCCTGAAAATTCTGTTCTTTTACTTACTCCAGGGTTTTGCTAATACTGCTCCTCTGCCCCCTCCCAATGGCAGACTCTTCTCCCTCCCCACAAGGTATTCTGCAATTGCTTCAGCATTCAATGACCTTCTATTGAAACAAAAAAACTGACAACAAAGCCCATTTATTACCTTTAATATGGAATCCCATTCTGCCAGGCCTTAGGAATTAGTCTTGGTACTACAAACTCTGTACAGATTGTGAGCATGCCTTCTACTCCCGTGTATCCCCCCCAAAGTGCCTAGTACAGCCCTTGGCCACAGCGGAAGCTCAATAGTTATGCCCTAAATGACGCCAGCTGGCAAATTCGGCAGGAGAAAAGAAAATCGCTTAAGCCAGTTATTGGACTGGATTGACCAGGCAATGAAGTCAAAGTAATTGATCTGGTAGTCCCAACAGACAAAGTCTAATTCTACACATAGTCATCTTTAAAGTCAAGTCTGCACTGTGTGAGGGCTATATTTTAATGTGGGATTCTACCTGAATGAAGAGGGGTCATAGGATGAGAGGCTGGAAAGGAAGGGGCTTTCTGTCTGGTTCTGGAATCTATGTGAACAGGGAGCACACACTCTGCTTCTGATCCTGCTTATGTGGCTGTTACACAGATCATTTGTTTTGTAGGCTTATGGGATGGGTCTTTGGTTTCAGTCTTTATTCTTAAAAAATTGGACATGACAGACTATATTTTGCTCAGCATTTCAGTGTACACATCCAATATGAAATACCAGGCATGATAGATATTATAAATAAAAAACATGAATAGAAAAGAGGTCCACTCAGGCTGCGCTCATTCTTCACATGACCGCTCATTAATCCTGTGCTGGGGCTCATTCCATCGTGGTAAAAGTATTTTGAAAGTCACATTTAAGAACACTTCAGTCAAATGTCACCACCTAAAATTGCAAGACTTCACCATTTGTCAAATAAAGGAATAATATAAGGGAATATTCAGAGGGAAGAACACTTAAATGTTCATCAAATAGTCTGCAAATCTTGGTCAGTCACAACAGGGCACTGAAAACACTCCCCACCCCAAACAAAGAAGACCAATATTATCTGGAAAATGCATACTTAATAATATAGTATTTCAGATTTTCATCCTACCCCTTCCTGATAAAATAGATGTGTTAGTATTTGTCCTCAGCTTAATAAGGAATCTTCAATTCCTCAGTCAGCTTGGACCTTAATTTCATAACTCATAGGTAGCATTCATTTCTTAAGCCCAAAGGTAGAAATTCTTTCTCTTCCAGTTGCCCATCTTTCAGAATCATGTTCTAAATTATGTATTTATTTACAGTGCATGAAAGCTATGCTAACATGATTAACTTATATGGCTTCCTCAGATTATAAATAAATCTCATTGCAACAAGAAGAATCGTCTGTATGTCAAATGCCAAAGGATGCTAGCATTTGTAAGATGTGCTGCTTTTCCCACTTACCACCCTTCCAATTTAAACAAATACAGTTGTATTCTTGTTAAAATATCAAATTCTTTCTTCCAACTCTATATTGTTCAAAAGGAAACTTTCTAGTGTATGGCACTTATCTGTATACCAAAGCATGTGTGATTTCCAGCAACAATGTCTCTCCCTGAACATCTGGTAAGCCATGATGATCCCCTAAAAGCAATAGGATCCTCATCATTCACCAATGTCCTTCAGTTGTTACAGTATGCAATGAGAAACCAGCCCCTTAAGCAACTGGGCCAGCACTGTTCCACTGTCCTCATGCACAATAAAGGCCCTGACCTAGGTAGGCAAATGGAGTCAAAATCATAGACCACAAAGACAGACACAGCTCTAGCCTTCCAAAGGCACAAGGATATTCTACTCATTTATAAAGTAAATTTTCTACTATTTCTAATATTTTATAAATATGTATATGACTACTCAGATCTAACAAATTTTGGATTTATAAAAAAATACTACTGTATATTTTTATTTTTCTCAAAATTATGATTTCAATAAAGTGCAGCCTCAATTTTCTACTAACCTGTTCAACATGAGTGGGTAGTCCATCCTCACTCATTAAAAAAAAAATCCCTCATGTGAGATTTTACCTGTGATCACTTACATGCAAAGGGTGGTGTAAGCACATGGCACAAGGGCAACAAAATGGCAGGTGGGAGACCTGAGTGACAGTTTGAGCTCTTAGGGTACAAGTGTGACCTCAGACAAGTCACACAATCTTGCTGTACCTTCTCTTCACCTAACAGCATACTAAGAGGGTTGGATCACATGTGATGGAAGGAGATTTGCATCTCTAAAATTCCAATCACTTGCCAGATGTTATGAATAAATAAGAATGAACATCTACTACAGGGCCCAAGCACTCAAGGAGGTTTTTGTTTGTTTGTTTGTTTGTTTTTTTGTGTACCGGGGATTGAACTCAGGGATACTCGACCACTGGGCCACATCCCCAGCCCTTTTTGGTATTTTATTTAGAGACAGGGTCTCGCTGAGTTGCTAAGTGCCTCACCATTGCTGAGGCTGGCTTTTTGAACTCATGATCCTCCTGCCTCAGCCTCCCAAGTGCTGGGATTACAGGAGTGCACCACCATGCCCAGCTCAAGGAGTTTATTGGTATTCAAATAAGGTTTCTAAAAAGACAAAATCCTTGATAAAGACAATTTCATTAAATACATTAAGTTATGAAAGCACACTGAAAATTCTGACTTGACCAATTTTATACCCTTTTAATAAGCTGTTTTAATTCTGGGGGAGGTGTTAAGACTTTTGAATGCAGGACAGTTTAGTGCTAGGAGCACTGGCATTTGGAGTCCGCTGAACCTGAATTTGGACCCTGCAATTTTCAGTGATCACAATGTCACTGTGGATAAGAGATGGCTTCTCTCTCTGCCATCTTCATTATTTTCCTCATGTGCAAAATTGGGGTAACCATGCCTATTTTCTTGAGCTTCTGTGTAACTAGATGAGCATGCTTATGACTTGCACAACACAGAAAGACATGGGTAGCCGGGTTCCATATGAGGACCGCCCACAGAATCCCCATCTCTTGAATGGCGAGGTAATATCTTAAGTACTAAAAGTGAAGAAAAACTCCCTGTGACAATCTGCTTCTAAAGCAAAGGCTCAAATCAATCCTTTCTTTGACCCTAATTCTATCAAAGATAACTGGGAAGGAGACTGTCAGTTTTAGGTGGAAGCATCCTAGTTTAAGTTTGGCAAGAATTAATGAATCAAATTAGTGGAAAACAATACTTACTTCCTTGCATCTGTTCAAGGAGCCACTCATCAGCTTTGGGCCCATGCTTTCCTACCTCTGTGTTCTTTTTCATCCTTCTTCCCCTGCCCTCAGTCATAATCATTCAAATGAAAATTTCAAAAGGAATTCCTCACTGCATACCTTCCGGATACTCAGCTAAGATTCCTCCCACCAGGCCCTGGATGTCCATCCCTTCACTCACCTCTCACTGTGTCATGGCTATCTCTGGACAGATCCGCTCTCTCCTGCACCTTGGAGACAGGATCTTTGATTCTACTTTGTAACTACAAATACCTAACATTGTCTCTTTCAGATATTAGTTATACAAAAAGTGCTTGCTTAATTAATAGGCAGTTTATATTCTGGCAAAATAGCTAAAAAATTAGAAAACAATGGTTGATGTTGTGATTTTAGGTGTAAAATTTTAAGGCGGGGTGTCTTTACATGGCGAGGCAGAAAGAAACTCTGCTGTATTATGTGTTCTCCAGAATGGGGCCTGGGTTAGAGTCCCTCTCCCAAACCTATCCTAAAAATTTCACAAGAATGGGAATGAAGAAGGAAACAGTTCCTATTTTTTTTTTCTCTTTCCAACTGAAATTTAAAAGCAGCAGCCTACCACAGAAGCTTTTTTATATAGCAAGCTTAACATCACAGACAGAAGCAAGGCGGCTGAGCATGGTTATTGTGTACACAGTAAATCAGGCACAAAAAGGGGCAACGCAGCAGGGCACCAGGAGGGCAAGATGCACACTTAGCCCTGGTGTATATGCTGCTCCATTTCTCCCCATCTCAGTCCTCCGCAGCTGGTACCGAGTGTGCCATGGAAGTAACAGGCCATTTTCAATCTAAATCTTGTTATAGATTAATAAGCAAACATTTTCTTGCTTATTATGCAATTTATCATGATGAAAATTACATTGGACTCCTCAAGGCTACATGCTGATACATTCATTTATTCAGAGCTGTGTATAGAAAGTCATACTAATCTTCATGACAGGAAGGATGTAATAGCAAGATTTAAATTACCACTGAAAACTACAGCATTTGTGTCTGTAGGCACATACATGCAGATAAAATGTAAGTGCCTCCTTATTTTGCTGACATAGCTTAATATAAAATTATTTAAAAATGAAATGAAATTGTAAATACTAAAATTAAGATAAAGACCTCTCACTTCTCCTTCCAGGTAACAAAATAATGAACATACTGTTGAAACTGTGTTTGACTCAGATTTGAAAATAAGCTATGCAAGGCCAAGGGAAATTCTAGACAATCAGAACAAGCCAAAGGCTTCTCAAGATAAACTGGGAGAGTGGTGGTAAGTGGGGCCAGCACTGTGGTCTCCCCAGAGGGCATGCGTGGCAGTGTGCCAGGGGGAGACCAAAGGTTGTAGATATGTTCCAGAGCTTTGCACAAAGGCCAGATACCTTGTGCTGTTGGCATAAACTCATGGGCTCACATTCCCTTCCAATCTCTAAAGTCAACTAAGAATCATTCAGACTCCTATATCCAGAAACTATACTGTCAACCATGCTTCCAAATCGCTAATTCCATAGCTCCTGATCTGTTGAACACTGGGTTCATACCACAGCCTCACCACTTATACTACCACCATACCATAGCATCCATTTAATTTCTAAAGATGTGCTAACTACTCTTCTAAGCACTTTGTAAATATACTCTCATCTAGCATCAACCTTATGAGACAGGTACTTCAACTAGCTCCACCTAAAGGTGAAAATTAGGAAGCAGGGCAGTATGATAGACAGTAAAGAGGGAAGGCAGCTGACTAGGTTTGAAATGAATATCCTCTTCCTACCACTCAATCTTGGAACATTGAACAGGAAATGCCACCTCTGCAGACAAAGCCACAGCACTCCATGCTAGCCTTCAGTTGCTTATCTGGTCTTTGAGCATAAAGCAGTCAGCAGAAAAACTATAGGCCCAAAGCATGCTAGAACCTAAGAGAACTGTGGGGCAGGGGAAGGTAACCATGAAGAAAAGTGCAGATTACTCTAGTTTTTTAAAAAAGATTAATGATGACAATAACAAAATGTCATTCACTGAGAAAATCAAAGAGGTGATAACATTTTCATGAAGGAATCACCATGGGGCAGTTCAAGAATTCCTATACTTCATACCCACTTGGTGACTATACTTAAAGAAAAACATGTGTTGGTGAGGATGAGGAGAAAATGGAACTCTTGTACAATGCTGGTGGGAATGGAAATGTTGTAACTACTGTGAAAAATGGGTTGGTGGCTGCTCAAATAGTTAAACACGCAATTACCATATAACCCCATGTTATGGTTTGAATCTGGAATGTCCCAAAAAGCTCATGTGTTGAAAGCATGGTCCCCAATACAGCAAGGTTCAGAAGTAGGACTTCTAGGAAACATTTAGATCATGAGGGCAGTAACCTCATGGATCTATAATCAATGGATTACTGGAAGGTTGGCCTAGCTGGAGGAGCTAGATCACTGAGGGCATGTCCGAGAAGGGTTTATCTGCCCCCAGCTTCTGCTTCCTGGCTGCCATGAGCTGAGCAGCTTCTCTCTGTTCCTCCTGTACGCCATGATGCTTCTGCCCTGGAGCTGGCCCGTGACGGACTGACACCTCTGGAACCACAAGCCAAAATAAGCTTTTCCTCCTCTCATTTGTTTTGTTTTTTTTAACTCAGCGGCACTCGACCACTGGGCCACATACCCAGCCCTTTTTTGTATTTTATTAGAGACAGGGTCTCACTGAGTTGCTAAGTGCCTCGCCATTGCTGAGGCTGGCTTTGAACTCGCGATCCTCCTGCCTCAGCCTCCCAAAGTGCTGGGATTACAGGCGTGTGCCACCACACCCGGCTTCATTTGTTTTTATCAGGCATTTCAGTCACAGCAATGAGAAGCTGACTAACACATTCAGTAATTCTACTCTTACAAAGGAAAACAGGTGTTCAAAGAAATTCTTAAATGTAAATGTTCACAACAACTCTATTCGCAATAGCCGAAAGGTAAAAACAAGCCATATGTCCATGAGCAGACAAACATTAGGTGGTATACCCACAGATGGAAAGTTATTCACTTATAAAAAGAAATGAGGCGATGATACATGCTACAACATGGATGGACTCTGTAAACACTGGGCTAGTGAAAGAAGTCTATAATCAATGGATTACTGGAAGGTTGGCCTAGCTGGAGGAGCTAGATCACTGAGGGCATGTCCGAGAAGGGTTTATCTGCCCCCAGCTTCTGCTTCCTGGCTGCCATGAGCTGAGCAGCTTCTCTCTGTTCCTCCTGTACGCCATGATGCTTCTGCCCTGGAGCTGGCCCGGGACGGACTGACACCTCTGGAACCACAAGCCAAAATAAGCTTTTCCTCCTCTCATTTGTTTTGTTTTTTTTAACTCAGCGGCACTCGACCACTGGGCCACATACCCAGCCCTTTTTTTGTATTTTATTAGAGACAGGGTCTCACTGAGTTGCTAAGTGCCTCGCCATTGCTGAGGCTGGCTTTGAACTCGCGATCCTCCTGCCTCAGCCTCCCAAAGTGCTGGGATTACAGGCGTGTGCCACCACACCCGGCTTCATTTGTTTTTATCAGGCATTTCAGTCACAGCAATGAGAAGCTGACTAACACATTCAGTAATTCTACTCTTACAAAGGAAAACAGGTGTTCAAAGAAATTCTTAAATGTAAATGTTCACAACAACTCTATTCGCAATAGCCGAAAGGTAAAAACAAGCCATATGTCCATGAGCAGACAAACATTAGGTGGTATACCCACAGATGGAAAGTTATTCACTTATAAAAAGAAATGAGGCGATGATACATGCTACAACATGGATGGACTCTGTAAACACTGGGCTAGTGAAAGAAGTCTATAATCAATGGATTACTGGAAGGTTGGCCTAGCTGGAGGAGCTAGATCACTGGGGGCATGTCCGAGAAGGGTTTATCTGCCCCCAGCTTCTGCTTCCTGGCTGCCATGAGCTGAGCAGCTTCTCTCTGTTCCTCCTGCCTCAAAAGACCATAGGTTGCATTTATGTGAAATATCTAGCATAGACTAATTCATAGAAAGCAGATTAGTGATTCTGGTGGGAGGAGGAATGGAAAAAGATTGCTTAATGAGCAGGGGTATCTATTTGGGGTGACCACTAATGGGAACAGTCTAGACCATGGTGATGTAGATGTACTTGATGGCAAATTTCAAGTTGTGTATAATAAATATACACACATAACCAAAAAACAACAAAAATGAAAGAGAGAGAGAAAGAGAAAAAAGGAAAGAAAGAAAGAAAAGAAGAGAAGAGAAAAGAAAAGAAAAAGAAAAGATCTCCCAGGCATCAGGAGGCTGAGTTCTCCAGTCCACACTAATCTCCCTCTATCACCACCAGCACCTGCACCTTTACCCCATCACTCCTAGGACACCAGCTGCCTTCCCACTCGTTTTGGAAACTCACTGCACTCATTTCTCCCTTTCACCATGTGATCATTGTTTCCCTGGATCACCGCAACCTCTTTATGACTAGTCTTTTCCTGTGTGCAAACGATAAAGGTGATTTTAAAATTAACATGAGTGTGGAGGACCAATTCTTCAAACTGTTTGGCTATGTCTGAGTAAGGCATTTCTGATCAAGTATCAAGTGTATATCATTTTTCTTATAAACAATGTGTTTACGCTGTTGTTAGCTAGGAATGTCTCCAGGTAAAATAAACAAAGTTTGATCAGTCACTGACTCAGGGCTAAATCTCAGTTGTATTTAAATTGCAGAAACATGCTTCCTTTTCATTGTCAATATCCAAAATTGCATGTATTCAGATAATGGCTATGAAACACATATGATTTATGAAGGATAACTGATGACCTCCACCAAAAAAATCCCCCAAACAACTATAAATTAAATTCACTGGAATTCAGCACATACTTGGCAAGTTGTTTCTCTGCATCAGCACAGAGTTCCAGAAGCCCCATCAGAACAGCAGACACATCCATGTAAGGCTCCCACACTGTGAATCCTCGCCCAATCAGGTCAATGGCTGTTCGACGGATAGTGCTATGTGGAGGAAGTTTGGGGCTTGGTGGTTGTAGTAGAAGAAATGTCAGAGCCTTACCTAAAATCACAAAATAAAATGCAGAGCTGTAAAGTAATCATACTTTTGTGATGTTTTCTTTGAGGCATACTTTCAAAATATAAACCATTGTTTTTTACCAAAACAGTTGTAAACAATAAAATTTTAAAAGATTTTGAGCTTGGAGTTTGTTCAGTCATATACAATCAAGAGAAATATTAATACTGTGATATTTTATACCGAACACTAAAGTATTTAATTACATAATAATTATATGTAAATATGCATATATAACCTCTAAATATTATGAGTGATCTTAAATTCCAAACAGTGTTTCTTCCTACTCAGCATTCTATAAAATGGAGATGGTTTCAAATAAGGTAATATGATATTTTCTTAACTTCCTGCTGCATCTAATGCAGTTCGTTTGTAAACTGCCTCCAACCGATAACACCTCTCCTTTTATTATAGGCAATGAGGGGACAGGGATGGAGAAGGTAGGGCATGAAGCTCAAAATGCTTCCCTCCTCGGGAATGTGTTCCTCCACATTCTCTTGTTGAGTACCAATACATGACAATGATATCAGTAAATGGTAAATTCTTCATACAAGTTTACTAAACAAATTTAAAAACAGCACAATCACAATACTGCTCTAAGTCTGATGAAATGACCTAGATTTTGGGGAGGGGTACCAGGGATTAATCCCAGGGGCTCTTAACCACTGAGCCATATCCTCAGCCCCTTTCCTTCCTTCCTTCCTTCCTTCCTTCCTTCCTTCCTTCCTTCCTTCCTTTTTTTGTATTTTATTTAGAGACATGGCCTCTCTGAGTTGCTGAAGCTGACTTTGAACTCATGATTCTCCTGCCTCAGCCTCCCAAGCCACCAGCATACAGGCATGCCTCATTGCACCCGGTCCTAGATTTTAATTGTATATTTTATGTTGAAGATTATGCTGACTGTTGACATTCAAAACGGAAAAAGAAAAAAAAAAAAACCCTAGGGATTATGAAAAACAAACTGTAATTTAGAAGAGGCTTTTTGTATTTTGAGGGGAAGAGCGAAAACTTCATAAATCAGGGAACTGCATAGCATAGTGGTAAGGGGAGCAGGGCTTCCAAGTGAAGATGGAGATAGATAGCTACATGAAGGGAGGATCCCTGTAGGGGCTGTCTTAGGAGGCTACTCACAGAGCCACAGTTTCCTTTCCTACAAAATGCTGAAAACAAAGGCGAGCGCTCATGAAGATTCTGAGTGTGGAGTGAACTGAAGGCTGCAGAGTGTACTGCCAACTGCCTGGCACCTAGCGAGTGCTCAAAATACAGCAGGCACGCCCATTATCAGTAACATGCTGAATTTGTGTGTCTGCCCAACTAAGAACATGGCATATAAACTTTAATTTGTCCATCAAATAAAAGCATTTAATCACATTTATCTTAGCATCAACAGGTAAATAAGAAGGGGTAAAGTGGAGGTAAAGAGAAAAGGAGGGATCTACAGAGACACTCTGTCAATTGGTGGTTTTGAATTTCTTCTCATTGAACCCTTTAAGAATATACTGAACCCATCAGTCCTTTTCCCAGGAAACTATGTACATAAATACATATCCACCAAATTCTGCAAAAAAATTTCAAGAAGGCCATGACCTTGGGCTAAAATCTCAGGTACATATGAAAGGTCTCTTTGAGGAAACACCCCCAAATTCATGCTTCATATGTGTATATATAAACTTTACACTCATTTTTAACCATATGTCATATGCAAAGCTTCCCGTTTTGCTTTTGGATATAAAGAATTAATGAACTCCTTTAAAAAAAGAGTGACCCACTGTTCTCACTTTTCTGCCAGCTCTTGTATGCTCCTCGCTTTTTGATATTTTAAAACATGAGCATTTCTGTGCATTTCCCTTTTCCTCAGTAAGCCTGTCACCTCCATGAGAGTAGGAACTGTGTTTCACATAACTTTGTATCTCTAAACCCCAAAACGCTGTGTTTTTGCATTCACTGAGGGCCTAAAATAGAAAAAATAGATCTTCCTGTCCTACACGTACATTTCTAATGTGGCTCCCTTCTCCACTGTCAGAGTATTACAAAATGTCAAGAAATGTACCACTTTCCTGTTTATTTCCAGGAAGCTGTAAGAGCTACAGAGAAACCCCAAGTGCTGTTCTCTACAGATATCCTAAAGCACCAGCAGCAATGGCTTCCAATCTAAGCGCTAGGGCTCCCTGGAGAAGTATTGTTAGTAAGTAATATGGCAAAGGGGAAGTAAGGTTTCCTGAGTACAATGTTTTATAGCCTTTCAATCATCATTTTCCTTCACTGCACTCTACCATTTCAGTATTCATTACAGGTAGGAACATTCTGGCAATGCTAGGCACCTTGCTGGCTTCTAAGGGCCTCTGTGATAGGAACTCTAGAGGCAGCTTCCTCACCACTCTGACATTTTTTTTTTCCTGAGAACCAAAATAAACAGTAAGTGGCTGACTTCTTGATATTTTCCATCACCGTTCTGAGGAAATAGGAAGGATGGCAAAGGGGATGTGATCACTGGCCCTCTGATGAAATGACAGAAAATGGGAATTCAGCACGTGTCCTCCAGAAGACCCCTGGCAGTGGCCCACCAGATTGCCTTGCTGCTCCCCTATACAGTGTGACCCACAATGGGTGGTGAAGATCGTGAGTCAGCAGAAAATACGGGGTCTCTGGAGCACTGCTGTCCTTCCTTAAATCATTTTCTATTCCTCTCAATGATCTCATAAGTAAAATCCTCCTACAGCATCTCTCCTTCCAAAGTTCAAATTTTAGTCTCCAGATAACATAAAGCAAAGATCCCGGCCACTTTGGCAGCGCAGTTTTCACAGTTCTTATAGGCCATGTGGAGGGCACCAAAGGAGAAGGGAGAAAAATAGTAAACTTCACACACAGATTTTACATCTAAAAGAGTATGCTTTTTTCTTTTTATTTATTTATTTGTTATTCTAAGTTGTTAGAAATGACAGCAGAATGCATTACATTTCATATGATACTTATAGAGCACACTTTTACATATCTCTGATTGTATACAAAGTATATTCACACCATTCGTGACTTCGAGTATGCTTTTTTCTAACAAGCTGTTTTAGAATTATGAAGACATGCAGGTGATAAAATTCCACATTTGTCTCTGATATCTTACTCTGTTATATAAATTACAGAAGTTACAAAGGATTTTTGAGTAAGACCCTTTGCTAACGCCATGCTGATTTGCAGGATGCTTATGACAATGGCTGCCAGCAACAACAATGACATTCTGAAGGAACAACTGAGGATGCCTAATTTCATACTTCATTAGATATTCCTTCTGTTGCTACTACAGAACTACCCCTTAAAATATTGTTGTATGAAAATAAGAAGGGATAGATTTTTTTTTCAACTTATTTTGTACTCTCTCATTTAGGGTTTCTAACTTATAATTGCATCTCTGGAAAGATGGACCAAAGTGATATAAAATAAAGATAATGATAGTATCCTATCCTAATTGATATTATCCTACCTATTGATAGAAAAGGTCTCATGACAGAATTTTATGATTTAAAAAATTTAAAAAAAAATTTAAACCTTTGCCACCTAGTAAATGGTGTGTGTGTGTGTGTGTGTGTGTGTGTGTGTGTGTGTTTTGTACTGGGGATTGAACCCAGGTCTTCACGCTTGCTAAGCACATGCTCTACCACTGAGCTGAACTCCCATTCCCAGAAGTTGTCTACTTTAAATTGTATAAGATGGATTCTAATTTTGTGCAAAAGTACGTATTTACTTATTTTATGTAAATTCTCTACTGTTCCATAGCATATCCTTGAATAAGCAAGGTAGAGAATGATGTTACCATCTGCCATCATGACTGAGCTCTTCCTAAAGGCTCTCCAATGACAGCATGAAAACATTCAGGTGACTGGCCTGACATTCATTCAAGACTTTCCACAATTTCGTCCTAACCCATCCATCTATCACCTAGTTATTTACTGGATATTGTTATACTACACCAGGTGCTTGGGAAACATAAAGGAATAAGACTTAGTTTCTTTCCTTAAAGAAATTAACTCTAATTCAAGAGACAGGTGAGTTAACAAACAGTTTTAATATATTATAAACAATCTTATAATGTTTATAAGCACAAGTTATTAAGACAGACCTGATCAGAAGCACTTAACTCCATCTTTAGGGGTACAAAAAGACTTCTAGGAGAGGAAACCTCCATGCCAAAACCTGAAGAACTATTAAGAATTAGGCAAAAAAAAAAAAAAAAAAAAAAAGGGGGGGGGGGAGAACAGAACAGAAATATTCTAGGCAGAGGGAAGAACATGTGGAAGAATGGGAAATGGGAGAGAATGTGGCAAGATCAAAGGACTACACATGGTTCAATATGGCTGAAAACTGTACATGGGGATTGGAAGTAAAGGGCAAGGGGAATTAAGTACAGCAGTAGATATGAGGCAAAAAGTTATTAGAGCCATGCTAAGGAGTTTGTTTACTGTAGTAATAACAGGAAACCATTGGAAAGTTTTAAGCAAAGAGATGATTTTCATCATAGATCAACACTTGAGTTGTTGTGATTGGAAAGACCTACTCCTTTTCAATTCTGATCTCATCCCTGGCCAAATGAGATTATTAATTAATTAATAACAGAATTTCCGAATTAAAAGGACTGTAGAAAGATCTGGTCTGTTTCTATGTTTTAGAAGAGACAGCTGAGAACCACAGGAGGCAAATGGTTAGCTACAGCCCAAATAAGGAGTCCAGCTTCTGTGGCCCAGACCATGTGTAATGACCAGAATGCATCTCTGAACACTCACGCGTCATGGGGTCATGCTGAATTCATGGTACTCTGCTCAACCACACATTCAGAACTGCATCCTCTACAACCTATCTCAAGTCTGTCTGCTCCTTCCTCTGAATTAATTTTTCTTCAGTTACCAATGTCTCCCCCAGATAGAAGATTAAATCAATTACATGTTTTATCTCTTCTCACACAAAGAGGTTTTTGTCATTGGCTCAACAGCTAAAGACAATCATACCAGGGTCCCTATTATTGTCTTGGTTCTAAACTTAGTTGCATTATGGCCACAAAATGACTAATTCTTCATCCAGCACAGTACCATTTTACAGGCAGGAAGAGGAAGAAGGGTGAAGGCATAAAAGACATAGTTAAGTATTTTTTGCTTTGAAGTCTGATGGGTCAGAATTATAGAATATTTCTTTAGTTTCAAGGAAGGAGTTCATTAGTAGTTCATTGTAGTTCATTAGTGGGCATATTACCATTTTTGACAAAACTGAGATTTTGTTCACGTGGAAGGGAGAATCATGTATAAGTAGCTGGCAATTTCTGAATTTCTGCCATATCTTTTCTGTTTATGTTAGAATAAAAACCTCTGCTTTTTGCTTTTCTCTGTGTGTCTGTGTGTGGGGTTTTTTGGTTTTTTGCCTTTTTTTTTTTTTTTTTTTTTGCTAGGGGTTGAACCCAGGGCCTTGTACATGCTAAACACTACAACCCTATCCCCATCATTTTAAGATAGCAAATAAAGTCCAAACTTTTAACAAACAATAATATACTATCTATGACATTTATTCTATTGTTTAATGCTAATTTTATTTATTTGCCTTTTCACTCTGTTAAATAGGTAAGTTCCCTGAGCACATGAAATTTTAAGAACATGCTTTTCTCTTTAGCCTAAGATTTAACACATGGCTTTATATTCCCTAAGTATTTAATACATATTGTTGTTTTGGCAAATACTGAAAATTCCTTTACATTGTGTGGGCCTAGCACAGTGAACAAAATTATCCACAGATCAGAAATTTCCAAGAGTCTCCTACAAACCCATTCTGGCCCATGGCAAAGTTTCCATGGTTCCATGCAGAAATGGGAAAGATGCAAACAATGTGGTAAATCTTTTTCATAAAAGTGTATTTATTCAGCCGGGTGCGGTGGCGCACACCTGTAATCCCAGCACTTTGGGAGGCTGAGGCAGGAGGATCGCGAGTTCAAAGCCAGCCTCAGCAATGGCGAGGCACTTAGCAACTCAGTGAGACCCTGTCTCTAATAAAATACAAAAAAGGGCTGGGGATGTGGCCCAGTGGTCTAGTGCTACTGAGTTCAATCCCCGGTACCAAAAAAAAAAAAAAAAAAAAAAGTGTATTTATTCAATTTAAAGGAGTGCTTTTTCTGAGGTTATAGTCTTAATCCTTTTTTGTTGAGATTATGTTACTACCCTTTTGGTGAATGAAAGGTTTTTTGAATAAAATCATATTCACAATATTTTCTAATGTTTGTATCAAGCAAAATAAAAACTAGAAATACTACTAAATACCCTCGAACTTCTGCTTTTGGAAATTTTACTGGCCTATAATATCCACCTGACTGTGAACCACTGCTCTCTGTAATAAATTTACTTTCCTGGGGGAAAAAAGTATCTTATCTCATTCTAAGAGTCACAGCTAGTAAGTCCTATTACTTACTGGTTGGTCACTGGATCTTGACTTCAAAGAGCCAAGGGGCTCCTAATTCAACTTGTTAAAGAGTGGATTTCAGCATTATTCAGGTCAATCTGGGGCCATATTCAAGGCTAAGTTATCAACTTATTGTCCTTCCTACCTATGCGATAGGTGAGGAGTACAGATACTGTGGCAGATTCATAGTGAGAATTTAGTGTGTAGCTTGTCACCACTCCTACCTCTGTCTGTCTAGCCAAATGCAAAATGATCTACGAAAATGCAGTCACAGAATACAGAAAAACAAATCAAAACAAAAGAAAGTCCTTTAAAAAGCAGAAGCACTAAAACCCAGCATTGGATAAATCACAATTAACTTAGACCCTCTGGCTGTTGAGAAACTAATTCTGTTGTCATGCAGTCAAGAGTAATAACAATAGCTCATATTTTATTTTATCTCAAGCATTTTATCTCAAGTTTTTCATTTTTTAAAAGGGTATCGACCTTAATCTCAGTGTTTTTGTTTTTGTAAAGTGCTACAAAGGAGCAAAGAAAATATTTACATTTTGCTCTAAAAGCAAAAAGCTAAAAAAATGAGAAAAGAACTTGAGACAAAGATAGCAAAATGAAGCCTATATAAGCTGTGGTTAAAAAGCTGGCAGCATGACAGTATGGCTAACTTGCTGGGTGGGCAAGATGAATGTCCAATCATGAACTGACCAATAAAAAATGCCAATGCTTAAAATTTCTGTCATATCTGGCTAGCTATGATGGCTAGCCCTTTTAAAAGATCAACTTACAAACCCTAACATAACATCCACATGTGCATTTGTGCTCTAATGTTATTACTTAGGATTAGTTAATGAATTTGTGTTCTGGGACATTTAATTATCCTTATCACAAAGCACAGACTCAACTTATTAACATACACATGTATTGAATGTCTATTATATGAGAACACTTTATTAACCATAAATAACTATAGTTATATATTTCTGCAAGCATCATGGATCATTTTCAGTATTTTTGTTGAATAGTAAGTAACAGCTTTATGTTGCTATTTCAACTTTCCCTCTTGCGTTCTTAGAGCAAGAACAAGGACTGAACCTGACAATAGTGCCTTTGGCTCTCCATAGCATACTGAATACACAGCAGTAGAAACACACAACACAGACTTCACCCACAGACTTCACCCACCCACACCCACACACACACACACACATGCACAGTCAACTGCCACTTTCACCCACAGACTTCACACACACACACACACACACACACACACACACACACACGCATGCACAGTCAACTGCCACTTACATTCACTATCAGAATATCAGAACTGCCTCACATCTTTCTTTTCTCACAATTAATTTCTTAGATTCCACTAAAACATGAACATGGATTAGTATTTTCCCCCAGTTTCTGTTTATGCATAATATCACTAAATAAGAAAATAACATTTTTAAAGTTATAAAATCGGTGACTTTTTCCCTAGCCTTTGTTTTCATAATTTTTATTTCCTTAATATTATATTTTTGCCTAAATTTTCTGACCCAAGCTTCCCTGGAAGCCTGCTTGGGAATCATGTGGTTACCCTACATGCAGATTCTAGAATCAGTTGTCATTGCTTTTTAGCAACCAGTAACCCTGACAGAAGAAGGCAGCAAGCACTGGGTAACTAAAGAGGCTAGGAAGGAGGGAAACAAGGAAGGACTGCATAAAAGGGATAGGAGGACTTGATTTCAGAGCAGCTCCTTGCTAGAGGCAAGGAAACCTGGATTTTATGGCAACCAATGCTAGTGGAAAATCATTAATCCAAAGGAGTTTAAAGAATTAGAAATTAAAACAGAAGCCAGAGTCAACCCATGTTTATAAAGGAAATTTTCTTACTGGAATTATTTAAAAAAACCATACCATTTCAGGGAGTATTTCAAACGTGCACTCAGAGATCATCCATAACTACTACTGCTATACTGCTAGTAGAAAATACACATAACCATTTTCTTGGGCTTTAGTCACTCCTATGCTTGTCAACAGGCCTAGTTATAACAATCTCATTCCTTGTACTTAGAAAAAAAATCATGAATGAAGAAATGGCCCCTAACCATTCTTAGCTCTAAATAGTAGAGAAGGGCAAAAAGGTCATATTTAAAAAATACTTTAATTAATAGCTCAATTACAAGGACATTCCTGTGGGAGAACATATTATATGCACTTTAAACCAAATGAATTTATGATGATTTATGCCATTACAATGAGTGCAAAATGAATTAATAATGATTGGCCACTTATTTCAAATTGTAACCAAGTGAATGAAGCCTTTTCCCACTTGCTAATGTCCATCAAAGAACAAGGATGGCAGAGTGCCATCTAGAATTCTAATCCTTTGCTTTATACAGGCACTTGATTGGATTAAAAATAATTTCAATGTAGTGCACATTGTTAATGAATATGGAATAATTAAAAAACATTTCTATAAGTAGGTGCTTTGGATCAATGCAATTATTAAAAACTTCTGACACTTCTTACTTCCTATATAGCATAAACAATGAGTCATCATTTCTTTTAATAAAAAACATAAAGGAACTTTGCTAAATTGGGGAATTAAATTAATCAAAGACATTTCAAAAACCCATTAGTCTAGTGTTAGTTTAATCAAAATAGACCTAACTCAAAGTAATTAGCTGTTTCCTTCCTATAATCAGGAAAGTACAAAATCCAAATTCTCTTTGATTCTACAACACATTTTGTTCCTGTTCTCTTGAATTCCAAACTAAGTTGTATAACACAGGGAAATTTAATGTCATTTTGCTTTTGATATAATGCATTTTGGATGGCAGACTAAAATATGAGATAGTCTGACCTTCCTATAAATAAACAAAGGATATTGCTTATGCATACAACCTTTTTCTGCCTAAGGAAGATAAAAAGTGCTGATTGTTTGACAGTCTGGGGGTCAGCAACTAAGAAGCAAAATTATACAAGTAGATGTTTATTAGGTCAAAGAGGTGCTAAAAAATCTATAGTCTACTAAACAGTGAATAATCCAAATACTTCTATACCTTCTTCCCAGAAGGTGGAGGATTGGTGAATGGCATGAATGAGAAAGACAGAAGGGCAGGTGGGTGAGAGGGAGGGGAAGAGCAAGAGACAGGGGCAAACACCAGGGCTTCCATTCTCGCTGCAGCAACTGTTAGCCGAATGAATCTTTTATTCAGGGAGGACATACTGAGTAACGGCTATGTGAATGGAATTAGAGAGGCACGTGGGCAATTGTGGGAGAAGCACAAAAGATCCTGAGGAGGGAGACTGCCTGGGACATCTATAGGACAGCAAAAAGAGGTGGCTGCCTGGCAGTGAATGAGAGGGAAAGGGGTAGGACATGAGGTCATGGAGGTAGCCACCAAATGGATTGTGTGGGGTCTTCTGAATGTGGGGTTTTATTTGATTGTTATGAAGAACCTGTGGGAAGGTCACATGAAAGGGAGTGACCCAGTTTGCTTTAGATGTAGAAAGTAGCTGGGTGCTGTGTACAGACAGACTGTGCTGGGGTCAAGAGTGAATCAGGGAGGCCTGGCTTGGGCAGGGAATAATGAGGGCTCAGGCCATCAAAGTAGTGATGGAGTAGTAAGAATTGTGTCAATTCTGGATTAAAAAAAAAAAAAAAAACCAAGAACCCTTTTAAAAGGATAGAACGTTCAGGATTTGTTCAGGGATGGGATGTATCATGATAGAAAGAGAAGAAGTATGATTCCAAGAATTCTGGCACCAACAACTAGATGAATGGCAGTGACATTTACTAAAATGAGTAACAGCAGAGAAAAGGAAGCTTTTTGGTTTAAGTGGAGGACAGCAATTCAGTTTAGTTTGGGACATTTCAAACTTGATGTACGTTTCACACACCAAAGGCTGGAAGTCAGCTAAGTTATTATCTATGAGAGCCTGGAGATAGGTGTCAGCACCAGGGATAGAATTAAACATTTGGAAATTATCCATGTGCAGATGTCACTGGGGCCATGGAACTGGATGTGCATACCTAGACAATCAATATAGGTACAAAAGAACATTTATAGGTTGGAAAGAGAAATAACAAGACTGAGCACAAGTGGCTGTCGAGTCAGGAGAACTGCAGGAAATGACAATGTCATAGAAACCAAGTGAAATTGCAAGTTTTAGTCTAGCTAAAATTACCACATGCTACCAAGAGACTGAGATGAGGGCTCAGAATTGCTAATTGGATTTGGCACTGTATAAGTCACTGGTAGGCCTATTGGAAAGGTTTCAGTAGACAGAAAAGTCTGATTGAAGCCAATTCAAGAAAGAACAGTTGCTGAGAAAGCAAGGAAGGTAAATGCAGTCAGTGTTTTTAGTAAAGAATGTATACAAAAATTATACAGATTAAAGTATTTTCTTTTTTGTGATAGTGATTTCTTGTGACTACTGATAATAATTTGATGTCCATGTAACCTTCTGTAGGTAGAAATTGATAGATGAGATAGATAGGAGAATCTCTGACTTATGTGATGTGCATTTCTCACTAAAAATGGCATTTCATGTCCTATATACACCTTCTGTAGTCTTATGAACCTGATCACCTCCCACAAACATCAGAGTGAGTCTCTGACCTTCAAAGCACAGGCTGGCCTTTCTGGGGATGGAACCCCCTGTAACACATTTACACTCAGCTTCACCGAGATTTAATTTTGATAGGAAAACACTTGTACCCTTCCTACTCATCCCTCACCATTAAATATCTGGTGAGAGGGGACTTGCCAAATGGCTTTTAGAGCTCTGAAGATGCTGATATACCTGCCCAAAGTAATCAACTTACTACTCAGTCCAAGGCACACAACTCAGCTATTTCACTATTCTACAGCATTCACAAGTTAATTATTATTAAAAAGCACATGAAACCAAAACAATGACCTTCTCCAAGAAATACCACTGATGTTAACTAAAAGTATGGCAAAAAAAAAAAAAAAAACTTGAAAATAAATGAAATACTTCATTATAATTTTCATAACTGCCTCTTTCTTTAAATAATTCACAAAAGCTAATTAAGTAAGTTAAGCTATCATTAAAAGATAAATCTCAAAGTAATTTTACAGATAGTCCAGTGAAGATTAAAACCACATGAAAAATTACTTGATCCCTTTTCTAATAACCACAATAAAGCATTAACTGGAATAAAAAACTGTTGGATGTTAACCCTTTACAGATATATAGTCAAAGAGCAGCAACAGTATACCATTAGTAGACACTATATAGTAAGTCATCTGTGATATGGTGACTAGAATAAGCACAGGAGAAGTAAACTTGAAGTTGTTCTACATGCTGGGAAATGGACAAACACCAACATTCTCAATTTGAGCACTTTAGGATGTTTCCTTTCTACACATTTATTTTATTGAAATTGAGCAAGGGGGAAAAAAAGGATGAGCAAACAAAAGTCACTCTGCTGCCCGTTTCTCAGTCTGGACATCTTTGTTTAAGCTTTGACTTGGCTTAAATGAACGAATTAATATTGACAAAAACATCAACTAAGCTAATGAGTTGTTAGTTAAGGCAATAAACATGTCACATTAGAGTCAGCGCAGTAAAGAGGTAATTAGCCCTGGAAAAGCCCTGCTGATTGGAGCTGTTGAGATCCTCTGCTCTTAACCTTTGAGTCCATTATCTAACCCAGGAGTGGTGGCTATGTTAATGGGAACTCGCCAGTAAACAGCAGCCTACCTACAGCAAGGGGCAAGAGTGTTTACAAGAGGGTCCTCTAGGAAGCACCACAAAATTCCCAAACAGGAATAGACACTGTTAAACGAGATGGGGGACAAACAGATTTTCAAAGAAATATTTGAGGCTATGTATATTTTTTAACAAAAGGATACACATCAATAAATGAATAATGTAGAATGACAAAAAAAGTAATTTCAATCATAAGATACTCTCTTTTCTATAAATAAAGATGCTGTGATTCTTCCAAGATAAAGTACAAGATGCAACAATATGATGACTGAGCTTTAGAAGCAACCAAGATTACAATTAAGAATCTTAATTAATAATCTGTATTTATTTAAGACAAAAAAATAAATGTTCATATGCTACTATATTTCTGAAATCTGTATGTTTATATGCAACTGCCTTTCAGAGCAACTTGCTGTATAAAATCTGTTTCTTTCTGAACCTTTTGCTAATTTTACTGGTTTTTCTTTAGGACAATTAAATCAGCATTTCAAAGTCTATTGGAAAAAAATATCAGATGCTTACAGAAAAATCACAAATAGTAGGAGAAAAATCTATACAAAAGTAAACCGCAACATATTATATGAATAAAATTCCCATTTTCTAGTTTAGTGGATCATTCCTAAAATAAATCAAAACACTGTACTAGAGAGTACAAATTGATTTGCATAACCTTCATAGTAACTTCCACAAATTATCAAAATATACTGTTTTGACATTGCTTCTAATACCATATATGCATGTCTATAAAATATATGTAATGTTACATATGCACATAAATAGATTGATAATATGTGATGAGAAAAGATTTATTTTTCCTTTGGAAACTTGCTTTTCTTTTGAGCTTTAAAGCAAACAAACATGTCATGCATTCAAGCTAACATTACACTGCCAGTCATTTTTGTGTGTTTTCATAATTTTATGCTGTTTCATTTAACAAAGGAAGAAGACATTCCAACCTGATTTTGTTATTACGTAAATTTGATGAAGGGAACGGCAAGACATGCAGTTCCCTGCCACCAGTGCAGTGTGCATAAGTGTGGTGTGTACGTAGGTGTGTGTGCGTCAGGGGTTAGAGAAGAGACAATGGGACGGTTACTACACAGTAAATCAATACGTGCTATCTTTTTTCAGGTTGAGTAATTTCAACAGGGACAGGAAGCAATTAGCTGCCTTATACCTTATTGGCTAGTGGATGATTTTAATATATTTAAATTTTTTCCCCTTCAAATGTGGCTCCTTTTTACTAAATTTGCAAAATAGCGCTATATGCCTTAATTTTCATAATTATTTTATATAATCAAATTTAGATTAAAAAGCACTATAAGACAGGCTTCATTTCCAATAAAGGAGAATGAAATAATACTGTAAAGCAAAATGAGAAATATATTTCTCTGTTAATTCTGCTGTCATTGACAGTTAAGCATAACTGAAACAATATACTATGGTATTTACTTCTTATACACAGAACATATAAAAATGTCTACATCCTTCTAAATTGTCTAGGAGTGATAAAGAAAAATAAATAAGGTTTTCAAAATATTTTAAGCTTTTACATCATGTATGGATTTAATTTGATGTAATCATATAATTTCATATCTAGGCTAGTATCTCTTAGAACAATAGCTTCTTTTTTTTCTATCTCAGCATACTTAGGGAATATGACAAATTACCAAATCATGTCTTACAATGCCATCATGAAGGTATCAAAATGGGAGGGGAACACAGTTCCGTGAGTATAATCTTAAAGTCCTCCAGACAATTTAGATGTGTCCCCCCATACCTTGCTCCTTGGCCCCCTTCTAGTTAGATGGCAAAAGTGACCGTTCTTTCTCGCTGGTGGCTAGAAATCTAGGGATAATTGTACTGGGCTATAAACCAAGATCTGGATTCTAATTCTGATCCTACAATTTGATAACAGTTTGATCTGGGGTAGTTTAAACTGAGTACTAGTTTCTTCACCTAAGAGACAAATGGGATGGGAGTAAGACCATTTCTTGAGTTGATAGGAGGATTAACCCATAAAGTCCCAAGTTTTCAATTCTGTGAACATAATAAATAAAAATATTATTCTGAAGTTACCATAAGTGGTACATTTATTGCTCAACTTAATTTTATACTTAAGTTTAAATACTATTAAATATTTTTACCAAATAATTAGAAAACCCAACAAAATGAATCAATGGAGGGAAGGAAAGAGGAAAGAAAGGAAATTGTTTACTCTCTGGTAGATGGCAGGTACTATGCCGGGTATTTACAAATTTCATTTGACTCTGAAAACATCCCTGTGATGAATATAATATTAGTTTCAATATTTTTAAAAATGTTTTTTAGTTGTAGTTGGACACAATACCTTTATTTTATTTATTTACTTTTATATGCTGCTGAGGATCAAACCCAGTGCCTCGGAGCGCTCTACTGCTAAGCCACAGCCCCAACCCTTAGTTTTACTCTTGAGGATGAGAAAAATCGCTTCTCAGAAACCTTGAATAACTTATTCTAGTTCATGCTGTTGGTATTGCTAGAATAAGGGTAACCTATTTCCTCTGCTCTGTGCATATTATGCACAATATAGACTTACAAGTCAGTCTCTGTTCTGTACCACACCTAAGGTACTATCTGCAAAAGGATTTTATGTGTAATGTTGCAAATGAAATGCATCATGTTGTTTTCTCCTGATAATCCAGCAATTGTAAAGTGGGTTTTAACAATCAAGTAAGTGCAGAATTATTGTAAGATGTATGCAAAGTTAAAAGCCTGTGTGGGTGGCTGAAATTGTTGTTTGGAATGCTCTACATACACTAACATGAAAATAAGTCAGAAAGAGGCAGGCAAATAGAATAACAGTTGGTTTCCTAGCCTTCCCACTATTAACTCTGTCCTAGTTAAACTGAGCTAGAAATGCTATTTTTCTTCCTCTTGGAATCTGTAGAGGGTATATCAAATGTGAGAGCAAGATCAATTCTATTCTAAGACAGTAAATGGGTTTAACATCAGACCTATTTCAGTTTATGGAGAGAATATAACTGTATGAGCTAAAATATACATTTATGGAACTATATTAGAGAGGCAGGAAAAAGAGAAAACACACCCCTTCCCCTGCAACAAGTAAATTTCATGGCTACTGATAGAGTTTAAAAAATCATTTTGTTCCACATACAATACTGTCCATATATGTAGCTGTCATAATCTGAGTATTTGTGTCCCCCTAAAATTTATATGGTGAGACCTAACCTCCAAGGCCACGGTATTGAGAGGTGAGTCTTTTGGTGGGTGATCATCAGGTCGTGGGCACTAATGGGATGAGCATCTTTGCAAAAGAGGTCTAGGGAGCTCTTGCATCCTTGCCCCACCATGTGGGGATGTAGAAAACAGAGCCATTGATGACGAACTAACCCTCATCATACACCAAATCTGCCAGCACTTGCTCTTGGACTTCCCAGCCTCCAAAACAGTGAGCAATAAATTTCTGTTGTTTATAAATCCTCCAGTCTAAGGTATTTTGTTATAGTAGCCCAAAGGGAGTAAGAAGATACTTAAAGAACAAAACAAACTAGCTTTATGCAACATATTTTTATAAAAAAGTCAAAAGCTATAATGATTCAAATTTTTCCTCATGCAGACCAGAAGACCAAGGAACAGAAAGGTTATCATGGTTTACTCCACAGTAAAGAGCAGGTGCCAGAGCAGTTGCAGAAGCCAAAACTCCTGTCTCAAAAACCAGCATTCCCTTTAATGTAATACAGAGCCTCCATAGTAAATGACATTCATACCTGACACTAAGGAAACACTAAAAAAATATTAGTGGAATGAATGAATGGATTCTATTCACATTCTTCCATCCACACTTTATCCGTCCTTCGGGGTCTTAGTCAAATTTTCTTTTTTTTTTAAAACCAAGACTTGCTGGTCACTCCAAGTACTTTGTACCTAAGTTTCTAAGTTTCTGTGACACTTCTTATTTATGCCATTCAAAGAAATACAGACTGAGACAGCGCAGAATTAGAAGTGACCTTAGAATGATCTGGCTCAGAGATTTCTTTTTTGTTTGTTTGTTTTTTAATTGTAGATGGACACAATATCTTTATTTTCTTTATTTTTATGTGGTGCTGAGGATTGAACCCCATGCCTCACATGTGTGAGGCAAGCGCTCCACCACTGAGCTACAACACCAGCCCCTGGCTCAGAGATTTCTAACCGTGGCTGATGTTTATAATCATCTGATGAGCTTAATGAAGGCAGATTCTTGGCTCTACTACAGATCTACACAATCAGAACACAATCCACTGACCTGAATTCACTATTTTGTGGGACAGACAGGAAGTTCCATCTTTAGACATTTATTTTCATTACATAAAATTTCAAACATAAACAAAAGCAAAAAAAAAGAGTACTGTGTGATGGACCTTGCAGTATGCATTATCCGACTTTAGCCATTTTGACTGAAGCCACTTTATAAGCATTGTATTGACCGCACTCATGGCCCGTCTTGCTTCATCTCTACCTTACCCACTTCCCCAGCACTCTGAATGACTTTAAAGCAAATCCCACCCATAAATCCTGAAGCACATATGTCCAAAATATTGAAACATTTAAAAAACATAGACGCCATACTATTATCACATCTTCAAAAAATGATAAATTTCTAAATATTGTTAAATATCCAGTCAGCCTTAACATTTCATTGGTTCTTTCTGCCCCCATTTTTATCTAACTGTCCCTCTCCTGACTGTCTCTTTTACTCCTTTTTCTTTCTTTCCTTCACTCATTTACATTTGTCTCTTCCAATTAGAATCCAAATCCATCTCTTAAATCTCTCAACCTACAATTCACAACCCTTTGCCCAGGCAGTTCTTTATTTCATTGAGTTTCCTAAAACCTGGATTCTGCTGCTTGTGTTTCTATGACAATATTTGAGGTATTCTGACCTCTGGAGTTCATATAACTTGGTTGAACAGACTCAGGTCTGAAGTGCTGACTTTCTTAGATGCTCTATGCACTTCCATGAGACGTGTGTTAATGCTTGCAGCCTCCCTTATGAGGATATTAGGAGCTCCTTCCCAGGTCTGCTAATCCACTGGAGGGACAAGTAGTGATACTCTATCATCCCTCATTCATTTATTGGCTAGATTACTGTTGTAAAGGAGAATTTCCTCTCCTCAATCATGCGGTGACACTGAGGTACCTATGTTATTAAAAAAAAAGTATAAATTCTTATTTTCCTTTATTTAGCAATTTTTAAAATAAGAAGGCAATTCCTTAGCATCATTCAAAAGTGAGGTTTAGGTTGATGTGATTCCCCTCTCATCATTTTAAATCCTTGAATCAAAGCAAATTTGATGTTTCTATTTCCATCCATTGCAGTTATTATTGTCTCTTCACTTCGCTTACAATATTTATACAAATACATAAATTGCTCTGGATTGATTCACTGTGTGTTGAGACACTGCCTCATCAGAAGACATTTTTAATATTTTTAGCACTTCTATAACTTTATGTAATATATAGCTTACTTCATAATAAATTTAAATAAAATTTCAACTAGCTATCATTACTACTAAAAATAAAACAGACTGCATTTCATGAATTGTAAGCCTTCAGGGCACTAACATTTGTATCTCTAAATAAAATAATACAAGTAGTAAGAAACTAACACACTTTCTAATAATTATTTATAATCAAAAAAGGGAACTAATACAATGGAGGAATTCTTCCACTGTTTATTTGGAGGATAAGATATTTCCTAGATTTTTGGCTTAATTTTAGCTTTTAGTCTCCAGCAAAGTTCTGCCTTTTTGCACACTCATACATTGCTGGTGGGACAGCAAAATGGTACAACCGTTATGGAAAGCAGTATGGAGATTTATTGGAAAACTGGGAATGGAACCATCCTATGACCCAGCCATCCCACTCTTGGGTCTATTCCCAAAGGACTTAAAAACGGCATATTACAGTGACACAGCTATCTCAATGTTTGTAGCTGCACAATTCACAATAGCTAGGTTGTGGAACCAACCTAGATGTCCCTCAGTAAATGAGTGGATTAAGAAAATGTGGTATATACGCACAATGGAATTTTACTCAGCAATAAAAGAAAACAAATTAATGGCATTTGCAGGTAAATGGATGAAGTTGGAAGACATAATGCTAAGTGAAGTTAGTCAGTCTCAAAAATCCAAGTACCAAATGTTCTCTCTTATATAAGGAGGCTATTTCAAAGTATTGTTGGATGGGGGGTACATAGGAGGATTAGAGGAACACTAGAATGGTCAAGGGAAGGGAGGGTAAGGGAGGGAGCAAGAGGGGAGGGAGGGGGAGAAAAAAAAAAAAAAAGGTGGTTGAATGAGACGGATACCATTTTCCTTAATGCATGATTGAAGACCTGAATTGTACGAATATACTTTGTATACAAACAGTTGTATGTAAAAAGATACTAAATATATGCACTATGAGTTGTACATATTAAAAAATTATAAAAATAAAATTATATAAAAAAAAGTTCTGCCTTTTACACACTAAGTCATAAACACATCTGTGAGACTATCTACATATGTTCTTGTATATGAAAATAACTTCACTTTAATTATTTGCATTCATAACACATATTAATATTTACTTCAATCTGCTTCATCTCTTCCCATACTCTCACTGTTCTATAAAACATACAACATTTAAATGTTCTGTAGTTAATTTGGAGATTCTGAAGAAAGAAGCTAAAGAAAAGAATAACTGAAAGTGACGTTTGCTCAGCACGATGGTGTATTCAAACACAGACTTTAGAGTCAATTAGTAATTCTAAGTGAGAAGGAAATGCAGTTCCTTGGATTCTTTCTATCAGGAATGAACTATATTCCTTATATTCCTTATCTTGATCTCTGCATGTAGAAAGCTGAAATAACTGTCAATCTCTACTCTCCTCATTGGCAGGAGTTGTAAGTGAATTGTAAGTTTTCAGGGCACTAACATTTGTATCTCTAAATAAAATAATACAAGTAGTAAGAAACTAACACACTTTCTAATAATTATTTATAATCACAAAGGGGAACTAATACAATGGAGGAATTTTTCCACTGTTTCTTTGGAGGATAAGAAATTTCCTAGATTTTCGGATTAATTTTAGCTTGATAACTTCCAGTGTAAAATCATACAGTGTTTTTTAAATAAAAAGGCTACAAAAAATATCACTTTTCCAAAAGTCAGGCTACCTTTGAAAATGAATTTAGAGGCAATTAAATTTAAGGGCAAAACATTTCAATCAACATCTATGTTAAAGGCAGAGGTTACTTTAAAAAAAAATACACTGCATTAACAAATAGTTGACCATTTTCATATTCAAGATAAAACAGTTCTATAAATTTATCAACTTCATAAGCATTGCTTTAACTGAACTTTAAATGTAAAGCTGTGAATCAGTAAATAATCCTCTGGATGATACATTTTAATTTAGATGTATTGTTGACCACTGTTAGCTGGAGTCAGACTAGGTCACAAGCAACATTTTTAAATAATTTCGTCTGGATAATAGAACAAAACGACAACTTATTACCAGTGAGGTGGCACTGGGAGCCACCTGCTATCCCTAGTCTTTTTTATTAAGTTGAGAATATAACCTAAAATTCAATTTCCACTAAAAATGGAAAAACAAACATCAACTGACTGTTGCTTTATTAATGGATACTCACTTTATATAGCTTGACTAAAAAAAAATGTAAGAACATCATAGCACAAGAATGAAGATTATTAAAAATAATCAAACTAATTACAATTTCATTCATAGTTTTCAAAGATCTTGATGAAACACCATCTTTAGAAAATGTCAGGATATAAAAGTAGCAAATAGCCAGTACATGGCTGTAATCTCAGCAAGCTGGGTTGGCTGAGGCAAGAGGATCCCAGGTCCAAGGCCTGAACAAGACCCTGTCTCAAAATAAAAAAGGGCTGAGGATACAATTGGTAATAGCGCACCTCTGGTTCAACCCCTAGTAACCTCCCACAACACACACAAAACAGATGCATAACATTAACAGTGTATGATGTTCTTCCTAATATTTTTGGCAAGGTTTTCATTAAGTTTAAAATAATAGCAAATAGTTACCACCCCAGGCACTAAATACAATACCACCATTGCCAATCATCTTGATATTTAAAATCAGAAGTCAACAGAGTTCAGAAATAAAACTCTATTATGTGATGTGTTGGGAAGGCAAATGCATAAGCAAATTTGAGGGAATTAATCAGCAAGGATTTATATAATCCTAACACACTGTTCAGAGATTGTTTTCTGTTGACCAACAGATTTTCAGTCAATATAATATCATACTTCAGTGATGCTACTATAGCATGGACTGAGCCATAAATAAATTACTCGTGAGCTTTTACTTCCTTTGACATCATTTTGTCTGTCTCTTGTCCAGTTGTTGTTAATTTGGGCTCTAGCTTATATAATTTGCTTTAATGACTTCACATCCCAGCACAGCTGAAACTTCACTATTTGGCTGAGCTGCATAAAAATTGCCAATTCCTTAACCATCTTTGACTTTCAAAACTACAATTTCATATGGCACAAGCTAAAATACCCGATACTTCATTGTCCTTATGACCAATTAATCTGCATCATATGCATTCAAAGAGACTAATCACAAGGGGCTTCCATCTGTGTGCACTCGGATCACTATATATATGATTTACGAGGGGTACTAAAGAATGGCAGTTAATTTTTCCATCTTGGTTGAGCATTTAAAAATTTTGCATTTTTTGAGTAAGCACAATTATATATATATACATACACTATGTAAGTGCCCACAAGAGCAAACTCTTCAGTTACCAAAATTAACTTGATTGACAACCTATAGGTTCAGCATTATGATTTCTGGGCAAAGAAAACAGACTGAATGACATACTGCATACAACTATATAATACTGCTATACTTTAGGACTGGCTGCATCAATATTTTAGGACTTGTGCTTCTGCCCAGAACTCTTTTCTTCCCAGAAGCAGAGGGGCCTGTTCCACTACAGCCAATTGCTGCACAAAGCAATGAGAGGTCATAGAACCCTGCACTGGAGACATTCTGAGCAGACTGCCCTGTAATGTGACAGTCAGTCAAACAAAGTAGAATTTTAAATGAGCTTGGGCTTAATACATTACTTCTCTTGGCTTGAAACTCTTTCCCAGTGCTTAAAAGTCCAAAGAATTCTCCACCTGCCAATAGTATTCTCTCTGTAAAGCATTCAACACAAAAACACTAATAAATCCTCTGCTTGCCATTTTTATTCTTTCTTAACTCCCAAATGCTGTCCCAGTGAACTGACAACACTGCGAAAATGGATGGCACTGCAACATTTTACAACATGTAATGGTACTGGACTGCCTTTTCTATTTTGGAGAAAATACATTGTAATGTCCACTGGGACTGAGGATAAGAGATTATAGGAACCATTTCTCCAGTCTGATAAAGTACCTAGTAGCAGGCCCAGAAATCCATAGCAATTAAAAGGCAAATAAAAGTTAAATATAGAATTTGTACATCTATTGTACATTATAATCAAAGATCTGATCTTGTTAACAAATCATTAATTATTCCTTATCACTAACATCCCTGTGAAGTAGGAAGTAAGTGATGGGACATTACTAGGCCATTGAAATGCAAATTTTGGGGAACCAGTTGCCAACCATCATTTATTTATCTGTAAATGTAAAATGGGGTTAGTTGTGCTTACCACACACAGGCAAAATTCATTTTTTTGAGGCCTGGCTTAGTTCTTTCTGTTTTAACCTATCCCCTTCAGTAGCTACAAGACTATGCAGCTGTGATAAGGGTACTTCTCAGAAAAAACAAAATAGGAACAATTTCTTTATGGTTCGCTCAAAACTTAGACAATCACATTATAATAATTTATTTCAAAAAATGTTTATGGAGAACATAAATAGCATCATAAAGAACTAAGGGGAAAATGAAATTGCAGTGATCAAAAGTTCTCACCCATGAGACCATATTTTAGAGTTATGATAATAAATAATTCCTCCAGAGTCAGTGACATTTTATAACATCTCCAAATCCATTGTGTTTCCCCCTTCTTTGTTATACTGGACCTGGACTCTGTAAATCTCTCCTTTCCCAGATAGTGGAACATTAGGCTTGTCATCAGAGCTCAATCCTGTCAGGGGGGAATAAGCAGCTCTGGTTGGCCAACCCTTGGGACAGGCAGGCGCTTCAAAGGACCAGCTTGGACCAGTGGGCACCCTCAACAACAATGGGCTGCTTCTGAGCAGCTCCAGCTCCCATCCTAGTGCCAAGCTGCCCGAATTCTCAGCCAGTAGTATGCCACTTTAGGCTCTGTCCTTTGGCAAGTTTCTTCATCACCCATGGTCTGGGTGTTCCCCTAGTAGCCACTGCCTCCTTGAAGAAGTCTAATTTCAGCTTCCAAGATGTCCTTTCTCTGTCTTTGGTTCTTTTATTACTTACTTTATCTCACCCTAGATAAGTTGGTAGCTGATATTGTTACACCCATCTGGATGCTTAAGAGTCTCTTTCTGACTTTATTTTATAATACTTGACCACTTTCTACTATTGAAAATTCTTTTAAAAGTTCCCTGTGTAAATACCTGATGTAGTTTCTGTTTCTTGATGTATACATCTCCTTTCTTCCCCACTTCCATAAAAAATTTTCAGGATATAATATGATGTTATCTTAAAGGAACTGCTTTTACTGCTCTGGGTAGAGACCACTATACCTATATAAGCTTTGATGATCTTCAAGAAGATTCTGTGTCTTCATGTCTTCACAAAATAGAGAAGTAATACATTTTAGACCCTGTGAAAATTCTCCAAAGTGCCCAGCCCAATTTAATCTATCAACAACATGATGAAATTTCTGATAGTAAAAATTTACAAAAATGCCCAATGTGCCAGTTACAAAATTAATAATATTTATTTTTTATATATGTCCAATGAGTTCAGCTCAGAGATCAATCATTAATCATGACATTAATCCTATTTACCTAAAGTAGAAAATCGAGAGGTCTGGGGCATAAACCATATAAACAGACTGATGTGTGTACACGTATGCACCCCCCAACACATATACACAAATTAAAAGTTTAAAATACATATTGAATTCTCAGGGATTGTTTCCCAAATGATTTCTTTATCCATATGCCAATACTTATTTCAATGGAAATTAAAAACTCACTTATTCTCAAGGTTTACATGATGGTCAGAAATTGTTAATAACAAAAAGCATTAGATATGTTCACATTATGTAGAGTCAAGATCAATTTTGCATAATCTAGAATGATTTCTTTCTTTCTTTTTTTTTTTTTTTTGGTTATGCTGGAGATGAAATCCGGGGCCTCGTGCATGCTAGACCAGTGTGCTACCACTAAGCTACATCCCCTGCCAGGGAATTTATTTTTTAAACAGTAAAATATAAAACAAAAGTTAATAAATAAGAAGCATGTTGTATGGGGACCTGATTTCCATTGGCAGCTTTCCTTCAAGGAACACACTGATTAATTGTAGGGGACACATGCAGAAGAAAAACAACTTAGAAATATAAAACAAAACATGACTGAAGTTTAGGGCAATACCTTAGAAACACATTATTTTACTTTGAACACATTGTATTACTTTTAATATAAGAATTTTTAAAACTTCCTTGACAATAGTAGGAAACATTTTCTTTATTTCTTCTTATAACTCATAATTAACAAAATCCAGGATATGGAAACATCTACTCTGATATTTTGGTTCAACTTTATTTCATTTAAAAAATATTCCTATTTATTTATTTTTCCCCATTTTTTATTGATGCATTATAGTTGTACACTATAATGGGTTCTGTTGTGACATATTTGTACATGCACACACTATAACAATATAATTTGGCCAATATCACTCCCCCACAAAAAATACACTTTTTAAAAACACAGAATGATAGGTAAGAAACATGTGAAACAATGGGCCAAGAATAAATGTAAGTGTGGAAAATCTTTCTATTCTAAAGCCCAATAATGCAATGGCATATACTATCATCAGGCTTATGTTTTTAACTCTATAACAAAAAAAGACTACATTTTCTTTTTGCTTTTTTTTTTTTTTGGTACCGGGGATTGAACTCAGGGGTACTCAACCACTGGGCCACATCCCCAGCCCTTTTCTTTGGTATTTTATTAGAGAAAGGGTCTCACTAAGTTGCTAAGTGCCTCACCATTGCTGAGACTGGCTTTGAACCCGCGATCCTTCTGCCTCAGCCTCCCAAGTGCTGGGATTACAGGCATGCGCCACCGCGCCCAGCTAAAAAGTCTACATTTTCCATCAATGAATTGTATAACACTTGGAAATCAAGGAGGAAGAAATACTGGGGAAGGAAGACACAGAAAAATTAAATTGCTATTTCCAATTCTGACAGTTATAAAACAAAAATCTCTCTTTTATCAATTAGAAAGAACTTTTTATTTTGGAATGATTTTAGAATTACAGAAAATAAACTTTGTAAAATGTCTCTTGGATGGGATTGTTGATGTTTTCTCTTGACTAGAGCATCGGTATGTACTTTTGGTCAGAATACTACAGAAGGGATGCTATGCCCTTCCCAGTGTATCATCTCAGGGGGAATATGATGTCCATATCTCTTACTACTGGCAATGTTAACCCTGATCACTTGGTTAAGGTAATCAATTATAGGGTAGGGAACTACTTTCCCTTAGTAATTGATAGATAGCTTGGGAAAAGATACTTTAAGACTATATTAACACACTGATTTCAGCATCCATAAGTCAATGCTGTCTGCAACAATTACTACTGTAGTTTATCTGATAGAGATTTTGTATTCCCCTTACTCCTTCTGAACTTATTAACTGGAATTTTTTGGGAAGAGCTCTCCCTTATTCCACATTTATTATCCATACCTTACACTGGTATGAATAATAATTGCATAAAACCTATCATTTATTTTGTTGCTCATATTCTTCTAGTTTTAGCTATTGGAAGCACCATCAATCAGATTGGCCCCATGACCCTCTGGCATGCACCTATCCTTTTTAAGCTGTTCCTTAGTGTTTTGACATCACACATCCCAGACTCATCTTTACTTTCCCCGCCACAGCCCTGGAATCAACCACTTCTCCAAGGAATTCTAGGTATGGACATTGTGTCATTACTCTTAGGCCCTTTCAGTTGTCAGAGCTAGGGAACCCATGTAAACATACTAACCAGTGTGCCTGACTGTATCTACATGTATTTCTCTCTCACGCTGTTTACTAAAAGCCATGAGTTCACACTGGTGTACCTCAAGGTTTATTCCATATTCTTCCCTTTCCTTATTTGTAATTGAGAGAACCATTATTATTTCCTAGGTCACTGTTATTTTAGACATATTCAAATATTTTATGTACATATTCAATTCATATGTTATAAAATGTTCATGTACAAGTATGTACCATTTACTATGAAACTGAGTAGAAGTGCACACATTTTTATGCTTTTTCCTTTTTTTCTTTAAAAATATAAAAGTAAAGACCAAATATGTGACTACACAAGAATTATCAGTATCCTGAATATACTTCCTTTCTTGGCACCCTTCTTAGTAACTGTTGTAGTGAATTGTATAATTATTCCCTGGCTTTTACTTTCTTAACATATATGTTTGTCTTTGTAAAAATCAATCATTAAATTTTAAATGCTTTTAAACTTCATAAAGACAATGTTTCATTCTCTAACCATTCACTTTTTACTTTTTAAGCTCGCATCCTACAGATATATATATATATATAAATATACATTTGCATGTTTGTTAGGAACATGCATATATATATTTCTGAGTCACATGGGGGTTTCTCTAGACATAGCATAGGGCAGACTCACAAGAAAGTGCAGGCAATTGCTTTCCGAGGTGATTAAACCAACTTACACTCAATCAGTGTAAAAACAGTTCTGGTTCAAATATCTCACTAAAACTTGATGCAAGTGAGAAATGATAAGTGCTTCATGCTTTCAATTTGCATTTTCCTGATAAGTAGACTTAGCACCTTTTCAATTTTATCAGCCACTCTTGTTTCCTTTCTGAGAGGTACTTTTTCCCAACATTTACCCACTTCTCTCCTATGCATTTATTATTTGCTCACTCTAAGTTTATTATATAAAGGTGCTTAACCATTTCTTTTCAGTTACCTGTTATAAATACTTTTTTCTATCTTTGGCTTTACTTCTCACTTTCTTTAAGGTAGTTTGAATTAACAGAAGTTTGAAATTTTGACTTTCTATCAACTTTTTATGGAATCGTTTCCTTTCCAAGGTCATATTTCCCCATATCATCCTTACGATGTTTTGAAAGGTTTTTGTCTTTCATATATAAGTCTTTAAATCCACATAGATTGGTTTTTGGGGATGATGAACATTAGGAATCGAATTTTGTCATTTTTCTTATGTTAGCAAATAGTAATCATACCATTTATTAAGCAGTTTATCCTTTATTTCACTGATCTGTAATGCTAGACTTAAACACAATCAAATTCTTCTGTATGTATGCAATCTTCTCTGCTATTTTGTTTTGGAAGTCTTCTGGTCTCTCCTGCACCAAGTTAACACTGTATTAATGACTACACATTTATAACAGCTTTCAATATGAGGTAAATGTAATACCTCTCTCTTGTTCATCTTCTTTAGCAATGAATGCCACAGATTTTCTTACTCCACTGCTTTCTCATATGCATTTGAAAATCAGTGCATAAAGTTTATTTATGAAAACAATAATGACAGAGATCCTACTGGTGTTTTGTTGGTGTGGCTGAATCTATAAACAAATTTATGAAAATAGATATCCTTATAATACTGTATGCTGTTATTCTTAAAATGTGTATCTTCCTATTTATTTGGGTCTTTTAAAATCTCGTCCAGTAATGTCTCAAGTGTTTTTCTATAAATCTTAGATGTTTGTCAAGTTCATCCCTAGGTATTTTATATTCCTATAGAAGTACATAGGTTGGCTTTTTTATTATTACCTATCTCAAGGAGTTAAAACGTAGAATAAATTAGCTAATATTTGCAAAGTACCTAAAATCATGACTGTTATACTATCTGTACTATATGGGTTGATTGAGTAAAACAAAATAAACCACATGTTCCATTTAACTGTGGGATGATGATTTTATAATCATTTTGCCTAGTTATTAAATGAACAGTATTGCAATTTTGATTGTGTTTGTGTAAGATGTATATATTAATTGAGAACAACAGATATTTACCACATGGAGTCATCCACCTAAGAACTGCATGGCCTTTTGTTTACTCAAAAGTTATTCTAATTCCCTCAGTAGAATATCATAGATGCTTCTGTATTTCTTAAGTTTATTGGTAGCTTGGGGACATCATTTGGTGGCCATAATTTTTGAGATCCTTTTTAGTATCTTATATCTTAAATTTTAAGACATCATTTTAATTTAAGTGCATGAAAATTCATTCACTATATTCTTTTAAACAATACGTAAATGTATCTGGTATATTCTTCCTATTTCCTAATTACTTTATTGGGTAACCTGAAAGTGTCTTTTAGTCTGGATTCCTTCTATGATAAAATGCCTGGCTATAGTCCTTGTTTGTTTAATAGGTTATCTGTATTTTTCTTGGCTTTTAGAGTCTAATTAGTTGAAAGCATTTTTTAAAAATGATAATTTTCTACACCTTGTATTTTGTTTGTTGTTATATAGAAAAGCTACTGATGTTTAATATTCCTCTTGCTGATTGGCCACCTGGAGATACTTGAGTTTCCAAATATGCAATCATAACATATTCAATCTTCTTTCCTTCCTTCCTCCCTTACTGTTGGGGATCAGACTCAAGGCCTTGAACATGCTAGGCACTACCACTAAGCCACATCCCCAGTTCTATAACTCTTGTTTCTTATTTTGCTAAATTTGCTAAAATCCTGGCACTAGATAATAACACTGACATGTTCCTTATTAGAATATATCTAATGTGGCAAAGTTAAGGATAATGGGATTTTCACATTTAGCTTAGTGTTCTGTATCATATTAATGAGGCTTTCCCCCCCCCCCAATCATTTATTAAGAGCCCTTCTATGGAAATGGTTCTGAATTTTTTAAATGTCATTTTTATTTCTGTTGAAATAATCATATAGTGTTTTTTTCTTTGATCACCTATATACATTTCATGTTGAATAATGTCTCATAACATAAGAATCCAGGTCAAGAGATGCCTTCAAAAACATTAGCAAAGTCATCTCAAAGCTTATATAATAAAAGAAAAAAATTCGGTTAAGATGTGAAACGCTACAAAGCTACTTTATGTATGACACCTTAGTATTTACTCATGACTTCTTCAGTACTCAGTCCTGACTTTAGTCGCTACTCATCTATTCTTTAGTCAGTTCTCAGTCATTACTTCAGGCCATACCCAGAGTAATTTCATTCACTACTTTCAGTCAACAAAATAGATTCCTGACATGGTAGCTATTAATCGATATAAATAAATAAGTTATGTAAAATGTTGGAAAGCAATAAGTACTTTGGAAAAAAGAAAGCACAGAACAAGATACAAGGGATTAGATGTGGAGGAGAGAAGGCAGTGGGTTATAAGATTACTCAGTATGGTACAGACAGTGTCATTAAGAATGTGTTATTTGGGCAAAGGCTTGAAAGAAGTGCAGAAGTCAGCAAGCAGGTATAAGGGTAAGAGTCTTCCAGCAGAAGTTCCCAGTATGTGTGATAAGCTGCAAAGGAGAAGAGAGAGGAAGCAAGGGAAAATATGGTGGGAGACTAGTCAGTTCATACGGGTCTTTCAGGGCAATGGAGGACTTTGGCTTTTAGATCCTTGCTGGACTTTGAGCAAAGGAGTGTTATGATCTACCCTATGGGTATTTAAAGAGTCATTACCAGGGCTGTTAAGTTAAACATCCACTATGTGAGGAATAAGGGTAGAGGAGGAAGGCTTGCCAGTAACCCAGGGGAGAAAGGAGTGTGGCCAACCACTGGCTGGAACAGTGATCATGGTGAGAAGTAGCTGAATTCTGGATTTGTTTCCAAAATATAGCAAATTAGAGTTCTCAATGGAATATATGTGGTATGTCAGGAAGAATGAGGGATGAGGGGTAAATCTAAGAAACTGAAAATATGAATGATCATGAACTGAGACAGAGAAGGCCACAAATACAGCAGGACTGGGTGGGAAAATCAAGGATGTTTAGAGGACATATCATTTCTAGTTTTCATAGTTGATTTGTTATCTTTTCTAAAGAATCTGGCTCTGCTTTTGGCAATTTCTTTTTACAGATACAATGTGATGCTGGACTCAAAAAATGCTGGAAAGGGCTGGGGTTGTTCAGTGATACAGCATTTGCTTAGCACGTGGGAGGAACTGGGTTCAATCCTCAGCACCACATAAAAAATAAATAACATAAAGTTATTTTTAAAAAATGCTGGGAAAAAAAAATCAGTCTGCTTTGCTTGAGTTAAGGGTTAAGGGCCAGGAAGCCACTGAGCCATCTCTATGTAGTCCTAGGGCTCTGTAGAGCATAATTTTTAAACCAGGTATAGGGAAAGAGCTCTGCATTTACTGATTTCATACAAGCATTTGAGTCCTCTAGTGGATTTAGACTCTGGCAGTGCCCAGTTGAACTGGGTAGCACCAAGAAGTCCACCAGCACTTACTATTTGACCAGGCAGGCCACATTGTGAAGAAATGAATACACCTTAGCCCTTACTGCTGGACAGGGTCTTGGAAATTGTCTTTTCTAATAAAATGGCAGGGAACCTCTGAAGAAGTCCATAATTTTTTTTCTGTTTACTTTATACAGAAAAGCTTTCTAAAACAACAGTCAAAAATTGAGCAGCTCTTGTAGGGCTCTGGATATAGCTCAGTTGGTAGAATGCCTGCCTCACATGCACAAGGCCCTGGGTTTAATCCCCAGTACCACACACAAGAAAGTTGAGCAGTTCTTGAAGAGGTTAAACTAGATGTTTTTCATGGTCCCTTCCTGACATAAAATTGTTTATACTCATAGAAGCTTAAATACTTTAATAACAGAGACCCTAGAAAGCACATAAGACCTTAAGATATACAATGTGAAGGAACTATTCTGCAGAGCTGTCAAGAAAATTTCACAATGGGGAGGGAGGGAAAGAGAGGGGGCAAAGGGTTTCAAAAAAAAAAAGATGGTAGAATGAGATGGATATCATTGCCCTGGGTGCATGTATGAAGACACAAATAATGTGAATATACTTTTATACAACCAGAGATATGTAAAAATGTGCTTGATATGTGTAATATGAATTGTCATGCATTCTGCTGTCATATATAACAACTTAGAATAAAAGAAAAGAAAACTTCAGATTAAGGTTATTTTAAAACTAGAATTAGCAATGTCCTATGTGTGTGGTGTGTATGTGTGTGTATGTGTGTGTGTGGGGTGTTCACAGACAATACAATGCTAAAGCCTGCCATTAAATGTGCTCCTCAAGCACCAATGACAAGGAATCAAGACACTTGAAAATTAAATTGAAATTGAAAACTTAATCAAAGTAGCTAATATGTACATGAGGTAGTTGAAAATAAAGAGTCATATACCAATATTACATCACATTTTA
This sequence comes from Tamias sibiricus, assembly GCA_025594165.1. NCBI lineage: Eukaryota > Metazoa > Chordata > Mammalia > Rodentia > Sciuridae > Tamias > Tamias sibiricus. Next base: position 27,956,416 of record CM046671.1, read on the forward strand.
GATAAAAAAATGTTATAAAACCTTTGTTTTATATCCTTAAGACTCCTATAAGGACATAGTTCTCAAATTACCATGGATGTTATATTTACATACTAAAATCTTTTTATTAAAGTCATCTCAAAATCTTTTTGTAAATTAAAGGGCAAGGAGAGAACACCAACAAGTTTTTTAAATGCTGTATAGCAGATGACAGTTGTACTTTTTTTTCTGTAAATAGCTAGATAGTAATATTTCTTATCTTGCCATCCATACAATCGCTATAGCAACTATTCACCTCTGATGATGTACAGTGAAACAGTCATAGATAATATGCAAATAGGTGTGTGTTCCTGTGTTCCAATAAAACTTTATTTGCAAAAACATATAGGAGGCCAGGTTTGGTCCATAGCCATGGTTTGTTGATCTGTGCTGAATAGAACATACCACAACCATATTTAACATTAACAAAAGTCCATGCAGCTAGAGATGTGTGGAGAACAAATTATTTAGAAATAGAAGTTACTTAGGGAGCTGAGCTAAGCCTTATGGAGGGAGGGTAGGAAAATGCTTTAAAGTTACATAGCTTCAAACATAGTGTAGCTGTGGACTACTGGAACACAAAAGCATAGAGAATATCTGGTATAAAGCAATCAAAATAGGCTGGGCAAGTTCCAATAGCATCAATAAATATAAGCACTTTACAATTAGGATAATAATATATCACATTAATAATTTCATAGAACTCTATAATTTTAGGTGGAAGTGACCTTAGAAATAACCTTGTCCGACTTAGTCATTTCATGGAAGAGAAACCAAAAGCCCATATAGTGTAGTGAATTAACAAAAAATGAGAGCAAATTAAAGCTATTTTTGGAAAACACGGATGAGGTTACATCATCAAGACATTTAGGGTATATAAAGCAAGTGTCAGAATGCAGTTAAAAATGATAAAGATGTTATGCAACATAAATTATTTACAAGTAAAAACAAAATGAGTCAAAATTTCTACTTGATCTTAACCTAGTATGCTGATGTGGTTAAAATGAGAAGGCAATAAACATATAGAAATTCATCCAAATATAAATGAAAAATTATAAACATACTTAAGGATTTCAATAATATGGCCAAAGAAAAGTGTATTTTTACATAAACCCTATGAGAACTATAGTGCTATTCCACAAACAGTGGGAATCAATAGGAAAAGAAAGTCATGAGCTTTGGGGAAAACACATCTGGATTCAATCTCTTATGAGGCACATAACCCTTAAGGAAGTTACATAATTTTATGAGTATCAGTTCACTTATATACAAAATGTTGGTAATAAAACCTACTCATAAGGGTCTTAGGAAGGTTTTAAAAGCAGTACATATACATTTTTAAAGAGCTATTTCTTTTCCCTACTCTACAAACATTTCTAGAAACAACTATGACAACATCTAGAAAGCACTTATGTATCAGGCACTTTTCTAAGTATTTCACACACACTAGTTACCTAATCCTCACCATAACTCCGAGGCAGGTGCCATGATTATCCCTGTTTCCTAGTTAAGGAAATAGTTGTGTGGTCACAAAGTATTTAAGTTCACACACCTACTAAGCCATGATGGCATCACCCACACCAGGTCATGAAACTGCAATAGAAAGACTGAATTACCTATAAATTAGCTCTGAGAGTAGTAAAAATGTCATTTATTTATTCTGATTAGTTCTCATTATCTCTTCCACTTGCAAATATAACAAAAATGTACATTTTCATGCATTAAAATAGTTTAATGATCAGAACTACCATAAAACACTCAATTTAAAATAACTCTAAGGGATTCTATCTTCTACTGAGTCTCTCTATTCTGGCTACATCAAATTACATATGAAGCTTTAAAAATAACCCAGGTACGTGACTCTCATTCACACACCTGCCTTTTAAAAACCTGCTCACGACTTGAGTGCCTAGCCAGAGTGGAGAATCACTGTCTAAACCCAGAAGATGACATGGCAAGGCCAGGAAGGTGGCACCTAGAACTGGGATGGTTTTCAAAGATAAAATTATAAATGGAATGCTAAGCTAGCATGCTGAGAAGATGAAGGAACAATGCAGGGAGTGATGGAAGGAGTACCAGGAAGGCCAAGTTGGAAAAGTAAGGGAAAAGAGACCCAGCAGCAGCACAGCAACACAGCTGATGACTGTGTACAATGAAGATGTCCATTCTCTTGCTACTGCTTATGGCAAATGGTGCCTATACTCTTCTTGTCATTGTTTCTACTTTCTTCATAACTTGCAACTATCACTGACTTTGTTCTAATCTTGCTGATAAAAATTTACGGCCATTGGGGTTTGGGAATGTAGCTTACTTGCATAGCACCTGCAAAGCCCTGAGCTTGAACCCCAGCTTCACCAAAAAACAAACAAAACATACACACACACAATTACATATACCACATATTCAGGATTTGGCTTAACTTTATTCTAATTTAAATATCTAAAAAAAAAAACAGGAAATAAATTCATTGTAAAATGAATCTCGACCTATATTAACTAATAATTAGGCGAAATATGTGTGATTAGAAAATACAGGGAGTTTGGGGAAAATTGTTTTCACAAAGTAAGCTATGACAAAACAAAAATCAAACACAGACAGCCTCAGAACAAATACAACTTTAAACACAGGTTTATAAAAATAAAATATCCCTTACGCGGCATCTAATTGATGCCTCCATTTGGTGGTACTATAGCTGAACTAATCAAGAGGGATGCAGCTCCCAGTTAGTTTTTAAAATTATGATAACCGATAAGCAATTATTTGACAAATTCTTAGAGTGATTCTTATCCTTTTTTATTTTAATGACTTTGAGAACTTAATGGACTCTGTGGAGCCTTTTCCCAGAACAAAACATGAAGCACATAAGTGTGGCATTTTCCATGCAATGTCAGTAAGACCATCTACCTAGCCAGCTGGAGAACCCTCACATTAGAGTGTTTCTAAATATCCACTATGGGGGGGAATTCATTTTCTCTCATTTAAGTATTTCATGCCACAGATGAAAGCCATTTCCAAAGTTCAGAGAAGTGGATTTTCTATGTGTTTGTGTCTCCTCAGTGTCAGTACATCCCTAAATGAAAGATTCAACAGATGCTCATGTTTATAGGTGACAAGGCATGTGCTGACCTGCCCGTTTGTTTTTTTTTTTTTAAATCTTTGGTTTTTGTTTTTGTTTTTTAATGTGGTGCTGAGGATCGAACCCAGTGCCTCACGCGTGCCAGGCAAGCACTTAACCACTGAGCTACAACCCCAGCCCCTGACCCCTTCTGTTTTGAAGCAGCACTTTGGAATCCTATGTGTCTAAGATATAGGAATGCTGTGTGAAATGGCAAAAGTCCTGCTCTAGAGTTGAAACCCAGGTGTTCAAGTGCAGGCTTGGTTACTTTTTAGCAGTATAATCTGAAGGGAAAAAAAATAGTCTAAGGCCTCAACTTATTATCTGCACAAAGGAAATTTAATCCAATTAAATCCAATTGAACAGTACATGTGGCAGTACCAGGCAAAGCTTCCATTTCCTCATCTGATAATCAGGAACAGAAACCTGCCCAGGGCCCTGGGTTCAATCCCCAGTACCACAAAAAAAACTTATTTGAAAAGACTAGATGATTAAATAGAAAGCACACGTAAAGGGCATAGCTAAATGCTTGGTGGCAAATGCTCACAACTCAGCTATCATTGATGGGTCTCATATTATGCCAGGTATGGGATAAAGATGTCTGTCTTAAAAGTTAATGAAAGATGCTGGAGATATAGCTCAGTTGGTAAAGTGCTTGCCTAACCTGCACAGGGCCCTGGGTTCAATCCCCAGTACCACACACACACACACACACACAAAAAAAAAAAACCCACAAAATTAATGAAAGATATGTGTAGAGTTGTAATTAAAAGGAACTTAAACAAATGGTGGTCCCTTCCCAGTCCATTTCTGTTAGGACAGAACGGTGAACTGAAACATGCAAGGCAGCCACATGTTCCCACAGAAGCTGGGAAGGCGGTCTACCTCTCCACCTCCAGAAGGACTCATGTCCCCAAAGTGGGGGTGTTAGTGGCTGGCGAGTCTCAGGTGAGTCCATGTCTGGGCTTTGCAGCAAGAGAAGAAATGCTGTCTTATCCAAGGTCGGTTCCTTCTCAGGGTATCATGATCCAGTTAATGACTGACATGGGATAGTAAAGTTGAGCCTCAAGTCCCAATTGAGGCTCAAATTGGGGTAAGCCCAAACGGTTACCCCAGTCCCCGAGTTCCCAAAGATTGGCTGAGGCTTTCTATGCAACTAAAACTCAGATCAACTTCTCCTCTGTCCAATCCTACTTCTTTCGTTCCCCTCTAGCTATTGATCCTAGGAATACTCTAGCACACAAATCTGTCTCCAAGTCTGCTGCCTGGGGAAATGACTTATGACATTTGCCGAAAGTCAAAAAGCTAATGAGAGATCAAAATGGAATTTACTACGGATGTGCCAGCATAATTCTACAATTATAAAACAAGCAGAAGAGACCAAAAGAACAAATGAACCAAAAGACCTACAAGTTAAAACTATAAATAGTATTCTAAAATATCCTACTAATGCCTTATTTTGTGGATTGGAGTAAAAACGAAGACAGATCTCTACCAAATTCATTTGATGTGAAACAAGGGAATATCCACCTCTCCTCAGAGAGAAAAATGGGAAGGAGATGAAGGAGGTAAACTTCCTGGGATATTTTGTATTTCACTTCAGAAACAGAAACTAAAACAGGGGCTTTAAAGTAAAAATATTTTCTATCAATTATTTTATAAGAGGATACTATAACCCAGAGGGATGGCTAGCTTCCCCAAAGGGCATGAGTTAACAGAGTAGCCTAATCTACACCTCTTATTAACTTCAGAGTTCTTTCAGCTTTGTCTTCAATATATGATTTCAATATATATAAAGTTTAAGTCCTAAAGAAAATTCACCTAGTTTCAAATCTAAATATAAAATGTATTTTAAAAAAACGAAGTGACTTTTGAATTATGTACCATTGTCATTCTGTCCTCCCATCAATGTAGACAACTTGGATTTGACCATGTGAAAAATGATGAGTCTTCACAGAATAGCTCTGTGAGGAAGGTTAGAACTCACTATCTACACCATTAACTACATTAGCAATTAAAACCATCAAATATTGTATCTTAGTGGTCTTTTCTCAAATTGAGGATAATAATTATTACCTCATTCAATACGATGCCATAAAGAGTAAACGTGTAATGGTAGCAGTGCATTCCAGATGCCACATAAACAAACATGGCAGCACAGGCTGAGCTTCTGGCCGGTGAGCATTAACTATAACAGGTTAAGATAACACATGACCGACTGAAAAGAGCTGAGTAAATAAAACACAGTAGGCAGCAGACACCTGACTGCTTCCAATCAGGAGTACAAGATTTAAACTGGAAAAATTAAATTTAATTAAGATACCCCAATTCAAAAAAGAAAGGCCCCAAAAATCCCTGTAGGAGGCAAATCTACTACCAATGAATTTAAGCCACTGAATTAAAAAAAGTATTGAGTAATGGGAAGGAAGTGAAAAGCCAATCTATGATTACCTTTAAGATACTGTTATTTAAATAAAATAGGATAAGCATGAGAAAAGAGGTAAGCATCAAAGATATTTTAATTGGCTGTAGTAGGTACTATAACATTCATTTTGATACACTACTCCTTGTTTGCTAGAAACCTCTCAGAATCTCTCTTTTTTTTTTTTGGTACCGGGGATTGAACTCAGGGGCACTCGGCCACTGGGCCACATACCCAGCCCTTTTTTTGTATTTTATTAGAGACAGGGTCTCACTGAGTTGCTAAGTGCCTCGCCATTGCTGAGGCTGGCTTTGAACTCACGATCCTCCTGCCTCAGCCTCCCAAGTGCTGGGATTACAGGCGTGCGCCACCGTGCCCAGCTCAGAATCTCTCTTTTCTTTCAAGGAAATAATCATGAATACAATTTGCTAAGAAGCATTGCCTTGTTTCATTTCCATATCTAGTCTATTAATCCAAGATTCTCAAAGAACCACTTAGCTATTTAAAATGTTCAGGTGCCAGTTGTGGAGGCACAGGCCTGTAATCCTAGCAATTTGAGAGGCAGAGGCAGGAAGATCGCAAGTTCAAGGCTAGCCTCAGCAACTTAGAGGGGTCCTAAGCAATTTAGTGAGATCCTGTCTCAAAATTAAAAATTTTTTAAAAAGGGAGGTGGGGCTGAGGATGTTGCTCAGTGGTAAAGCATCCCTAGATTAAATCCCTCATACCAATAAATAAATAGATATAGATAGATAGATAGATAGATAGATACGTATGTATGTTTGTTCGTTCAGGTAACTTTATTTACCTTGCTGAGGAAAGCCAAGGAAGTACAGTGTGGAAGTCCCTCCCGGTAGCACAGGTTGGCCCAGGGTTTCCCTCATGCCACAAACACACCCTGGGACTCCTTCATATGTAGTTCAGCTCCCTGTTTTTTAACAAACCAAGGGGGCAATTCTTTTTTTTTTTTTTTCTTTTTTTGTACCAGGGATTGAACCCAAGGGTGTGCTTAACTACTGAGCCACATCCCCAGCCACTTTTTAATTTATTTAAAAATTTTGAGACAGGGTCTTATTAAGTTGCTTAGGGCCTTGCTAAGTTGCTGAGGATGGCCTCAAACTTGAGATGCTCTTGCCTCAGCTTCTCCAGCTGCTGGGATTACAGGTGTGTTCCATCACACCCAGCCAAAAGAGCAGTTTTAATGCCCTTCAATTCTTTTATTAGTTCCCAGGACATCTTTGAAATATCTGTATTTCTAGTCTAGCATAGCTTTTAAAATCTCTTTTCTCCTAACCTTTCCTTGTTTTCGAGTTGCAATAGCAACAATTTGCAAATGGAATCATCACAGTTAAAAGATATCTAGAAGCAAATTCATGAATACCAGAATTTTGTGTGAAGATAAGGGTAGATAGAAAAGTAATTGTTACAGTGGTAGTCTATATAACTAGGATAAGGTGATGTAAATTAATCTGCCTAACAATTCAATCAGCAATTCATTAATCTACTATGTTCCTATATTTATATATGCATATTTATATCAGACTATGGGAAAATTCCAAAGAAAGTAGTATTTATGTTCACTTCCTTAAAGGAAAGTATAAAATACAAAAGGTTACTATTGATAAATTATATAAAATACATTAGACAAAAATCAGTGTCTTCAAAGTAGGTAACCCCTTCAAACAAGAGTATCTTGAAGTTTTTCAAGAAATAGTTCTAAAAGCACAAATATTTTAAAGACAAAGTTGTTAAAGAAATTAATTTGTGGATGTTAAATTTACAAATGAACCAACCCCTTCCCTAAAATTTTGAGGGTAGAAATTTTCTCTTCAAGGAAAATAATAAAAGATGTAGATTTCTTACTTTTAAAGGAAAGTTTGTTCATGGTTTTTTTAATGGGTGATGATGGATATCAAATAGTTAAGGTAAATATTCTGCTTAATAACAAACTAAAAAGAACAAGAATTCTAGTTTGAACATCATTGTGGTCAAAATTATAACTTTTGCAAATGTTGAAGCTTACAATTAAAAGTTCCAACTATCAACAACAACAAAAAATGTGCCAAGTATAGTCATTCCTTGATACTCTTAGGGAGATGGTGTTTGAAAGCAAAAAAGTTTGAAAGCCACCAGACTAAATCATGTAAGTTTTGTTACCCTCTAACATTCTAACTCCAAGATTCTAAATAAGGAACTATAATGTGTTAGATTCCAGGCAGGGAGGCCACACCTCCCAGGTGCCTCAGGCTGACCAACTCTGCTGGCCAGCCCTCAGGTGCCCTTCTGAACCAAGTGTGACACACAGGCTCCCCTTTCAACCTCTGGCAGCCTATGGAATTGGGGTCCCCTCTGGGGCGTCCTTCTGACCACCAGTTGGCTACTTAAGCCTGCTCTGGACTGAAACTTGCCCCTTCGTCCTGCCTTTCCCCTTGTTCTTCCCTTCCTTTCCCTTCCCTGCCCCTCCACACTGTTCTTTCCCTACCCCCTTCCCTTCCACATGGTCCCTAATAAACCCTTTTATTCCACTAACACGGCATTCCCGGTGTAAGTTAACTTTGTTCTACATAATGTATGCCTTAGGCTGTCTGCAGTGACACAGATAAGTAAGCCTAATTAAAGAGCCCTTGTAGAGGTTATGAGATTTGATCAGGGCTTTATGAATAGAAAGCAGTGAATCTGAATTCAAGAATAAAGTTGAACAGGCTAGAATTGAGAAGTGGGGACCCACATTATGTGGTCTTCTGCAGGACAGGGAAAGAGATATGCCAGGTAAAGAATGGAAGGGACATAAGTTTTCAGGTCACAAGAAGCTAGAGTTCAAGTTCAGATTTTACCACTTTTTGGCTGAGCAACTTTGAAAAAGTCATAAAAGCCTATTTTGAAAATCAAAGGAGAAGATGGGGAAAAAAGTATTTTTTCAATTATTATGTTATAGCACACATGAGTCATTAAGCTCTCTTCACTGGGCCCCTGAACATAGCAATTTGCGTAATAGTGAAAGTATGAGCAACAAAACTGGCGATTTGCTACAGGAATAATCTCAACCAGTTAAATAAACTTTTCTGGGCCCTGCTAGCTTTAGATAAGGGTTATTATGAGGACTGAATTAAAGAATGTACTTGAGTACAATAGTTACTTTGTTACTGACTATGATAGTACTGCTATTATTACTCTCTGATTCTCAATGTCAGAGATCAAGAGATTATCACTACTAAGTGTTTGCTGAATTAAGAGTCTTTTAGGAAAGGAACAGAAGGGGCAGTTAAGTCAATTGAAGATCTTGCATAATAAAAGCAACTAACATGACTCTCAGTTTTACAGCAAAACTATAATTTAATGATCCAGTAAAGTTCTCTGCTGCCATAACTAACAAAGTAGCATTCCTTTCCCCCTTGTTTCGGGCTAAAACCCCCAAAGAATATATCGAGTTGTGTTCTACAAAGAATATCTTGTGATGTGATTAGTGGAATTACATTTGATGCTTACAGATGACACAATTCTCTATGTGGTAGGCATACCTTGATGTAACCTAAAGGAGTTCTAACAGAAAAGAACTAAAAGACCTTATTATAAAATACCCTGATCTATCATTCACATACCCAGCACAGAACTGAGGGCATCTATACATGACATAAGCCCTTTGAGCCCAGACTGCAACTATTTGGGGATTTTTTTTTCTTTTTTAATTATAAAGGTAATTCATAATTCATCATCCATCGTTCACACTTTTTTTTTTTGGGGGGGGGGGGGGGGGGGGGTCCACACCATGCCTGACTTTTCAAACCAGATGCAAGAAAAGTTACATAGTTTAGAGAAATCATTCTAGAAGTTAGAAATTTTAACTTGAAGTTAGCTTGGACAAATTTTGGCAAGAATCTTGGTCAAAAATGAAAACCACACAGTTCAGAAATATGCCATTTTAAGAAAAGCATTTAAAAGACCATGTTCTAATTTTTAAAAAAGAAGTTCAGGTAACTATAACTAGAGAGCAACATGTCTAACAGATTGTACCACTTTCTAACTTCACTGTAAGCATTCTAGATGAGCTAATACTCAGGTTATATTCAATACTCTGAAAATTTTTTTTTTTTGACAAATAATATGTATTAAAAAGCAACAGATCAGCATTAGGAATTTAAAAACTTACAAGTATGTCTGGCCAGTGAGTAGTTGGATCCTCCACTAGTCGAACCAAAGCCTTCAGGAATTTGACTAGAACTTCGAGGTCTGGTCAACAATTTAGGTGGTTCAATTTCAGCACCAAATTCAGCTCCTATTACTCCTAGTAAAACAATAGCTGTTGCTTGCTTCCGTCTTTCCTCATAGGATGTGGACATTTTTTTCATTTGTGGGATACTCGATAAGCAACCTAAAAACCACAACAGAAATATAAATTAAAAGCTTATCCATATAAAACAAAGATTTATGGTTAGAAATACATTCTTAAGCATACATTTAAGAAAGAATAGTGTTTTCAATAAATGGCACTGGGACAACTGGATGTTGGCAAAAAGTTCAAGTCTAAGAAAAGGAAATGGTAGATATCATGCAAAAAAGATTGGCTGTGATTGCAGCAATAGTTTCTGTATGATATCCAGAATCTGTACATCATACTTTTTTTTAAAGTTAGTTCAAGAAATTTATCATTAGATTTTCAAGTATTTAAATGTCCACAAAAAATAGACTTATCCTTAAAAATACTCTAATTCTTTTGTATAAAATTTTTAGTTGTTACCCATTTTCCATATTTATGTAATTGTGTACAGTATATTTTAGATCACACGTAGGCAGCTTCATAATGCTTGTTGCTCCTCCGATGTTACAAAATTATTTTATAACTTCCAACATCGTGATAAATCATATTTCATCAATTACAATTCTTATTAAAACCTTAAGATTTAAATGTTTAAAGATATTTAATTAGTACCAAGATTACTTTTTAATGACATCACAGTGTACACTTCTGCTTCTTCATGAATTTTTTTTTTTAAACAGGAAATGTTAATAACAAGTATTAGCAATTACAGATTCAAAGTATGACACTGATCTGTGCTACGTAAGGTAACTGAAGTGGGGGGGAAAAATAACACCTAAGAGCTTAACCATACTCACAAGGAAAAAAATCAATAATCATTGCCTCTGTGTTTAAAAGGACCTTAATTCTAGACAAAGTGATATTTAACAGTTTGATAATCTATATCTCAGTACATGCATTTAAGACCAACTTTATTTATGTACAAGAACAGACACAAGGAGTAAGAGCTCAGTGGACTGCATCTAGATTCACGGACTGCAGTACTATATATTTTACTCTTTACATAGTATTCTTGAAACAGGAAGCAAACCAAGTTCCCCTCCCCCCATGTCTCAGCAAGAGCATGCTCCATAACAATAGTTCAAAGGAAAGCTCTATTCTGCAGTTGCACTGATTGTTCTGTCAGCTGACCTCTGCAGAAGGGAATTGCTAACCGCTGCCTTGCTCCTTAGCTGACAAATGAATGATCGCAGCTCCATCTATTTTCACTATGGCTGCCTCTAGCCCAGGTGCTCAGACAGAGAGCCCGGTGTGACATCTTAGATCAAGATGAATTGGCACAAACTCCTGATCCAAGATTGTTTTATACCATTTAATTTAGTTTCTTCCCTTGCTTGGATGAGCACAGCTCTGGTTATGGATTTCTATTCTAATGTACTGAAGCAGGCCCTGAAAGAAGCCAATGAAGCAGCTGCTGGAGCAGGGGACTGCAGGGATACTGATCAATAGGCAAGGCATTGACCCCAGCCTGCAGCCTCTGCAACGGCCACTGCTTGAAGGGGGAGGGGGCACAGAAGCACACATGGGCTGCTTCCAGTAGGAAATTAAACAACAGGGGCATTTGGAGAGCTCCGCCTCCAGCTCTGGCCCCCCACCTTCCCTATGTTCCTTTTGTTTAATTACCTCAATCTTGTCTTAACTCCCACTCCTCGGGAAGGAATTAAGACTTGGAAGTTCTAATAATGTACTTTCACGCAGCCATTTGTACATTTTATCCCTACACTAATAGAAAGAATTGTAACAGGTGCCCTCTGCTAAGTGACCAAAATATGAAATCTTAATTAGCTGTCAAGTACATCACTTGGTGTAATTTAAAGTTTGGCATGTGCACAGGCTCATAATAACACTGCCCAATTGGCTATTAACACTACGGATGTTGAAATTCTACAGTATGCAATTTTTATCATCTTTCAGATCTGAAAGGATGATAGCTCTTTGTTAACAAGGAAAGAAGTAAAGGCAAGGAAGTCCTAAAAAAGACACTGACTTATGAGTCCATGCATAAATACAGGTGCCCACCCCTACCACTGTTCTAAAAGTAACACAGCAATTTCTTATTCTTTAAATTCTCAAATTTGGAAACATCTTTAAATTATTGGTTTGGTCTATGTTTTCTGTTAAATAATAGAAGGAATATATAATTAGCTGCAATACTTTCCTACAAATAAACCAATAACCATCTAGGAGATTTGAGATATTAAAAATAAAATAATTCTGTAAAAGCAAACCTTTCTACAGTTTCATTTGTCTCATGAAAATTTGGTATTTTTTCACAGAGACATGGCTCCATTTAATCATGCTAAAGGGTGACATGGAGATCCATTTTCTTGACAGGACGGTTGATCACCCTATCACAGTAAGAAAATTAATACCTTCAACCAACTCTGTGTGGGAAACAGAAGCTGCCTGCAATAGTAAAGGACATAAACATTCTACATTTTAAGTTGCAAACTGACTGCAGGTTCTGTGGGAAAATAATGTTTTCTCATTATTGGGTTACTTTTAACAAAATATGAGGCTTTGATTTTATTAAAACAACTATTTAATTCATATGGTGTTCCTCAAAAGTACATAATTGTCTTTAGATTTAGCATAATTGACTCCAGTTTTACACGAACAGGAGTAAACACTTTACTTACAGCTTAACTAGAGCACAGGTAAAATATTTGAGAAGTTTAAGCTATTTAAAGGGCTATGAGATATTGATTACTTCATTTAAAAAGCAGTCAGAGAGTGCAACCAAGAGGTCAAGATAAATTTAACAGTTTGAAGCACTTTACTAAATAACTCTAAAGATCATGTTAATTGGCTTTGTGCAGTTCTAGGGTAAAATTAATTTTATCCTAGCTTACAATAAAAGGATTAAAAGACATATTAAGTTCTTCAGTTTTAACTGGAATAGGAATCAATAGATTTGAATTAAGGCTAAAGGCGGTTTTATGAGAGATAGACTACCAGCAGATACTTTATATCTGCAATTAGCCATATATTGATGGGGCTCCACTATTGTATTAGGTATTAAAACCTTAGATAAGTAGGTACCACCAATTTACTACTCTGAGAAAATACTTTAAGAACTGTGTGATTTGATCTGGAAAACAGTTTTCAAAATTTGATTCTTTGTTTAGGACTGAGTATCAGAATGCTTTTTATATTTGACGTATGTAAGTAAATTTCTAGTAAAAAATTAATGAATAACGTGCTTGAATTCAATCAGAATTCCCTTAGAGATTACAACTATATTTAAAACATATCCCATAATGCAAACACACTATTGGGTTATTTTTTTAAGACCAATACATATTATTAAGACTGGTCTTAGCATACCAATTTTATGCTGAAAATTTCTGGCTATGATAAGATCCAATCAACATTCACAATGCTGTGACTATGTTTTTGAATTTGATATAAATTTCAATATACCCTGAAAGGGTACTTTGGAAATTCAGAAATATCTATTTGTTCATGGCAAATGAAAATAAAATAATATTAAATGTTTTCCTTCATCCTTAATATTTATAATATCAGAATCATGTGCTGCCTAGCAAAGTGAAAATAATTTTATTTAATATGACATGTGTATTATATGTTTATCAATAACCATGGCTTCTGAATTAAAAAAAGACCTAATCTTTAATAAATAAATAGACTATGGATATGGGGGGGGGGTATTAATTAAACAATAACAAAAAAAAGGATATGAAAAACAATGAATTGCAAGATCTCATAGCAGAAAATTAAAGGGCAGAACTTAGAGATTATTTAAAATAATTTAGATTAAGCTAGAAATACTTTCGATTACAATTCTTTACAGTCTTGTTTTATGGGCAATAAATTGTATTTGCTAGCATTAGGCTTTGATTAATTATTAAAGAACAAGAGTAAACTTAGAAAAGTGAATTTTGTTAACACTGGCAACCTAGAGGACAAGAGAACCTCTAGAATTAAGCATGTGATATACTATTTATAAGGTCTACACAAAAACCACAGTATTCTCAGAATATCATTCAAAGTTCTACCAATGTTAGTTCATAAAACTACACAAGATGTCTACTTTTCAGACCAATAACATATCCTTCTAAAATTAGCATTTTTATTTATTTCTATTTTCTTGACCCAAAGATATTTCAAGTTTGCTGTGTTATATCAGAAGACATTGATGATAAAAAGCACATATAAAATTTTATATTAAGTAAAGATAAATTTAAGATAATTCTTGACAGTGAAAACTGCCCAATCCAAACATTTTAAGGGCTGGGGTTTTAGCTCAGTGGCAGAGCACTTGCCTAGCATATGTGAGGCAGTGGGTTCGATCCTCAGCACCACATAAAAATAAATAAATAAAATAAAGGTATTGTGTCCATCTACAACTAAAAAAAAAAAAAAATTAAAGATAAAACTTTTAAAACTAGATTTTAAAAAAGTTCAAATGAGTTTAAATGGTCTTTCAGAAGTACGTTCATCAAAATACTCTTTCTCCTGACTGACTACTAAGTTAATATACCTGGTTGCCTAGTGGAATATTAATATTTTATTTTTGAGACATGTTTTAATAACCATCATATGCTGCTAATCAAATGTTAAGTCTCTATATTACATATACATAATTGTACCATACATATAAGTATATAACAGAGAGCTACAACTGCTTTTTGAGATTTTCAAATGTGCTACCCATGGTTTTAGAATAACAGTAAGAAAATGTTGGACCTTAGAGGAGTTTTTACAGTCTAAACTGTTTCTGCATATGTTTGGCCCAAATATTGTCAATTTCTACTTACTATTCTGAGCGTTGCTTGAGATTGATAAAGTACAATGTCATAAAAATGTCGAAGATTACCAGATATGTAACAGTAGTCTCCCAAATAAGCTTGTTAATAAGAAAAAAAAAATTAAGCAATAATATTTTAATAATTTATTTTTAAAACAATCTAGTTTAAAAGAGTTTTAAAATGCTACAATATTCACTAGTCAAATTTCACTTATCCAGTATATCCCAATTCTTTGTCAAATACTTCAAAGATAAATTTGCTAATCAGAAATACACAATGGTATAGATCAGGGACAATCCAGTGCGAGAGAAAGGACTCAGAGACCTCACTGTCCTGGTAACGAGTCCAGGTTTCACAGGGTCTCGAAGAGGATCCATGCCATTGTAAATGATGTAATTGAGTTTGTTTTCCAAATAAGTGCTTTTATACAAGTACTTTCATTTACTGGCACAACAGCGCTCTGTAATTTTTTACAAAATATGACAAATACTTTTCATAGGAAACAAATATATACAACTGCAGATGTTTATATTGTCAAAAGGCACCTGAAGGAAATAAAATAGTGTATAGTTTTCTACGTTTTCCTCTCCACCTCCAAAAAAAAAAAAAAAAAAAAAAAAAAAAAAGATACAACTGATTTAAAATGACTGTTGTGGAGCACTTCTGCCTTTATTTTCAGACTCTAACATTATTACCAAAGCAGGTGTCTGTGCAGGACGTTAGCAGTATAGGAGTTTCCACTGCTGCATTATAAACATACTTTAGTTGCTCTGTGACACATCTGCCAGCACTGTTCTCACATCTACTGACAGAGCACATAGAATGTGCTTTCCAAATCTATGCAGCTTTCACTGTTGCTGCTGCTGCTGCACTATTTGCCCCCTCGCTTGAAAAGTGAAGTCAAACAAACATGCTGTTAATTTGTATGCATGCACGATAGCCCCCTGCTGGAATACAAGGGGTTCTGCAAATACATATTCCTTTCTGCTGCTGCTGATTAAGCCATTCTGAAATAATACCTCTTTGCACAAATTAGTATTATGTATATGTGCATGTATTTGACAAAACACACCAAGCCATTTCACACTAAATCAGAACAAAGCAAAATAGCTGAACACTTTATTCATTTATCTATGTATTTATCTATTTATTTATTTGGTACTGGGGACCTAACCCAGGAGTGCTTTACCACTGAGTTACATCCTCAGCACTTTTAATTTTTTTGTTTTGAGACAGGGTCTCACTAAGTTGCCCAGACTGGTCTTAAACTCTTGATCCTTCTGCCTCAACCTACTGAGTCCTGTTCCAGCAGAACACTATTAAGTGCATGCATACATATTAACAGCATGTTTCTCTTATTTCACTTTTCAAGTAAAGGGGCAAATAGTGCAGCAGCAGCAACAGTAAAAGCTGCACGGATTGAAAGCACATTCCACATGCTCTGTCAGTAGATATAAGGACAGTGCTGGCAGATGTGTCACAGGCAACTAAAGTATGTTTTTAATGATGGAATTACAGGTGTGCACCACTGCACCCAGTTCAAAGATAATTCAATATTATCACTATCCTAGTGGTGTATCAATAACTTTGATAACTAGAAATCTTATCATTGAAAGCAACTTGCCTGCTTTTAACTAGTTCATGTAAAAAGTTCTTATTCTTCACACATAGGTACTATTTTATACTTGTTTTCCCACAGTATGTATTATCTTATTTTTCACTATATTCTCTATCTAAACATCAAAAAAATCATATGGTTTTCTTTGTAGGTTAGAGCACATGTTTTCAATTTGGAGAAAGTAGAGATTTTCTAAATTCCAAATACCTAAGACAACATTTAGGTAATCAGAAATCTAATAGTCATACTTATCTTTGAAAATGTTTACTTCTTGGTTCAATTTACCTTTCAAGGGTGAATCATATAAAGTGTTAGAGGCTGTAACATTAAAAAGATTATTATTAGCTTTTTCATGAGGAAGGAAAAATTTCAGAAAGTGGTAAATTGCTTGTAAAATAATATAAATCTGAAAACATGACAAATCATTCTCATAATCTTTTATCATGCAGTTTTTGTTCTGAAAAGGTAACTCCTGAAATGAGATCTAATTATGAAAACATGGGAATAGCCATGGGGTGTTTCTGTGTAAAACCACACAGAACAGATGAAACGATACTCCCTGACAGTTAGGACAGCTCTATGAAGATTTTATACCTGCTTGTTATAGCACAGTCAGAAATAAACTATTACACTGGAGGTCATTTTTATTCATAAAATGACAAATCATTTATTGAATTCACTTAAAAATATTCTCACCTAGGTCATTATTTCCATCTACAAAGTGACACAAAACAGATCAAAAGGGATAATTTTCTTATTCTACCTCTGAGGAGTTAACAAATACATCTATTCATATATATATATATAAGTAGTATTTCCAATATTCACTTCTGTTGAATTACTACATATTTGTTCATAATAATGAAACAATGATTATCATTTTTGAAGGTTTATTGGGAGAAAAAGAGGAGTTTTAAGGGGTTTCTTATTCTAATTTTTCTCAGATTACTTTATAATGCTATCTCTGATTTTGAAAAATGATCACTTTAGTTCACATGTTATTTTTTCTTCTGCTTTCTCCACTGTAAGTGAAGTATTAAGTAGAAATAATGGCACAGTTAGTGTCAAGATAATATCTTGGAAGTAATGGCCACACTTCTGTGGTAACAGTGGAGCTGGGTAGAAGTGTGTTGGCCAAACCCAAAGTTTCATAGCAAACATTTGACAGTCCCCAAACACAGACATACATGAGCCAATAGCAGATGTATGAGATTTTTTTTTAATTTTTTTTTTTAGTATTCTGTTTGTTTTTAAACTCAGTTGAGGTTAACATATGTATAATTCCTAAAAACTAAAGAAATAAGAAGAAATTTAAAGGAAAAATGTAAAAAAAAAGGAAAGAAATAAGGAGCAGGAAATAAAGGAGAAACAAAAAGTTCAAAGACAACTTTAAATTTTAATTTACTAATTATATTAATAATCAAGAAAGCAAACCTCTGAAACAGAAAAGGACAAGTAAATAAAAGTAAACTAAGAATCCATGCTGAAAGTCTAAAGGCCACTGAGAAGGTAAAGCATAGCCCCAAACTGTTAAGGATATGCTCATTATTAGCACCCACTCCCACCAAATGTAGACTGACTCTAACCAAAGGAAGGTGAATATTGGTGAGTGACTAATTCCCATTTTTCCAGAGATTTCTAAGTAGCTCCACAGAGCATGAAGAAATAGTAAGCTTGAATTGCTAGTAGATGGATACAGAGAATTTTCATTTTTTATTGTTACATATTTGGGTTTTCACCATTGTTAAACTACATGTAGAGAAGTGAGTTGTATGCTTAAGAAATTTGTACAGATGATTTTAAATTATCTTACATTTCCCTTATTTTATGAAAAATATAACTAGCTTGTTAATAACTTGACAAGTTATTTGGAAAAAAATTTCCATACTTTTTGCCTGGAAATTTGATTTACTTTACTATATACCTTCTCAAATAAGCATATATATACATCAAAATTTACCAATACACTCTTTCATGTAACTACTGCATATGATTTCCTATTAATTAGTTAGTCCCATTTAGAATTTGAATCTGGGTTGGCTATCTTGCATACACCAAACTAAAACAGGCTTGGATCTTAAAATTTTACATAGCCCTTCTCACAAGGGGTAAGGAACAGCTAACTCACTGATGTGTTATCACCAGAGGTTTGGAAAAGCTACCATTACTGAAATAAACAAAAATTTAATATTATGTAATTTTAAAAGGCTAGTTTTAAAAACATATTTCTGCTACATAATAAAACATAATTACTAACTCAAAATCCTCTCTAACTCATTAGATTACTTAGGAGTTATGAGAAGATATTTTTCTAATCTTACCTTAATTCATTTTTTAGTAAGACAGACAACTATTCCCATGTATAAAAATCTACAATATGTATATAGGTAGGTAGGTAGGTAGGTAGGTAGGTAGATAGATAGATAGATAGATAGATAGATAGATAGATGTGGATGTTGGATAAACACACATATCAAAGATGGCTCTTTTTGTACCTAACTAATCAGAGACTTTTGGGCAGGAAAAAAAAAAAAAAAGGATTACAAAACTAAGAGAAAATAAAAATTTTCTGAAAACTCTTTAACTATTACCACCACAGGCCAGTGATGTCCATATCAGAAACTGCCAAAAAAAAGGTTCAATACAGGCATATGAAAACAATCCAAAGCAAGAGTTAGACAGAAATACTTCCTATTTCTTTTAAATATTACTTACTTCTCTCATTAACAAAAAAGTAAACAACATTTCTAATACTTTATCTAGTGCTTTTGATTTCTACAAAATACTCATATAATATTCTATTTACTTATAGAAAAAAATCCTCTCAAAATGCTAAGGACAAAAGGTTCCCCATTTAAAAAACACCAACAGAAAAACCTGAAGTCTGTGTTTTCAGTAATTTTAAAGCATACTGGCTTCATACAAGTTCCATCTGCTCACTGAAGATGCCTCCCACATACACTAATGCATTTGCCTTAATCACATGTTTACAGGCTGCTCAGAACCACCTTCCAAATTCTCTCACCAAAACATAAATACTATGAAGATTTGCAAAGAAAAAGAAAACAAATCAGAATCAGAGCACATAAAACATCTCCCAAGTCCAAAATTAGATGGCAGTGTAGGGAAAAACTTGAGAGAAAAAGGGATCAAAAAGCTGTTCTAACCAAACCAGTGCCCATATTTTATAGATAAGGAAAGTTAAGTGGGTTAATGTTCAGGTGACAAGGAGAAGAACACAGGGAGTGGGCATTCATGGAAACATCATCAACATGGGTCTCTAGAATCTTCAATGGCATCTGCTGCAGTACAAATCTTTATTAGATATCTACAAATTCTTACAATTTTTAAAGTTTCCTAAAGAAATAATGAACAAACAAAATTCGTAACTAGAAAAAGTTTTCTTAAAATAAGTTTTGGTCTATAGTGTGTAATGCTATGTATACATTTTTTACTGGACAATTCTAAAAACACAACAAATTGAGGAGAGAGATTTTATCAAGCATATCAAGTAAATATATCAAATTGGTTTCATGTGAAAATTCATATGAACATTGAAACATGAAAAGTAACAGAAAATACTAAGCATAAATATTATCAACTAGACAGCAAATACCTAAATAATTAAACAGTGATAAAATCAGCATTTCATCCTCAGAAACAGCTACATTTTCCATACAAGGAAAGTTTCTTCAAATACAATATTGGCAAAAAACAGTAATTCAAAATATAAATTTAAATCCTAGTTACTTCTACATAAACCTTAATGTCAACTGTAAGTATACATGCACATATATTTCCCAAAGTCACATACTGAACTCCAAATATCAGAAATAAATTCATAATCATTTCTGAAGCTCATATTGTAATATGGAAGAATAGCTAAAGTCACCATAAGGGTTAAGACAATCATTTTCTACTGCATACTAGTGCTATTCTAAGCCGATAGTGTGTTTAAATCCACACCAATGAAATCAATACAGCACTGTTCTATTCAAGGTGAGACCAAATAAACCTGTCTGAAGCTTTGAGAAATAGGCTTTGCAGTATACTTTGAGTGCTAAATGCCTTTCAGTCCAGAGACCTGTCATTAAATAATCATTAGCCATCATTCACTCTTCCTAAAAAGCTTAACATCTAAACTTGTTTAGCATCCACTAAAGCATTAGTATAGACTACCAAGTAAGTACTCATTAGCACTTAGAGATGTTTCAAGTCACTCTGTTTAACTATGCATCATCTTATCAAAAATTCTCCCAAAATATTAACTCATATTTACTACTGAATTAAAAGTAAATGGATATAAATGATTAGTACACAGGACATCAATGCAATGATCAGTCTTGTTTGAATAACACCACACCACCTCACAGAGCTACAAGCAACTCCTTCCTGACTGTTCCATGCAGATAAAATCCAATGTCTCTCCCACCTTTCAGCATCATGTTATTCAGTATCATACAAAAGCCAAATAAAACTAAGTTAATCACAATGAAGAATTCATTGAGAGGTAATATTGGCTTGATCCTGTATGTATTTTGAAATGATGCTTCTTTTATCAATCCAATTTATAACTCAATTTCAACATATGATCATCTCAATTGCTGAACAGCTATTTTAATGGACCCTGTTTTATTTTAGATAATCATGAAGTAGATGAAATTAAGATATATTTATCTTCTATATATTACTTGAAAGGTTAAATAAATAACACAGGATGATTTTTATTTAGTAATGTTATTGGCCCATATGTGTAAATTTGATGATCAAAGTAATTTTCTTTGTACTTAATTCTTGTACGCTATTACACTAATCTTCTCAGTTTCAAGATAATATTAATGAAAATGTCATTTCTGCAAGACATTAATTTGTTCTTCATTTTTAAAAGCTCAAATAAAAGTATATGACCAGATATTTATGATCTCATCTACAGTTTTACAACTTATCATTTTCAATTTATTTCATATAGATTTCAACCTAAATTAGAGTCATGACATTATATGAACATTTTATTTAACTGGATGACATGTAATATTTTCCCAGGAATATTTAGGTAACTTAGTACAAAATAAAAGTGTTCTTTTAGTTATTAGGTAATTTAAAATTCCAAATACATATTCTGTAGTATAAATTGCAATATTTAGAAACTTTCTGATATTCTAATTGTTATTCTATTTGATCTATGACTTTTAAAATTTTTTTCTAAATACCCTAACAAAGTTTCAATTGCAAAGATATGAACAAGTATAATATTACTGAGTGAGTTTGATAAATGTAACAACACAACATTATATTCAATTTATAAGAGATTTTAAGACTTGGAAATTAAAAGTTAACATAAAATCAAATCTCATCTTTTTTATGGTCAAATTGTCCCTTTCTGTGCAGCATTGAGATTTTCAGAGCTCTGTCAATGCACTGTGGAATATAAAATGGCCAGTCCTTTTCAGTTGTGAAGGCACATCCACAGATCCACTGAATTGATCAAGTCGTTAACTAAAACAAAATACCAGCCTAGTCACTATGAAAAGGAGAAGCATTTTTCAAAATATTCCAAAAAGATAGTAAAACTACAACAATCTACTTATTTAAAAGTATACTATATAGATAACAAGAGAACAGAGGACTATGCAGAGTTAGAAAGAATATTATGAACATAAATTCTCACTTTCCTAAAAGAGCCCCGAAACTCAAGTTTTGAAAATACACTTTGATGATAAATCAAAAATGTAAAGCTTTACAATTATAATTTACCAGAAAATGTACTTTAAGAAAATATGTAATTCATAGAATTAGCACCACTGAACATGCCTGGAGCCTTGCCCTTCTTAAGGAGGTAAACTCTTGCAGGACCTCAGTAAATTCTCATTTTTTAATATAAAAAAATAGCACTGGCAGAGTGAGCAGGGCCTGGCCAAGGCCTTTCCTTATCTCTTTCAAATTTTGTACCAAGACTCTCTTACTGACCACACAATCAATATTTATTTATACCATCTTTCCTATACTTTAAGAAATATTTTGCTTCTTTATAATTGTTTAATTAGTTTAAAATAAAATTGATTTTTTATCCTTACAATTGAATTTTGCCTCTTTTAAATGGTAAAAGTAAGAAAGTGGATTTTATTTGCCCCAACAATGCAATTGCTTTGTATATACTAAACAAGTACGTTATAAATAAGGAACAAAATTTGTTTTCAAATAATTCATGCCTTTAAAGGTATGTTAGATTAACTGTTAATACAAACCATGATCAATAAAAGCAATTCATTCTTGACTCTCAAATCTCACTGGGTATAGGTGAAACTTCAATAAAACCAGTACTCTTCTGGATTTTACATTTTGAAGCATGATTACAATTTTATTGAAAAGTATATAGAAGTAACACAGTATCTTAAATTATAGTCATTTTGAAACTAAGTTGCAACTTATCCTGATTCTTTATGAATAGAGTAGGACTTTATTGGAAATCAATGGTAAGGCAGGTAACATTAGATAGCCATGGTTACCAGAATATCAATAAGAGATATAGCAATATCCAATTCCAAGTCTTACGCTAAAAAAAAAAGACAGCAAGCTATACTTTCTGCATGAAATGATACATTTTTATTATCATTATTTCATAATCAAAATTATTGTTGATACTGGATTTTATATTTTCATATGCATGTTCTAAAAACGAAACTATACTAAAATGGAAGAACATAAAATAGGCTATTTAAATTTTATCACATTTTTAATATTTATTTAATATAGGCAACATATATAAATGAGAACATTTTTCAAAAATATGGTGAATCTGCATTGCTGAATTTAAAAGAAGATTGTACAAAATTAAGATAACACAAAAAAAAGAAGACAGTTCTTAACAAGCATATTTATCATTCACATACAATTAATCCGCAAAACCAAAATTACAATATGAATATTACTTACAAAATATTTTTAAAACACCTTACATGGTGGATTCAGTTTTTTAAGTTATTGAATCAATATCAGATCAAAATCTTGCACTTTTAAATTAAAGTCTAACAAGTTCCAAAATGTATAGTATAAACAGCTGACAATAGTAAAGTGTTCTTGTAAATAATGTTTAGCTTTGCTTCTGTTTTTCTTTGTTAAAGAAAATTTATATGTAAATTTATATGTAAATTTTCTTTTCTATTCAACTGGATATACTTAGGTTCATTTGTAAAAGGGTATAACCATGAAATTTTATAGAATATGCTTACTTATATTAATAACCTCACCCCCTTAAACCTCAATTTAAAGAAAGAAATGTACTTATCTATAAGGTATGATAATCACTGAAATTTTGTGTGTGTGTGTGTGTTAAAGTATTGAAAGAGTACAATGGTCTAATTGTTATTGGTATGTAATAGTTACATTACACTTGAGGCTATTAGGCATGCATTCCTTACCCTAATCAAGTGTTCAAAATGGCAAAATTTAATTTTCATAAGAGAGATAAATCAATACCATGATACTTATTTCTCTTAAAATATGTTTCAAAACCCCTCAAACCAAAGATTGCTTATTCTTAAAGTGACAAATAGAGAAAAATCAGAAGGTTTTTGAAATATGCCACCAACAGTCCTGTTCAGAAATGAAAGGCCAATACTACATTAAAGAAACAAAATGAAACCACAAATAAGTAACAGAATTATGGCAGGCCCCACAGTATCACAGAAGCTCAATACTCACACTGCTCTGCTTCTGGAGCAACTCCAGAGAGAGCTAACCTGGTGTGATAAAAGACTTGACAAAGCAGTTCTGACTGCGCAGCAATGCTAAGTTGTGGACTAATACAGGAACAGGAGGCCCAATCGCTGTCTTTCACCATGCACAATTTACACATGGCTTTATCAATAGCTTTAGTGCTGAATACAGAACACACTCTATTTGGCTTTCAGTCAATTAAGCTTTAAGCTGTCAGCAAACAAGACTTTTAAGTTAATTTTGAATCACCACGAATCAAGTTGAAGGTTGTGAAAGGGCGGCTCACATGCCGGCATGAAAAAAGGCAGTTTAATTGCCTCTGAATAGCTATTATATGCTGCAATTGGCCTATTGAATCTTAGATGATCTATTTATTTATCAAAGTACAACCATCAAAGATTAGTAAAACAGTGAACAATATGACTTGTACACTCACTATTTTGCATAAGAAATTGATGTATTTACAAAATATAAAAAATTAAATGTTTTAAAAGTGCATTTAATTTTTTAATGTAAAAATTTGCGAGGTAGAAATCTACAAAGCAGGTAGCATAGCAATAAAGAAAGTGTTTTTCTAGAAAAATAAATATACACATTTTTTAAAGATACATTTTTACCATGCGGTATTTTCACCTTATTTAATACAAAAAGCAATGATCTAGAATGTATATACTCCTTTAAATGTTCACACTATAACTGTCCATTAATTAAAGTCAGAAAAAGAATTATAAATTTGAATTCAGAGACTTTAAAACATCTTAATTTAGAATTCTTTACATTAACTGTGAGAAGGGAAAGAACACCAAACATACCATTTTTAAAAAAGATTTTAAAAATAAAGGTTAAGGATATCTCAAAACGATGACAATCAAATTAAGTGAATTGTTATATTCATAATACCGCATACTATCTATTTTTAAGAAAAGACTGTGGTTGGTCACAATCCTAAACAGTTTTTCCTAAAATTATTTTTTTCAATTGCATGTACTCTGGTTTATTATTATAGGGTTACTCATGAGTGCTGGATGCATGTATTGATTTTTTTATTAGGAGAGAGCAGTGAAGCATTAGTTCAGTGGGGGGGAGGGAATGCTCAGATTTTGTAAACAGATGTAAACATAGATCAAATTTAGGGATGGTGAAATTGAACCATTTTGCTTTGACTGAGATGAGCAGTGGTTTTTCTTACTTTTTTATATGTCAGTCTTTCAACAGTAAATATACTGAACCATGTACTCCTGGTTACACAGGGTAGGTAAAACCTTGCACTCATGGTTATATTAGGAAATCATACAGAGATCAGAATCTATGAAGTACTCATGGTTATAAGAATTTGGACAGAATACAGGTTAATTTTTGTGTTCCCTCAAAAATAGCCCTGTATTCTTAGAAGCCTGGACCCATCCATTAGCATTCCCAGGGAGCAGAGTGGCAGGCTTAGGAATCAGTACTACCACCACTCCAGAAACTACCACATGCACAAGGGCTGCCATTGGCTGAGAGTATGGAAACCCCTTCTTCTTCCCTCTTCACCCATCCATTATTGTAAAATACTGTGCTTGCATTTATATTCACAAAATATAATCATTTACCAGATATTCCTCATGAAAATCAATGCTACTAAAACCATAAATATAAAGGCATTTAAGTCTTTCCAAGGAAAACCAAGGAGGGAACATGTTCAGTATAAAAGCCAGGCTTCCCAGGATGAAGCAAAGCAGAAACCATGATAAGAAGGGATATTCTTATTTTTCATCATTATTAAGAAGCATTAACTAAAGGCTCCTTGGTATTCAATGGACACATATGTTTACTGTACATCTCCTCCTAAATCTGTGTATTTTAAATATTCAAAAAAACCCAAAGCCTTTCAAACACTTTCATTTTACTCATACAAACATCTACTCATTCAAAGAGGGAGGGAGGACACATGGGGAGAAACAAGACAACAGTCCTGCTGTCCTGGACCTAAAACTCAGGGAAGGCAGGTAAATCCACACAAAGATAAACTAGAGGGTGTTAACAAAGACAAAGGAGAGTGTCATAGAAAATATGTCTGAACACAGTCAACTTCAGAAAGTGGGAACAGGGTTAAAAACCTGAGGCCCAGCGGTTGAGTAAGTAGCCTAAGTCACACAGCTAGCTAGTGGGGGCTCCAGGACATGAACCCAGGCTGACTAACTCCAAAGTCAATGCTTTTACCTACCTTCCACCTTAAAGAAAAAGTAAAAATCAGATAGGACAAACCTTTTCCTCAAAGGTCTCAGAACTTTACAGAAAAACATAAATCATGAACAAATAATTAAAATCCAAGGAGGAAAGCAACACTTAACATCATTCAAAGGCAAAAACAAGAAGCAGCCATGGATATTCAGAAGAAGTTGGTCTCCATGGGGAGAAGAAAAGGTCTCATGGTAAAGGAGCAATTCAGGATAGTGCCCCAAATCCATTCCGATTTGACAAGAAAAAAAATGGGGGTACATCTCAAGAATGACAAACTGTAGCAGAGTAGAGTCCCATCCTGACCACCACCCCATTCTTGCCTCTTCTTATTCCCCCACTTACCCTGCTCTATTCTTGTCCTCCTTCTTCGTTTATTTTACTTATTTATTTTGGTGTGGGGACTGAACCCAGGGGCACTTTACCACTGAACTACAGCCCCAGCCCTTTTTATTTTGAGACAGGGTCTCACTAAGTTACTTAAGGCCTTGCTAAATTGCTGAGGCTGGTCTTGAGCTTAATTTTCCTGCCTCAGCCTCCTGAGTTGCTGGTATTATAGGCATAAGCCACCATGCTTTGCTGCCCCACTCTATTTTCCCAGGACATACAGCACTTTTCATACCATAAAGTGTATATTAATTTATTATATTTATGACCCTCCTTCCTGCTAGAATGCAGCTGATGAAAACAGGGAATGACATTTCTGCCATTTTATTCACTGATGTTGCTCAAAGATCTAGAACAATGCCTGGCATGTGGGAGCTTAATAAATATTTGTTGAGTGAATGAATAAAGCACAGCAGCAAATCAGCTCCAGTCATATATGGGAAGCAAAAACCAGTTTACAAGGGCCCAAGAGCCCATAGAAGCTATAAGTGGAAGCAAAAGCCAGAATGTGAAGTAACCAGACTAAGGAGATTAAATGATATTATAAAAGCAGTGAAGATTTGGAATCATACAGTGATTATTAGGAGGATTAATCTGACAACTGTAAGAGGTTCAATATGAGAGAAAATAGCCACCAAAAGCTTCAAACCAGGGTAGTGGCAGTGAAAACAGAGAAGAAATATCACACAGCAATAAAAACTTTGTGTTGTTTGTGTCTAATGAGCTAAGAGACACACAAGAGGTTAAAGAGACCACATAATTTTAAGGTTTCAAATCTGGGTGGAGGGAGCAATTCATAAAGGTAAGTTTAGGTTAGATAAAACTGAGTTTAAATACCTTAAGGGTACGTGGTGGAGAGGTCTAGCAAGTAGTTGAAAATCAAAGCCTGAGCTCAGCAGAGATGAGATCCAGAGAGAGCTGGAAATTGCTCCTGGCGGTGAGAATGAATGAGCTCACCAAGGAAAAGAAGAAAGAAGAGGGCTAGAGGATGGTAGGAAACCTGGCTGTGTCCCAAGCCTAAGGGGACAAAAAGAACCACAGAAATGTAGGGGCTGGGGGGTTCCCTTTCCTGCTGTGTTCACCTAAACAACTTTGACTAGGCCTTTGGGGTCACAGCTGGAACACCAGTTCTGCGATCTGGCGGTCCTCTGTGGCTGCACATTACCTAGAGTAAGGTCTCTTGGAAGCACTCACAGGTTTTTCTGAGACTTGCCACTTTATGTCTTACCTCTATCATGTCCCATGCACATAATTGAGGGTGCCCCAGGGTGGACATGAGCACATACACACACATATTCATAAAGGTATGTATGAGTGTCAATGTATGTTTGAGTGTGTGCTAAGATCTCATGCTGCCATATGTATGCATGTATGAATACATGCATGTGTTTCAGAGCCTGTGCCTAAACTATCATGCTGCCAATATGCACCTTGTGCACTAAAAGCTCCATGCTCAGAGGGAAAGATACCTACCAAATCAGAAACCACTATTTACTACTTTTCTTCCTCTGTAGTATTAAACAAAGAAAAAGAAAAGGAGCCCTACATATTACCTCAGAGGAAGGTAATTACTCTGGAATGATTTATATTGAACCAATAGAGAACTCCAGCATTACAGGGACAACAGCGCTCACAGAATTTACGTCTCATTCTAGTGAGGGACCTGACACGTTCACACAGGCTCTTCAGTGCTGGCTTATACTGACAGAGAAAATAATTGGAAGGAATAAAAGCAGACATGCCCCTCACGTTACACAACTTCTTCCTTATAGATAATAAAAACAATTATACAAGGAAGGGGAGACAAATATTTCAGATTAGCCGTGAAGTCAGCTAATAATCCTTACTGCTCAAAAATGTACTGGGGGTAAAAAAGAAAGAACAGTAAAATGACCTTAAACTTTTGCTTCAATGTATTGTTCTTTTTTCTCATAGGAATTTCAGAAAAAAACAGACAGCTATTTAATACTTTATTATATAGGCATCAATATAGCAATCTTAGTCATTCTAGAAAAATAGCCTAGATGTATATACTATAATAATAAATCTTTTATTCAAGTAAAATGTGACTTACTCTTATTTGAATAAAAAAAATTTTTTTTTAGAAGTTATAGATTTTTTTCCAGGCAGGGTGGTGCCCTACTGTAGTCCCAGCTGTCTAGGAGGCTAAGGTGGGCCAATCACTTGAGGCCAAGAGTTTGAGACCAGCCTGGGCTACATGGTGAGACTCGGTCTCTGTCTCTCTCTCTCTTACACACACACACACACACACACACACACACACACACACATACATGATTTCTTTCATAGAATAAATATACACAAAGGACTGTCTGCTAAGAGTTGAAGTGCTCAGAGTGTGTCAGGGCACACTGATGGTTCCACCGAAACAGTCATGAAATTTGAGAAAACCTCTGGAGCTTGGGGGGGGGGGGGTCTTATCCACCACTCCTCTACTTTCCTTGAAGAGATTTTTTTCCTAAGCTCTCATGGCTTCCCGGCCCACCCCTCACTCAGTGTTCCCCAGAGGTACTAGAGTGACTCTTCTGATGGATGAGTCTAGGATATGAAAATTTGTCATGAGCAGCTCAGCCCCTCCCTTCTCACAGAGATACATTTACTTTCAAAGAGCAGATATTCTGCTCGGCTCTCAAAGTTGTGAGTTTTATAGAAGCAGGTGCACAAAGGAGAAAGGCAGCGATTTTCCTGCACAGCCTGTGATGAATAATTAACTTGACTGTAAAATGTACTATGAAAGAACAAAGGGCCAAGAATAACCAGAACACTTCTGAAGAAGTGAAAAGGAAAGACATGCCCTACTGGATATAAGGACTAATCATAAAACTGCCGTAATTAAAACAGCATGGTACTGGTGCAGGAATAAATTTATAAACAGATAAAATTTATAAGTAGATAAAATAAAGAAGGAGCAAAAAACCCCAGAGTTCAGATACATACAAATATATCATGAAAAAATGTTTTTATGTGAATAAAAATAAAATTGAACTTTACTCTTACATCATATATAAAATCACCGACAAGTAAATTAAGACCTTACATGTCTGCAGCAAAACTTGAAAACTTTTGAATGATTAGCAAGGCCCTAACCATCTTAGTGAGAGCCTGTCTCAAAATTTAAAAATAAATATATAAAAAAGCCTCCCAAAGTGCTTTAAAAATTTTTTTCAATTGAAAATATAGATGATGATATAAAGAAGAACTTCTTAAGATTCTAAAAGGACTAGCCATAAAAGGAAAGATAGATAAAATTCAATGGCATAAAAGTTAAACCCTTCTCATCAAAAGAATCTTAAAAGAAAAGAAAAATATGATTCAAACTGAGAGAAATTATTTTCCAGGTATATAAATAACAAACTAGTACTAGTATTCTAAATGTAAAAATAACTCTGCAATTAGAAAGACAAACAACCCAATGGAAAATATGGGCAAAAATCCTGAAAGGGCATTTTACAGAAAAAGGAAATACACATGTTTGAATTCATTCATAAGCAGAAAAATACAAGCCAACAGCACAATATGATATCATTCTCCACTCTAGTTAACTGGCAGAATTTTACCTTTTTTAAAAAAAAAAAATTATTTATTTGCTTTTAGTTGTACACAATGCGTTTATTTTTACGTGGTGCTGAGAATCGAACCCGGGACGTGCACGTGCTAGGCGAGCGCTCTACCGCTGAGCCACAATCCCAGCCCTGGAATTTTACCTTTTTTGTTTTGGGAGATGAAATCTTGTAACGTCGCTCAGGCTGATCTTGAACTCCCAGGTTGAAATTATCCTCCTGCCTCAGCATCCTGAGTACTAGGACTATAAGCATGTGCCACCATGCCAAGCTAAATTAGCAATATTTTAAATGGCAAGTGTTGAAGAGAATGTAAACCAATAGAATCTCTCATACCTCTTGGATAAGAATTTGATTGTATTTTATAAAGTTGATCATTTGCATATACTAAACAATTTCAGTCTTATTTATATAGGAAATTATAGGTATGGATACATAAGATACAGATAACACATTCATGGTAGCAATGTTTGTAAAACAAAATAAAACCAAAAATCCTAATAACCCAAATGTCCATTAACCCCAAAAGGATAAACTGTGGTTTTACTATTTACTATTAGTAAGCAATAAAAATTACTTAACTATACATAAACATTACATAAACAAATGTTTGCAATCAATGTTAAATGAAAAAAAATGCAAACAGATTATATATACTGCAACACATTTTTTTAAAAGTTTACAGCAGGTGAAATTAAGCAATATATTACTTAGGCATACTTATATATGACTACTAGAGGCAGAAACGGCGGTAATAGCCTTACAGAAAAATGGTTTCCCTATGAAGATGACTGTTAATAATAGGAAGCAAAATCATGGCCTAGACTACTTCAATAGCAATATCACAAAAATGAGTCTACTTGCTTAAATTGTCCCAAACAAGCTGGGCATGCTAGTGCATGCCTGCATCCTAGCTACTTAGTAGGCCTTGGCAGGAGGATTGCTGAAGCCCTAAAGTTTAGGGCCAACAAAGACCCTATCATCTCAAAAAGAAAGCAAAATAAACAAAAATGAATAAAAGGAAGAAAGAGAAAAGGAAAAGCATTTCTCAAACAAGAAGAGAGCCACACTTCAAAGGTATTTTCAAGTATGGTATATGCGTGAATAAAGGGCAAGGAAAGAATAAAAGCACATACAAAGTCTGAAGATATGTTAAATTTCAAAGCTGCACCAAGGGGCCATATTGATGACTCCCTGAATTGTTAGAGAAAGACTCCATTAAGGATCTTAGTTAACAAAGGCCAAATGTTCTCTCTGATAAGCAGATGCTAACATACAATGGGGAGGAGGAATAGAAGTTCATTGGACTAGACAAAGCGGAATGAAGGGAAGGAAGCAGGGATGGGATTAGGAAAGACAATAGAATGAATCGGACATAACTTTCTTATGTTCATATGTGAATGCATGACCAGTGTAACTCCATGTCACATACAACCACAAGAATGGGAAGTATACTCTATGTATACATGTCAAAGTACATTCTACTCTCATGTATAACTAAAAAGAACAAATTAAAAAAAAAGAATTTTAGTGAAGAACAACTTCTCCAGAAAAATCACATGCTCTTAACCCCAACATTTTCCATATGATTAGAAGTATTTGCGGACATCAGGAAGCCTCCAGTTTAGAACCCTTGGACATGAGGTGAATATTAAACCATGTAACAGATGACTGTTGAACAGCTACAGTTCAGGAGCTTTACTAGGTGGTCAAAATACCAGGAGATCAAAATCTATTGGGATGATGAACAAAGAGTCAATTATGATATATTTATATCTAACTAAGCTAGAGATAGTCAGCCTAGTGCAGGGTAGGGTGCCATGGGACAGACAAGAGTATGTTCCAGAATATACTCAAGAGCCGAGTATTAAAAGATGAGCAGAAGACAGCTGGGTGACAGAGGGTGAGGATGAGGTTGCAGGGGGATGTTTCAAAGGGGAAAGCTTGTGAACAGGCATGGAGGAATGTAAAACTAATGTATTTGGAGAACTAACAACAGAGAAGGGCAGAGGTTGGGCAATGAGGCCAGGCAGCTGGGCAGAGGGTCGTATCATGAAGGGCATAGAAATCACTCTAAGAAATTTTAAATTTTATCCCAAAGGCATGAAGGACACATTGAAAAATTTTAAGCAACAGAATAATGGTGATAACTTCTCTTTTCTAAAGAGCATTTTGACAGTAGTGAGGATTTGAAAGTGTGTGGCTACATCATAAGCAGTGAGGGAGTACTGAAGTGGTCAAAGAGATTGGGCTGCAGAAACAGATTTAAGAGGGAGAAGCGATAGAACATTCAACTAGACGCGGAAGAAGGAGGAAGCAGGTGGTGGTCAAGGATAATTTACAGGATTCTTCCTTGCACCAATGGTGAATGGTGGTACCTTAGGCCAAGAACACAGGTCATAGAAGTTTGGGGTTTAGGAGCATTAGTTCTGTTTTCAAAATGTTGCATTTAAGAGTAATCTATTTATAGATGGTCAAGAGGCAGCTGGAATATTCATTTGTTCACCTATTCAACAAATATTTATTGAGCACATACTATTTTTAATGTACCACATTAAAAATGTTACACATTGACAAGACACCCTGAGGTCCTGCTCATATGTCAATTTTATCAGAAAAGAAGAGAAGTAAACAAATAAATGAACAAAATAATTTTAGATCATTCTAAATTTAATGAAGAAAATAAAAGTGGATCATGGACTAGAGAAAATGACTACAAGGGAGGGTACTTTAGATTGGGCAGTCTGAGAAAACTGGGGGAAAAGGCATCTGAGCTGAGAGCCACATCATCAGCCAGTCTTCAAGTTCCAGAAAGTGGAAACTAACATGGTGTGTTCAAAGTCAGTGGGATTGGGCATGCTCAATGACTCAGGATGGGAGCAGGCAGGAGCAGATCAAGTAGAAGATCTGTGAGCAACAGGAATTGAACACTTAGTCTCAAATGGAATAGAAAGTTACTGGAAGTTGGTTCCACAATCTAGCTATTGTAAACTGTGCTGCTATAAACATTGATGTGGCTGTGTCCTTGTAGTAAGCTGTTTTTAAGTCCTTTGGGAATAGGCCAAGGAGTGGGATAGCTGGGTCAAATGGTGGTTGCATTCCCAGTTTTCCTAGGAATCGCCATACTACTTTCCAGATGGAACCAACCCTGATGCCCATCAGCAGATGAATGGATAGGGAAACTTTGGTATATATACACTATGGAACACTACTCAGCACTAAAAGAGAATAAAAACATGGCATTTGCAGATAAATGGATGGAGTTGAAGAAAATAATGCTAAGTGAAGTTAGCCAATCCCAAAAAACCAAAGGTCAAATGATCTTTTTGATATGAAGATACTAACTTATAAAGGCAAGAGAGAGGGAATGAGAGGAATGAAAGAGT
The DNA here is from genome assembly GCA_025594165.1 of Tamias sibiricus. Classification (NCBI taxonomy): domain Eukaryota; kingdom Metazoa; phylum Chordata; class Mammalia; order Rodentia; family Sciuridae; genus Tamias; species Tamias sibiricus. The sequence goes on from CM046671.1 coordinate 27,989,963, forward strand.
TTTAAATAGAACAAAGAGGGGGGAGGGAAGGAGGAGGAAGGGGATAGGAATAATGGCAGACTGAGTTATCCATGATTACCCTAAATACATGTATGAAGACACAATTGTGGTAAAAAATACTTTATATTAAACCAGCAACTTGAAAACGTGTGCTCTTTATATGTAACATGAAATGAAATGTACCCTGCAAACATGTATAACAATTAGAATAATAAAAAAATTAATTGAAAAAAAAAAGAAAGCTACTGGAAGTTTTCAGGCAGCAAGTGACGATTTGATTTACATTTTTAAAGGATCATTCTGCATAGAAAAATATGAAGCCAAAAGTAGACACAAGAACACCAGAGAAGTGAAATCGCTAGAAAGTTATGTTAGCTAGGATGGTAACCGTGGAGTTGAAAAGTAGGAAAAAAGGAGAATTAGGTAACTGTTTTGAAAGGAGAGAGAGAATAGAAATTGATGATCCTAGAGCTAAAGATTTAGTGGTGATCAGTAACGACAAGTGGTTGAACATAAGGAGGTGTAGAAAAAGACAAAGGATAAAATCCTACAGAATGCCAACTTCTAAGGGAAAAGCAACAAAAAAGAAGTTTACGAAAGGACCAGAGCAAGAGAAATAAGAAAAGCAAAAGAACATGTCCTAGAAGTGAAGAAGTTTCAGGTAAAAAGTAGTCAGAAAGGGGCTGGGGTTGTGGCTCAGTGGTAGAGCGCTTGCCTAGCATATGTGAGTACACACATACATACATGTCCTTGGACAACTAAAAAGAAACTGTAGTCAGAAGGGCCAAGAACTAACAGTTTCAATCTAGTCACTGAATTGAGGAGCACCAAGTAGGTCCCAGCAAGTCAGATAAGGTTCTGTACAATGGAATCTCAGGCAGAAGACCAGACAACAGAGGGTTTGAAGGTTCATGAGGAAGCACACAACCTGGCTAGGAAGGAGAGAAGTAAGGAGACAACTAAAGGATACATGGGGTTAAGAGAAGACACTGCAAATTTTGGTAAATACATGTCTGATTTAGAAGGAAAGAGCCATGAGGCTCAGGAACATTGAAGAGGGACCATTTAATTATTTAGCAACCAGGAAAACATTAAGATAGTCTCTTTGGAAAAAATAAAAAATGCAACTGTTTTTGTTAGTCAATGATCTGTATGCTTTCCATAATAGAAAGCACTTCATGTCTATTTGCAAGCTACAGTATCTCTTGCTCTTAATGTAGCTCCTGGAACTAACTAGATCCTCAATCAAGAATGTGGAAAAAGAACAGCAAACAACCTGCAATCACCACCACTGAATGTGAGTGATTACCCAGTTGGGGTTTGAGTAAATCATGTGAAAAGTAAAATGGGCTTGTGGTTTGAAGTTCCACCAGTGACTAACAGAAGCCACCGACAGCATTTGCTTAGATACTACTTAGCAATTATGTCTTTAATAGAAGCATCTTCATTTACAGGTATGGAAATTTATAAATTAGGTTTAAGTTTTCTTAAACATCAAATGATTCAAAGGTTTCTTTTTAAAAAAATATTTATTTATTTGTCTTAGTTGTACACAATGCCTTTATTTTTACGTGGTGCTGAGGATCAAATCCTGGCCGTGCACATGCTAGGCAAGCGCTCTAACACTGAGCCACAACCCCAGCCCCTCAAAGGTTTCTTTTAAAGGAAACTTTTCTTACACAAAAATATGAAAAGAAAACTCTCCAAAGAAAAATCTCACTAATTAGTTTACATACAAAAATTGTGTGCAACCCCCCATTTAAAACTCTTACCTTGATGAAGCAATCTCATAGTATAAAATGTTGTTTTAAAATGTTTAATATTATATGAAAAGCAATATTAATTAAAAATGCACAAATGTTAGAAGGAAATTATCAAATAAACAATAGTTTTAATGATTCCAGGTTACCAATCTAATTAATAAGCATGATAAAAATATTATTCCAAGTATAATTACATTTTAGTGGAACTTGCAATTAAATAAATTAGACTTTTTTGATAAAGACTATCAAGCCAATTTTCTAGCGTTATTTTGATAATTTAATTTAAAAATTTCAGGATTCTTGTTTTAAAATGCACATATGCAGCTTCTCATAAAATATGTATCAAATATTTAATTATGAATATGTAAAACATGACAAAATGAGTTGGTAAATTTTAAATCGGAAATTAGCGATAACAGTTTACATCATGATTTTAACATGTTTACTAGATGTAACAGTGATAGAGTATGGCTGTTTTTCAATGAAAAACACTATATTTTTCCTGCTTGGAAGCTGCCCTGTTGAGAAACAGATTTATGATATATAGAAATATTAATCATTTACTTTTCATAGACAATATTACAAATCTCTACAAAAGGAATTAAAACGAATAAAATTCCATTTATCTCACTTTCTCCTTAAAAACAAAACAATATTCTATAAAACTGGAAAATTCTCAACATACTAAAATTAAAGCTAAGTCCTGTGCACAGAAACACTAAAGAACTTTGCAATCTTTCATATGTAATCAAGTATGAAGTATTATTAAGAAAGAAAGTCTTTTGGTTGTCAAAAACCCCTCTTCATAAGTACCTTGGATAATTGCACAGGCCAGGACACATCGGATCAATTCACTCCATGCCCAGATCATTACACCCACATTAGATGAAAATACACCAGGAAAAACAGTCTTAAAATCAACATCACTAGCATGACAATTTTAGGCCTTTCTTGGTCCTCAATCCTCAGTCCCTCTACCAAACTGTGTGTGTATGTTCTCCCTCTAATAAATCATTCATTCCCAGGGAACAGGGGCCCTTGGCCTTGTGAGGCCCTGCCTGTTTGAACTCTTGCAAGATTTCTCTGTGGCTACAGACAGAGCTGTAACTCTTTTTTTTTTTTTTTTTTTTTTTTCTCTTACCATAAGTGTTTAAAATTTAAACAACGAATTACAAGGTTTAAGGGTCCCAAATTACATTTTCTAAACTACATATAAAAGAATAATAATAATTTTATTTCAATTTATAGTTTAATCTTTTTGTGAATGTCCATAGTGGGCTGAAATACAGTAAGTACCATGAAACATTAAAACAGCCACTCTCATATAAATGAAAATAAGAAGTATGACAATGGGGAAAAATGATTCATATAGCATTGAACATAGGGTCAGAAATAATGTATCTATATTTGCAGAAGTTCAAATGATGGCCAATAATTACTAAAATCTTCTTTTTTCTCAGTAGCACTAGTAATTAGGGAAATGCAAATCAAATGGAAAACTGCAGTCACTGTGGAAAACAGTACGACAATTCCTCAAAAAATTGAACAAAGAATTACCAAATACTCCAATAATTCCAACCCTAGACATAAACCTGAAAGAACTCAGCAAGAATTTGAATGGATGTTTATACATCAATATTCATAGTGGCATTATTCACAGCAGCCAAAAGGTAGAGAACCCAAGTGTCTATAGATGGAATATGGATAAAGAAAATATGTATATGCATGCAAAGGAATATTATTCAGCCTTAAAAAACAAGGACATTTTGACATAAGCGACAATATGGATGAACCATGAAGACACTATGCTAAGTGAAATAAACCAGACACTTATTTTATTCCACTTATATAGAAAGTATCTGTGTGTGTTAAATTCTGAGAGAGAAAGTAGAACAGTGACTGTCATTCTAGCTTGAGGGCATGAGAATCTGTGTCTACCTTAAAATACAGACTGTGTCTAACCATTTTTTAATTTGAGTACATGTAGCAAAATTAAAATCAATGTCAAGTAATTTAAGCAGTATGTACTTTTTTTAAAAGTTTCTGCTATAGGTACAACCCATGGCTGGGTTCCCCAGGATCGAAATTAAATAAATACAGACAAATTAAATAAATATAGTTAAACATACACAAATTGAAAGTAGGTTAAATTTAGTCATTAAAGATTTATATTAACGCTGTATCAGCAGATATCCATACGGAAAACTATTTAACTTCCTCACACTATTTAATCATTCAGTTTGGTACAGATAGTCTATTATCAGGCAGACAGCAAAGAATCTAGACTTAGAATTCTCTGGGCTATGCAGCTATGTTAGCATAAAAGACCTAAGAACTTAAATAAGAATATAGAAAATACTTTCAGATATAAAAAAAGTAAAAGGCAGGAAAATAAAGCTATAATGATGTTAAGAAGTTTAGAACATATGCCTATTCTGACTGCTTGTTGATTTCTTCAGAATTAATTCGTACAAGCCCAAAATTATATATCATCATAATATAGTTTTTATAATATACTTATTTTTGTACATAATATGGTTCTTAAGATAAAAATGCTTATCTCGGAATTTTGTCCAAATATAGATTTTCTATTTTCTTTACATTGATATATAGCCATCACACTTATAGGACAATAGTATGTTAGCCCTTAAATTCCTTCTATTTTTAAAAACAAATCAAACTTTTCACTTTAAATTGGGTAAGTTTATGTTATATGAATTTCATCTCAATAAAAAAATTCTTCAATATATAAACCAATTTTCAAGCTATTTTCCTACTTATTCTTCCCTGCACTGTTGAGAGGACTATGCTTTTACTTATGTCCTTTAATAAAGATTTGATAAAGTAGCATTTTAATGAACTAATCGAAATTAGAGGTTACAAAACTTGTTTAAAATTTTATAATAACAAATTATTAAACAGATTCAGCTTTTGACATTTTTACTTAAATTTGCTCGTGATTACAGCTGATGAGAAACATTAATAAATCCAATAACATTTTTCTACACGGCTATTTTGAAATGTCAGCAATTGCTAATCAATAGACTTCTTTTCTGACTGGTCTGAATAGCTCACAAAATGGTCACAATGACTAATTTTGAGATCTCTTTACAGGTCATACCCATAAAAAGCTTGATCCAAATAGTTATTAGTTCTGTGCGTTTTTTTGTCTGTGCGTTCATGCTTCTTCACCAAAGAAGGAGTCAATTACATTAATGGCAATAGCCCCAATTGTTTTTCAAAAGCAAATGATTAATTTGTGATCTTCTTTTAGATTAACCCTCTCAAATTGCATCTTAACTGCACTGACATCTGTCATTCAAACAGATGTCAACTCACAAACCTGACAAAGAACAAATTGTTTATGTAAATTTGTTGTGTGACAGATGTTTATCAGTCACAGCTCTGAGAAGTCATCTTTGAGTATAAGATACTTAGAGGATTTTTTTTTCTGTTGTTAAACTTTCATGATTCAGAAAAGAATGCAATAAAAATTAAAATCCTTTTTAAATTTTAGTAAAAATAGTCACAATAAAAATACTGCATTATTTTAATTTGAAATTATATGCTGATACAAAAATTCCCATTGACAAACAAGCTAAACCATTCTCTTAGAAGTTTTAGTTGAAATGCATCTTTCAAAAAATGAAAATTGTTACAAAGCATCAATGATCTAAGATATAATGATTCTTTCTGTTTATACCATCTTCTTTTACTGATAATTTTATGGAAAAGAGATGAAGAAAGATACAAAAAAGAATATTTTCATATTTAGTCTTTGAAAGGGTTAAGTTTGTTTCAGATTTCAAAAGAGTACATACATATGTAGTTGTGTTTTATACAATAGCTGTTGCTGGATATTGTGGATAGTTTTTCAAAAAAATAATTAAACGCAAATTAAAAGCTTCTTTGATCTCCATATGACTGGCTGGTGAGGGAATCACATCCCAAAATGTGTGCTGACAGGATCTGCCTTAACTCTCTAAAATGAGGCCCAGCAGGAGCCCTGTCCAGGGACTGACTCATGGGGACCCCCGCCCCCCTGCATTGTTCCCAACAGTGGGCTATAGGCTAGTTGGTTGGGAGTGGCAGATGGTTTCATTTGTTGTATATTTTCACTGTTCACCAAAATTTAGGTGGATCCCAGCCACAAGTGAGAGGAAAGTACTATTACTGCACCTGCCACTTTTACTTTAGAAAAAAAAATGAACTCTAGTTCACTGAAATTACATAAAAACTGTGAGATTTGGCCTTAACAACTGAATGTTATAAGACTATAAAACTGCTTTGTATATGACTGTATCAAGGCTTTCAATTAGTCTTTACATTTTCTTCTTTATATTTTTTAATTAAAATTAAATTAATAAAGCTTAAAGAAAGCATCCCACATTTGAAGAAAATTATTCTCAGAAAAGTATAAATTACATTTATATACATGCAAGGTCTTCACTTGCTTCATGAATCATATATAATCAAATGCAAGTATCTAAAAATCAAGAATCAAAATATTAATACCAGAGAGACCTGAGTTTTTGCTTTTTATTCCAAGCCAAGTTTTCTTAGCATGATATTTAAAATTAATATAATATATGAATAGTGTGTGTGTGTGTTTTGCTGGGGACTGAACCCAGGGCCTTATGCTTGCAAAGTAAGTACTCTACCACTGAGGTACATCCCCAACTCTTTTCATTTTTACTTTCTATTTTGAGACAGTCTCAATAAATTCCTCAGGCTGCCCTTGACCTTGGCGATTCTCCTGCCTCTGACACCAGAGTTGGTGGGATTATTAGGGCATCTGTTACCATGCCCAGGACATAAATGGTCTTATGCCTACTTTTTTTAACATGTCTTTTTGTCAACTTTAAAAAAACATAGTAACTCAAGGAGTAAGTTCTAAATCAAGATTTACATATTCTTATAAATACACCATTGATGAGTATTTGCCATGAAAACCACAGCAGATGCAGCAGCAACATTGGATTTTACAAACTGTGGAGATATGCATAATATCCAGACACCAGGAGCAGGTACTTCCATCTGCTCTATCAGATGACAATCTGGGCAATAACTCTCTAGGTGACCCCCAAATCCTTAGGATGACTACTATTATTGGCTGCTAATTTGAAAATTACATATTTCCACTGTAACTCAAAGCATTTAAAAAATGATTTAAAAACCTCTTTATATGCATGTAGTTTAGGCACAAACCCACAAATGTAAACCCATTATCTTCAACCTATAAATGTCCATAAATGCAATGTATTCTGATTTTAGTGAAGCATCTGAAGAAATCTCTTGGAATATTATTATAAGCAAGTTGGTGGAAGTTGAGGTGGGAATACCGCAAAAGTTAAGTTTGGATTGAATTTTAAAAACATACCTAGAGAGTGATATCAGGACTGATGACTAGGTGGAGTAGCTCCCTAACCCATGTGGGGCCTGGTCAGCAATTCACTAGTTACCATGAACAACATGAAAAGCTTATACACCATTTACAGAGGACACAAAGGTGGCAGGAATAGCTAATATAAAGGTTGGAAGAGAAAAGACTCCTAGACTGGATGATGAGATGAAACCAAGATACAAATCAAAAAGGACAAATATCAAGCCCTGCTTCTAAATGGGAAGACTGGAAGTAACATATTTCATGTAAAAACCGACAGCTTAGGCAATTGGTATGGGATGACTTCTAAAAAAAAATCAATTTAAATTTAGAATTATAGTACCAAGATAAAGGAAAGCAACAGTTCCATAATACCTGCACTGGTCAGTTAGTGGTAGCATGGTTGGTTCTGGATGCCAAGTTCTAAGGAATATCACTGACAAAATGCAGTAGGTACATATGTAAGACAAAAGGTCTAGAAACTATCATATAAAATGTTTGAGGAAAAAGAGAAGGCATAGAGGGAGATCTCACTGTTTCTAGAGGCTCCATATCTGGTAGGTGATCAAAATTAACCCAAGAAGTGAAATTAAGCACATCAGGCATGTAGCTAATACATTTCATCAACATTTCACATCCTTTCTCTTTCTGTTTAATGATAAACCCTGCTTTAAAATAAAAGTGTGGGATGTAAAATCAGTTTCCCAATTAACAAGCTGAGCTGATAGTAGACCCTCATTCCTTGATGACACAGTCCTTCTGTCAGCTCTAGCAAGGTCACTCTCCTCACTCCCTCCACACAGAATTTGTTTTAAGTCAGTCAATCAACAAGCTTTAGCTCAGAAGCTTTTGCCATGTCTTTCCACAAATGCAGGCTGACCTCTTACCTAACTCCCACCCCTCACTAGGCCCCAGGGCTCTGAACTATCTGAAGTCTTCTACATGCCCATGAACATTACATGTGTGTGTGTGCAGACATGTGTGACTACCTAGCCTACATCTGAATTAAATTATCAACTTCTCAACTAGATGCTTATTTTATTAGATTCTCCATAGAGTATGCTGACAGAAGATATAAGGTGCTTATTAACATTTGTATTGAATAAAATGGAATACTTTTTATACTTCTTTTAAGTGATACCACATTAAAAAATACATCTAAAAAGAGCAAACAGATTCCCTGAATCCTGGTTCATATTCCTTCAATCCTTTTAAATTAGGATTATTTCATTTAATTCCTTCATTTTTATTTAGGATATATAGTTGCAAAAACAACAAAAGATGAGAAAGATTTTCACTGATCATCACCTTGTGAGTGAGGAGTTCTCTTTCTAGAACATTGTATGAGAAAAAAATACATTCAGGTTCGCGATTAACTACACTTCAAATATCAAATATTACCTTTCATTTGTGATTAAAATTTTCAAATTAAAAGTATTTGTGCTTGACAATTGATTTTCATCCAAGAAATCACAGGGGAAATTCAAAGATGCTAGTAAATTTAATTATCTTTTCATGTTTTAAAAAGTATAGTGTTGGGGGGCTGGGGTTGTGGCTCAGCGGTAGAGCACTCGTCTAGCACGTGCACAGCCTCGGTTAGATCCTCAGCACCATGTAAAAAGAATAAAGACATGTGTATAACTATAACAAATAAATAAAATATTTTTTTAAAAAAGTATTGGGGAGAAGGACTCTTCAAAGCCCAACATCCACTTTAAAACATGTTTGGCCGCTTTAACATGGTTTGCACAGTAAAAGTAATCATTCCCAGGTATGACATAAAGTCTGTGAATTATGAGACATTGTTGACATTACTTTTGTGAATTACAACTTTTGGTCATATGGGTTTGATATCAATTATAATGGCAATTCATGTAATATACAGATACATAATCGTGTGCCACAATCCAATGCAATTTATTCTTATCTGTGAGGTACGATCATACAGCTCACAAAGACCAAACTTTAAGTTCATCCTGAAGGTTATTCACTCACAGAAAAAGCTTTTTATCCAAGTACAAATTTCTGGTTTTTTTCCCCCTGAAGTTTAGCAAAAAGAAGATATAATATTAAGTGTGGAAATTAAACCTTAATTGTTTTAACTCATTTTTGTGTATGTGTTGGTATATTTATGTGTGTGGTTTTAAATGAACATAAAATAGAAATTCTAATTTAGCTAAAAATATATATATATAATTATTTTCATATACTGAATATCTATGTTAACCTATTAAGAAAACAGGAAGTCTTTTCCCCACATTTAAAATATTTCACATATTATGTAAACTTAATTAAAATTAAAATAGATTTGTTTCTATATCAAACAAAAAGAAAATGATATGCCATAATGAATATATCTGTTTCTTTTTTCGCTGTGGAAATTTTTAAATGATCTGGTTTCAAACAAATTACTTCAATTAAAAGCATAAGATCTAGAGGCAAGCTGCCTAGATTCAGACTAGACATTGTCCTTCAATCTTCACTATTGTAAAATGGAAGTGATGATGAGGGCTTATCATGGGAGCTGTTGTACAGAGTCTGACACACATTATGTAGTCAATTAACACTAGTCAGTCTTTGTGATGGCTATTAAGTCCTTGCTTTAAAAGTGAGTTCTCTTACATGAGTTTGCTAAAACTGTCTTAATTATTATTTGTTAGCCCAGCACCTTCCTAAAGTATTGCATGCTAACAGCCTATGTATGCATATTAAAAAAATAAAAAAGCTCTTATTGGAAAATATCAGTAAGAAAGATATGGTGCCAATAGTTGATTAAAGTAATTTTTTAAAGCACCCCAAATACTTTATGACATTTAATTTGTTTAAAAACACAAATACATTTTAGTGAAAAGACATCAATATTAAGTAAATTCCTCGCTTATAAAAGCCTCAAGATTTGTTTAAAGAGAAACTGAATGTTTAAATGGTATTTAATGGCCACCTCTGGTCTTTGCTCCTGTCTCTTTCTTTTGCACTTTTTCTCAGGCAAGATTTCCCAGGTCAGGCCTTCAAACAAATAAGCTACAACACATGAAATCTGGGTGTGTAACTTAGAGTTTTCAGTGGACAATAAAAAGCGAAGTTTCGTTAGTGCTACATAACTGATTACAACCACTCACAGGAACACAATGTAATCCCATGTTCTCGTATTCAGTGTTTTATGTTTAAATTTCAGGCTTCATGGAAAAACTGCATCTTTTCCTAAAACAAACCACTTCCCCACCTCTCCCTCCATACAAATCACCTAGCTTCTCCTAGAGTGGCCACCCCAAGACCAGAGGGATCTCTTGTACAACACAGCACATCCCACCTACCACCTGCATGTCAGATTTCAGCCAGAGGACACATTTGTTCCAGGTGTTTTTTTCCCATATTTTCTCTTTTAAATTCACTCCAGGCATTTTTTACCTATTTTTTTCTTCATTTAAATACTATGTATCACATCTTTTTTCCTAATTTTGAAAACATCATGTTTCCAAGCAAAAAAGATTAAACACATTAAAGTGAAAATCAGCAGTGACTAGTTCAGTAGCACTATTCTGTTCTTACATTTGTTCCAGTTCTCACCTTTATGACATCGAGAAACAGATTATCGGAAATAAGCCTGCATTCTGTCACTAATCTGTCACAAACACATTTTGAGCCATTCAATGACCATTAAGGCTGGGCACAATGGAGCATGACAGTAACTCCAGGGACTTAGGAGGCTAAGGTAGGAGGATTGCAAGTTCAAGGCCAGCCTCAGCAACATACCAAGACCCTGTCTCAGAATACAAAATATAAAAAGGGCTGGGAGGTAGCTCAGTGGTAGAGTACCCCTGGGTCCAATTCACAGTACCAATATAAATACCCACTGAGAAGGGGGATGGTTAAGGAGATGTATGCCATATAAATATAGGAATATTCATTTATGGGTATGTGTAACATAATATATAAGAAGTGCTATTTGAAATGCAAGTAACATTATGGATTCACTAACGCAGTTATTCAGTTATTAAACATTTACTGCAAAATCCATGTACCAGGGCATTGATCCAGTGCTAGAAAGACAGAGATAAAAATCACATGCCCACTCCCATAGGGCAAGTGAAATAATAACAGTTGACAATATTGCAGGTATTATTATTGCTACACAATATTCTGCAATAGCAGGAGTACATACAACAAAGTGGGAGATCTTTCATAAGAGAGGTCCGGAAGGGTTTCATAAAGATGGTGACACTTGAATAGGATTTGAAGGGAACTCCTTAGAATTCCACCCCATGAATGAAAAAGTTGAGACACACCAACCATCTAGAGGAGCACATGCAAAGTAGGAATAATGAAATAGCAGGGTACTTACACCAGGAAAACTAAGTATTGCTTAGTAGCTAATTATGTGAGAGATGGGTGGCAGTCCTTGAAGGACCCTAGGACTCTCACTCAGGTGTTTGGATTTTCTGCCGTAGTCAGTGGCATGCCTGTAAACTGCAGCTGATGAGGGTGACCTGTGATGAAATGGCTACTAAAACCCAGAGAAATGGAAGACATGAACTGAATGAGGGCAAGAGAATGGGGGCAGAGAGATGGTTATAGGGGAATATACAAAAAAGCAAAGAAGAGCCAGGCGTGGTGGCGCATGCCTGTAATCCCAGCACTTGGGAGGCCGAGGCAAGAGGATCGCGAGTTCAAAGCCAGCCTCAGCAATGGCGAGGCACTTAGCAACTCAGTGAGACCCTGTCTCTAATAAAAATACAAAAAAGGGCTGGGGATGTGGCCCAGTGGTCGAGTGCCCCTGAGTTCAATCCCTGGTACCAAAAAAAAAAAGCAAAGAAGAAAAAAAGTAGTCTGGACCTAGGTCTTCTCTGTGGAAACAGAAAAGAGAAAAATCACTGGGAGATATTTAAGAGGCACAGTTTATAAGATCTCATATCAACTACACATGGACATTACTGGAATGACGGGTGACAACTGATACCATTAGTGATGTATTTAATGCAGGTAGAGATATGAAAGGAAATGAGTTTTAGGAAGGAACATGAACTCATTTTGAACTTCATATTTAAGTATCTACAGGACATTTAGACAAAAGGAGGATATATGAATCTGGTATCTAGAAGAGAAGCCTAGGTTGCAGACAGAGAATTGAAAATCATTAGCTGTACTTGAAACCAAAGAACAAAGAAAGTAAATCACCCAAAGAAGAAATATGGGTAAAGAAAATGAGTGTCAGTTATATACAGCATATTTGCTATATTTTAAAATTCATGTCAGAAATTCTCAAATGCCATATTTAGAAATATTGTATTCATCCTTGTTACTATACAACTAAGGCAAAGCATTAAACATTAAATAAAGAAATATTTTAATTTATACTTTCTTCTTCCATATTTAAAATAATATAGAGAAAAATTATTTTGCGATGAATACATGATGATTTTTTTTCTAAAGGAGATAATTTTTTGGTGTAAATTTAGAATAACAAATTTGGATTTAAAAAAAATGAGGTGGGGGGCTGGGGTTGTGGCTCAGCGGCAGAGCGCTCGCCTTGCACGTGCGCAGCCCGGGTTCAATCCTCAGCACCACGTAAACATAAATGTGTTGCATTGTGTACAACTAAAGTAAATAAATAAATATTTACAAAAAAAAAAAAAAAAAAAAAAAAATGAGGTGGATGTCCAGCAAAGTAATAAGTATAAAGGTCGACTGTGACATCATCTCATGTTTCAAAAGAAAATTTAAATCTTACATAAGTTTAATGTGTTTAATTGACAATGCAAGATAGTACAGGGTAATAAGTTTGGAATCAGGTAGGACCTGCGTTAAGTCCCAGAGCTATTACTTGTTAAGCATGTGGACCTATAAAAGTTCCCTTGGTGAGCTTTCATCCTCATCTGCATGTCTAGGAAAATGCTAGTGTCTACTTCAAAGCAATTTTGTAAAAGGTATAAAATGCTTGGTACAGAAGAAGTTGGCAATTGATATTATATTCAATTTCTCTTATCCTTTCCTTTTTCTTCTTTCCACAGATGTCTCATCTCCTAACATTATGTATATTTACTTCTAATTATTTTTGTGCACCTCCCCCAACTAGAATATAAGCTCCATGAGGAAAAGCGTTATTATCTATTTTATTCCATGACATATTCTAAACAGTGTCTGGCACTATTCAAAAAATATTTACTGAATGACTGATGGGCACTAAGATGACCAAAGAGTAAAACATAACACAGTAATACTACCTTTAACCATTGCTAGATCTTTTCATGTTAAATCATTCCACACACACATTCATCTACCTGAGAGGTCAAATAACATGTTTTATGACACTAGGCATCAATCATGTAAGTTCTTTAATAAGGAGTGACATTAATTTATTTGAGTATAAAAAAAAAGAAAGTACAATGAAACAGGCTGTAAGGTCCTACCTACAAAAATAAAAATAAAAACCAACAAACAACAACAACAATACTTTGATTCTACAAGCCAAGGAAAAACAAAGGCACCTTTATAAAAAAACTATACTCACCATTAAATAGGATATCCTCCAAGAAATATAAACTTTAAATCAGTGAAATACACATCTGCTAAGAATTAAATTTAAAATAACACATGGGTAGAAAGCAACTGGGGCAGGAGGCAGGCAGGCAGGCAGGCATGAGTTCTGTCTGCACTAAATACACAGCACAGCAAAATGCATTTTCTGAGCATCTATTAATCAGTAAAAGAGACATATTTTTCACTTAAATTAGTAATTAAAATATACCTAATTATGATTTTACCCAAAAAATGTATCAAAAAGTAAAATGCAGCCAACAGACCCATTCAGTTCCATATATTATTACTGCTTTGTTGTTAACAGTTGAATCTGTCAACTATCTAGTTGCTGATCTAGGATCAGGCTGTCTTTTTTGACAATGCCAGTGACTCCTGACCCTTTGTCACTGTTATATGGTCAATCTGTGTCCTTCCTAATATTGAACAAGAGGCAGGACACTGAAGTATGACCCTCAGAAGACTACAGTGACTTTCTTAAAGGGATATATGCAGGTTTGTGAATGAAATCCTTCTAAAATTATTTTTATCCTGAAATTATGGGAAGGCTGTTTTAACATAACATTTGAAGGAACTATTGCTTCTTTTTATTTATTTATTTATTTATTTATTTATTTATTTATTTATTTATTTATTTTTGGTGTGGGGGATCGAACTCAGGGCCTTGTGCATGAGAGGCAGCACTCTACCAACTGAGCTATATCCCCAACCCCTTCATCCTCAATTAAAATGCCATCTTGTCCCGTGAAGAAAGCTATACAAAGGGAAATTAAATCATATAAAGGTCTACTTTTATAAAATTTCTATGTATGTCATTTTTTGAGATTTACTCCATTAATATAATTGTGTCCTATTAATATCATAATGTGAATAAGAACACATTTACAAATATTGATTATATATTTTATCTATTTAAATTTTAAGTTATAATGCTAAAAATAAAAGTATACATACAAAAGCAAACACAGGTATAGGGTAATATCCTTATAACTCGGAATTTACAAATAATCTAGAAATAATATTTGTTCACAGAAAATGTTAAAACAGATTTTAAATATATAGAAGTTCGCAAACCTGAAGGGATTTCATTAAAAAATAATTTCCCATGCATAGTGTACAATATAAAAATGTGGAATAACTTTAATATTTTTGTATATAAAAATAGTATTAATCCACCAAAATGGCTAAACATCTGTGATATATAATTTAAAATGTGGTTAAAGGAAAGAATTTGATGAGCCTTAAGACAGAATGCTAAGTAAATCTGAGAGTGTGTTGACGAAGGTACACTGGCAATACTTTGTAGAGCCGATCAATAGATATTACCTTTAAAAAGAAAGATATAGAAAGAAGCTGCAGCATATTTTTTAAATGACAGGGCGAAGGTTTAAATGGTCTCAATCAAGACTCAATATTTTTCCTCCCAGTTTTTCCCACTGTTCTTTTCCAGTTAAGACTCTTCATTTCAAATAAATTTAATTAGTTCCAATTGATCATAGGCAACACTAACGCAGCTTTATCTAGGCTTCTTCACTTTTACACAGCAAACACTAACAAAGACTGCTCAGCTCAGATGCCAGCGTCCTAAGATAGCATTCAGACCTCATTCATTCTCAGCCGAAAGAAACATCTCAGAAAGAACTGTTCTACCTTTAGCAAAAAACAAACACTAAATTATATTTCACATTTCAATTAGTATTTAGGTCTGATTGTTTCTAAGAATCAAGTACCAAATTACTGCAAAAATAAAATGAATATAACTATATATATTAACCTAAAAAGTTTCTAAATAAGAATTCTTTTAAGATACAGGTAAATATCTGTTGTGATATAATTTCCAGTTATTTTACGAAGAGATATTAAGACAATTAAGACAATTCCTTCTAAGTAACTGAAAAACGAACAGAATTTCTTGGAGGGGCTGGCTAGAATGGCCAGTTTTCCTTTTGAAGCACTCATACTCTACACTGCCTGCTATCCCAGAATAAGATTATTGTGCTTGAGACAGGTTTTTCCCAATACATCTACCACATTTTTCATAATGCAATTTATACAGGATTCTAGTCAATAAAAAGAAATATGGTATTCTTCTAAAGCTTCACAAAAATCTACGCCACAGCTTAATCAAGCCACATAATTTGAAGGTAAGCCGAGCGACCCACTGACCACAGCATACTAGCTACATTCACACAGGTCAAGGAAGCCTTTTTCAATCATTTACTTTCTTTGGATAGTGAACATGGATGTTTTTGGTACCCCATGGCAGGAAGTGAATAAATCAACTCACAAGAGCCATTCACTGACACATGTTTAACCAAATCTCTTATAGATTAAAATATAATATATGCAGCATTAATTAACTTCAACTAGGCTTGCATTTTTCAGCTTCTTGATTTTTATAACAATAAAATAAGAACACAGGAACTTGCTATATATGTCACCTCATGAATTTAGTGGTATACATTTTAAAAATTTAGTGTACTCATTAGTAAAGCTTATTAGTCTGCTCAAAAATTAAACTTTTATTACAGAATATAGAGTTAACCTACTATTGCAAAAGGAAATTTGTTTTATAATGACTTAAACAATTACTTTTTATAAGTTAATCGTTAACATTACAGGAAATCAAGATATAACAAAAAACTTATCTAGAGTAGCAGAAAAAAAGCAATGAAAACAAGAAGTAAAAAATATCTTAGTTTAAAAATCTGCAAATTCAAACAGATTTCATATATTTTAGCTACTAAAACAAATCCCATAATTAGGAAACACTAAATGATTTTACCAACATTGGTGGTTCCTGAAACCATTTATACTTAAGTTATATGATGTCTGTCATCAAAGAACCCATACATTAAAAAGAAATAAGTAATAACCACCATAACAAGTTTACAGTTAAAAAATGAAAAAAAAAAGAGAGAATGGAAGCTTTTAAAGGTTTTTACTTATTGAACACCAATACAATAATACATGGCAGTGGTTATTCAACACCTATATTGAAAATCAGATGATCTCCAACTTATGCAATACTTACTTGTAATAGTGGCACAGTCTACAGATTTTAGTCAGATTTTGAATTATGATCTGTACCAAAAAAAGCTTAGTATTCCTAATTCTAATAAAACTATTTATTCAGACTGTTTTTAATCCTCTGCATTCAAAGAAACTAAAGTAAATTAATAGTGAAATTCAGACATTCAAATATATGTATATATCATACGTGTAAGTTTCCTATAATTTGCTTTGTGACTGGCTGCATGACAGATAACATGGATAAAAATGTTCAATATCCATATAGGGTAAATAAATTTAAAAAGCAGCATTTAATTCTATTGTATAAATATAAAGAGTTTCTATAAGTTTCCTTATAAAGCCTATGTTGTATGTATTGCTATTACTACTTCAGTATTCTTGAATTTGCCTTATAATTGCAAAACTTTTCTTAACCTAATGGGTGTGTATATTTCTCTACACGTTCCCAGGCACTAGGAATGATCCAGTTTCTCAATTAAAAAGTCTCAGAAAATCATATGCACAGCTAGCAGGTTCATTGTTAAAGCAACAATGAGCAAACCTGGACCAAATAAACCATTCCAATTCTTTTCACCCTAAGATCAAAAAGAACACTAAAACGTTTCACAAAACTAAAAACACCATCAATATGAGTCTTCGTCCTTTCCTTAAGAATACTTAGTCCCAATATAAAATGATCTAGAAAGCATTTTGCACTACTGAATAACACTCCAAGCAGATTATGTTAAAGATGCCCACACTTACCAGTGGTGATGTCATCATCCACAAGGTCATGCTCTTCCTCCTGGACTTTGGCTTCTGACCCCGAGGCATCTGGAGCAGTGGCGATAGTCTGCATGGCTTCTGCAGTGACTCCAGCTAAAACAAATAGGAAAAAACAGGTTTCATTTTTTAAAAATGTAAAGAAACTTTTAAAGCATTTTACTTATTGAACTCAAATATAAAACATTTAAAGAAATACAATATATTCATCCAAATGAAAGAGACACAAATCAATAAACAAAACATTCACATGTGCCCTATTCATTTACATGTATATGTGTATATGAGTGGTATTTTAACTAAGATCCAGGAGAAATAGAAACCGGATTCTTAAGTAAATTACATATCCTCTTGATTTCTTTCATCAATGTTTTTGCTACAAAATTATTTAACTGATTTAAACATAATTATGCAACAAAGAGAGAAAAACCTAGAAAGTGGACAATTTAAAACATTTGCTTCTCTTTGATATTAGTTTGTTCATGAGACAGGGGTTAGGAAGAAACGATGATGGCAAAAAAGGGATTTGTCCCCTCAGTCTAAGAAAGAGACCTGAAATGCAAGGCCCCCAAAGAATGTAACATTTCCCTCTATGAAGGAATTATAGATGAGGTCAAACAGCTATCACACCAACAGAAACTAACTGAAAGGAGACAGGCAAAAAGACCAGAGGCCAAAAGCTTCCATTCTATAACGCATCCGAGAATTTGCCCGTGCACACAAATGTCTTTACCCTACATACCCATCTTTCTAATTTTGATGATATGTTTTGTGTTCAATTTGCATCTCTCATATTATTTCTAATCTGGCAATGGAGAGGAGGATGCATGACTGTTACATGATTATCAACAGGTAATAAAGGTATAATAAAAAAATCTCACCACTAGAAGTTACTTTAGGGGCTGGGGTTGTGGCTCAGTGGTAGAGCATTTGCCTAGCACATGTGAGGTACGGAGTTCAATCCTTGGCACCAAATTAAAAAATAAATAAATAAAATAAAGGTATTGGGTCCATCTATAACTAAAAATATTTTTTTAAAAAGTTACTTTAGGAGTTGAACTTTCTAATCCATTTTTCTCAAGAGGTACTTTATTATTCGCCCACACAGGATTCATAAAATATTTTAAAACTAAACAAAGTAAATATTCAAGGGCTTCTTCTCTTCTAAGAAAAGAAAGGAAGACATCAAAAAAGGAAAAATCCTGGTCACTAACTACCATGAATGATCCAGAACTGGACCTACCACCAAGCAATTCCAAGCCCTATGATTTAATACAGAGAATAAAACATAATTTCAGTATCACTACTTGGTCAGAAGTGCCCCTAAGAAACCAAACCAACCACATAAAAAAGACCACTACTAAAAAATGATCCCTGGTGAATGGAAAATGACAAAACCACTTTATAGAAACATTTTTTCATAGTACATTATAGTTGTACATTATTCTGGAGTTTGTTGTGACATAAGCATAAATGCATATAGCATAATTTGCTTCATTTCACTCCCCAGTACTATCTCCTCCTTTCCCCAACCCCCTTCCTTTACTCTATTTGTCTTCCATTAATTTATTTTCAATTAGTGCATCATATAGTTACAAATAAAAGTGAAATTCATTGTGATATATTAGTACATGCACATAGCATAGTTTGGTCAATTTTATTTTGCAGTCCTCCCCTTTCCCACCCCTTTCCTTTACTCTACTCTTCTCCCTACAGAAGCATTTTATTATTGGTGTGTTTCTAAGATAAATATTAACATGAAAGAGATTTACTAGAAAAATAGTAATAATTTCTTAATTAAAGATATCTACCAGTAGAACAGTCACAAAGAAAAGGTAGAAGGGCAAATACCACATTCCTAAATAGAGGCATTATTTAAATAATAAGTCAAAGATCATTCTTTCTATATAATTAAATCAAAGCATAAATCTTTGAAATATCTTAGTCTCGTTCTTTGCTAATACTTAGTGATTGTGAAAATTATCAGAGAAACAGGAAAAAAGTATTAAGGAAGAGTTTGGATAGTAGCAATCATTATTAATAGTACTTTCCTAAAACAGGATATTCAATGAAATAAAGTGGGGGTTTAGTTTGTAAGATATTTACAAATTAATTGACATTTATCTTATTTAATTAGAGAGGCTAAGTAATCGTTCAACACAACATAGCTACCAAATGCAGAAACTAGGATTGAGATGCAGGCCTTCTGATGTCAAACCTCAATATCCTTTTAACACCAAGTTTTTATGGAGACTGAAATATTGTGGGCAGGGTAGGAAGTATTACAGAACATAACAGTGTATCCATGAGAAACCATGTAATCATACAATATTTAATTTAAACACTATCTATCCATCCATTGAGTCCCTGTTTTGTGCCAAGCAGATATCCAACTGAGGGTATTTAGTATTTTGGGGATACAGTTTAAAGAGAAAACATATACATCTTAAAGTATCTGAGGTGGAAAGACCAAACACTAAACTGAAATTAGCTGAAATTGTTCTTTGATAGATGGTTAGACAAAGAAGGGTATAAAGCCCTTAAACAAAGTAAGGGTTATAAAATCTTTTAAAGAAAAACAATACCTACATACCATATCTTGCATAAACATAATTGTAAATATTTCTAGCCAAATATAAGCAAATTAATTGTAAGCTGCCTGTCACGGCCAGCCACGGCGCCGCCACGGGAGGAAAATTCTCGGAGGCGGAGTATAGCTTTTGCTACTTTTACTTCTACTTTCTTAGAGAGAGCTTAGAGAGGGAAAGAAAGATTTTTCTTAGAGAGGGAAAGAAAGATTTTTCTTCTTAGAGCTTCTTTCTTCTCTCTTCTTTCTTCCTTCTTCTTTCCTCTGTCTTCTATCTTCCTCAGGAGCCTCGGCCTAACTCTGACCAGTCATTACTTCTTCTATCTGGTTTCTCTTCTGTCTTCTATCTGGTTTCTCTTCTGTAACCGCTCTGTCTACGTTCTGGCCGCTCTGATTCTTCTGACCGACCGAGTGACTGCCCGGCTGACTGAATTCTCCGTTCTCCTAACTCGGACCGCTTTCACCCGGTTATATACCTTCAGGTTTGCGGGTGCCTACAGGTGCGTCACATACATATCAGGTGGAACCCATGGCTTCCAGCTAGCTACAACAGCCCTTCCTAATTAGGGCTCCTTCATATAATTCAAACATAAAGAGAAAACTATACATATAGCCAAGTGGAGTTTTTTTCCGAAATGCAAATCTGGTTCAATTTTCAAAAGTCAGTCAATATAATCCAAAATATTAACAAACTAAAGAAGAAAATATCACATAATATCAATTATTTGATAACATTTAACATCCAAGCATGATGAAAAAATAACTTTAAAAAACACAAAAATACAGGCAAATTTCCTCAGCTTAATAAAAGACCACATATTCAAAACCCATAGTTAACCTTTTACTTAAAGGTGAAAGTGTGAATACTTTCACCCTATGATTAAAGAATGAGGCAGGGCTGGGGTTGTGGTTCAGGGGCAGAGTGCTTGTCCCACCCATGTGAGGCACTGGGTTTGATTCCCAGCACCACATAAAAATAAACAAAATAATGATACTGTGCCCATGTATAACTAAAAAAAAAATTTTAGAAAGAGTGAGGCATAGAGGTCCATTCTCTTTTTGTACATAGTACCAAAGTTCCACTCAATGCAACAAAACAAAAAAATGAAACAAAACATAAGCAGTTTAGAAAGACAGTGCAAATTGCCCCTATGTGATGGTTAATTCTAGATGTTAATGTAACTGGATTCAGAGATACTTAGGTAGCTGGTAAAGGCTTTCAGACTTGGACTGAGCTGGGAGACTGGCTTCCCTGCAGATGTGTATTCTAGAACTTCTCAGTCTTCACAATTCCATGAACCAATCCCCTAATAAATACCCTCTTCTCTGTCCTTCTATCTACCTACTTAGCCAGTTATTCGTCCATTCATCAAACAGTTTTTCTCTCCCTGAAAAACCTATTTAAATTAAAATGATTGTCTATATGGAAAATACCAGACGAATCTTTAAAAAACAAACAAACAAACAAACAAAAAAAACTAACAAGTGAGTTCTGCAAGACTACAGAATACAAGATAGAAAAATTACAGCAAAGCCTGGAGGAACTTAGTGAGATCCTCTATCAAAATAAAAAATAAAAAGGGCTTGAAATGTGGCCCAGGGGTTGAGTGCCCCTGGGTTCAATCCCTGGTACCAAAAATGATGATGATGATGATGGTAATTTAAATAAATTTTATTTCTATATGCTAATATTGAATAAATGGACACATAAATTTAAAAAATAAGTTTAGAAGACTGAAATATTTACATGAAAATTAAAAAAAAAAACATAAAGGACTGGCATACTGACCACAAAACTACAAAGTATAACACACTGATGAAAGAAAGATCTGTTGATGAAAGGAAGAAATACACCACATTCATAGATTAGAATATTAGAATAGCTAACATGTCAACTCTCTAAAAAGTTGAAATTCTAGTAAGACTTTTGTGTGTGTGTGGGGGGGGGAGATATGGATAAAATTATTCTGAGATTATATGGAAAGACAATGGAACTATAATAAAACAATTTTGAAAGGTTGGGATAAGGAGCATAGGAGGATTAAAGGAACACCAATCGGGAGGGAGGGGAAAGGAGGGGGCAAAAGGGTTAAAAAAAAAAAAAGATGGTAGAATGAAATGGATATCATTACCCTAAGTGCATGTATGAAGACAAGAATGATGTGAATATACTTTGTATACAACCAGAGATATGTAAAAATGTGCTCTATAAGTGTAATATGAATTGCAATTCATTCTGCTGTCATATATAAAAACTCAGAATAAAAAAATTAAAAAAGAATAAAGCAGAAAAAGTCCACCAGAATCTAAGGTTTTACTATACAGTTAAAGTTATATAAAGTTACTTGGCTTTGACAGAGGGATAAAGATGTGGGTTAATGAAACAGTATAAAAAAAAACGGAAACAGGCACACACAGTATGCTCAACTGATTTTAGACAGAGGTACAAATCAATTAAGGGAGGAAATATTATTTCTTCAATAATAAGGGTTGGAGCAACTGGACATCCATAGGCAAAAAAAGGAAGAAAGAAAGAAACTTACGACCTAAGGTTGACTTTTGTTATTAGTCCATCTTCTGTTACCATAATGAAATATCCAGGTATGAGTACATTAAAAAGAAGAGACGTTTATTTAGCTCACAGAGCTGTAGATTCAAGGGCATGGTGGTGGCATTGGCTGGACTCTGGTGAGGACCTCCTTGACAGATGGTGGACAATATAACAATGGCAGAAGTATACACAAGGGAAAGTCACACAGTGGAACAGGAAACCACAGCAAGAAAACAGGATTCCATAAGAACTTTGTTAATTCTTTCCAAAGACCCCCCAGTAATCTAATAACTTCCCATTAGGTCCCACCTCTCAACACTACCATAATAGAAACCAAACATCCAATACATGAGCCTTTGGGGGAAAACTACATCCTAACCATAGCATGCATCTTATATAAAAATTAACTCAAATGAACCATGGACTTAAATGCAAAATATAAATCTACAAAGCCATTAGGGAAAAAACTAAATAAATAAATCTTTGATATCTATGACTAAATTTATTACCAAAAACAATCCATAAAAGGAAAAAAATTACAAAGTAGGCTTCATCAAAATTAAAAATCTGTTGTGCAATGACCCTGCTAAGAGGATGAAAAGACAATCTATAGACTAGCCAACAATCAGACATCCTGCATGAGACTAGTCCCTAGACTATGTAAGAAACCCTCAAAACTTAACAGTAAGCAGTCAAGTAGTCCCTGGAAACGTTAAATGTAAGATATCATATGCCCCATCAACTGCTAGGGTATGAACACATATGTCCACATACGCAAAACTTGTACACCAATAAGCACAGCAGCTTATTCACAAACCCGAAAAGTAGACACAATCCAAATGTTCATGAACTGATGAGCAATAAACTGAAATATGTGGACAATGGAATATTATATGCCAATTTAAGGAAATGACCTTCTCTTACATGTTATAACTTAAACACTAAAAAGATTATGTTAAGTAGAAGCCAGTCACAAAATAACACATATATGATTCCATTTATATGAAATGTCCAGAACAGTCAATTCTGTTGGTCAGAAAGTAGATTAGCAGTTTAGCCTAGGGCCGAGAGGGGTGCAAGGAGTAAGAAATTGTGACAGTGCATACTGGGATTCACCTAGAGGTGATGAACATGTTCTGAAATTGATTGTGGTGATAACTAGGCAACTCTAACCTAAAATTTTTTTGAAACTTAAGGTAAATTTAAAGAATTATATCTCAATACAGATATAAAAAGGCTTGATTTTCTAACATTCCAGATCAACTCAGGCACCCATGACACTTCTGTATACCCTCAGGGTACTTTTTCCTGACATAAAGCTGAAGAGAAAAAAAGATTCACATAGAATACACACACACACACACACACACACACACAAAAATAAGAAAGCAAAATTCACCATGAGTATTTTCTTGTATAAGAAAGGCATTATGTTTTAATTATTCTTTTTTTTCTTTTTTTGTACCAGGGATTGACTGAAACCAGGGGCACTGAACTACTAAGCCACCCCCTCAGCCCTTTTGTATTTTAGAGACAAGGTCTTTCTTAGCTGCTTAGGGTCTCATTACGTTGCTAAAGTTGGGTTTGAACTCATGTTCCTCCTGCCTCAGCCTCCAGAGCCACTGGGATTACAGGCATGCACTACCACACCTGGCTATTGAATTATATTCTTGATTTGGACCATCTGTAATTCATTCTGTTAATCTTCACAGTTACAGTTTCTTTTATCTTGTTACCAATCAGATTTCGAGTTACTTAAAAATTATATATATTTCATGTTTTCAAGATAAACTAAATGTCCAAACTCTCATCAGACTGGAACCTAGGATGGTAACCAACTACCTAAGACTCGAAGTGTGTTATATAATACAGCAAAGGTGAGAAGTACTGAGAATGCTTTGGCTATTTGGGGTCTTTTATTCTTCCAATGAACCTTAGAACTGTTTTTTCTAGTTTTGTGAAGAATGTCATTGCTATTTTGATGGTGATTGAGTTAATCTGTGTAACACTTTTGGTACTATGGCCATTTGACAATATTAATTCTGCATATCCAAGAACATGGGAGTACTACTTTTCATCTTCTAAAGTCTTCTTCAATTTCTTTCTTCAGCATTTGTTGTTTCTATTGTAGAGGTCTTTCACCTCCTTGGTTAGATTTATTTCTAAGTTTGTCCTTTGTTTGTTTTGAAGGCTATTGTGAATGGGATAGTTTTCTTGATTTCTTTCTTAGCAGATTCATTATTAAAGTATAGGAAAGTGACTGATTTATACATGTTGATGTTGCATTCTGCTATTTTGCTGAATTTACCAGCTCTAGAAGTTGTCTGATGGAGTTTTTTGGGTCTTCTAGATATAATATGTTATCAGCAAACAGAGAGCATTTGTCATCTACTTTTCCTATTTGTATTCCTTTAATTTCCTTTTCTTGCCTTATTGCTCTGACTGGAGTTTCAAAAACTATGTTGAATAGGAGTGATGAAAGTGAACATTCTTGTTTTATTCCTGATTTTACAAAGAATGTTTTCAGTCTTCCTGTGTTCAGTATGATGTTGGCCTAGAGTTTCTTGTGCATAGCCTTTACAATGTTGATGTAAGTTCCTTCTATTCCTAGCTAGTCTGTTACTTTTAACATGAATAGGTGCTGGATTTTGTCTAGAGATGTTTCTGCATCTTTTGAGATGATCAAGTAATTCTTGTCCTTAACTTTATTTACATACTGAACTACATGAATTGATTTGTGTATGTCAAACTCACCTTGCATCCCTAGGATGAAATCCATTTGGTCATGTTATACTACCTACTAAACAATAAAATCAGCAGCTTATAGTGATATAAACACATCGTTTATAGCAGCTTAATTCACAATACCAAAGTCATGGAACCATCCCAGGTTTCTGTCAACAAGTAAATGAATAAAAAAAAAATGTGGTATATATACACAATGGAACTTTATTCAGCTATAAGAAGTGAAATTATAGCATTTTCTAATAAATGGATGGAAATGGAGAACACCATGCTAAGTGAAATAAGCCGGACTCAGAAAGTCAAGGGTTGAATGTTTTCTCTCATATGCAGAAGCTAGACCAAAATAAGGGGGGATGGGGGCATGGGATGTCCTATAAAAATAGAAGGGAGATCAATGGAGTTCAGGAAGGGGATTAAGGGAGAAGGACAATGGATGGGAAAAGGAAGAAATAGTAGAATGAAATTGACCAAATTATGCTATGTACATATATAAATATACCACAGTGGACTTTTTTAGGTATATCTAAAAAGAAGCACCAATTTTAAAAACTATAAAGTAATAGAAGGAAGACCAGAAAAGTAGAGGAAGGGGAACAGTGGGAGGGAGGAGAGTAGAGAAAGAGGAAGTACTAGGGATTGAAGTACAACAAATTATATTTTGTGCATGTATGGTAATGTCAGAATAAACCCCAATATTATGTAAAACTATAATGGACTAATAAAAGAATAAAAAGGAAAAAAGAAGTACTGAGAATGGACAGACCAAACCACTACTTCAATTCTCAAATCGAAATGTCACAGCTCAATCAAAACAAATTTAACAGCTTGCTTTTAGAAAGTGATAGATGCTTTTCATATTAAACTTTTTGACCATACAGTTATGGTAAAAGACTATTCAAAAGCATTATTTAATGATTCTAAGTAATCATTATCTACAAAAGAAAAAATAACAATATTTTTTAGAATTCCAAACCATAACTTGATTAAATCTAATCACTGCAGTTACATGTTGTTTAACTCTCTTAAAATATATAGACATTGGGCTGGGATTGTGGCTCAGAGGTAGAGCACTCGCCTAGCACGTGGGCGACCCGGGTTCGATCCTCAGCACCATGTAAAAATAAAAAAAACCCATTGAACAAAACACATTGTGTACAACTAAAGCAAATAAAGAAAAATATTTAAAAATATATATATAGACATTAATGTAGATATTCTGTAAAAGGCAAAATTATACGAAAGAAAGATAGGGGCAAGGGTTATGATAAAAGGTTGACTATAAAGAGGTAGAGAGTATTTTTTATAAGGATAGAGATAATCCATATCCTGATTGTGAAAGTGGGAACATGACTCTCCACATTTGTTCAAAGCTCAGTATAAACTATAAATAAAAAATGATGACTTTTACTATATGTAAATTATATCTCAATGAACTTGCTTTTTCAAAAGCTCCTTTAGAAGGTAATATATACTGTCACAAAAGAGAACTGAAGATTATGACGGAATACGATACTATTTTCAAAAAAACAGTGATGAGAAAAATTATCTTGCTTTCTTCCTGATATGCAAAGCCTAAGCTTTTCAAAGAATAAAAATGACTTTCTCACTACCAAAATAGATGAAATATCCTGGGAAGTATAGAAAAAGTATCTGTAGCAAATCCTTATGTAGAAACTTCAGTTTCTTGTTGTTCTTAAACAAGATTCTATGAATTAATTATATGATACTTCCCTACTTTCTTATGCACTTGATGTAAGTGAGCTATTTTGTCAAATTGCACTATAAAATCTAAGAAGACTTATTTTTCTGAGTATCTCCAAAATATTTGGCAGTGATGAATATCTCATAATTGCTCCACAAATACAGGCTGAATAGTACATAATTAGAATACCTTCAGTCCCAAAAAACTAGATGATATATAAATTATATTATTTAAATATTAAATACTGGTAGATAACAGTAATGTTTGGAGGAAAGAAATACAAAGAGATAATATAAATTAATGGAAAGATGTTCCTTATAAAGTAAGTAAGTCCACAAATCCAGATTTCACAAAATGAAAAATGAATAAATGTTATACCAGATAACAGGTCTTCATACAAGGGTTCTATACTGTGAATCAGGAAGGAAAAAGAAAAAATGGAACAGAAAATTTGCCTGAGTGAGTCTGGACATGATC
Organism: Tamias sibiricus; assembly: GCA_025594165.1. NCBI lineage: Eukaryota > Metazoa > Chordata > Mammalia > Rodentia > Sciuridae > Tamias > Tamias sibiricus. The sequence goes on from CM046671.1 coordinate 28,017,500, forward strand.
AGAAGAAGGAAGAGGCAGGTTGTGGCTGGCAGCCACGGGAAGGACTACTTGAAGATCTTTACACCAGCCTGATTCCAGACGCTTAGGTCGCTTTGCACAGTGAGACCTATACACATAAAATCGTCCATTTATATATAATATTTTAATCATTTTAGAAAAGTGTTTTTAAAATGAAAATATGGAAATGCAGTCTATAAAATTAATAGTATAAAACTACATTTAACTATCCCTACAGTAAAATCAGATATTTTATTATAAAATTCATACCTTTCACAGGCTTACATATTACCTTTATAAACATTTTTTCCAACTGGCTAATAAGGTCTAAGTAATGATAAATAATATGATTGGGAGACTTCTATTGTACCATGTGATTAACTTGCTAATCGAGGATAAAATGAAGATTTTAATATAGCAAATTTTAAAATACAGTACTTTATCCAATATTGGATATAAAACCAAATCAGTTAATTATAATTTTATTATTTTATTGAAGGTTAGATGGAAGTGATAATACTGGTAGGAATAAAATTAAAAATACGCAAAATATAAAAAATTATTTTTCTCATTCTCACAGTCATATAGATTTTCATGGAGACTGAAAAATGTGTCCAAAAGAATAGCACGTATTTCTGTTTCATCAGTTGCTCTATGACTGTGGCTTTCCAGCGGTCCAATTAAAGGACACTAGAGGCAATAATTTGATGTGAACATTTACTTTGAATGAAGTAAAATTTAACTATAAGAAAGGAAATAAGTGAATATCCAGTTTCTTTTTAGGCAGAAGGCTGGGATTTATTGGAAGCAGATCTCTGCAGTGACTGACCAACACTGCCCCACATTCCCCACAATCCTTATGACAGACAGACGGCCTGCCTCACATTAATTCACTTCACACCACTTGTATCGATCCGCAGCCGTTCCCTAGTCTCTCTGCACACATTGCCTGTCTGGCTGCCTCCCTCCACATCAGCACATACACACAAAGGCCACAGAAAGATAACCTTTTGCTTTCCATTAAAGACACAGTATCCACTTTTCCTTCTGTAGTAACATCAAAAATATAAAATATAACACTATAGATGTTGTCTTGTAGAAAAGAATTCCTATAGGAAATGGTGAAGTTATTTACCCCTTATGCTGAATGAAAATCATTTCAATTATTAGGAACAAGTTAGCTTATTAAAGGTATCATGCAATTAAAGGCACAACAGAATTAAAGAAATGTAAGTGTAATTAAAAATAAGCAAAGTGTCTTCCTGAATAAGAATATGATAATTGTTTGGTAATATGAGGATTTGTGTTTAGTTTTTAAAAGATAATATACATTTTTTCCTAACTAGTATTTTGAATATTTTTCTGATAACTGCTATTACACCCAATTCTAAAAGCAGCAAAATGAACATATTTACTGAAAAATACACAAAGAATAGAAACCACAGGTAGTGTACTACATCAACAGAATACTAATGTGAGAGAATAAAGCTTTATTATGTCTCTTCCCAAAAAGAATCTGAAAATGATCTATAGGAAGAAATCATATCTAGTAAGTCTATTTCACTCAAGGTACATTTCCATAGATTTCAGTTTGATTTGCAGACCATGAGCTGACTTAATTTTGGCTTCAAAAGAACAAATGAAGCCAAGATTTATATTACTCAACCTATAAAGTGTTGTGAAACAAAGGTAAAACTGTCTTGACACACCCTTTCTTAATATTTTAATCTCTGGCTGATTAAAAAACCCCAATTACAGGAGGTTGAGGCAGGAGGATCAAACGTTCGAGGCCAGTCTCAGCAGCTTAGTAAGACACTGTCTCAAAATACAATAAAATAAAAACAGGGCTTGAGATGTGGCTCAGTGTCAAAGCACCCCAGGTTCAATCCCCAGAATGAATGAATGAATAAATAAATAAATAAATAACCCCCAATTATAAGCAAAATTAAGTATCTCAGAACTGTGCAGGGTATGTTCTCCTGCATATGAAGAAGATACTTTCTTGGGTTTTCTGATTTTCATTCTCTTTTCTTTTGGCTAACATTACTAGGCAGAGGTTACACCACCAAGTGGTAACAACAGTGTACTAAATGCATACAGTACACTAAGTGTGATATCAATTACAATAACAGTAAGTTGCCTTGAAAGTCAAAGAAAGGAAAATGGATGGAGGCTGCTAAAGCTAATGGCTTTAAAAATAGGAATGTTGAGATCTGGGTAAGGCTAAAGGATGGGAGGGGTCTGAATAAGAGAGAGACTGTCATTGCCAATATGAGGAAAGCTAAGCCGCTGGAGTTCTCGCGTTGTCTTACACACTTGCGCTGCACTCAGGCAACTTGTCTCAGCCACAAACGAGGTGAGACACAAGGAGAAAAAGACACCATCTCAGGTTCCAAGAAGCTCACATGTGAGCTGAGGCCAGGGGAGTCACTGGAGAAATGTGAAATAGCTTTAATTTTATTTGTTTTAGAAAAAATATCTTCTGTAACAATATAAAGAATGACGTGGAGGGCTCCAGAATTGAGGTAGCAATTGAAGCCAGTGATTTTTGAACCATACTTCTTGTTGAAGCCCTAGGAACTTCCGAGAAGGGAACTCCATCTTTACCTTGTTATACATGGCTATGTATGTGAGTGAATGCACACACATATTTGATAAAAGTTTTCATTTGAAGAATAGATAACTGCTTCCTAAAAAATATTTGAAAAATCCCTCAACTTGATTTTTAAAATAAAGATAAAATAAATGGAAAGATAATCAAGAGGTTTTTTTTCTGATAAAACACAAAAGGGAGGGGGCTCTCAGCATATGAGGAATGACACGGAGGGGATATTTCATTCATTTAACTTTTTCTGAATGATTGTTATGTTAAGCAAAAGGGATAAAAATGAAGGGTAACACAAGAACTTACACATTAGAAAAACTAATAGCTACATAAGAAATATAGACTTATATGTATCTAAGTGAAAATATAGTTTACGTAGCCGGGCGTGGTGGTGCACGCCTGTAATCCCAGCACTTGGGAGGCTGAGGCAGGAGGATGGTGAGTTCAAAGCCACCCTAAGCAATGGCGAGGCACTTAGCAACTCAATGAGACCATGTCTCTAATAAATTACAAAAAAGGGCTGGGGATGTGGCCCAGTGGTTGAGTGCCCCTGAGTTCAACCCCCGGAACCAAAAAAATAAAAAATAAAATAAAAACTATATATAGTTTACGTATGAAGAAAAATCAATTAACTCTTCTTAGAATGGGATGAAGAAGAGAACATGCCAGAGACAATTTCATGAGAAGAAAATATTTGAACTAGGTCTTGAATGATGTAGAAAAGTTATGATGGAATGCTACTATGTGAAGAAAATTCCAGGAAGAAAGGCCAAAAGGCCTATGTAAAAAGAAAAACCCAAAAAAAAAAAAAAAAAAAAATAAAGTTCCTGATGTATCTACAGAACTAGGCAGCAGGAACAAAACAAGTGTGGGGACAGGTAGGAAATAAGGCCAACAGGACACTAGATGCCAGAGTCCCCAGGACAAAGAGAGAAACAGCACTAACAGAAAATATGAGTCAGAGCAGGAATACGCTGGTATTCTTTAAGGAAGACAGACACCTGGCTCCAGAGTGGTAGGTTGAGAATAGTAATTGGTAAATATCATCACAGGGCTGCTAGGGTTGGTGACTCTACAATGACAATAAACAAGAATTTTAATACTCAAGATTTAGAGAGTAACAGGATAATTATATCATTTCTCTTTCTGGTCACCAGAATAGTCTGGGAATACAGTTTTATAAAGGCTGAGAGTTTGACCTAAACTAGCAGATGCCCCAGAGAGATAACCAATGAAAAGCAGGAATTTCTGGGAACCCAGTCAGCCTGTCTTATATACAACCTGATGAATACAAGATCAAATACAATGACATTTTGTACACTAAATTCAATTATGGATATAAGAGGTTGAGTTTACCACAGTGCCTGAGATGTAGTAAGAAATGCTCAATAAATAGCAATATTAATATCATTCATATCACTACCACTGCTTTTGTTATTACAATTTTTTTCTTATTATTATTTAATTTTTTCCAAGGAAGTAATTCACTACAATGTTTACTTTTTCTCATGTGAACCTATTGCATTATGAACTTAAAAAAATTTATGAAGCATCATCTCCCTCCTTTTTTAGGCTACATTTCCAAACATTTTATGATACCTATTTATACATAAGCCACTTGAAACTAAAAAAAATTAGAATATTTGCATTTCAAAAACCAATTAATCTTTGACTGCCAAATATGTTATTTTCTAATATGTATACACACGTACACAGGGAAGCTTTTGATTTTAAATTATTCATGCACAGCGAGTAATTGACTTGAAAATAAATGAACAAGAATCTTATCTAGCCAGGTGTGGTGGTGCATCCCTGTAATCCCAGTGGCTCAGGAGGCTGAGGCAGGAGGATCACAAGTTAAAATCAGTTCTAGCAACTTAGTGCAGCCCTGAGCAATTTAGCAAGACCCTGTCTCAAAATTTAAAAACAAAAACAAAAAGAACTGGGAATGTGGCTCAGTGGTTAAGCACCCCTGGGTTCAATCCCGGGAACCAAAAAAATAAAAAGAATCTTGTCTTAATGTTATCCTACTAGATGGCATATTTAATTAGCAGCAATGTGTTGGAGATCACACTAGAAGGCATGTATGATACTCCAACAATTTCTCACAATGTTAAATGTTGTGAGGTACTCTGATTTTATTATTCGATAATATTCAGTTCTTCCATAGATAATAAGAAAAACAATAGGATGGGTGAAACTCAGAAGAAGTATTACATATGGAGAATAAACAAATTAGTAAATTGTAAGATTATAGGAAAAACTCTTTAATATGTATTCAGTATAGACAGTAAGTTCATGAATTAGAAAATATGTGCTAAGGAAGAAACAAGCTACTTGTTGATAGAAATAAATGGAAAGGGGGCTGAAGCAGTAGCTCAGCGGTAGAGTGTTTGCCTCGTATGTGTGAGGCACTACCTTTGATTCCCAGCACCACATATAAATAAGCAAATAAAATAAAGGTCCATCAACAACTAAAAAAATATTTAAAAAAAAAAGAAAGAAATGGAAAGATCAAGTCTTAAGGTAAAGCTATAATATTTCTAGAAGAAAACACAGGAGAAAATCAGCATGACCTTGGGTTTGTCAATGAGTTTTTAAACATAATACCAAAGTCCTGAGCCACAAAAGAAAAACTGATAAATTGGACTTTATCAAAATTGAAAACTTATGCACCATAAAAGGCACTATTGAAGGGATGAATGACAAGTCACAGACTCGGAAAAGATATTTTAAAATTACATATTTGTTTTATATATACTAGTACTGACTTGTACCCACTATATATAAGAACATAAGAAAACAATGACACAGTAGAAGAAAAACTGGGCAAAGAATCTAAACAGACATTTCCCCCAAAAAAAATATATGGATGGCAAATAACCACATGAAAATATGTCCAACATTATTAGTTATAAGGGAAATGAAAATCAAAATCATAGTGAGATACATATTTCAAAATTGCTAGAATGTTTAAAGTTAAAAATATAAAAAACTGGTGAGGATGTTTCATTGATGAACTTCATTCATTGATGGTAGGAATGCAAAATGGTACAGGTACTTTGGAAGAGTTTGGCAGATGTTTTACAATTACACTCTCCCATTCAACCTAGCAATTCCATTCCTAGGTATTTGTTTGAGTAAATTTAAATCTTAAGTTCACACAAATTCTGCCCTCCACTACGTATGTATGTGGGTATGTGTGTGTGTGTGTGTGTGTGTGTGTGTGTGTATACATGTATATATGTATATATATATATATATATATAACTAAGTCTATATACATAAAACTATATGTATAACTATGTCTATCTATAATAGATTATAGTTTTACTCATAAATGTATAACTATTTAACAATATAAATACAAATATATTTATATATTTACAAAATATATACTATGGTTGTGGTATCCTTAAAGCTCACATGTAACACAATAGAAGAATGTCCAGAGGTGAAATGAATTGATTATGAGATCATAATCTAATTGGTGGGTTAATAATTTGAATGTACTACTGGGTAGTGACTATAGGCAGGTGGGGTGTGGCTGGAGGAAATAGGTCACTGGGGGTATACCTTTGGGGTTTATATTTTGTTCCAGGTCAGTGGAGCTCTCTTTGCTTCCTGGCTGTCATAAACTGAACACCCCCTTTTCCATCATAACGTTTCACCTCATCTTGGGCCCAGAGCTAAGAAGTTGGCCAACTATGGGCTGAAGCTCTGAAACATCCAAAATAAACTTTTCCTCCTTAAGTTTTTTCTGTTGGGTCTTTTTATCACAATAATAAAAGTTGACTAACTATAGATTTATATTATAACAATTATGTGTATATGGGTGTATGTATGCATGTGTACACATACATATATATTTTTACACACACACACACACACACACACACACACACACACGGAAAGAGGAGCTTTATTCATAATCATCCAAACCTGAAAACTACCCAGATGTCTTTAAACAAAAGCATAAACAAAGTTTAGTTCAGTCAAATAATTAATTGAACATTATTTAGCAAAACAACCCCCCCCCCAAAAAAAGGAACCATTGATGTATGCAATAATATGGGTGAATATAAGTGAAAGAAGCCAACTCCAAAAACCTACATGTTATATGATTCCATTTATATAGAATTTTGGAAAAGGCAGAACTGGGAAGATGGAAAATCAATCAGTGGATGCCACAGATCAAAGGCAGAGGAGCTAATTACAAAGAGGCTACACAAGGAAATTTAAGGTGTGGTACTGTGGTGGTAGGTCTCTGACTTCCATCCATTTGTCAAAACCTAAAGACCTCTATTCCACAAATAATAAACTTTGTTGAACATAAATGTTTAAGAAAATAATGAATTAACTGGAAGGCTATGGGAATCCAGAATGAACTGCAGACTCTGACAGATGTATCTAACTGTACTACAAATATGTGGTATAACTTCAATGACGGGTGTAAGGCAAAACAGAGCTGACCTAAGGAATGTTGGAAAAACAGGTCCAGAAAAAAGACAGGTTAATGTAAACCAAAGTCAAACAAAGAACTGTACACAAACTGCACTTTAATTGGTAAATAGGCTTCTCATAGGCTATGGGTTGGCAATTCTATGTTACTTTTTGTGTTTACTAGGTTGAAGAATAAATAAATCTATGACAGATAATGAGAGTCAGTTTTCTCATATTCAGAGAGAAAAATAAAGAGAAACCAAAGGGGAAGACCAGAATGAATCCAGTGGGGTTGGATAAACACAAGAGATATCAGTATAAACTCAGTTTGATTTTACTTCTCTCCTTCTCACAGACACACACACACAGAAATTTGAAGTAATTATAGATTTGTTTCCAAATTCTGTCCACTGAGATGACCTAGAAGCAACAAAACTCCAGTAGCAACAAGTACACCTAGCACCCAGATCTTAGTTTCTAATACCTTCACTAAAAAAAAATTAAGCCTCCTTAGAGAAATGGCTGAGTCTAGGGGGCCAGAGAAAATACAAGATGAACAAAGAACATGTATCAGAAAATAAGAAAATGCTTTTTAAAAAGATAAGAGACCATACCAAATTGACACTGGAGCCAACTCCAAAGAGCTTCTTTTGGTCAATGCTAGAAAAACCTGAGCAACAAAATGGCATTATAAGAATTCTATTATTCAAATAGTTATTAAGAGCCTGCAAATGGCCTGATGCTAGGCCATTTGGGGACAAAAAATAAAGTCCTGGATCTTGGTCCCAAGGACAGATCTCAGTAGAGTGTTCACTTGGTATATTTATTTTTATGAAGATTGTGTAGCTTCAGGATCAGAATGTAATAATACAAATGATGTCTTCAAAATGTAAATATATATTCATAGATGGCATATAAAGAAAGAAGTAAAATGGTAAGCTTTAGAGAAAACTAGATAAGCAGGTGCATGAAATATGTTTACTTCAGCCTAGAAACATGACAAAGTGGAAACAATCTGCAGAAGACACAGACATTCATACACTGTAATGAGCATAATGCATCTATAGAAGCACATCACGATTCCACCGCATTACACTGATTCAATCTCACAATTCATTTTAAAGACTATTCATAGCTAACCAATGATTTAGAGGAGAATGAAAAGTTGAATTAACTAAAGGAGCACTGATCATTGCCTCGGGGAGAGCTTTTAAAGAATTAGCTTGCAAAATAAAGTTATAAAAGAATAAAAAATGAGCCAGGAAAGTACTAACATAACAGAGATATTAAATGTATAAAGAGAATATAAAGTTTCATTTTTTTAAAATCCTATGCTACAAATAAAAACAGAACAAGTTAGATGTGGTAGCTCATATCAGCAGCTCAGGACGCTAAGGCAGGAGTATCACAAATTCAAGACCAGCCTCAGCAACTTAGCAAGGCCCTAAGCAATTTAGCTAGACCCTATCTCAAAATGAGTAATAAAAAGGGCTAGGGTGAGGCTAGGGTTGTGGCTCAGCGGTAGAGTGGTAGAGCGCTTGCCTAGCACATGCAAGGCCCTGGGTTCGATCATCAGCACCACATAAAACAGATAAATAAATAAATTAAATACAGATATTGTGTCCAACTACAACTAAAAATTTTTTTATTAAAAAGAAAAAAGGGCTGGGGCTATGACTTAGTAGCTAAATGCACCTGGATTCAATCCCCAGTAACCCCCCCCCCAAAAAAAAAAACCTCAAAACACAAACAACAAAAACAGAACAAAATAAATTTGTAAAGGAGGAAGCCACTCTTAGACTAAAACTCTATCTTTTCCCTAGTCTGATGTGGAAGAGAATAGGGTTTACTATGAATAAATTATCACTAAAGAAACTTGTGAAGATTAACAACAAAAAAAAGTAGGTTAACTACTCTAATGAAAAATGCCAGCACTAAAGAATTATGCTTTAAAGAACTCAAGTTTCCAGTTCAAGTACTTGCATTTTTAAATGAAAATAACTAACTTCCCCCATCTAAGGTGATTACCTGAGTGAGGAGATAGGAGGGGGTCTGCTGGAATGGTAATAACTAAAACTTTCAAATGGTGGTTAAGAAGAAATACAACTTCACAGCAAAACACCTTAGTTGTCAGAATAAGAGGCCCCAAGTGCCATGTGCACAGCGTTCCCACGAATTCCCTGACCAGGAGAATTACAGGGACAAATCACATCTCTAAGTAAATTACCTGAATGTAATACATCCTGTAATCTGTAATCTAGTTATAAATATAATAAATGAGTTAACCAAATGGTTCAGTTTAATTTCACACTACAAAATTTTACCTCCAACGTACAGAAACTCATTAAGTCACCAGTGTTTTATAATAAAAAATATCTTATTATTTATAATTTCTATTTAACACTGTATTGGGGATATTGGCTAATACAGCTGTAAAAGAGAAAACAGTGAGAGGTATAGCAATTGAAAAGAAGAGGTAAAACTGTCTCTGCTTTCAAATGATATGATTATATGTGTCAGAAAAACTCAAAAGAATAAATAGAAAATGTAGACAAGGAGTAAACAAATTTTATAATAATATCAGGTTATGAAACTATCAAAAAGTTAATAGCATTCATATACATAAACAAAAAGTAGCTGAAAGGAGTCAAGGAAGAAAAATAAACTACCTGAGCAACAGCTTAACAAACCAAAACAGCATGAAAAAAAATTTTTAATTTCCTGAAAGACCAAAAGGATTTAAATGAAAGTTTTCTCATCCTATTCTTGGCCAGGATCTTAAATGTTATAACAATGTCAGTTTTCCCTAAGTAAATTTATCAATTAAACAAATCCCCCCCAAATAAATGCCATGATGATTTCCCCTACCAAAACTAAACAAGTTAATGAAAAAGTCAACTTGGAAAAACAAACAAGCAAGAATAAACCAGGAAAACCCTCAAAGAAGAAGAGCATTCGGGAAAGTGACCAGAAGTACTAGATGTTAAAATATGAAATAGCTACAGACCAATGGAACAAAATAGAAGACCCCAAAATACATAAAATTACATAGATAAACTCAGCATATAGTAATAACTTTTAAGAGAACCAGATGTAAATCTCACAAGAAAAAATAATAATCCAAAAGCAGAACCAATTCTAAGTGTCGTGTAAGGAAAGCAAAAGTAGAAATGGTGTATTTGAAAAAAATATGGAGAAATCCTATAACCAGAAAAACTGTCCTTACTTTGAAACAAAAGGGAAAACACCACAAGCAAAACAAGAATAAGTCAAACAAAAAAAAATATTTTAATCTTCCACCACAGATAAAGGGTTAATCCCATATAACAACTGAATTAGAGGTATGAACTGCTACTTTTAAAAAAACTCCAAAACACAGTCATATAGGATATTAAATTAAATCCAACAATAAAAGAAAAATAGTGAGATTTCATTTCTTGCCTATCACAATTACAAGATTCCAAAAGCACATCAATGTTCCACTGGGAAGGATGTAGAGAGACAGTCCTTCATGTGCATTGCTGCTCAAAATGAAAAATGGTACAAAGCCTACAACAAAGAATTGGGCAATATGTAACAGAATAATACATGCATTTGTCCTTAAAACTCAGCAAGGCCACTTCTAGGAATGTATCCAAGACACACCTATCAAAACATGAAAAGACGTAATAACTGATATATTCACTGCAGCCATACCTTCAATACCAAAGACTAGAAACAACTCAAATGTCCATCAATCCATATGTTACTCAATAAACCATGGTCCACCAACAAAATGAAAAAGGAGGGATAGGAAATGCCCTAATCTTCAGGATATGTTAAAGGAGAAAAGTTAGGTAAATATATGTATTAGGCAATTACTATTTATCTAGGAAAAAGAGGGATATAAATAAATATATGCATTTGTTTATGTTATTTTTTTTTAAAAAAAAGGAAGGAGAAAGGAGAGTCAGTTCAACAAACACTTGGAAAACTAAACAATATCTACAAGCTTCCATTTGGTGGGAGCAACCCAAATTTTCATTAATTGATGAAGGGATAAGTAAAATACAATAAATACAGACACAATGGAGTATTATTCAGTTTAAATTCTGACACACACACTATAACACAGATGAACCTTGGAGACACTATGAATTAAGCCAATTGTAAAAAGACAAATACTGTGTGATTTCACATACATAACGTATGAAGAATAGTCAACTCATATCACAGAAACAGAAAACAGAATCATGGTTGCCAATGGCAAGAGTGGAGAATAGGGGACAGCAACTTGTTTAACGGATACAGAATTGCAGCTTTCCATGATGAAAAAGTTGTAGAGATTGGCTGCAAACAGCATGAATATACATAACACACAGAAATGTGAACTTAAGAATTGTTAAAATGGGCTTGGTGCGGTGGCTCATGCCTGTAATCCCAGCAACTTGGGAAGCTGAGGCAGGAGGATGATAAGTTGAAAGAGAGCATCAGCAACTCAGTGAGGCCTAAGCAATTTGCTGAGATTCTGTCTCATTTTTTTAAAAAAGGGCTGAGGATGTGGCTTAATGGATAAGCACCCCTGAGTTCAATCACCAGCACAAAAAAAAAAAAAAAAAAGCTGTTAAGATGGTAAATTTTTATGCTATGCATATTTTATCATGATCAAAATTTCTTTTAAAGAGAGGAAGCAAGAATATAACTAACTCCTGTGCTAAAAAGAAGTGTAATGAGAGAAATGGAATAGAGTAAAAGCTACAAGGAGAATAGGAACTGAACTTCTCTGAGTATAATTTTTTTTTGTTTCTTGGCTTTGAAATCAGGTAAGTGCCTTACATAACCTTAAAAATAACTTTCAAATAGGACAATTAAGTTGGGCTTTGTGGCACACATCTATAATCCTAGCAACTTGGGAGGTAATATTTTTAAAATATTTTACTAAAATATCTAGTACAAGCTATGCATGGTGGCAAGCACCTGTAATCCCAGCAGCTCTGGAGGCTGAGGCAGGATGATCTCCAGTTCAAAGTCAGCCTCAGCAACTTAGTGAGGCCCTAAGCAATTTAGTAAGATCCTGTCTCAAAATTAAAAAATAAATAAATAAAAAGGGCTGGGGATGTGGCTCAGTGGTTAAGTGCCCCTGGGTTCAATCCCTGGCACCAAAAGTGGGGGGGAGGGGTAATTAAAATGAAAAGAATGAAACAAATGAACATAGATGTGTATCAAATTGGTGATATAATCACAATGAGAGGAATCATTCCCAGCAATATAAGCACTATAGTTCATCTCTAGTAGTTTGTGCCCTAAAAAAGAAAAGAATTGCAAAAAGTAACAACAAACAAAAAATACAAGGAAACAATACCAACAAAATGTTTTTGGTGATCACTTTGGTGGTAGTGCTGGTAGTATTCTGAACTATAAGATGTATATTGTGGAAGAAAAGCAAATGAGTAATTACATAGATGTCATTTAGAACCAAGATGATAAAAGACCTAGACATAGATGTAATCTGAATGAAATAAAAGTCAACAAACTGTAGGCCTCCACTTAATGGTAAGAATCAACATAACTCAAGTATTATATATACTTTTATATCCAAATGCAAGTGTACATGCATGTGTCAATCAGAAGGCCTGCAACAATGAATGAGCAAATGTCAAGAATACAACCAGCACTGTTTGTGATCTTAAGATACCATTTCCCACCAAAAGGATCAAGGTTCCTCTGTGAGCTGAGTCAGTGCTGAGTCAGGAAATGCACAAGGTGAGCACAGAATATCCTGTCAGCAAATAAACTACTGAAGTCTATAACAGACTTATCAAAAGGATTCAGAAGTCAACTAAAGAGGCTCCCACTGACCACAGATAGATCACATCTATGGTTGATGTGATCACAGTTTGAACAATGATAAGAATTACTACAATTGATCAAAACCTAAATGTATTTCAATCCATGAACTTACACTAATACTAAGATAAATGAAATTTTTATGTTACCTCATCTTTGTTCTGGCTTTCCTAAAATATAGTTCAGGATCCAAAAATAGTTGATAAGGTAAGATTCTCTTAGAGAAGTCTGGTAGCTAACAAAGAAGGCATGGTAGAATTCAGAATATTAGGATTTGCTATGAATTAAAAGGAAGGAAAGCATATCACAATACAAACTTCCTAATTTCTTCCACAAATGAATCACATAAAAAAGGAGGAAGGTGGAGAAAGGGCTAAAGAAAAACTGATGATTGCTTGCTTGCTTGATTGTTGGACAGGAATTCCATAGATTAAGAAATATTAAGGGCTGGGGTTGTGGCTCATTGGCAGAGCCCTTGCCTCGCAAGTATGAGGCCTACTAGGTTCAATCCTCAGCACCACATCAAAATAAATAAATTAAATAAAGGTATTGTGTCCCTCTACAACTAAAACCAAAAAAAATGAAGAAATATTAAGAGATATACCAACCAAATGTAAAATATGGATTTTTATTTGAATCTTAATGAACTGTGAAAAACAACTATAAAACTTACTGGGGAAATGTAAATGCTGAGTTATTGGATAATATTAAGAAATTCTTTTTAATTTTTAGGCATTCTAATGGTCTTGTGAAATTTTTGTTTTAAAAGAGTACTTATCTTTTAAGATACAAATAAATATTTGTAAATAATTTATAAATTATGTGATCCTTTGTTTGAGAATGACTTCAAAATAACAGGGCACAGAAGAAAAAGGATACCAATAAAATAAGATTGCCCATGAGTTAGTAATGGCTGAGGCAAGGCAGTAGGTACATGGATGTTCATTACCTTACCATAGATAGACAGACAGACAGACACAGATAGATAAGAGTTTTAAAAACTGAACAAAAAACATATATCTTTTATCCAAAACCAGTCTACAAAGTGATACAATAGCATTCACACAGATCATTTTACAAACCACCCTAACATCTCTATGCAGCAATTCCAAAAGGAAAAAGATCAAAAAAAGGTTGACTGAGTAGTATTGAAGGTTAATATAATTCCTTTGAAATGATCTCTGCTGGGTATGTTTTCTCCTAAAATCTTTAACCAAACACTACTAAGGATGCTTGGCAAATAATTAATAGAAAGGAAAACAGTAAGGATACTCTAAAAAGATATATTTAAATGTGCTTTGACCAAAAGGTAAAAAAAAAAAATAAAAATAAAAAAGCATTATATCCATATTATCTTATTTATGTGCTTGAATAATAAATTTCAAAAATGAATGTTTATATTATTCACCATGATCATTCCATGAGTACCACCGGGCCACAAAGCATGTGTGGACAATGATAAAAAGAGGAAGAAAGTATATGCAGAATTAATTATATAAGAACACAAAATGTATCAAATACAAAATGTACTGCACATATTGTAAATAATTAATGTGAAAGAAAATAAATCAAAACTCAAGTAGTGTGCTTCTTAGGAAGGTATGCAAATCAATTTACTAGTTCCACAAAGAACATGTCACAGAAACCTACTAGGCCCTAGGGAAAAAAAAAGAATACCCAAATTAACAGATTTAGCCTCAGTTGATGACTCACTAAGTCAAATGGACAAAAGTGATTATTATAGAGGTTTATCAAATGGATCAGGCTATTCAAAGTTACTTGCTATATATGAATCTACATTCAAATTATACATTTAGTACACGTTTAAATAAGCAAAAATTAGTTCCAAAACCAGACCACTGCCCAATCCATGCCTGACAGGTTAGCATAGTTTAAATCAAAATAACGAACTAAGCATCAAATATTAATATAGCATATTCAAAATTGTTTCTGAGCTTCCAGGAGACAGTTGTTCCAGGTAATGTTAAACATACCCTGAGCAGGCTCTATGTTAATGACACTGCTAGGTGCAACCTATTATGAAGCTCTCTGAAAAACACAATCATTTGCTGGAGAAGTAGCAAGAATATATAATCCCTAAGTTGTCATAGAGAACCACAAGATTTACAGAGGAAGTGAACATTTTCTTGCAAGATAACAAATTCTAGTAATTGCTCTCTATATGGTAAAGTTTGTACTGACTTTACCAGTTCTACCCTGAATCATATTGTGTGTGTGTGCTGCACGTGGGCAGGTGTGTAATACAGAAAATGATTTGTTGGAGCAAGATGGCATTTAGTGAGCACATAATTAAGCAGTTTTCAATTATGCTGGGAAAAAACTCTAGAACTAGACATAAGAATGGCATGGGGGTTTCACTGCACAAGAAATATTTTTCATGAAAAAAAAAAAAGACTTAAATTACCTAAAGAAACTACTTAATATTTTAAAAATATTCTTATATACTAGGCTCTTAGTTAAGATTTTACATGTAAGATTACTACCTAAAATGTTTGAAAAACAGATTTGTTCATTCCTCTCCTTTTACCAAAAAACAAAACAAACAAACAAACAAACAAAACAGAAAGAAAGTACAAGAAGAGATGGCTCTGGTGAAGAAGACAAAGTGCCAGATCTGATCTTTCCCCCAAATAATCTGTTTCAGTAAATAAATTATTTATATATCAATTCGAAAACTCTTTCAAAAATAGTATTTTATTCCTAATTATTATCATTTGATTTGGAAATTCTAAAATGAAAAGGAGAGAGAGAAAGAGAAAGAGGGAGAGAGGGAGGGAGGGGGGATAGATCTGAGCTTGAGGAGGGAGTGAGGTTCAGGAAAATCACCTTTTGAAACTCCTCCTTCCTCCTGCCTCTCACCTTGCCTTTTGAGAACTGCTGTGCTAGACCTCTTCTCCACAAGAGTGGGCAGTGATAAAACAGAATAAGAAAGGCTCCCGATCCCAAATACCCATCACTTTGTATGGGGAAGGCTTGGAATGGACTCAAAATCCCAAACACATCTTCCAAATAAGAGACATCTGAGACTACATGGTCACTTGAAGTGGCCCTGAGTGAACAGTTTATGAAAAGTACCATGATTAAGATTATAAATGTTCAATCTACTACCCATTACCCAAAATTCAGAGATTCATTTCCAATTTAGTTTCTCTAATCTTGACCTTATTTGCTCTGTAGAATGACCCTTGCTTAAGGAGCAAAAACAAGCAGAAGTCAAAACAAAACCTGAGCAAGACACATTAATCACCCCCTAACAGTGAGTGAAGAAAAAGCCTTTACTTCATGCCTGAGATATGAAGGTCCCTTAAAAATAAGCTCAGGGGCTGGGGTTGTGGTTCAGTGGTAGAGCGCTTGCCTCACATGTGTGAGGCCCTGTGTTCAATTCTCAGCACCGCATATAAAATAAATGAATAAAATAAAGGTCCATCAACAACTGGAAGAAAAAAAAAAAAAAGCTCAGGTAGCAGCTCTGTACACACCAAGTATGCCAGAAATTGCCTAATAGTGTTTAATTGCTAGAAAGATGTAATTTGATTGTTTTTAAATCAGCAGAAATCTTCACGTATTTAAAACTCTCTCTCTCCTCTTCCACTTCCATTCCTGAAAACTGGATTTTCTTTAATTCAAGCACACATTTCATCTTTTCCTAGTAAACTGTGAAGTCCTTTCATACGATTACAAAAAGAATTGTGATTACAGCACTGGCATTGACTGTAGGAATGATTTTTAGAAACAACAAGCAATAAAATAGCTGGTTGTAGTTGTTTTCATGTCTAAATCAAGCAAGGAAAATCTTCATGTGATGGGTAAGTTTTACAGAACAAACAGAAAATATGTACAAAAAAATTACGAAAATACTAAGTACTGTTACAGATGACTGGATTGGCATTTAACAGGCTGAAAGAAACCAGATCAATCTCAATCTTGCTGGGGTCAATTCAGGTGCTCAAACAAATAAAACAAAATTTTTTTTTATGGTCATATACTAGAGGTGCTAAAATATTAACCAAGTCTGAAAATGTCATGCACAATGAAACAATTTATAAATATTAAATTACATTTAACATACATATTTGTATCAAAATCTACTTAATAAAAGGCAAGTATAATAAAGCATTAGGCCAAAGTCACCAGAGAAAAATTAAATAAAAAATACCATACTTTAAATAAAAAAAGAAAACAAGAGGAAAGTGAGGAAGAATGGATTAACAAAGATATGTTAATGTAATTTGATCATTTTAATCCCAGAATTTATAAACAACCCTAGAACAAAATCTACGTTAGCTATTATAAGCAAAATAGCACAAGTAAAATTGTTTCATATAATTTTCTTGCAGTAATTCTGTTTTCCTTCCAAACTATAAAATCTATCCTGTCACATGCAGGTTATAAAACAAGGCTTCAACCTAATACACTAAAACAATGCAAATGCACATAATATCCAACCAACATACAAAGATAAGAAACTAAGAAATATAGTATAAATTATAAAAGCCTCAAAACTATTGGATTTATATATGCCTATTCAGTGTCTAAGAGTTAAAACATTACAAAATTAAAATCAGCTTTTTGCTCTATAAAAACATGTTGAACAGGACTCTGCATATCTGTACTGAGATCCTCTGTACTAGAATAATGAAAATTTATATTTAAAAGCATACTGGACACTTGTTCTATTATAAAAACATGTTCCAGTATTCATGTGCAGTGTTTTGTAAAGTGCTTTATTTCCATTAGCATTATAAATTTTTGTTCTTCAGCAAATCAGCAAGAGAATAATGGCACAAATCAATATCATACTCTTCATACCAGGTAGTATTAGGTCATTTATTATAGCAAAGGCCACTAGAATCTCAGCTAAAGGTCTATCAGGCATTTCCATTTGAACACCATTTTTTTAAAAGAATGTATCACAGGTTGAATGGGTGATTTTCTATTATAAAACAGTCTTCATATGTTTAAGTACCTTCAACTTCTTAAAGCAGAGAAGCATACACACATTGCAAAGAAAGCCACTTATGCCTCCTAGGGGCCTTGCCACCAACTACAACTCTAGTAGTGGTAACAAATTTCTACATTGGATGGAGATAGGGAGAGACTTGTGCAAAAGATGAAAGGGGCATGAAGAAACAAATAAAATTATTCCAAGCCATTTAAGGTCCAGAGCTTTGCTGCAGAGGCCCCATAATTACCGGAGACCCCTAAGTGAGATGAGTTAGAGAGAGGCAGCAGAAGAGAACCACACTTGATGGAACCCTCCACCCCCACCCACTTCCTCACTGTCCTACAAGGAACAAGTGGTTGATTTTCCCTATAGTCCACTCCTCACTTTGTTCCACAATGTGGCACACTATCATGGGCTCCTATTGATAACCTAAAAGCAGATGTTGGCTCTATTCTTAGAGTACCTCTTATACAGAGGAATTCCCTGTAGGATTCCCAATCTACACTATTATTTGATAACAGAGTTTTCTGTTTTATTACTTAGAAGTAAAGTCTGGATGACCAGTATATTCAGTAATGCTTTCACTTTTAATATGCTTCTTTCCTACTCAAATTTGTAAGACCATTAAAAAATTATAAAGGAAATCATAAGAACATTAAATATTATCTCAAAGAATACAAGTCACATGGAAGGCTATTTTTTTCAGATAGTTGTGACTAATTAAAAACAAATTTCACTGTTATTTCATTAGGTCAGTGGCCATATATAGATAACCAGAACAGTTTAATGATGCTAAATACATGATCAGTCTAGAACACTTAAAAGTAAGCTCAATAGGTCTGATATTCTGGAAGAAAAAAGAGGGGTTTGAATACCTTAGGTCCCAGGGAAACACTGCAGACAGACACAGTGCTGGTATGCCATAGTTTGTCTTGAGAAAATCCTCTCTGCCTCCCAATACAAGAATTCACACGTAACAGAGTGGTTTTTATCTATATCACCCAGTCATAATTTAAAATACTTTTTCTATTCACAATGTACAATCATTTCCAACTGGCTTTGTGAATACTATAGGACAGCCAGCACAGATGTCCCTGAGGCAAAGTCACCCTTTAATTTCAGCTGATTCAGTTCTTCGGGAGCAACCAAATTATCTTCCCTTTTTCCCCTCAATTTTAATTAGAATATTCTTGCTCAAAAAGAAAGACACACCCAAAATACCACAAAAGACCTGAGAAAGTCGTCAAGTAAGCAGAGAGTGAAGAGCGGACTGGACACCACAAGTGCTTACACCAAAACTTTTTCATCAGAGAGCCCTTCTTCTTAGCCGATTTACTTATTTTATTTTTTACTCAAATAAGCTTGCATACATAACATCCATAAGCCCACAATACTGGAAAGAGCAAACCAGAAATCAGGACAGAAGCCATAGGGTTAAGATAAAAAACAGCCCAAGAGCAATAAAATTGGTTCTAATTACTAGATAATAAAAAGAGGAGGAATAAAAATTCTAAAAGGCACGGTATGAAACACAAGAGGCACATCAACCTGGAGATTCATTCAAATAAAGAGGTGTACTCTCTTCGATAAGCAGGCGGTGGCGATTTTATAGCATGGGACAAAACAACTCTGGTTATTGAAAAGATGCTTCAAAACCAGTGACTTTGAAATATATTTAAAAAAGAAATGGAAAAAAAAAATTAAAAACCTTAGCATCTACTGATTTTTAAAAGCCTCAGTTATTCAGAAAATCATTCTCTATAAATGAGTGTTTCAGGGTTCTGAATAACTGAGGCACATACAAGGAAAAAGAGGAAGAAAGGAATGATATGTAGTTTTACGGCCTTTATGGGTGGGCAGAGGCTTATTTAAATCATAGTATCAAGCCCCCTCCCTAGCCTTTCCCCATCCTATTCCCACCACAAACCCTGAAAATATCTACCACCTAGAGAAATACACTAATATTTAAATTATTTTTACCAGCTATGATATACTCTTGCACTACCTCTGTAATATACAGTTTCATCTTACCTTCTTGTATATTGTTGGTCCATCCACATTTGTGCTCAGAATGACCACTACTTTATAATCATCAGAAAAGTGACTTCAATTCCAGGTTAAAATAGGTACTACAGTGTGGCTTGTTGAAAGTCAAACCCAAAACATTTACTAGGCATGTCTTTCACTGAACAAAGAAATGCTATTCTGTTTCCAAGTGGGATAAAAAGACGAGCCTAACCCTGGTAACCTTAACACAAAAGGAAGCTAAAAAGGCAGGGACTCGATAAGAACAAAGGATTGTGCTTTCTGATGACATCAATACATATTAAACACGATGTGTTACACATCCTTCTATCAATATCTGAGATGATAAATTCGTAAATTAATACTACATTGGCCATAATGCATAAAATTACAGTAACACTCTCTTTAGAAGAGATTTTGATTTATATAATGGCAGTGACTTTTATGTGTTTAATGTTTCTGAAACTAAAAGAGGAGATGAGCCACTGTGAGCAAGCAGAATACAATGTACAAGAAATAATTACGCCTGTGACCTCATGCCCTATAAGGTCATTCTGCAGGGCAGGCCAAAGGAAATCAGGAACTATCAGCATTTACCTCAGAGAAGTCACTGACTGGAATGAAGGGCAAGTGTGGGCATATTTCATACACTAGCAGGTGCTTGACCTCATAAAAAAGTCAATTATTAAAATGCTACATGTAGAATGTCACAAATAAGAAATATATATAAATGGGTTCTGCAAAACATCTTCACTCTAAAATCTGAGACAACTCGTGACATTTACCTTCATCCAAATTATAACACAAGAGTTTCGCAAAATAATATTAAACCCTATTTAGTAAAAATAATTAGCAGAATTCTTTTTTTTAATATTTATTTATTTACTTTAGTTGTATACAATGCAATACATTTATGTTTACGTGGTGCTGAGGATTGAACCCGGGCCGCGCACGTGTGAGGCGAGCGCTCTTCCGCTGAGCCACAACCCCCGCCCCAGCAGAATTCTTTAGAAGTGTTTGGAACATAAAAGTGACAGTATGATAAGTGAAAACTCAAAAGAGATTTATAATATTTCTTTAAGTTAGTATTGAGGAATGTATGCAGTATTGATCATTTGAGTCCCATTACCATTTGAACAGGAATCACAATGTACTTATCCTCAAATTTCTCTATCAGAAATTAGGCATCAAAAATTTACATTTTTGTTCCTCTGTGAAGAATAAAATAATGAATCCTGACTGGTTCAAGGACAGAAAGTTTCTCATGCAAATTTCTCATGTTGCTCAATAATTGCAGACTTGGTTATAAGTGAAATCTGTGGCTTTTCAGTTAAAACAGACTATGTCTTCTTTTACTTCCCCCAGTAAATTAAAGTGAATTCCCAGGCGTTGTCAATAAGGAAAACAAAACTACAGAATCCAGTACAGGAGAGAAGTGGGTAAGCAGCCAATATTCACTAGACATATCATGCACTGTGCTGGATGCTTTGCTAAGTTGCTATTTAATGCTCTTGAAAGTCCTGAGAAAAGCAGCTGGCCCGGGCCCATTATTTTCCTTAGTTCTCAGACAAAACTGCAAAAGGCTTTTTAACTGCATAATGTACCTAAGTAAAATACAGAGGATCCTCTCAATATGGCCAGTTGACTTGAGTTGTCATTTCAGTCCCAGCTCACTCACTCACTCACTCACTGTGAACTCAGAAAAAGTTACCACCTGCTTTAAACCTCTGACTCCACATCTCAGAAGATAAAGGGCTATCATAGTCCAAAAGCCCAGTATGAAAGTCAACTCTTCAGGTAAGAGCATTTTTTTAGTTTCAGACAGTCCTAATAAAGGGACTCTTAGACAAAGCATAGTCATAAATTAGGTTCTGCCAAGAGTACACAGAAAATTACTACATATTGTTAAATGCTTAAAATAATTAAATTATAAGAACATTTCTGATGAGTAGTGTATTTACCAGATATAGTGTTTAATATTTTGCCTACTTTAGTGATTAAAGATTCCTGTGCTAGAAATATGCTTTAAGTCTCTAAAACAATGCTTTATGATGTAACTTGCTATAATGATCATCTCTTCAAACATTAATGACAATGGTGGAGGCGACTTCACTACAAGCATGTGGATGGCAGGTGTGGGCTGTCCACCAGCTGGCTCTATAACCTTTTGATCCCTTCGGATGGCAAATCTGTTCAACAGCACTATGTGGTCATTCCTCATTTGTTGTATGCTTTCTTCTCCTTTAATACATTCAGAATCCCTATTCCTTTGGCTTGACATCCTATTATTAAAACAGAAAACTCCCAGTAAAGCAAGCTAAAAGTAATTTTACACTTAGTCAATGTAAAAGTTCCAGAATCAATTAATATATTATTTCAAAAGAACATGTGCTTTATTTATATGTAGGTTGCATGTTTATTTTTTCCCTAGAAAAACAAATAAAGTGACAAGATTAAAATCTTAAGTAAACCACCATTCAGTTCATTTATGAAGTACTCAAAGGTACTATAAGTTAAAAAACAGTTTAATTACATAATTAGAAATGTTTAAATCTGACCTAAGAACAAATTAGTCTATGCTTATTTAAACAATGATAAGAAACATCAAAGAATAATTTTCTAACAGTTATTTTTCTGCTCCATTTTGTGCTGTTGTTAAACATAATTTGGCTGTCGGACATGTCTGAAAGCATTAGTTAAGATGAACACCTATTTAGTCTTTGCTTTCTACCCTATTTAAGATCTAAATTTCTGGAGCAAGCTAGGTAGAATAAACATTAGATAAGAGAATGAGTTTTGGAGTCTAACAGTCACTTACATATCTGAGAGACCTTCAGAAAATTCTTGAATCTCTCCTGACCTCAATTAACTCATGAAAGAAAACAATGGTAACAGTACTTACTTTACAATGTTACAGCAATGGTTAAATAAAATAACACAGCAAAGTGCCCTATTAGTGATAGGTATTGTCATTATTTTACTTACACTATACCCTCTGGACCCACTAATAGACCTCTTGCCTAGCAACATATGCATTTTTATCATTGCCTCAGACAGTAATTTGTGGTCACACTATGTATTTACCTTGTAGTTAACTTATTTTCTTGTTTCCAGGAATAAGTAAAATGGCATCTGCTACAATTACTAATGACAACTCTCCTCCCAAAATGTCAAGAATACAACACTTTACTACTAATCTTTGGTGGGTTTTTAGACCTTTATATGCAATCAATAATCAGAGCCTAGAAATTATCTATTCTACCTTATCTATATTTAGGTCTGGGTTCCATGTCCCCTTCTGCAGTAGCCTCCCAGGTATATATTTCACTTTAATTCATTCCCCCACTTTACCCTAATCTATTCTAAATAAAGATGCCTCAGAAATGTTTCTGAATATTTTCACAATGACCATCTCTTTTTAAAAGAATCCCTAGTGATTTGCTACTGCGTAGTTCTATCTTCAATGATTTGACAGTACACACTCAGAGTTTGTTCTTCATTGGGGATCTTTTATTCAATAAGGTTTATAATGAGTTTATCATGGAACTCTATTTCCTGAAATATGAACTTTATGGCTACGAGTTACAAACAAAGAACATATTCCAGATTATTCAAACATTCAAAAGCAGAGCTTTATCATTCCAATCTTATTTTTGTAACACTTTTATGTTCTGGAAATTTATTTTTTAAATCTATAGTTTTAAAAGAATCTTAAACCTAATATCTTACATTTATCTAGAGTACATGAAGCCCTAGAGTTTTCTGGAGCGGGGGGGGGGGGGGGTTGGGGATTGAACCCAGGAATGCTCTACCACTGAGCCACATCCACAGCCCTTTTTATATTTGTTTTGAGATAGGGTCTTGCTATGTTGCCCAGGCTACCCTGGAACTTACAATCCTCCTGCCTCAGCCTCCCAAGTCACTGGGATTACAGGCAAGTGCAACCACACTTGGCTGTTTTTACATACAAATTCCTTTTATTAGAATGCGTGTTTTTATACACACATTCCTTCTATTAGAATGGAGAAAATTCCAATAAGCAAATAAAAACCAATATTCACTCAGTAAATATTCTGGTACTCAAAAAGATAAGAGTTTTAACTGGAGCTGCTATTGCCAGACATTTTGGTTATATATGGAATCTGCATTTGCATTTTCATAAGGTACTTATTTACTTAACAAATTAACGGTATTAGACTAGGTATTACTCTATGCACTTAACAAAGATTAACTAAGTCCACATTCATTATAATCCTACAAATGCGTCTATCATATTGATTTCTATCAATGACAAAATTGAGGCTAAGAAAGCTTAAGAAAAGTACCCAATTAGCTACATTGCTAATGAAACCTCTATGACAGTCACCACTGCATACATCTGGTAGGATTAGACCAGTTATAATAGTTATAACCTTTCCTGAATTTTGCTTTCATTTTCCTTCTTGAATAATCATATAGTATCTTGACATGTGTAATGAAATGATGAATCAGGAATAAGCATACTTTGAGAATAAAAAAATTATGATAGCATATGTAACTTTTCTCCACTAGACATTATAGTATTGACAGTATGATTACACCTGTTTCATTTTGTAAAAAAAAATCTTAAAACTTCAACAATTTTGCCAATCCTTCAAATTATACTCTTTTGAAAGGCCTATCAATCAAAATCTTTGCTAATTTTCTCTTTTTTTTTAATTTAATGCTTATTATGGTTTAGATACAAGGTGTCACTAAAAGTTCATGTGAGAGACGATGCAAGAAAGTTTATAGGTGAAATAACTGGGTTATGAGACCCTTAACCTAATCAGTGTATTAATCCACAGAGAGGGATTAATGGTGGTAACTGTAGGCAGGCAGGGTATGGCTGAAGGAGGTGGGTCATTGGGGGCATGTCTTTTGAGTTTATATTTTGTCCTGGTGAGGGGAGCTTTCTCTCTGTTTCTCTCTCTTTCTAATTCCTGATGCCCTGCCCTGAGCTGCTTTCCTCTGCCACACACTTCTGCCATGATGTTCTGTCCCATCTCAGGCCCAAAGCAATGGAGTTGGCCAACTATGGACTGAACCTCTGAAACTGTGAAGCTCAAAAAAACTATTCCTCTTCAAAAATTGTTCTTGTCAGGTCTTTTGTTCACAGTTTCAAAAAAGCTGACCAAAACACTGCTCTAACTCTACCAGATCTTTACTTTTTAAGAATTCCTAATTCCAATCTCAACTTGCAAGCTATCTTGCCATTGCATACCAAATCAGTATGGACCAAATTGGCATTCACACAAATAATAATACTATGGCAGTGAAAGATGCTCGTGTTAAACAGACTAGGATTTTTTAAATTGGAAATTAATTTTATAATAGAGTCAGTTCATTAGTGAATAGTAATATTAGATAACTTGTGCTTTTTTTAATTGCCAAAATCCAAACTGCGCAGATTCAGAAAATGAAATAGCAGAATCTGAGGATCCCTCTTTTCACTTTCAGGTGAACTACTTACTTTTGTTAATAAGTAATAGCAAATGTATTTGTAAGTTTCATGTTCTTTCTACATATGCCTACAAAGCTTTGTAGAAAAGCATGGGAATTCTTACGTGATATGACGTGGTCCATATACTGAGGTAAGTAAGGAGCCCAGGCATCAATAGCTTCCTTTCGTCCCGCCTGCTCAATTCTCCTCAGCTCCGCTAGAAGCAGGGCTTGGGCAGCTTCTCTTACCTAAAGGAAGTCACAAAAACAAGTGTAAAGAAAGAAAGGAGGTCAGGTGGTGAGGTGATGCCTATAAATTAGAAGGTTCCTAGGAAATAAAGTTATAAAACAGAAATCACATTTATTTACATGAGAAAAACAACTAATCAAATAACAAATTAGGTATTTAAAGGTGCAATGAATTGTATGACATTCTAATTAATAATTTGACTAAAATATATTTTAATATAATTATTTAATCAGGCTTTGAGTTTAAAATATTCATTTTCTAAAACATTCTTGCATTCTAATCCAGCATTTTCAAATTTTACATTTTCATATAAATATTGTTAAAAGTCACAATTAAAATCATTAAATTTCTCTCTTAGCCTGAAGAAATTTCATGCTATCTAGTAAATTTCTTTAGACCATATATGTTAAATAGGGGCTGTTGTTACAAACCTGTATAAGCCCACATGATTCACATTTACCTAAGACATGAATAACACAGGCCAATACACCCCTATGTAAGAACATAACCTCTATAAGTTCTACAGAGGAAACTGAAAATTCAGTTTTCAAAATCATATCAGTTTTTCTTTCATTGTTATATACAACTTTTAGTTTTAATTTAGTTTAGTTTTGTTTGCTTCTTTGGCATAAGGTCAAAGAAGCTAATCAATTATTAGGTGATGTATCAACTATTTAAAATTAAAAGAATAATAGCAGCATCTGAATAAGAGTTTGAGTAAAAAAAGTTGTTTTTACATAAATTGGCTTTTGAAGGGAATTTCAAACCTATGAAAATTTTAGTATGCTGTAATTCCAACTGGAGTGAAGGGAAGGGAGACCAGAAATGGCAAATATTTTATAGTCATTCACTGCACAGTGACATTTCAGACAGCAGACCATAGACCATAAATGACAGTGGTCCATAAGGTTATATCCAGTGAAAACACAGACATCTTAGTCTGTGTAAATATACCTTAAGATGTTCACACAAGGACAAAAATCACCTAGTGACACATTTGTCAGAACATATCCCCATTATTACACAATGAATGACCATAATTATATTGGGAAAATTAAAAATCTCAAATGATACAAACTGCTAGAGCTATATAAGTTAAATGTCACAGTGAGGAAAATTTCTATAAAACATTTTCAAGTTTCTGGTAACATTATACTCCAAGTAATATCCAATAACGAGTAAGTCAGTTACCACAAAATAATGGCTACCATTTACTGAGATCCAACTCTTACAGCTTTACTTGCATTATCTTATTTGATCCTGACAGCAAACCCGTGAGGACTCCATTATTATCCCTACCTTACAAATGAGCTTCAAACAGGGTAAGTAAATTGTCTGGAGAAATTCTGAAGAATTTCAAACCCAGTTCTCTACTAATTTCAAAGACCTTCTTAATTTACCATATATGGTACCTTCCACTGGACATGGCTATTCTCTTGGAATTTGGTTGATATTATTATACTGAATATGTTATCATGGGGGAGGTGGTTATATGTATTTATTTGTATACATGTATGCATGATCTATAATAAAAACTAACACTTAAGAAGCAATTCTATAAAGGATATGAAACTTTTTATCAAATAATCACAGGATTACAAAAAGAAGCAAATGAATAGGCTGGGTTGTGGCTTAGTGGTGAGGCGCTAGCCTAGCACATGTGAGGCACTGGATTTGATCCTTGGTACCACATAAAATAAATAGATAAAATAAAGGCATTGTGTCCATCTACAACTAAAATAAAAATTTTAAAAAAGATGCAAATGAATAAACAAGCTGAAACATAATGCTTTAGACTATGAAGTGAGACAAAAAAATATGGAAATTCTGAATCCATATTTTCTATCACACAATTAATAGGTAATAAGATAAATGAGATAAATATTAACCATTTATTTGTTTTGGATTTACATCTGATCCAGCCTTTTTAATATCTTTCTTTTCTATTCTTATCCCCTCAACATTACCTCCAAGCAACGATCCTGCCATCTTCGAGCCAGCATCTCTAGAAGTGGAGGCCTAAACTTATCCAATCCCAGCAGGTCTGGTAGCATAACACAATGCATAGCAGCTAACTGACTCCATCCTGTTAAAATGTGACATGTTACAAATACTTTAAACATTTTGGAATTCCTGAAGTCAAAAGTTTTTCTTTATGTACACATACCAAAATCAAAACAACAGGTAGGTCCTTAAGTTATATTATAAATAATTTAATATTAAATTTTGTATAAAAAAATTATACCAAATAGATTTTATACCTAAATCACATATTTGGCTCCTCTAACTTTCAATATCTTAAAACAAATAAAATAAATTTCCATAAAAAGTATAACCAGATTCACAAGGAAAGCACATTTCTAAATAGATTTTCTAAAATAAAACATATATTAGAGGATGGGAAAGGACAGGAATAAATTCATATAAGAGCTATATGTGAAACTGTTGTCAGTTAAAAGGGCATTGCAGATATCCAAGGACAGGTTCATGTCACTTAGGGCATGGCCATCTGTGTTCTGCCATTGTGTCAGCCAAGAAAGATGTCTTCCCTTCCCTGTCTGAGGGCCTTTAATTAAGGTAGTTATTGATCCCATTCCTAACAAAATGAATCAGATATTTAATCACAATCATAACTGAAATAAGCAATGTAATGACAATTTTGAGAGGAAAAATGAACCCAGAAATTCAACAAAATAAAAATCTGACAATCTAAACTATACAAAGTCTTAAACATCATTAACTCTGATTTATAGGAATAAAAGTTATATTTTCCAAAATTCTAATTCACAATATAGAACCTGATTTTATCAAACAATATATATACTGCAATATTTTAAAGTACTGTTATACAAATGTTCTCAATTATTTTTATCTATTTTTAAAATGTCTAAAATATCTTTATACATATAATAAGTGCCTCATTCTTTCAAAATTATGTAGGAGGCCATTATTAATCCACAACAATTACCATTATTTCCTGATAATGGTAACATCTAAAGACAATCAAGAATGAATTAATTATAACTCACATTGTAAGGTGAGTTATCCATGAACACAGAATTTTAGCAAATCAATGTTTTGAAATAATCCAAACTGTAGTCTTCTAAATAATGATAAATACCTTCCTACAAATCTCAAAATGATCACTGGGATTGTTCAAATAAGAGAGAAAGAGAGATAGACAAGTCACCTATTTAAAGATTTAGCCTTTCAGTGAGGAAATTCTCATCAACTGATAGAAAATACGTAATTACATTAATTAAAGTGATAGGCCCATAAATTATAGATAATTTATTTTATAATACAATAAATAATATAATAATATGTGTGTATGTATATGCATACCTATATTACTACCTATAGAAGTATTTATGAGCTAAATTTTAATATCATAATGATTATCACCAAGGCCCAAAGTCTAACAGATTATTTTTGAATTAACAAATAAATATTTTTCAGAATAGCTTAATAAATATAACCCTAATTATTTTGACTAAAACTCAGTCCTAAGATACAAAGCTTCATACAGTTTTACAATAGGGAAGTCAAACAAAAACTGAAATTATATTGTTAAGTTCCCATATTCTGTTTCCAAAGGGGTGCTACTTGCAACATGGGCTTTATATTTCACAGGTACTGCAACATTCCTTCCATTTAAATGGGCTTTGTGATACAACTGTTTAGAATCAGAATCATTCTGATTTATATTTCATATTTTCTGAATCTTTTCGTATTATACAATCTGATAAAGATTGAGACCTCAACAGACACAGTGAATACAATACAGAACTCTTGAGTTCCATTAATTTCCCAGGCATTGTAAATAATCCTAGATGGGTCTCGGGGAACAAAGGTTTGCAGATCCCATTCACGTATTTAGAATTCTGAAATTACTTTCCACTGTGCAGCTCCAAAGGAATAATATAGTGACCCAACTACATTTAAAGCCTTAAATTATGAATATTTGCCATAACCTGAAGCAAAAATAGTGATAAGATAGGTGAATTCCCATCAACCTATAATCAATCTGAAGAATTTTCAAATGAGAATGTAAATTGGGAGACTCCGTCACATCCCCCTCTAAACAGAACAGTTGGGTAAAGATAGCAAAGTGTATCTACCACAGACTAATGATACATGGAAACAAATTCATTAGCACAAATACCAGAGATAACACGGCAAATACCACTATAAAAACTAATACACCTTTTAACACTAAATCCACATCAAAATTAGCAACTTTGCACTCCTCTTGCAGCATTCTAGGTAATAGGTAACATGGTTTATGGCAGCTGGGAGTAACATAACATTTTTATAACTAGCTCTTATTGACATTAGCAAATAAAGTTATAAAATGAGAACTGTAGGATCTCATACATAACAAAGCAGATGAATGTATAAATCAGATAAAAAGAACATGTCTATTAGGATAAAGCATAGATTGAAAGAAAGTTGTTAGAAAGTTGAGAGAGAATACCTTCATTTACTAAGAAACAGGTATGTAAAGCAGGAGTAGAAGCAGAGTCAGAGCCAGAGTGATCAGCGTCAGACCGAGCGGAAACGACAGGTGCAGCGACTTGCAGAGGAAAATAGAAGAAATAAAAGAGGAGAGAATTGAGGTACAGCAGTTTCTGAAAAAAAGCTCAGTATTAGTGAAGAATGAGAAACAAAGTTGGCAAAATATAATGAAGATAAAACTGAAAAATGATGTTTTAATCAAAAGGGCATGATCATTACAGATTACAGCAGGGAAATGAAAATTTATTGAATAGCAATCATAGTATAGTTCAACTTCCTTTTAAAGTCAAAATCTGTTTCATATTAAAGACAAATGATATATCAAATATTGAAACACATAGCTCTGAAACAATGAAGGCTATAACAAAAAAGACAACATATTAAAAATTAACAAAAAAAGAGTACAATTTTTTAAATGTATCACATAATCAGAAAGTTTATGTTGATCTTCACATTGCCAATAACATTTTTCTAATAATTTATTCTCTAACATTTGTTTGAATTATTTTTAAATATCTCAAACCAATACTCAGTGATTTCATCTCACTTTTTGACTCACTGTATAAAAGCTTGATTTACCATATACCAAAAAAAATATATACTGCATTGCATTATTACATTTACTCATTAGAACAATTTTATTATAGTTTCACTAACTGTAGTTTTAAAATTTTTTATGATAAAATAAACACAACAAAAATACCACTTGTGAACTTATCATTCTTAAAGAATAGAGGAACCAAACCCATCCCCCTCAAAAAAAGTTATGTTGCCAGGAAAATGCAGGAAAATGTTTCGGCTTAAATTATCATATGAAAAAGCAAGAGGACCACATGGCACACACATTCTACAACTGGAGGTCAATGTTAAGATTTAGAGGTCACCATTTGACACTTCCTTCCTATGGAGAAATTACCATATGTCATGCACAAGCATCTTCAAATTAATCCCTCTCCTTTCTTCTGTCATTGAACAGCAATAGGTTTGGGCTCCTGAACAGATTAAGCATTGTCTGCTGAATGATATGTTTGCTTTTCATGCGGTGAAGTTCTTTTGTGACAATAGGACAGCTGCATGAAAACAACTTTTTCATAATTTCCACACGAATGCATCATAATGTCAATCAGGCACGTGTGAGGTAAACAGTAGAACTAAAAGAAGTCTGTGAACAGTAACAAAGGAGGGAAAACTTAACTCCATACACCCTAAGCAGCACATTTGGCACACATAAAATTTTATCTGGGAAACTGATTCTTTTTTATTATGATAGACTTAGTTTTTGTTCCTTATAAATTTTATAATGTTATACTTAAGAAACAGTTGGTTTTAATCATGTGTCATAAGATCCAATAACTTCTTTATAATCTCGCAAAGAAATCACAAATATTTCTGTATTCTATTTTCTATTGCATAGTTTTATTTTTATTTATCAATATATTTCATTATAATTTTAGTTCATATGACCTATAAAATATTCACCTTTAAAAATATTTAAAAATCTCTGCATCACCATCAAAAAAAAAAAAAATACTGTATTTATACCACCTCACAACTGGAATGCAGAATTTAGAATTACTTTCACAATCAATTGAGAAATTAAACTGCGTTACAAACTTTTTCAACTGCCCTTACATAGAAAAATCAGCAAGAGAAATTAGGAGGGAAAAAAAATACTACTTCCTAAAATACAATGCTCCCAGTTTAATGAAAAATAAATAATTTAAAAAATAATAAATCTGAAGTTATATGTGGCACTGAATATTGAAGATTTATACCATAAAACATAATTAATCATTTGATTTCTTAAAACAGAAAAGCTGCAATGTCAACTGACGATTGGCTTCTCTTACTAAGGATTAGCAAAACAAGGGAAAACAGGTTTAGCACAGATTTAAAATGAAGACAGAAAAGGCACAATTCTATTGTATGACTAAAATGTGATTTAAGAAAGTAATTTAGCACTATGTTCACATTCTTACATGAAAAGATAGATAAAAATTTAAAAACTTTTGTGTATTTCTATTCTATATCTAACTAGATAGACATATAGGTAGGTAGACAGACAGACAGATATATATCTGCTTGCTCTGGCTTCCCTTTAAACAGCACATACCTATGACCTCACATTATAATATCCATGCTTTCTATTTTTGAACAGGTGCATTTCCAGTCTTCATTTGAGTGATCCTTATCTCTGTTCTCTACTCCCATTATGATATATGTATAAAATATCATATATATGTATGTGTGTGTGTGTGTGTGTGTGTATGATAGTTAACATATTGTGAGTGATGAGTGCTCTTTAGTTCTTGGTCTGAATCTTATTAACCTTCCAGTACATAAACACAAATAGCCCTTGCATTTTTCAGAAGAAAAAAATAGAGAACAACAAATGCAATGCTTAAAGAAAGAAAGTTTTTCAAAATTTAACACTAAAAAATGAATAAAAATATTAAAATGGTGAATCGCCTTAACAAAGGTGTTATAAGGCAATGATACTTGTGTGGGGTGAGTGGGGGAGGAGGGGAGGGAGGAGGAAGAGGAGAAGGGTCATAGGAGGAAAAGGAAACATGAAACACTTAGAAATGACACAACTTTGTAGAGCTAATCATTATATACTAGAACATAAAAGCATTCAGCACTAGGTCTGGCATCTAGTATAGGGCAACATCTGTCTTTTTATAAGCTTCCTTCAGGTCTACTCTTTTATGTCTTAGGTAGAGGGGCATTCTAGTCATCTTTTAAATGATACTCCCTAATGACAATGAGATAACAAAAAGCTATACCAAATAAATTCATTATTATAACCACAAAGTTAGAAAAAAATATATTCATAATTATGATCCAAAAAGTTCCTTTCTAAAAATGGAAGCTTCAGGCCGTGTGTGTGTGTGTGTGTGTGTGTGTGTGTGTGTGTGTGTGAATACATGTGCAGTAACCATAAAGACTGTGTCTTAGGACATGGCTATAACACTACCCTTTAGTATCATACCACTGGATTCAGGTAGAGATAAAAGTGCCTTCCTATGGAGTCCTACTTCTCTGCTGAAATAAGCTCCTTAGATTAATCTGTAAAGTAAGCTTGATGAGATACAGCTGAATAATTATTACACAAGCAGGCAACTGCAAAAAAGGAATGATAATGAAGAGGAACTTCAAACTTCAAGAATGAACGAAAAGCAACAAATACAATAACTATCTAGGTAAATAAAGTATTTTTCTCCTCTTAAAAAAATAGAAGGCAACTGCACTGCAGTTCAGCATATTTTAATAAGACCAATAGAATAAGGAGCTCGTTCAATATGAAGGATAATAATAAAGCAGTTAAGTAAGTCAAACAGTATTGAAAAGCTCATCTTAAAAGAAGGAAAATTCCCTTAACCCATGCCAAACCAAAAGTATGGTTCCTGAAAAGCAACTACTTTTAAACCTTTTAAGCAATTCTTCCAGCACTCACTTCTGCATCACTAAATAATCTGCTAATGTCATTTCGTGATTTACCAATACCAGGTATTGCTCTCTACCAATATTATGAAAGATGATTATTTCGTTTTGGCAAGCCACATTCCCTAATCAATTTCCCTTTTTTTTATCCCTAACTTTCTAAAATAATTATATCATATTTTGGGGTTTTATAAATATTATGTATTCACATTATTTCTATAGAAATACTGTTCAATGTTGACCTAAGTAGCTTACTAATATCACATCTCCTTTCCTGGGAACCTGCTATTTAAAAATTAGTAACTTAAAAATTACCTTTTCCCATTTGCTATCTTTTATATGTACCTATTCCTTCATCTTATCCTTTTTGAAAGCTCTCAATGATTTTTCACAGACAAGTTTCATTTTTCCACCAACCATCTTTTTTCCACTTCTTGCATCTCTGCTGCAAGGCAGTCATTCTGAGACCTCCCTTCACTATCATCCTGCAAATTGTCCTCAGTGCTCTCTTCTTATATTTTTTATTATTTTACACCCTTAATTGAATGAAGCATATCTTTCAATATCTTGCTCAGAAAAGATATACAATATAATAATTGTTTGAGACCATGAATGCCTGAAAATGCCATCAATCTGCTGTTTCATTTGATTGACAGATTGCATGCAAAATCCTGGTTCATATTTAAGGAACTACTCCATTATCCTCTCACTAGCTTACCATTACTATTGTAAAGTTCAAGAACATGTTTATTCCTGAACTATAACTAATGAAAGTATTATGGTTGGTAGAAATGTTATAAGAAACTACACAGCAATAATAAATATCATATATGATCAAGAATAAGAAGAGGTATTTGGAGACTAAAGACAAACAAAAGCAAATATGTCAGCAGATATTATAATTTCAAATATATTACTTACACAAAGTTGGAGTTTTGTGAATGCTAACTTGGTATTTTTGGACACTCTCCATATAATAAATCAATCACTGTCTTAAGAAGTTGTTATGATGTTCTTAGAAATTATAGCCATAATTGTTATGGCCAGTTGATATGAGGAATAAATGACAAGTATAGAGGAAAGTACATAATATGTACTAAGTAAATCATTTATTCATATTGTGAATTTATTCACACCATTCATCATGGTGCTATACGAATATACATGAAAACCTTACTTAAATGATGGGTTTAGTAATAATCTAGACCTTTCACTTAGATATGGAACCACTAAATGAACAACACATTTGGGAGCAATCTAGAAACGTATTGTCAAACATTATTAGGGAAAAAAGGGCATCCTTAAAACACTGTAAAAGAAGACCACAAATAACTAAGTGCAATAAAGCCAGGTAAACTTCTAAGCAATAGTAAGGATAAGGGTCCTGCTCAAGGTGGCATTCTGACAAACATACATCAAGGCAACACATGAAAGTGCCCACGATGTTTAAAAAATATACTAACACTATTTAATTTCTAGATCACCATTGGATTATGTTAGAATTAGAGTAAGTTTAGATGTAATTGTGATTTTCCTTGGCCTGTAACTACAGCCAAAGAGTCAACAAAACAAAACACAAAACAAAAAAATTTTTTCAAAAAAGTCTCATAAAAGATTTCCATTGTTACTAATATCCAAAATAAATAAATGGCTCCTCTAAGACCAAGAAAAGGGAGATACAATTCATTACAGCAAGAGATAAATTTATAACATCATAAACACTAACAAACTAGCTAAAGGAAGGCTGTTATCATGTCCCATTTCACTTAAATGACACTAATTAAGTGCTTATTACTCTGGACCAGGTATGGCGCTAAGCATAAAAACATACTAGAATTAGACAAAGCTTCTGCCCTCAAAGCACTGAGCCCAAGAGAAAGGCAAATTAATAACCAATTAAAATATTATCACAAACTGCACTCCTTGAATTTCCTCCAATAGACATAAACTCCTTGAGGGCAGGGATTTATTTTGTCAGCCCTTCAGCCTGTACACTGAGTTATTGACATACTGACCCTAGAAACATAAAGGAAAGGTATTTATATGTTCGTTCATTCAAGAAATATTTACTATACTCCCTCTATGAATCAGTCACTGTTCCAAGCACTTATGATAAATCAGTAAACAAAACAGAAGAAAATGTCCCTGCCTTTCGAGCTCCCATGGCAGATCAAAGTTACTAGCCAGTTAAAAAAAGAAAGGGATATAAGTTCAAACACACAGAGTTTTAAGGGATTCTCAGAGCCATTCATTGACTTGACATATGTATTTCAGGTTAAGTTCAGTTTTTATGCTACAGATGTTGGGAAAGGATATTGCTACACTATTGGTTAATTTATTAATATTTCCTGAGATAATT
The DNA here is from genome assembly GCA_025594165.1 of Tamias sibiricus. NCBI lineage: Eukaryota > Metazoa > Chordata > Mammalia > Rodentia > Sciuridae > Tamias > Tamias sibiricus. The sequence continues at coordinate 28,053,393 of CM046671.1, forward strand.
TAACAGTGACTACTTCTTACCTCTCAGGTTAGATAACCAATGTTGACCCATATCTGAAAAACAAAATTGCAAAGAATGCAATATAACCTTAAATCTTCGAGTTGTCTGACCTTCTTGTGCACCTCCCCAGGGTAGGGAAGCATCTACTAAACTATACAGATAAAATCAAGAGATGTACCAGAGATGCAGACCACAGATTTTTGCTATGAGAGTCATGAACAGAAATACTGTAGGCCAGAACGTACAAGTGCCTTACACCACACATAGATTTAACACTGTATCACTGTGAACAGAAATTTGGTTGACTGTAATCTCTTATCCATTTCTCAAGTAGTATATATCATACATTGCAGAAGAGTATCTAATAAGTAAATACTACATTAAAAAAATGAATGGCTCTCAGTAAATGTTAGTTGTAGACAAACATTGAATTAATGAATCTACTATCAGACAAAATAAAACCCTTATGAAGAAATTATATTCCAATGAAAGTATTTATGAAAAATTATATAGACTATCTATCATCTCTTTATTTTCAAACATGAATTTCTATGAAAAGTTCTATTCCCAGCCAGTCTTTACTTCAAATGATTCACAGAACAGAGAAAAAAGAACCAAAAAGACTGAAGTCCTTCAGAGGGTTCCCCTTGAATTACTCAGCAGAGTACCAATCAGTACCTATGTGGAAGAAGACTACTCTAGGCTAGAGAAAGGCCAGAAACAGTGCCTGTTCCCACTAATCTGACTGGAAAAACTCAAGATTCATTAAGCGTTTGATAGGAGTACTCAGGAACATCCTGCTTCCGTTATAGGGAGTAATTTGCCTTACACACGCAATGCTCCAAATCCACCTAACAAATCATAAAAGCAAAACTTAAAAAAAAAAAAAAAAAAGTCAAACTGTTTCCACATAACTGTATCCCAAAACAAAACTCAAGAAGATTAACAAAAATATCTAGAATCCAACTTGGCAAAATTCAAACACCTGCTATCTAATCAAGGATCATAAGGCATGCCAAGAGGCAGGAAAGCACATAAAGAGGAAAACAATTCATCAAAACCAGTCCAGAACCGAAGGAGATATCAGAATTAGGAGACAAGGCTGTTAAAACAGTTATTATAACCATAACCTCTATGTATTTTTTAAAAGCCCCAAGTCAGAATTCTGGAAATACATAGCACAGTGTCTGAGATGAAAAAGTATTGAGATGCAATTAGTGGCAGTTTAATGAGAAAAGACTACTGAAATCAAAGACACTGCAACAGAAATCATCCAAATCTAAATCAAAACCCAGGGAAGGAAAAGAATCCCAAAATAAAAGAGCAGTAGTGATCTATGAAACAATTTCAAGCAACCTAATGTTACTTGAGTCCACTTGAAGGACAAGAAAGACATTCCAACCAAAAGAAATATGAGAAATACTATGGTACCACATAATCAACTTTCTAGAAACCAGATATAAAGAGAAAATTTTAAAAGCAGCAAGAATAATGATGTCACATTAGGAGGAACAAACATAAGAAAAACAGTAACATTTCTTGTTATAAATAATGTAAGCCAGAAAACAACAGAATATTATCCATGAAGTACTGACCAACAAAAAACAGTCAGCCTAGATCATGGTACAAGAAAAAAAAATCTTTCAAAAAAAGCAAGTAAAAATGTTCTCAAACACACAAAGCTACAAAACAGAAGATCCTCTACAAGAAAAGCAAGTCATTTAGGCAGAAGGAAGATTACAGCAGACAGAAATGTGGAATGACACAAAAGAATAAATAACATCAAAACAGTAACCAAATGGGTAAATATGCATTTCTTTTTCTTCTTCTTCTTCCTTTTTTGAACTATAATTGACTATTATACACAATTCTTAACAATGATTTGTGAGGTTTATAACATAAGTAAAAGTTGCTGGGGATATAGCTCAGTTGGTAGAGTGCTTGCCTCCCATGCACAAGGCCCTGGGTTCAATCCCCAGCACCACCAAAAAAATAAAATAAAATAAAAATAAAACATACGGGGCTGGGGTTGTGGCTCAGTGGTAGAGTGCTCGTCTAGCATGTGCACATCCTGGGTTCGATCCCCAACACCACGTAAAAATAAAATGCATTGTGTACAACTAAAGCAAATAAATAAATATTTTTTTCAAAAAGTAAAACAAAGGATAACAATAGCATAAAGAACTAGAGTTAAGAAATGCAAATGCATTATTAAAAGTGTCAAGTAGTTTAATATCACTGCTGTGGTAAGTTAAAGACATAGACTATGAATTCTAAAATAACCAGTAAAATTATAAAATAATTAGCTTATAAACTAACAAAGAAGATTAAATGAAATCATAAAAATATACTTTAGCAATCCAAAAGACAGCAGAAGGAAAAGAAAGAACAAAGAATAAATGAGACAAAGATAAAAATAAATAGCAGAATGATACCTAAATCTAACCATATCAATTATTATATTAAATTCAAATATTTAAACATTTAGAAAGCAGGTCAGATAGGATTAAAAAAAAAGAAAAAAAGCAAAACTAAACTACACACTGCTTCCAGAGAACATATCTTAAATAAAAAGACACAACAGATAAAAAGTAAAAGTCTATATATGTGCATTATGAATTGTAATACATACTACTATTATAAATTTAAAAAAGGAAAAAGAAAAAAAATTAGATCAAGTATAGAGTAGGTAAATATCTTGTTCCATTTTACACTTTCAATATTATCTATGCTATGTATATATAATGCAAAATTAAATTATGCAATGCAAAGTTAAAAAAAAAAAAAAAGTAAAGTCTGGGAAAGAATAAGCCAGAATAAAAGAAGCCAAATAGCCGGGCGCGGTGGCGCACGCCTGTAATCCAGCACTTTGGGAGGCTGAGGCAGGAGGATCGCGAGTTCAAAGCCAGCCTCAGCAATGTCGAGGCACTTGGCAACTCAGTGAGACCCTGTCTCTAAATAAAATACAAAAAAAAGGGCTGAGGATGTGAGCCAGTGGTCGAGTGCCCCTGAGTTCAATCCCCGGTACCACAAAAAAAAAAAAAAAAAAAAAAAAAAAAAAAAAAAAAAAAAAAAAAAAAAGAAGCCAAAAATGCTAAAATGGCTACAATATTATCGACAAAGCAGATTTCAGAGCAAAGAATAACAGCAAACAGAAAGATCATGTTAAATGACAAGAGTCAAAAACTCAAAAATAAATAACAGCTCTAGAGATTTATGCACCTAATAAGGAAGTTTCAATAGGAAAAAAAAAAACTGGGATGGGGGTACATAGGAGGATTAGAGAAACACTAGAATGGTCACGGGAAGGGAGGGTAAGGGAGGGAGCAAGAGGGGAGGGAGGGGGAGAAAAGAAAAAAAAAAAAAAAGGTGGTTGAATGAGACGGATACCATTTTCCTTAATGCATGATTGAAGACCTGAATTGTACGAATATACTTTGTATACAAACAGTTGTATGTAAAAAGATACTAAATATATGCACTATGAGTTGTACATATTAAAAATTATAAAAATAAAAAAAACTGATAGAAATGCAAAGAGGGATAAACAAATTAATAGTTGCAGATGACAGTATCCTTATCTATTGATAAAAACATGTAGACAGAAAAGCCAGCAAATATATAAACTGAGCTTGAACCCTGTCAAGCAACTTGGCCAGACTGACTTTTTGGAATACTACACTCAATGACAGTGAAATACATGCTTCTCCTAAAATGCACGCAATATATTCACCCATACAGACCATATTCTGGGCCATAAAACAAGTCTCAACAAATTCAAAAGGATTCCTATTGCAAAATACGGTGACCTGAGTTAATAACAATCACATTGCATACTTGAAAATTACTGAGAGTAAAGATGAAGTGTTTTCACTAGGAAAAAAAAAAGATACACATAAGATGAACTGGATATGTTAATGAACTCGTTTAGCAAATCCAAAATGTATATTTGTTTCAAAACATCATATTACATACTCGAAATATAATTTTGTTTTTTAAATAAACTGAAAAAATACAAAAGGATTAAAACAATGCAAAATATAATCTGACTATAAATTAGAAACCAGACAGATCATTACAAAATCCCCAAATGTATAGAAATTTTAAAATCTCATTACCCAATTACCTATGGATAAATGAAACACACAAAAAGAAAAAGCACAACATATAAAAATGTGGTGGGGTCTGTGGCTATGACTCAGCAGTAGAGCGCTGGCCTGGGTTTGATCCTCAGCACCACATAAATTTAAAAAATAAAGTTACTGTGTCCACCTACAACTAAAAAAACAATTTAAAAAAATTTGTTTTAAAAAATGTGTGGGATACCACTAAAGCAATGAACTCTTGGGGAGAAAATTATAGCATTAAATGACCACCTAAGCTTCCACTTTAATAAACTAAAAAAGATGAGCAAATAAAAACCAGAAAATAATGCATTAACAAATATCAAAGCAAAAATCAATGAAGTAGAAAAAAATTAACAGATACAAATCAATGAAACCAGAATTATTTCTTTGAGAAGAGCCATAAAATTATCAATCCACTAGACAGATTTAGAAAAGAGAGAAAAAAACAAAAATTATGAAAATTAGAAATGAAAAAGTAGAGAAGTCCTACATTTTTTATTAATAAATTTGACACAATCCATCAAAGTTCACTCAAGGAGAATTTTTAAAAAACTTGAATATGTATTTATATTTTAAATCTATTTATATTTTAAATTTAAATATATATATGTATATATATATATATATATATATTTTTTTTTTTTTTTTTTTTTTGGGTGGTACTGGGGATTGAACTCAGGGGAACTCGACCAATGGGTCACATCCCCAGCCCTTTTTTGTATTTTATTTAGAGACAGGGTTTCACTGAGTTGCTAAGTGCCTCACCATTGCTGAAGCTGGCTTTGAACTCACGATCCTCCTGCCTCAGCCTCCCAAAGTGCTGGGATTACAGGCGTGCGCCACCGCGCCCGGCTAAATTTAAATATTTTTAATCTGTGGTTAAAAAACCTTCCCATGGGCTGGAATTGTGGCTCAGCGGCAGAGCGCTCGCCTCGCACGTGTGCGGTCCGGGTTCTATCCTCAGCACCACGTAAACATAAATGCATTGCATTGTGTACAACTAAAGTAAAATAAATTAAAAAAAAAAAAAAAAAAAAAAAAAAATCCTTCCCATAAAGAAAACTCCAGGCCTGTAAGCTTTCACTAATTGTTCCAGAAAACACAAGAAAATGAATCCCCGCCTAACTCATTTGGTGAGGCCAGCATTACCTGGCCTCAATTTTATAAAAATTGCACAGCCATTATCAGAAATGAAAATCACACTTCGAAATACCCCCCCCAAAAAAACTCAATAAAATCTTAGCAAATTGTATTGTATTTAATGATCTACAAAATAAATAATTCATCATGATGAACTGTGGTCTATATTACAAAGTTGTTTTAAAACAAAGAAGTAAAAAAAAGTCAACATATTTTATCTTATGAAGAAAATAAAGGAGAAAAATCATATAATCATTTCAATAGATGCAGAAAAAGCATCTGACTAAATCTAATATCCATTCATAATAATAGTAAAAATATCTCAATGAACCAGGCATATATGGAAACTTCCTCAATCTGATAAAGGGCATCTTAGAAAACTCTAAAGCTAACACCATTCTTAATAGAAACAAATTGAGTAAATTGTGATCTATTCATTCTTCGGGATAATCTCAGCAATGAAAATGAATCATCAAATGCAACACTGACAAATCTCACAAAAAAACACTAGGCACAAAAGAAGACATACTATGTGACTGAATTAACGTAAAGCTCAAAAGACAGACAAAATTGAACTATGAAGTTTAGGAATTTAAACTTATGTGATGTTAACTATAAAAGAAAGCAAAGAAAATGTGGTATATATTCACAATGGAATTTTACTCTGCAATAAAAGAAAATAATGGCATTCACAGGTAAATGGATGAAGTTGGAGGATATAATGCTAAGTGAAGTTAGTCAGTCTCAAAAATCCAAGTACCAAATGTTTTCTCTGATATAAGGAGTCAGAGTCACAGTGGTGTTGGGTGTCGGGGTACATAGGAAGATTAGAGGAATACTAGAGTGGTCAAAGGGGAGGGAGGAGAAGGGAGGGAGCTAGGGGGGTGTGGAAAGAAAAGGTGGTATAATAAGATGGATATCATTATCCTAAATGCATGATTGAAGACTTGAATAGTATGAATATACTTTGTATACAAACAGTGTTATGTGAAAGGAGGCTCAATGTGTGTATTATGAATTGTAATGCATTCTACTATTACAAATACAACAACATTGAATAAAAAAATAAAATAAAGAACAAAAAAAAAAGAAAGCAAAGAGGTAGCTGAACAAAAAGGATGAGAAAAATTTCAGATTTTTGAAGCATTTCAGATTTCAGACTTTTGGTGAGGGACACTCAACCTGTAGATGTCCTTGGGAGGGGAAGGTATGATGACTGGGAGGAAGGGTATAAGATGCTTCTGAACTCTTGGTATGTTATATTTCTTGTCCAAGGAGGTAGTTACAAGAGTGTTCCGCTTGTAAAAATCACTGAGCTGTATATTTATGTTTTGTGCACTTTTTTGTATGTATACTAATGAGAGACAAAGCTAAAATGAAAATGATGATATATAGTGATTTAAATAAAAAGATAAAAAAGAATAGCTTAACAAGGATATTCACTTGTGAATCACAATGTATAAACTACTGGTGAGTGGCAGATTAGCTATAGTATTGAACCATGAATTTAAATATTTCTAAATGAAGTTTAAAAATAGGTATAACTTTTAAAATCAAGATACACACATTTAAACACTAGTGTTGTCAAGTTAAGGTACCCCTAATGCATAAAAATTAGGCCAAAGACAGTATAATAAAATTATGTGAAATATGCTCATTTATCAATTTCCAAATAAATCTGATTTATTTTAAACTGACATCTTAATTATCCATATTTACATCTGGAATATAACAACTTTTCTCTCTTTTAACAACCTGAGACAAACAAAATGTTATGATTATACATTAGCTATGTCTCCTCAGTTTCTACAGCTGAAATGTCCATGTCATTTAATTTTTACCTTGTTTACTTAATTAAGATTTAATTTTACCTTGTTTAATCTGTCCTTGCACAACAGTACTGGAAGTTGTAGGAGAACCCCTTGCCTTAGAAAGTCAAAACTATTATTAACTAAAGATGGCTTCTTAAGAATTAATTGTAAGTACTAACGTTTTCCATTTCAAATTTTAATAAAAAATAATTACATGATTAAGCAAGTAGCAAGTAAAAATTTTATACCTACAATTTGTACTATTAGTTCAAGAAAATATTTATGAACATTCCTATGAACTACCATTACTTAATAAGATTTAATTTTACCTTGTTTAATCTGTCCTTGCACAACAGTACTGGAAGTTGTAGGAGAACCCCTTGCCTTAGAAAGGTCTGGGGTGCTTGGTCTAGGTGGCCTTTAAAAAGAAGAAAAAATATACATGTATATATTCTTTCACATTTTCATAGTTCTAGGACTACTTAAAATATTGTTTTTTAGATTCAAATCAATTGCAAAGAAACATAAAAAACATTTTCAATTTACTGTTCCAAAAAGATGGCTTCTTAAGAATTTTGTAAGTACTAACGTTTTCCATTTCAAATTTTAATAAAAAATAATTACATGATTAAGCAAGTAGCAAGTAAAAATTTTATACCTACAATTTGTACTATTAGTTCAAGAAATATTTATGAACATTCCTATGAACTACCATTAACAAGTAAATATTCTTAATTCTCCATTCCTCATATTAGCATGCTGAGATTTTAGACAACCCATTATCATTGGTGCAAATGAATTCATGGAACAATACATTGATTTTTAAAAGTACTCAGTCCTAACATATATTAAAAAAAAAAAAAAGGCACTAAGGCATTACAAAATCTTGGACCATAGAGGCAGACCATCTAAGTTTGAATTCTGGCTCTACCACTGATTGCAGATGTGATGGCCTTCTACAAGTTACTGCACTTATTTCAGTTTTCTTAACTGTAAATGAAAGGATGATAAAACTATCTACCTTATAGAGTTAAGAGCACCAGTGAGTTAGTTTTTATAAAATACTTACAACAAAACCTAACACAGAGTAAGTGCTATATAATTATTTGTTTTAAAAACTTCTTGATATGGTGGTTAACTCTCAATAAAATGTAATAAAAAGTTGTCTTCATAACTTGGGTAAAATAGGAAACAGCATGCATGCTAGATATTCTAAAAACATTAATACAGTACTCTGGATTTCAAGAAATTGTTTTCTCTTTCCCTATTGAAAAATTCAAATTATACTTACAAAATTCTGAAGCCAGTCACTGAAAACATAACATTCATTGCATATGTGTTCGAGAAGCATTTTAAACTAGTACACAATTTTAAAATCATATTTATTCAAGAGCTAGTCTATATGATCAATTCCCACATTCTAAATCCCCCTTTTAATAGCCAGTAAGTTTTTTATGTCTATATAAAATTATATGTATAAAGTATATATTACATTAAGCATTTTAGAGACTTATGTTTTAAAATTTAAAGGGGAAACACTGAAATGTCACTGAACTGTTCTAAGTGTTTAGAAACAAAAAAAGCAACAATAACAAAATAGGTTTCTTTTTTTAAAACTTAAAAATAAAATCAAACTATCATGGTCACACCTGGTAGGACCCTTCTTCATATGGTCACCAATAAAAGTTGCATTGGTCATACTCATTAAAGTATTTGCCAAAGATATGATAGACAGGAGATGTTGGGTGGTGACTGCTCGAGATACTCCATAAGTTCCCTTTCCTACTCCCTCTATTGCTGGCAAATTCCTTCCTGCTTCTGCTTTCCCATGTGGTAGTTTACAAGCAGCCTGATTATATCCAGGCAGCATCAGTGACATATGACCTCCTCTCGATAAGAGGCCGAATGACACTGTACAGTGTGGCTTCAGCATTCCAAGGCGATCAAGACAAACTTCATCCAAAACTTCATTCAAACCCCAGGCATGAAGGCAGGACATGAACAATTTTGCAGTGTCCATAGTTAAGTTATATTCTAATAGGGTCAATGGCTTAGATTTGCTGGCCCGATACTCAGGATCACTTTCTTCCCTTCTCTGCCTCATTATCTCTTCATCCTCCTCTTCATCATCAAGGAGATGTTCCTTTATGTTCTCTTTGATAGTTTCTTTCACTTGTTGGAAGAGAACTGCTGCTCGTTTTCCAGTTAGAAAAGAGCCCCCTTTGTCTGAACTGCCAGATGCTTTTTGCAAATTCTCTGGGGAAATAAGCGCAGTATTCGGCCTAGAGGCTTCTTCAGTCAGGAGTTGAATAATCAACGCTTCCACATCAAAGAAAAGAACATGTATGTCCGGGTCTGTGAGGTTTGTCTTTATTGCTTGAACCATCAGGGAGTTATGAGAATATTTAGGTAAATTCCCCTGCAACAGATATTTTTTAAAAATGGTTATAATTAAAAGTGCTTAATTTTACTATTCATTAATGAGCAATAAATAGCAGAATTAAAATGCTTCAGGCTGTCTTTTCAGGGATATCTCATTAAAAATAACACACTAACTTTGCAAATCAGCAGCAGCATGTCTTACACAATTAGAACTGTATGCTAAAACAATCATAAAATTGTCATTAATTAAAAATCAGGAGCTGGGATTGTGGCTCAGTGGTAGAGCACTTGCCTACCATGTGTGAGGCACTGGGTTCAATTCCCAGCACCACATATGAATAAAACGAAGGTCCATCAACAGCTAAATAAAAATTTATTTACAAAGACTTAAAAAAATCAAAGAAAAAGTGTCTTATTGAAGTCTCTTTGCTCATAAAAGAGATTAAAATTTGTTTCAATAACTTATAAGTAAATTCTGTCTCTATGAATGAAAGTCTGCTTATTCTGACTTCCAATCCTTTGATATTGCTGCACCACCAAATTCTTTCTTCTCCTAATTTGCCTTCAGTTCCTCCCTGTTCATAGATTCCCTTCCCTCAATATAGAGAACATATTCAAGTCTTTTCTTTTTTTTTTTTGCCAAATCCTAAAAACAGTGTCATCCTGACCATTCCCCTTCCATTTCTCTCCCCTTCTCCTGTCTCTTTTAGCCAAATTTAGTGAAAGTAGTACAGTAATCCAGTAGGAACTCTTCAGTACTTGTCCTTCCTAATCTTTGCAGTTATTGACATTGTTGTTCTTCCTGAGAGACTGAGAATGTAAATAAAGAGAAAGAATAAAAAACCATCTTATAGCATCCCTGAATCCCCACCCATTGCCCCTGCAGAGAACCAAGCTATCTAATTCTGACCCCCACCCCCCTTCTCCTCCTCCTCAGCAGCCACCTGCTGGCTCATTATTCCTTTGACACTAGAACTATATTACCTGAAAGTAGCTGCTCCCAAATTCCAGCCAGACAGGCCTCTGAAAGTAATCCCAGTCCTGTATTTCCAAATGCTAGTATTTGGATGGCCCACACAGCCAGCCTCCTATTTAACTCGTGCTTACCTATACCCTCCACTAAGCCTGCAGTCTCTCCTTAGTCCTCAATAACCACTCCTCCTTCCTACTGCATCTTCACTACAGAAATTCAGACCCTGGTGTATGCCCCTTGAGTCAGGCTATGCGGGCTCATCTTGCCTTACCCCAAGGTCACCCCCACAGAGCCACAGACTTCCTTCTGAGGCACAAATCTAATCATGTCACTCTTCTGCCAAAAAATGTTCCATTATCATATATTATTAAGCGAAATAGATAATAAGAAATTCTGCAAACTAAATCAAAATATAGATGAATATCTGATCTTGAGATGAGAAAACGATAAGCATGCTTAAAATTCTCTACTGTAAAAAAACAACTGTTAGAGGGCAAGTAAGAAATAGAAATAAAAATGCCAGAAATAATGCTAATGAAGTTATAATCCATATAAATATTTTTTTAAAGTAAATAAGAGGGCTGGGGTTGTGGCTCAGCGGTAGAGCACTTGCCTAGAACGTGCGCGGCCTAGGTTCGACCTTCAGCACCACGTAAAGATAAAGGCATTGTGTACAACTAAAACAAATAATATTTTTTTTTTAAAAAAAAGTAAATAAGAATACTAATGCCCAAATTAAAGGAAAAAGGGGAAAAACCATAAAAGTCAAAGACAATTCACAGTAAAAGAAACATAGTCAATAAAAACAAGGAAAACCTGCTCAAACTAGTTGTCAAGGAAATAACAGTTAAAATAACCACATCACTTATAAAATCTGTTAACAAGAAATACTAAAAACTGTACAGTGAAAAATCAAATCAACCCACAGCAGAGGTGCAAGTTTTTAGAACAGTAATTTTGACAAAATACCTTGTGAACCCTTAAGATTAACATTGTTTGATATAATATGTTTATTTCCAGGATCCTAACCTAAATATTAAGTCAGAAATACAGACAAGGATATATATACAGGAATGTTCAGTGAAGCAACATCCAATTTTGGCATTTGTTTTTTTAAAAATTGGAAATCACACTAAATATCTAACAATAAGGAAACAGGTAAATAATTTGAGCATAGCCATATGATAGAATGAATGTTGCAATCATTACAAATCATGCTTTCTAGGTATAGTTAACCACATGGCAAAATGCCTATGTTCCATTTTTAAGTGAAATAAAACTACATAGGCACGTGCATGTGCAGAGTATAGTTCCAACTTCACTTATTTAATGCTTAAATATATATGAGTCTAGCAAGAGGGACTGGAAAGAAACAGGACACAAAAAGTTAATTGTAATATCTTGAAGTGGAATTATAGAATATTCTGTTTGTATTTGTAATTCTTACATTATAAATAATGCATATTATTTTCACAACTAGAAAATAATGCTCTGGAATAAAATGCATCAAGACCCACTGATTTGATAAACTACTTCTCCAGCTTTAATCAACAACCTCCTGCACCATAAAGAATTCTTCAAGCAGATCTTATCACTACCACCTTTGTACAGACTTTTCTGAATTGATGTTTAAAGGAGGGTGGAATATAATTTTTTTTTTAAATTGAGGGATTGAACCCAAGGATGCTTAACACTGAGCCATATCCCCAAGCTCTTTTTATTTTTTATTTTGAGAAACAGTCTCACTAAGTTGCGTAGAATCTCATTAAGTTGCTGAGGTTGGCTTTGAACTTGGGATCCTCCTGCTTCTGCCTCCCAAGCTGCTGGGATTATAGGTATGGGCCACCATGCCTGGCTTAAATGTTTTTTATACTACATTAAACAACCTAAGTAACGTGAAGAATTTATACTGTATAACAGTAAATATGAAGTTACAAATATGAAGTAAAAAAAAAAAAAATCAAGACTTTCTGAATCTTATTCCTGTATTTAATTCACTCATTCTACACTCACCTCAGTGCCTATTATGTCCCAAATTTGTGCTAGGCACTGAGGACACAAAGAAAAGTAAGAAATGTCTTTTCTAGTCATGGAACCTAAGTAACAGATTGAATCAAATAGCAGAGAATGACATGTAATAACAGGATAGTATGAATGGTACTATAAATAGAGGGGGGTTGCAAGGCACAAGAAAGGGACACAATGGAAGAAGTACCAATTCCATCTGGAGTGACCAGGAGCTCTTCATAAAAGGGGTATGAAAGAGCACTCCTGGCAGAAAGGTAGTAGGATATAAAAAAGAACAAGGATCAGAAACATCACAGGATAGATGTTGATAAAACCCACAGGTGATCAATATAAAGAATGCAAGCAATGGGTCCCTGGAACATCAGGGTCATATTAAGGCTTTTGAACTTGATCTTGCAGGCCCAGGAACCACTAAAGAACTTGTCTCAGAATCATCAGGAGTGTTTGGGAAATACAGATTCCTGGGCCTGATATCAGAGCTGAATCTATATGTCTAAGAATGTGCCAGAATCTGTCTCATAAGTACTCCAGGTGATTTGATGCAACAAAGTTTGAAAACTACTATCCAGAGCCTTTACTGAAGTAATATGATCAAATTTACTCATATAAAGTTTTCCACCAGCAATGATTACCAAAAAGGAGCTACAGCAGCAACAGGAATATGAAACGGAGGCAACAGAAGCCATCCAGATGAAAGTGTGCAGTGGAGATGAGAATGTAAACCGTGGGATGGAAGGAGAATGCTCACCTCTTCTCGCAGCACTGTGCTTCATACTGGCTTTTTCAAACATTGAACCTGTAAGCTATGCTTACTGCTTTGTACCTTCCAACACTAATGTCAGTGAATAACACATAAAACTATGTACAATAAGTGTACCATATCTAATATAACATCATTGATATGAAAAATTATTGTTAATAATGATAGCTACTATATACTAAGCCATTGCTACAGCCCAGGCACCATGCTAGATATTATGGTTGGTTAGGTCACTGCAAAAGGTAAAATACCATCTTAAAACACTATTAAATAGACAGACCTGACATGAGGTATGAAGAACTAGATAAAACAAGGAGAACTCCACAGTGCTTTAACAGATCTGTCTTCCCAGTAAAGATCTATAATATTCTTTTAGCAAAGAGATAGGGATGATATGGCACAAAGAATGCAATAGCAAACATATTTGGTAAAGAAATTAGTGAAGCAGCAAGAGCAGCTTAAAGTAAAAAGAAGGTAAGAGTGAAGACACAAGGTAGACCTCAAGCTCTCTCATGAGATGTCAGTCACACATGTGCCCCTTTCAGCACCCCCAGATCTTCCCATGTTTCTGTCTTTCTGGAAATACTCCAGCAGATAGTCATGCGCTTGGACCACTAGAAGGTTATCTAACATCTGGTACCATGACATCTGCATGTGATTGTGTGAGAGTCCTCTTATAATTCTCAGGGCTACTGATTATGTCACTGTGGCAAACCCTGTACTTAACAGCAACTCACAGAAAGAGTAAGGAAAAGAAAAACACCACCAAAATAAAACACTGAAAGCAAGGAAAACAGGAGAAAAAAGCAGATGAGCTGTCATCTCTGACATCACCAAGGCCTGCACAGCCTGTATCACCTGACAATGGGCTTCTTTAATGTAAAGGTCTTGTTATAACAAAATAAGATACCCAGCAAAGTTAACTTTTGACACATCTTATATTCTAACTAGCTATGTTAAGTTTAGTTACAGGTAAATGAAAAAAATAGTTATCAAATGCCAAGGGTCTCACCTTAATCATAGATATATAGCACTAGAACAAATTCCTTCAAATCACTATATATTCCTAATAATTTCAAATATAGGCTATCCGATCCAGGAAATATTTAACAGGAATGTTTGCTGTCGCCTTTATTAAGAACCTCTGAAATGTGTGCTCTCAAATTCATCTTTAATTTATCATGGAGAAAGATTAAATTAAATTCAACAAATATTTGTGAAGTGCCTATTATCTCCCAGATGCTTGGGAGAAAATAAAGCCTCTTACATTAACAAAATAGTTTCAAAACTTACTTAAAAAGGGCCAACAAGGAATCATAAGGTGTAAGGTTCACACAAATCAACGCTCTCAAATTGCTAGTAAAACTCAATGATAAATGTAAAACACACACATATGTTAACACTTACTTAAAAAGCTCATAATAAAGATGTATTTGACATTTTATTATAAATATCAAGTCTATGTTATAACTTCATATTTTTGGTATGAGGAAAATACAGATCTGTCATTTCAGATCTTAAACAAGAACTCTGAGCTAAAATACAACAGAAATTCAATGTAGGAAAACAGTATCATGTTGCTTCCTCATCACTGAAAATCTAACCTGTGGCAATCATGCAAAGGATAGAAGGTAAAATTGTTTCTCAAGTCAAAAACCCCAGGAAAATAACAGCACTATTATGATGAGATTAATCTTTATTCAAGCATGTATTTTTTTAGTACACACACAAAACAAACACACACTAGATGCAATAGCCCCCAGCAAGAAAAAGGCAATAATTTTAAAATCTGCAGAGGAAAAAATGTTGATGTATCATTGTTATAATATTTGTCACCACAATAAGTTTGAATATATTCAGGTTAAATCATGTCTGCTGAAACACCTGATGGCTTTCTCACCTAAAACCAATATTATAATGTTGTAAAAGTCTTAAAAAGGATTAAATCTTAAGTGCATTTCATTTCATCCAATGACTAAAAGAAATTTAAGACACTGGCAATAATTTTACTCATTCACCATTCACTTCAATGGTCCTAATTTCGAAGCTTACTTAATATCACAATTTTCAAGAATATCCTTTTAAGTAATCTTGTACAACAATTCACTATCTTTCCTGAACAAGCACTGAGTTCAATCTATAATGATACCATATGTTTCATATTTCCATATAAAAAGAGTTGATTTATACCAGCAGCCATTATAGACATTAGTTGATTTTGATGCTAAAGTGTAAAGCTGAGTGTTGATTTTTTTTTTTTTAATGAGAATCTGCTTTGAAGCTAGAGATTAAGGATACAAAGAATTGGCCAAAAATGTCCCCAACACATACATACACACACGTACACATATACACATACACACACACACACACACACACACACACACACTCTCTCACACAACATCTATAATTGTCAATATTGAGACCTAAAATAGAACAAAAGAAAATCTATATTTGGCAAATCATAAACATTCTGTTTTTCAAAACGAATCATTATATATGCATATTTATAAATACATATTATAAAAATTTTATTTCCTACATATGGTAGGAAAAATTGTTTATTACTTAATTATCTTTTGTTAGGAAAAATAAAACAATAATTTTTGAAATAATAATTTTCCCCTTGATTTTGTATATGGCATTTTCTTGAAGAAAAGCCTTTAGAAGAATCTCTGAAATTCTGATGCACACTGATAAACATAAAAGGTACACTGAATAAAAACAAACTGATGTCTTAATGTGCTTTTAAAATATTCTAAAATTAGCTGAGGAAAAACCTCCCCATCTCCTAAAAAGTATTCACAATATGATTTCAATAATAACTATTTTAAGTTTTGGAAAAATGGAAGAAAGGTAGAGAAGAAGGAAGAGAAAGAGGGGAGAGACTGGAGAGGGAAACATTAAAAACTAGGAATTATCAAGAAAAATGTATAAGATTGAAGTGGATATTTGGTGCCCTCTGCTGTTGTACTACTGTTATTTAACACCAGTGGTGAGTGGTAACAAAGTGAAGGGAGTTCTTTTTCAGAGAATCCATTCACACTGAAATCAGATCATACACTATCCACTTATCTTGGCTATTTGCTTTTGAATAGGATACGATTTCATGACTAGGTATAAATGACAACATAGTCATGTAGTTCATGTTAGTTCACTTCCTTTCATGTCTCTTCATTAATATCAAATAAGGAAAAACTAAAAAAAAAGATATTTAATATATTAAAGGATTTTAATGTTAAAATTTATTTATAAATTATTCCATAAAAGTAAATTATAAATATTAAATATAAAAATTTAGATCATGCCTTTTACAAAGAAAATATCTTCCAAAGCTATTTCTACATGCCATATCTTACTGCATAATAATGCATGAATAACATCCAAATGGTATTAATATATTAAAAGTCTTCAAACCAGTAGCACAGAAGAGACTGACTTTCAATTCTTCCCAAAGAGCCAAGTTATCAAAGCAATAGGACTAGGAGCCGCCTCTACTCCATGGACTTTCCTATGTATCAGTTTACTTCTCTAGCATCAATTCCTCTATCTTCCAATAAAAAAGGCTACCTACCTCAGAGAGGTGTTTGCATAGAGCTAATAGATAACACAAGCGGTATTCTTTTCACTTGTCAGAGGGAGATAACAAACCCTGGCTCATTTTCTCTTGAATGTGTTAAAAGTACACATGAAAAATAGTTAAAAACCAACTGAAAAAAAGCAATTGTAAAATTCCAAAGATCTATTATAACGTGCCTTCCTGGGTATGCCAAAACCCTTCATGCATCTGTAAAAGAATCTGTAAATAGTAACAAGATGAAATTCTGGGATGCTCACTTGGTAAGGAAAAGTATAAGACTAAAATGAACAGAAGAAAAAGAAATACAGCTCTAATCTACCTGGTTACTGTTGAACAATCCCTAACTTCAGAAATATTGACACTCCAGGGATTTAAACCTGCTTTTAAACTTCTTCTCTTCTTACTGCCCCCTTGGCCCACATACCACTATCCTCAGTAGGCCAGTTCACCATCCCCACCCACATCAGCGCATGGTACCACCTTTGCCTAGGACATTTGTCCACACTTTCCCTCCTGCTGTCAAGCCTTGTCTCTTCAGAAAGGCCTTCCCGACAACTCTTGAGGTTATTTCATTTCCTCGTGGTCCTCTTCCATGTGGTTCATACCTTAAGTAGTCTAAGGTTCACCAGGATGAACTGCACACTTGTGTCCCACACAGAGCAGGAATTCCTCAGTGCCAGGGCCTGCTGGGTGTGGATTTGATTAATGCACTCTCCAACTGGTTCTAGCTTGGGGCCTAGCTTATGGTATGCACTCAATCTGTGTGGAACAAATGCATGAATCAATCAATCAATCAATCAAGAGTATTAAACTAGTATGTGTTGAACACCTATTGTGGTAAATGTTTTCAAATATCTTATCCCATTTTACTTCATTACAACTCAATTATTCCAATTTTAAAGCTAAGAACTAACTGAAACTAAAAGGCAAGTCAGTCACTGAGGGCAACACAGCAATGGTGACGATATGGGAGAAATCAGCTTCCCACATTTTGAATATCAAGAGGTTTTTAGCCTGAGTTCTACAGAGATTTGAGAAGGAGAAGGTGGAAAGAGAAAGGGTGAATGCACTCCACATTGGTCAGCCCTGGAATACTGGGTTATTTATAGAGAGTCAATGCACACCTTGTGCAGAGCACTGGAAGTACCAGTAGGAATATCCCATAGTCCTTTGAGAAGCTCTTAGTGAGATACAGAGCAAGGAATCTTGCTAGGATGATTCTCTCTCACACCCTCCAGGGACATTTGGAAATGTCTGGAGGTATCTTTGTTGGTCACAACTGGGAGGGGATACTAACAGCATCTAGTGGGAACAGACTAGGGATGCTGCTAAAAATCCTACAGTGCACAGAACAGTCCCCACAACAAAGAATTACCTAACCCAAAATGTCAATAGTGCTGAGGCTGAAAAACCTGATATAGACAGACATGAAAACACACATCGACTCGCTTACATTTATTGGTACAACAGAATAAACACTAGGACAGAAATGTAAACCAAGTGCCAGAGAATCAGAGAGAAAGATCCTTTGACTCTGCCTGACTTGGCTTTATTAGTAGGGACAAGGGTCACCAAACTCAGATTCATGAGATAATCAGGCAGGTGAAGGAAGTGGACATGGTATTCCAGATGCACCAAACAGCAAGTGCTATGTTCACTGAAAATATGTGTGAAGGAGACCGGAGAACCAAGTTGACTCACCATGAAAAACTAAAATCCTGATTTGTGCTGACAAATCCCCTTGTTTTGTCTTCCCCTTTCTTTTTCTTTCCTCTTCCTTTCCACCCACCCTCCAGCCTGAGATAGTATCACTCTCACCAAGACTGATTGCTGCCAGGTGTGATTGTGACCAAGGTTTGAATATGATTAAGAAAAACAGGTATTTTTACACAAAATAAGAAGAGACAAATGAGCAGAGACATTAGTGGAAAGATCTTCGAATATTATGCCTATTCCAACCTACTAAGGGCACCATATAGAATTTTAACCATAATCACTACAATTATACTACCTCTACTTGAAAACTGCAATAAAGTGCCTCCTTGGGATGACTAATACATTTCCTTCCAAGATTAATTTTAGGATTTATATTACTATGTCATATAAATCATCACATGATCTTCACATTGGAAAAATTTTAAAACTTCACAATCATTGCCACTGGCTCAAAGTCTTCCTGGCCATTCATCATTCTAGAAAATTTCACCAGTGATTTTCAAGTTCGGGTCTTAGGTCTGTGGTAGTTAAGGGAGCTGCTTATAAAAGGAATCAAAGTAGGAGGGCAAATGATGCAATGTTAAACACAGAATCAGTAACAAGGTAAGTTGATGAGGTTAAGTTTGTAAATTATGCTAGAGGTACTATTTTTGTATTTTGCTATTTATAATTGTAAATTAGCATATGACTAGTTTCCTGGAGACTTTCAGTATTCTAATTAGATGTCATGCTATTTGAAATGCAGAGTAATGGTACAATTGTTTTATTGCACATGAACATGACTATTACATAGATGCAATGTTTTGATATCAGTGAATTCAAGTGCTGGCTTTCAAATGCTGCTATTTTTTTTTTTTAAGTTGCAGATGGACACAATACCTTTATTTTATTTATTAATTTTTTATGTGGTGATGAGGATCAAACCCAGAGCCTCACATGTGCTAGGGAAGTTCTATACCACTGAGCCACAATCTCAGCCCCTGCCCCTTTCTTAAATTTGTTCTTTTTAGATATACATGAAAGTAGAGTGTATTTTGACATATTTTACATACATGGAGATAACTTCCCATTCTTGTGGTTGTACATGATGTGGAGTTACACCAGTGATGTATTCATATATGAACAGAGGAAAGTTATGTCCTATTCATTCTACTGTCTTTCCTATTCCCACCCACCTCCCTTCCCCCTTCATTCCCTTTTGTCTAATTCAATGAACTTCAAATGCTGCTATTCTTGCTTTAAAATTATAAGCTGCTATCAATTTCATCATGCAGTTTGGGGTTTTGTGTTTCCATCAACAATATTTTACTTATTTATTCACTTATTTACTTATCTACCTACCTATTTATTTATTTATTTATTTGGGGGGGGGGGGTATTGTGGATTGAACTCAAGGGCACTCAACCACTGAGCCATATCCCCAGTCCATTTTTGTATTTTATTTAGAGACAGGGTCTCACTGAGTTGCTTAGCACCTCACCGTTGCTGAGGCTGGCTTAGAACCCAAGATCCTCCTGCTCAGCTTTCCAAGCTGCTGGGATTACAGGCATGCACCACCACATCCAGCTTGCATCAACAATGTTTTATATGTTCCAAAACACTAGAAGAGGCATGTTCAAACCCTAGAATTAGAGCGCATGCTCAATCCCTGTTCTTGACTCAGCCTATCAAAGGACACTGCATTCTCATCCCAAGTTCTTCACCTAGTGGCAAGGAAAAAAGACTGGAAGAATAGGCTGATAGGGCTTTGCAGCTCTCAAGACTGAGCCACAGTGACCCTCATGGCTCCCTGGCTGTCTCAGCTCTGATCCTAACCTTGCTTCTCTACTGGCCCTTCACCCTAAGCACACTTCAACTGCCTCTAGCTCTAGATGCTCTCTTTCTCCTTCCTTCCGTCTCATGCAAACTTTTCACAAGCATTCTACACTTGTTATTTCTATTTACATTCTTCCCATTCACTCTTTAGCCCTCTACAATTAAGCTTCTGCTACTAATGTCCTGGGAAGACAGTTCAAAAGGGGACACTAATGACCTCATTGACAAACACATTTCCACCCTTGAAAGGCTCAATCAATATCTACTGCATTTGAGACAGTGATCTTTCTCTGCCTTTTCTGCAACTTTTGGTTTCTTGTTGGCAGGTTTGATTCCCACTGTTTCCCTTTAAACCTGGTGTCCCTGAGAGTCTATCTCCGAATGATCCTGTCCACCTCCACAGTTTTCATACCATCTGCATGTTGGTATGGACATCCATATGTCCTATCACACAACCCTCCCTCAAGTTTCACCTTTAAACTGCCCGACAGACATCTGGACATAGATAGTACATTGGAACCTCATATTCATCATATTCTCAGCCACTCATCATCATCCCTCACAGAAACGGCTAACATTCAATATCACCCAAAACCTGTGAATCCACCTTCCTTACCATCTACACCCAATCATTAGGTCCCTTGGAATATAACTCATAAATAACTCTTGAATTTAATCTCTCTTCTATGTTCCCTCTTATCAGCTTTACGTACTGATTTTCATACAAAATTCTTTTTGAGGGAAGAATTCTAAAGCCATGAGGGTGAAAGATGAAGTTTCAGCACCCTCCCATGGTACAGGGACCCCACCTCATTCCCCACACCTGCCTCCCAGCCAGCCTCCAGCAACACTAGCCACACATTTCCACTTCCCTCTCTGCTTATGCTACTCATGCCTCCTAGAACACACTGCAACCCATCTCCATATTCTATATTCTACTCATTCTTTAATGTCCTCTTCTCCCAGAATCCAGTTCTGATCACCTCCAGCCAGGACAGGTTTCTGCAATACTCTCTACGTCTCGCAGCCACCCACTTTCTATAGTGCACGGAGTGTGCCTGTTCATATTTCCTGAGAGTAAGTGTCATGTCATACCCATTTGGCTCTCCAGGGCCTAACACAGTACCTAGGAGTCAATAAATGTTTACTGAACTAGATTGATTCAATTATTTCCTAACAGAGGCTATAAAAGTCAAGAAGTTTCAAAACCTTTTATATGGTTTAATACAGAGCAGATTTTCAAGTGCATTAAAAGAGAAGAAATTGCTTTTTCCTCAAAGTACTAAAATATTAACATTTACTCACAAATCTTTATATTTCAATCAAACTAGTTAATAATACCTTCAAGTTCCTAAATAAGAGTTAAAGTGTTATACATTAGGGCTAAAACAACCTGACTGCTTAGATAAGGTCACAGGGTTTAATCTACCTAGCATTCCCATTCTCTAAGCAATCTACTATTTGATTTATAAGGTGAGATGGTGAGAGAAATTTCTGTGCTGTGCCTCACGTACATTCCACAATGATCTAAATTTCTTCATAGTACAGTGTGTTTCTATTAATAATGAATTTCCAAGGAAGAACAGAACTGATCTGAATTTAAAACCATCATAGAAAACCACTTTTCCTTGGCTCAGACCACAGAGAATTATATTTAATATAAACTACGAACAACTATTATGTCCAAGTTATTGGCCAATATAGCACTACAGTTATGGGGTTTATTAAGTTTCAGGAAGGATAGTACTGTTGGATATTTGATGGTCTTTTTCAATCATCATGATAAATCCAGTCATGTCTAATTCAATGATCCTTTAAAGAGAGAACCAAAAACCCTGTAATTGCCCCCCCCACACACACACACCAAAAAAGTAAATACAAATGAAAAATTCAGTTAGTTTTGACAATTTAGTTTTATTGCTTAGTAGAATAACTGGTTTTATAGTCATAGTAACCTAAAACTCATTACCTTCAAACTAAAGAAAAAGTTGGTAGATTGTTAACCTGAGTTGGAAATTTCCAAAGTACTCATCCCAATTCTAAGAAATATACACATGATGCACAAACACACTTGATGCACAAACACTTACATGTAAAAGCGCACATACACTCTAGCAGCCTGTGTGCAGCATTCTTTCCTTATGTGTGTGAGAGTTCTGTAAAAGTGGATTTGTATTTTAATGAAGAATTTGGAGCAGGTATCAGACTTGGGTGGGTGGAGGGAGGGCCAAATGAATGCAGAAAGGTCAGTTATAAGGTATCATCAGAGAAAAAGATGATGAATTAGGATGGTAAAGGCAAAGAGAAGACTGCTTTCAAAAGGAGATTAAAATGATAAAAGTTCACTTTGGATTGATTTCCAAAGGTAAGGGATCAGATAACACCTATAATTATTAATATCTGCAATGGAACAAATGGTGACATTTACTGGGACAGAGAAAGTGCCAGCAAACTTTTTCTGTAGAGTCACATGGCAAATATTTTAAGTTTGAGGGCCATACAAGGTTTCTGTCACACACTTGTTTTTTTTTTTTTTTTTTTGTAACTTAAAATGTAAACACTATTCTTAGTCCCACTAACTTGTAAACCACCATTTGCAGACTCTAGATAGTGCAGAACAATGAGGAATGGAAGGGTCCAAAAGAGAATATTAAGATTCAATCCTAACAATCAGTGAGGTGAACAGAGAGCCTACTAATTGGGGACAAACTTTTACCACATGCACGTCAGAGAGTACTAATCTCTAGAATATAAAGAACTCAAAAATCTTAACACCAAAAAAACCAAATAACCCAATCAATAAATGGGCCAAGGAACTGAACAGACAGAAAAAGATATACAATCAATCAACAAATACATGAAAAAATGCTCAACATCTCTGGCAATTAGAGAAATGCAAATCAAAACCACTCTAAGATTTCATCTCACACCAGTCAGAATGGCAGCTATTAAGAACACAAACAACAATAAATGTTGGAGGGGATGTGGGGAAAAAGGCATACTCATATATTGCTGGTGGGACTGCAAAATGGTACAGCCAATCTGGAAAGCAGTATGGAGATTGCTTGGAAAACTGGGAATGAAACCACCTTATGACCCAGCTATCCCACTCCTCAGTCTATACCCAAAGGACTTAAAAACAGCATACTACAGGACACAACCACATCAATGTTTATAGCAACAAAATTCACAATAGCTAAACTGTGGAACCAACCTAGAAGTCCTTCAGTAGGTGAATAGATAAAGAAAATGTGGTATATATACACAATGGAATATTATTCAACAATAAGAGAGTATAAAATAATGGCATTCACAGGTAAATGGATGAAGTTGGAGAATATAATGCTATGTGAAGTAAGATAATCCCAAAAATCTAAATGCCAAATGTTTTCTCTGATATAAGGAGGCTGAGTCACAGTGGGGTTGGGAGAGGGAGCATAGGAGGATTAGAGGAACACTAGAAAGGTCAATGGGGAGGAGTGGAAGGAAGGGGGCAAGAGGGTTAAAAAAAAAATAGTAGAATGAGATGAATATCATTACCCTAAGGGCATGTATGAGAAGACGTGAATGGTGTGAATATACTTTGTATACAACCAGAGATATGTAAAAATGTGCTCTATATGTGTAATATGAATTGTAATGCATTCTGCTGTCATATATAACAACTTAGAATAAAAGAAAAAAAGAAAAAATGAAAGAGTTCAATCCTAACGAAATTGAGATAGAGATTTAGGATAAAAAGAGAGAAATACTGAATCTTAAAGGAAACACCCACAAGCCACTGAGATGTAGAAAGCATAGTTGGAAATTTTGAGCAACACACCATTGGCCCATGCCCTTGTAAAATGAAGGAAATATGCAAGCGCAGGGAAAACTGGCACAAAATTGTGCAACTCTACCTTGGATCCACCTCCATTCTAGGCCCTGCCTGATATAGCCCTTCTATAAATATTGGACCCCTAGCCATATCACAGCAGCTTCTCACTCTCGAGACAGCCCAATTCTCCCCTGAATGTGTATTTACCTTCCCAAATAAACCTGTCTATGCCTTTGTCTGGCTCATACTGAAATTCTTTCCTGTCACATATGCTAAGAACCCTGCTGGTCCTGAGTTAAGTTCCCTTCTCCTTTAGAACTCCTTAGATCCTTCTCCAGAGACATCTCTCCTCCAGTGACAAAATCAGTTAATTCATGAGTTCAGTCTAGTGAAAGAGACAAACCCACAGATATAAAAAGCTCTGAGAACTTCAAGTAGGCCTACACCAAAGAAAACCTCACCTGGATTTTTCATATTTAAATTGATAAAAAACAAATGTTAATTTTAAAGCATTTCAAATGAAGTGGAGATGAAGCAAGCAGTGGGACCATTTTGGGAACAAAGAAAACAGCAAAATTTTGAAGTCTTGCAGGGCTAGAAAGAAAACTGAATATTGAAGGGACCAAGATCCCAGCAAAATGGGAGGAGCCATTCATCTCCTATCATGTGACAAACACGGAAGCTGTGTGAGGAGACTAAAACTCTGTAGAAAGCCTCTAAAATTTTTTTTAAAAAATTAAAAAATGTTTTTAGCAAAGTCGTCATGCTAAGAAGACAAGGAATAGAGTCAAGACTCAACAAGCAAGAGCCCTGTTAAATACTCTAGGTTCTTAGTTGGAAGCCCTGGAAGGTTACACCAGAGGAGTAGAAGCAAAATCATAGAGAGGCAGAGATTTTAAATACTATAACTCAACCTTGATTCAGGTTAGTCCCCAACTGAATTAAGTTGATTAGTTTCTCTTCTGTTTGACCAGAATAAAAGGGTGAATCCTCTCTAGAAGAAGACATCATTTGAATGTAGTACATTTTTTAAAACTTCACAATGCTTTGTATTTAATAAAAATGTACTGGGCAGGGTGTGGTGGTGCATGTCTGCAATCCCGGCTGCTCCCAGCTGTGGGGGAGGCTGAGGTAGGAGGATCGTGAGTTCAAAGCCAGTCTCAGCAATTTAGTGAGGCCCTAAGCAACTCAGCAAGACCCTGTCTTTAAATAAAATACAAAAAATAACAGCTGGGGATGTGGCTCAGTGGTTAAGTGCCTCTGGGTTCAAAATGTGCTGGACATTCTAAGAGATTAGAGCATATGACTGAAAATGCAAGAAAAAGAAAGAGACCCAGATGACACAGACATTAGAATTGGCAGAAAAGGACTTTATATCAACTAGCAAGATGTACACATGAGAGCCGGGCTTGGTGGCGCACGCCTGTAATCCCAGGACTTGGGAGGCTGAGGCAGGAGGATCGCGAGTTCAAAGCCAGCCTCAGCAATGGCGAGGCACTTAGCAACTCAGTGAGACCCTGTCTCTAATAAAATACAAAAAAGGGCTGGGGATGTGGCCCAGTGATCGAGTGCCCCTGAGTTCAAACCCCAGTACCCCCAAAAATAAATAAATAAATAAAGATGTACACATGAATCAAAACACCACAGGTATTGTTACCTGAGGTCCTATAGGACCTCTCTGCATTTCTACTCCACCCTGATCTTCTTTATCTTTGAGGACAGGATCCTGAAGGCTAGAAGTTCCTCTTCAGGTAGGCTAGCCAAAACCAGCTGCACTAGAGATGGCTACCAGAGTGACCCCAGACAATTAGTAACTTCATTGTAACCTAACTTCCATACTAGTGGCACATCTACCACTTGCCATGACAGGAAGCACCTATGGAAAAGGGAGAGGAACCATATAACACTCCCAATGGTTTCATCTGGAATGTGGAGGGCTGACCTAGGGCTCCAGAAATGGTGAGAGAAGAACCTGATGGAAGTTTCCATCTGGAATAGGGGGCCCCACCCAGGGCTCGAGGAAAGGTGAGAGAGGAACCCCACTGCAGGCAGACTGGCACCTTCTGGTAGGGTTAATTTACATGTATATCCTTTGTTTTTTTGTCTCTCTTCCTTGAATACTCTTTTGACTCGAACAATGGCTTTCTCTCATCCTTTGCAGTGGTCTTCTAAAAACTTTCAAACTTCTCATTAAAATATTTTTAACCTCTGGATAGCCTTGACCAGCTGGGTTCCCATCACCCCCAATCTCTAATAACAGAAAGTGGGAAAGAAGGAAACCCCTGAGTGGGCATCTGGGAGTAAAAGCCCATAGTAGATACCGAGCTAAGGCAAAGTTTTAAATATGTATTCATATTCTTAGTTTGTTCTTCTTAATTTGCCAGGCAGCACCCAAGATTATGGGCTCTCACACTCTTTGGGATGTCTGCTCTCTGATCAGGTGTATTGTGGTTTAATGTAATTTTTAATGAGTTTTGGATATTACTTTATTAGTCTATGTTTGTGATAACTGTCTTGACAGAGGCTAAGGGATTTGATGGCTATAGCAACAGTCCTATAGAAATTCCACCAATTCTTGCTCCAGCCACCAGATAAGCTTTTTTTAAAAAAGTATGAAAAATAACAGTGGACACAATTTGATTCAAACTCACCAGGTAAACTGCCCCCAAAGTTATTAGAAATAATTAGCAAGGAGAAAATAAAATAAAAATGTTAAATATTTTTTAATATGAAAGAGGGCTAGATAAAAAAAGAGGGGGCTGGTGATGTGGCTCAGGGATAGAGCACTTGCCTAGCATGCATGAGGCCCTGTGTTCAATCCCAAGCACCACCAAATAAAGAAACAAGAAAAAAAAGAAAAGATATACATATATAAACAGGTGAGATCTCAAAAATTGTAGAATGTTTGCCAAACATGTATGAGGCTCTGAGGTTGATCCCCAGCACTACCAAAAAACAAATAAACAAACAAAAAAAAAACAAACAGAAAAAAACTCAAATACCATGATGGTAGATTTAAACCCAAATATATGAATTTTAAGAGAAATATAGAAATGATAGCAGAGATTGGCAGTGGCCACAGAAGTTAGCCAAAAGAACAGCAGAGACAAGAGGTATTATAAAGAAACAATTTTAAAAAAAAAATCAGTAGCTTAGTAAGGAAAAAGATGTGCATACAATGTTATAATACAGCTAAATGTAAAACCACAGTAGAGTTGATTAATATTAAATATATCCTTAAATGCAAAGTTTCATATTCGTAAGTTAAACTTTAAAAATATTGTCTCCTCCTGGCTCCACAAAAAGAATTTAATGCTATCTACATGGTCTGGACATTTCAGGGAACACATACTTTAATAGGCCAATAAAAACAGAAAAGACAAAAATCCCTGGTTGCTATTCTCAGGTTAAGAATGGAAGCACTCAGAAGGTAATCCAAGTTCTGAGTATAATTACAAGATACACGCAACATTTCTCTTTTGGGGTGTCATATCTGTTGTTATGTCAGAGGTTAACAGAATTTTTACACATCTCTATATCAAATAATCACCAAAGCTAACAACAAATATCCTGCATGTTAGAAAATCATGATTATTTTATTACTGTAATATTCTAATATCTCTCAATATTTCTCAGAGAATGAAAAGTGACAAATTATTTGACTGAAGAACTGTATTTCTTCTCTTACAGTCATAGATGTTTCCTCAAGACTGGTTAGTCAAGTCTCCTTAACTTTATTAAAGATTAGACAATGATTACTATAATACAAAATATTGCCCTAGTAACCATTTGGAGCAACCATAACTGAATTTATATATACTTAAAAGCCTACAACACATATATGATCAACATACTCATATTTCTATTAAAATATTCATTAAAGTTTTGGGGTAGAATGTTAAACAAGTTTAATTGATTCTTCAAAGGTCATACATATCATAAGAATTCTACTAAGCACAAAAACAGTTCAGTAGACAAGGCCTGGGATCCCATACACAATGCCATTTGCCTTGTCCCTGTCTATACCTTACAGTGCCCTTTTCACAGTGAATCAAAAAGTCAATTCCATCAGTAAGAAATTTTTTACAGAATGAATTTTGCAAGCATAAAACACAGAGTATGTTCTTAGTAGGTTACATTTGACTTCTAAATTCCATTCTCTCAACCTAGTTACATAGAATACAAAGCTACTGACCTTTGCAAATATAGCCCATTCATTTTTTTCAGGCTTTTGACTAATTAGAAA
Source organism: Tamias sibiricus (assembly GCA_025594165.1). Lineage (NCBI taxonomy): Eukaryota > Metazoa > Chordata > Mammalia > Rodentia > Sciuridae > Tamias > Tamias sibiricus. Next base: position 28,081,788 of record CM046671.1, read on the forward strand.
ACAGAGAAAGAAATGTAAGGTGAAAGAGAAATCATCCTAGTCATTTTTCAATTTCTTCAATCTTGTCATTTTTCCATACAAATAAGGTGCTTCTGATTGGTACAACAATGCTCAAGATGTAAAGATGCTGAACAGAAAATCACACACAACACTTGGGCTGAGAAATAAGTTTCCATGGCAGTAGGGCTTTCTTGCTTCACTGTTAAACCCTCTGACCCAGACATCTACCAATATCTCCTCCCAAGAATGAGTGTCTGTGGCAAGTGTTTCATGAGAAGACTTGTCAAAAAGCTAACTTGATATACCCAGACTGTCTTCTTTTCCTATTCATTTATATAGTCATCAAACGCTACCATGTATAACCTGTGGTTGTATAGTTATTTCTCTTTTACAAATCTTCTCTCTCCCAATCCAGTATACTATTTAGAACAAATGTTGTGGAGATTAAGAAAAGAAGATGGCTCTACCTTCAAGAGATCACAGCCACTTCCTTCCTTTTAGCAGACATCACTGCCTACTTCTATCCTCTTCGACTGAAAATAACTTAGTATGGTCACCTCCCTTTTTCATCTTTACCAACCTCAAGGAAACAAGCTCCAGTTAGGGTGAACTCCCCAACCACACCAAGTGCTTCTACAACGTTCTACCAGTTATGTCTCCAGCAGCAAAGATGTTCAGTGGCCTCCTTGACAAAAAATAAATTCTACTTCTAGCCATCACTGAAGCTACCACCCTTTCTTTGTCCATTAAAAGGAATTTCTTCCAGTCTATCTCACTTCATCTCAGACTCATGATTTCTGACCCAACTAACTATACCAAAACACCTCTCCTAAAGATCACCAATGGTTTTCCTAATTACTAAATCTAAACACTCTTTTTTTAGTTCTCAATTTTTTTTTTTTTTTTTTTTTTTTTGGTACCAAGGATCAAACCCAGAGGCACTTAACCACTGAGCCATATCTCCAGCCACCCCACCCCTTTTTATTGACAAGGTCTCACTAAGTTGCTTGAGGCTGGCTTTGAACTTGTGATCCTCTGCCTCAGCCTCCCAAGCCACTGGAATGACAGACATGCACCACCACGCCCAGTGGGGTTCCCAATTCTTAATATTTCAGTTCTCTGATCAACTACTGACCTTTACTATCTTTACAAAGGTTTGTTTTCGATTATATGTGTAATCTAGAATTTTGTAATTTTTATTTCTCTGCCTCTCACTCGCTCATTTTCCTGCCTCCTAAACAAACATACCATCTTCAAATTTATTCACCTTCCATAGTCTGTTCCTCAATGATATGATCATCAGAAAATAGGACTTGAAAAGCACTTCTTACAGGGGTTTCTGTGTGTGTTTATGGTACTGGGATTGAACACAGGTGTGCTCTACCACTGAGTGACACCCCCAATCTTATGTTTTAGTTTTTGAGACAGGGTCTCACCATGTTGCCAAGGCTAACCTGAAACTTTAGAACCTCCTGCCTCAGTCTTAAGAGTAGCTGCAATTACAGGTGTGTTCCATCACACCCAGATTTTTTTAAATTAACTCTTAAAAGATAATTTTCATATAACTTACAGTCTTCATCCTGTAATTTTTTTCCCAAGGCTTTGCTATGTGTTAACAATAATCAAAAGACACTAAATTGAATTTATTCATTCATTTCTTTTCATTCATTAATCTATTCAATAAACATCTATTTAAAATCACTCAGTAGGCTATTAGAATAATCAAGGGATAAAGAATGAAATAAAATAAGGGAGGTATACATCTGAACACAGAGCCTTATAGGCCAATGTAAGAAGTTTGGGTTTTGTTTTAAAGGTGACAGGAGGTCTTTGGGGGTTATTTGCCCAAGGTCACTCATAGCCAGCAAGTTACAGAGCACAAACTTGAACACCAACACACCCCTCACCAGAAGCTCTTAATCACTCCTTTTAACTGCTTTCCAAAAATAAAGTGAAGGCTATTCCACAGGAAAACCATACCCACAATTCTGAAGTTAATAATGTCATCTTCTGATGCAGGGGTCAGCAAACTATGGCCTATGAGCCAAATCCAGCCCACCTCCTGCCTTTATGAAGAGCTTTACTGGAAAAGCCAGCCATGAGTATTTGTTCACGTATTGTCTAAGGCTGCTTTCACACACTCATGCAGAATTAAGTTGCTGTGACAAAGATAACCCACAAAGCTTAAAATATTTACTTTATAGAAAGTGTTTGTCAATCCTTACTCTATCCAGCTGTTTTTAGGTACATCATCTAGAAACTGGGGACAGCAATAACTGATACATTTACAGGGAGGTTAAGGAAGAGAGTATATCTGGAAAACTCTCATGATAGCAGGTACCTCAAAATGTAAGCTGCAGTCTAATAAATGCTCTGAACTCCAGCATTTTTCTAGGAGAAATAATCTTGTCCCTGCTCTACCTCACCATTGTGTCACTTCTTTCTTGGAGGCATTTTGCTCCCCCAGCACACATACCACCTTCCAATCCTACCTAGAGGAGGTAGGTGTCTCCTATTATAATCATCCTCAAAGTCTGTTCCATAGTGTACACATTTGTAATATCAGCACTGGATTCTCCCTTCAGCCTGGCTTGCGTGTCTGAAATCATCTTGAGTGTTAAGATCTTCTGCTGCCCATTTTGTGGAGACTATTCATTCAACTTATAGGATACCTTATAAGCCATCTGCCCTTTTGCATTTCAACTGCTGAATCACATTTCCAGTCCCCATTAGTTCTCTCCATACAATTCCACTTAATTTCCCATATCAACATTTATCTCTTACAGATATTAGACATGACAAAATACTTCTTAAACAACAACAAAAAACTCCTTTCAAACTATTCAACGTCATATTATCACCCACTGAATTACGTTCTCAGCTTTGCTGTGAAGTTCTTCCACAATGATTCCAATCTATACCTCCTAACTGAACTTCCACTAAATTTCCTGAGCCCTTCCCATGCTTCTCAAGTATATACCATATTGTATATAGTTAGACATGTAGTAACACTGATGTTAAGTAGTTATAATGCATTAAGCACTAAAAATAAAAAGAAGAAACACTCAATTCTGTCCAGTCTTAAGAGGGAGAGACAGGATTCAAACACACACAGTCTTGCAAAGACTCAATGCAGTAATAAAAATAACATAATACGCTTTTGGTCTTCTGGTGAGAAAAAAATCATAATATTGCAAATAATTCATTCCTGGTTACAAAGTTTTATACACCCAGTATAATCAACATAATTAGCAAAATAAATATCTGTTACTTCTAAATAAGCTTGATTGCTAACAGAATTCTAACAAGGCAAAAGCAGGACATTTTTGACAGGGTTTCCCAATAAAGTCTTTACTTTCCACTGAAAGAACCATATAAAAAAATAAGATCCAATATCCCAGAGTAAATTTTTCTAGGGCTCTTGGTGATGCTTTGTTTTGTTTTTTTAACATTGGGTGGGTTTATTTCTCCTGAGGTTAGAAAGCCATCCAGAGGACAGCTCTTTAAATATTCCCCCAGAGGGAGCCTCAAACTCAACATGAGAAAATAGTTAAAGAAATCCCTAACGGTCCAGTCAACATACATTTTTCATAAAGTGATTATCCTCCTGCAGCCTCAGCTTCCTAAGCCTTTCCCCACTTCCATAATTGTTTTCCTTGTAGGCCAGGCAACAATTACCACTGCTACAAGACTAAGGAGGTTCACAAGCAATATATTTTACAATACATAAGTGTAATGTCTCTGATATCTGGTGCTTTTATCACTAATTGCACTATAAAATGCGCTATTAAAACAGGGACAAACAAGATTGTAAAAATCACATAATGGAACATGACCACTTACAAAAGGCATTCATAAATGTTACTGTACCACTTATTTTTCTCTAATTTTCCAGTTATATAATTATTTTTCTAAATTTTTATTCCTAGGCACAGCATCAAGAAAAATAATATATTTGCGAACTTCCTAACATACACACACGCTCTTGAATACATTGTTTTATACGTTTGTTCAAAATTAAAATCATATAGCATGCTAGACAACATGCTATAGCCACTGAATTCCTAGGGACAGATATGTAATTCCTTGAAAGAAATGATGGGCATGTCAAATGCATTTTTTAAAAATATTTGTTTATTTGCTTTAGTTGTGCACATTGCGGTTTTTTTGTTTGTTTGTCTTTTACGTGGTGCTGAGGATCAAACCCGGGCCATGCACATGCTAGGCGAGCACTCTACCACTGAGCCACAACCCCAGCCCCTGTCAAGTGCATTTAACCTGTGATTTCTTCTCAAACTCTAGAGCATAGAACTGAAAGCATGAAGAACAAACAGAAGGATTTCATAATCCAATCTATGAAATATAGACTACAACAGAGCCAATAAAACATTTATTTCCTGGGGAAGGAAAAAATGATCCAAGGGTGATATTACTGGGAGTTACTGAAGGATGTGGGTCAGTGGGGCTATCCACTACTCCATGTGGCATCAGAACTCACTAACTCGTGGCTAATGTCAAGTTTGTAGATGAGCCTTTCAACCCCTTCAGTACTGACTCACATGCAAACCATTTAAAAAATGGAAATCATGAATAAGAGAAAATTAGCTGGGTGCAATGGTGCATGCCTATAATCCCAGCAGCTTGGGAGGCTGAGGCAGGAGGATCACTAATTCAAAGCTAGCCTCAGCAATGGCAAGGTGCTAAGCAACTCAGTGAGACCCTGTCTCTAAATAAAATACAAAAATGGGCTGGGGATATGGCTCAGTGGTCAAGTGCCACTAAATTCAATCCCTGGCACCCCCCCACCACCAAAAAAAAGAAAAAGTAACAATTAAACATATTTGTACCATCAATAAATAATTCCAATGAATATTTATATGGGATTAGAATTTCAAGTAGTGATTCAAATGAAACACTGTAAAAGTTTCACTTATCCATTACTAGAGACAAACTCATTCTAATAATAACACAGAACACAAATCCCACAAACTAAATAGTAACTAGCTTCTAGAAAGCTAAAGACAGGTACACAATTAATGAGCTGGGATTGCTTGTTGTTGTGTTTTGTTTTGTTTTGTTTTCCAAAAATGTACAGTGGAGAAAGGCTTGTTGTTTTTTTAATAGGACAATCTTCTGCTAGGTGAAGTAGTAACTTTTGCCTTGTAAGTACTTTTAAATGTCAGATGGTAAAGTATGATTGAGCTTGGGTCTCGGGGGGGAAAAAAAAATTCTAGACTTGTGCAACTCTATCATACTTATTCTCAAATATTTTCTTAAATCCTTTCTAATGGCTTAAACCTTACTAAACTCAAAACTTAATTTTAAAAGAAATGATACATCACAGTTATATATATCTTAATTGGACCTATTATTTTTTCTCACTGGGGACATTAACTAGTGCTTAATCTTTCATCAAAAAGACTATTAGAAAGTAGCCAGGCGTGGTGGCGCACGCCTGTAATCCCAGCACTTGGGAGGCTGAGGCAGGAGGATCGCGAGTTCAAAGCCAGCCTCGGCAATGGCGAGGCACTTAGCAACTCAGTGAGACCCTGTCTCTAATAAAATACAAAAAAGGGCTGGGGATGTGGCCCAGTGGTCGAGTGCCCCTGAGTTTAATCCCCGGTACCAAAAAAAAAAAAAAAAAAAAAAAAGACTATTAGAAAATCAGACAGATGATACATACAATGTTCACTCTAGTTCAGAAACTCAAGTTACTTAATTCAGTAGAAATAATTTTTAAATATTTACACAGTAAAAATAATTTTCTTTTTCAAAATGTAAAATAGTTCAATCATTCCAAAATTATGCTGGACAAACTTAAACCAAAACCAGAAGGTTATTTTCCATTAATATCATCTCTCAAAAATTATTCTCTAAAACATACTATAGCTATGTTACTAAATGAACTTGATGAACCCACAACAAAACTCACCTTGTCGGATGCCTCAGAAGCCAAGAGGTTGGTTGCAAGGGTTTGTAGTTTGTGATGGGCTATATTTTTAAGTGCAGCAAGACTACGTCTCGTCATAGCTTGTTTGAGGTTGACGGCTGGGTGACTGAGTGAATCTACTGCAGCAGGAACTGCTTCATCACAAGCATTCAGTATCTCTACTGCTGTTATCCCCATCACACAACGATCCAAAGCACCTGGGAGGCAAATACATTCACATATGTCACACAAGATTGTAAATTTTGTTTTTAATTTTTAAGTAAAGAAAAATTTCTATGTAGAAATATGTTATAGCAGTGCATTCCAGAAATATCTTGTTTTTGCTTTCTTTAATAATCTTCCATGCAGATTACCTCAATTCAACACAACTTCCCAACAAGGTCAAGTTCAGAGCCAAGATTTTGACAACCTCCTTCAGGCTTTTCCACTCTATTCCTATTTCCCAGGTTTCCATGATTACTCCCACATCATTACACTATTGTGAACATTAAATAAGATGACCTGAACTCCCCCCAAGTTGTACGTTGATATTAAACAAAAATATCTTACTAAAATGCATACTTTTGCAAACCAGTTTGAAAATTTCCTTGTTTTTTTTCTTTTTTTTTTTTTTTCTTGTTGTTTGTTTGTTCATTTGTTTCTTGTTTTTCAGTACTAGTGATCAAACCCAGAGCCTCATGCATGCTTGGCAAGTGCTCTACCACTGAGCTACATTCCCAGCCCCCAGTATGAATTTTTTTTTTAAATATTTTTCAGTTGTCGATGGACCTTTATTTTATTTATTTGTATGTGGTGCTGAGACTCAAACCCAGTGCCTCACACATGCTAGGCAAGCACTCTGCCACTGAGCTACAACCAAGCCCCTGAAATTTGATTCTTACTCTCACCACCCAAATGTTTCTCAAACATTTCTGAAAATAACTACTACTTATAACTATTTCAGAGTCTTCATTTGGCCTTCCTTTCAACTTAACTCCATTTAAGCAATTCTTGTATAAGTTAGCACACAGACCTCTCTTCCTAGATAATGCAGGGTCGTCTATCCACTTTCACAAAAGCCCTCTGGGCCTTTACAATAATGTCACATTTCCAATGAGCTGTTCCCTGATTGTTTTAATTTCTCCCTTTTCTGCTTTATTTTTTCTATAACACTAATAACACACTGTTTATTTAAATTTTTTTACCTGCCTCTACCCATCCAGAACTCTAAACTACACTAGAGTTAGAGAACTATAGGTGTTTTGTTCATTGTTATATACCTGGTATATTGAACAATAGTTGGCACATAGGAGACAACACAGTTAAAAGCCTTAAAATACAGAGTTCTAACAAATCTATGGAGCAAAAAGTCAACATAAAAAATGTTGAAAGAATATGAACAATTAGGAAAAGAAACACAAAAAGATCTCACTCTCACTAAAAATCAAAGAAACCCAAATTAAAGCCAACAATGCACCAACATGTATCCTTTATTGTGACCGATGGTCAACATTCTTAAAGGCATAAGGAATCCAGTCATATAGTTTCAATATAAATAAAAAGTAGTAATTCTTTTTGTTTTAACAACTTCTATTCAATTTAAAACTGTATTTCCTTTAACACAGAAATTTCCATTCTAAGATTTATGCTAAATATTCATATCATATACAAATCTGTAATGTGCATATGTGTATAGACATTATTGTCTTGAATGTAATTAAAAAAATAGAAAAAAGTTCTAAACATCTTAGATTCAAAACTATTACATGTGTGTGTGGGTGCATGGATTTTTGGTGTATACATACATGTACACATGTTGCATGTATGTACGTGTGCATGCAGGTTGTACTATGTGCACACAGATGTACATGCATGACAGTATGTGTGTGTTAGTATCTGCATGTTTTATGTGTATGTGTGTGAGAGCATGTGCGTTTATATGTACATGAATGTTTGTATATGTGAATCTGCAGAAATAATAAGAAAATGAAGTTCAGTTATACACGTCAATAAGGAATAAATGCCACAATATATTGTTAACGAAAAAAAAAAAAGTCCAGAACAGTTTTCATAATATAAAGGAGAAGAAGGAATCCTATAGTTACAGGAAAAAGTGATTAATAGGGTATATTTACATAGCTAAATTATTAAGAATTTCAGGTTCTTCTACATGATCATTTGTAATATACTGATATCTTATGTTTTTAAATATTGTAGGAAGAGTAAGATTATTTTAGGTGAGTTAAAATTAGATTTTGGAAAAAATACTTATATTATTTCAAATGTCTTAAAGTTTAACAGGAATGAATTTAGAATTTACTTTTCTAGACCTTAATTCTTTATTAAATGTTATCCGTAGTTATGATGGAAAAGACTTAAGTGACACTTATTGTTATGCCAAATAGAATTATTAATCAATAAACAAAATGAGAATATACAATAAACAAAGCACCAAATACCTAATTTGCCACTTTTTGCCAATTTTATACTTACTCCTCCCTTTTAACAACTACGTCCAAAGTTATTAAGTGGGAACAAGCAAAGGTAGGTGTCCACGATGGGTGTGGGCCATGGTGGTGATGAAAGGGCCTGCAATGGCTCAGAGCAAGGAGGTTCAAGCCTGAGAGGGTGAAAAGAGTAGCTTAACAAGAGGAAGGTGGAGGCAACAGTTGGCACATGAGCATGAGCATAAAGATGGTGTTGGAGCCCAGGCAGAGAGAGAAGGGAGTTCACACAGGGAAGAAGCTCAGCACAGAACCTGAGGGAGGGCGGATGGAGTCTAGGCATGAAGGCGAGCTGGCATAGGGTGTTGACAGGTATGAGAAGAGCATCCACATGCTCTGCGGGAATGGTCTGAGGTGCAAGAGAGGTGAGGAGAGCATCTGTATAAGCAGGCAGTTTTGCACAAGATATTTGATCCCTAGAAGAAAGAGCGGATGTCCACACTGGGTATGTGAGAGGCCAGGAATAGTGTATCGGAGCCAGGCTGAATGCAAAAGATGTCCATGCAACACCACGTGCTTGTGCTGGACAGAAATGGTAATCAAAACTATCACCATCAACAACAAAAACCATGTCCAGCTTGAAGGGATTCCCAGGACATCATATTAAGAGTTTAAGATTATAATCCACTGAATAAAATGGGAATCTGAAAGTCCTTTAGGCCATAAATGACTAAGTTAAAAATCTGAAGAAGAACAGATGTTTACATGGTTTCAAAGTACCTTGCACCAAAAATATTTACTAATTACGAAAGGGGAAAAACGTATAATTTTCCAATGAATAAGTCAAAAAGCATCACCTTAATAAGGTGATCTAAGTTTATATCAGTGATGAAACAAATTAAGATCATGTGTCATATGGCAGAACACATGAGAAAAATATCTGTGATACTCTTGCCAAAAATATATATTCTGGCCAGGCATAATGGTGCACTCCTGCAATCCCAGCTGCTTGGGAGGCTGAGGCAGGAAGATCGCAAAATAAAGCCAGCCCCAGCAACTTAGTGAGGACCTAAACAACTCAGCAAGACCCTGGATCAAAATAAAAACAAGGGCGGGGGATATGGCTCTGTGGTTAAGCACCCCTGGGTTCAATCTCCAGTACTAAATATATATGTATATTATGTATAATACATATTCTGAAAATAATCATGAGAAAACATCACTTGGGAAACACTTTACAAAATAACTGGCCAGTCAGATTCAAAAGTTTCAGTCTTTAAAGGAAAATAAAGACTAAGGAACTATTCTCAATTGAAAGACTCATAGAACTAAATACCATGCACAATTCTAGTGTAGATGTTTTTGCAATAAAAGACTTTAGTGGAACAACTGGAGAAATTTGAATAGGGTCTGAAGATTAGATGATAGCAACATATCAATGGTAATGAACTTCAGTGTGGGGGAAGATTTATATGACATGGCAAGATTCAAAACATTTGCACACAAAAAGGTAATCAACACAGCCAAAAGGAAATATTGAAGAGACTCAAGAGAAAAAAAAAAAAAAATTCATTCCAAGGGAAATCTATTTAAAAACAAACAACCAATTTAGAAGGAAAGTATATTCTGCTTGAATCTTTAATGGTTTTTAAAATTCAAAGAAGCAGAAAGGACTTCTGCTTCCAGTCAATATGGAGTAACAGGTACTGAATTCACCCTTCTTTCAGAAACGTGTGTGTGTGTGTGTGTGTGTGTGTGTGTGTGTGTGTGTGTGTTTTTAAAGACACAATATATGAAACCAATGATTTTCCAGACAATGGACAATGGGCATTTATGGACAGTGATCCTTGAAAGATGGAAAACAAACAAGGTTCAGTCCTTAATTACTCCAGCTCACCCCTCAAGATGAGTCTCAAGGCCACAACACAAGAAGAGGGAAGCCAAGTAGAGACTAACAGATTCCCTAAATTGAAGAGAAAAGGCTGAGAAGGCCAGGAGACCAAAGCTGCTAGAATTTGCAGGTCAAAGTACCAGAGAGGAGTAACCCACATAGAAATCTGCAGACATTCCTCACATCTTTGCCAGAATACTGAGAATTCATGATTGTGAGGAATCCACCCAAGGCTCAAGAAAGAACCATCCAGAAGGATTGTGGGGTGCAGATGCTAGTGAGAGAGTGCCTGCTCTCACTAGCTGGAAGGAAGTCTCCTAATTCTCAGGGAAGAACTGATCAGGCAGAGTACTCTGTAAGGTTTTGCCCCAGCCAGGGGCAATAAATAGCTCCAGAATTAGCACCTCTCCAGCCCCACCTAACAAGTCTTGAAGTAAGACCCAAGGAAGATCAATTGTGTCCCTTAATAAAGCTCAAAAAAGATTTGTGGGAATACAAAAATATCCAACATCCAGGAAAATAAAATTCACATCTGCTGTCTAATAAAAAATTACTAAAACTACAATATAGGTCATGAAACTTACATTTAAATGTGAACAATGCAGATTAGACATTGTAGAAGGAAAGAACAGTAAACTTGAAGACACAGCAATAGAAACTATATAAAATGAAAAAGAAAAAAAATTATGAAAAGATTATTAATGAGCTGTGGGACAACATCAAATAGCCTAACATATATAATTGGAGTCTCCAAAGAAAGAAGAGAATGGAGGACATAAAACATATTTGAATAAATTATAGCCATAAATTTTCCAAACCTGATGGAAATACACACCCAGATTCCCAAGCACAAGCAAAACAAAGAAAATTACAATCATATTGCCCAAAACAAGTAATAAAAGCATTTTAGGGCTGGGGATATAGCTTGATGTGAGACACCTGCCTAGCATGTGTGAGGCCCCGAGTTCAATCTTTAAAAAAAAAAAAAAAAAAAAATACTATGGACTAGCCTCCTTATATAAGAGAGAACATTTGGTACTTGGATTTTTGAGACTGACTAACTTCACTTAGCATTATGTCTTCCAACTTCATCCATTTACCTGTAAATACCATTAATTTATTTTAGTCCATAGTATTGTTGGATGGGAGGGTACATACGAGGACTAGAAGAACACTAGAATGGTCAAAGGGAAGGGAGAGTAAGGGAGGGAGCAAGGGGGGAGGGAGAGGGAGAAAAGGAAAAAGAAAAGAAAAGGTGTTTGAATGAGATGGATATCATTTCCTAAATGCATGAATGAAGACCTGAATTGTACGAACATACTCTGTATGCAAGCAATTGTATGTAAAAAAATGCTAAATAAAAAAAAAAAAAAGACATAGAAACTATCACAAATCTTTACTAATGTGTATAAAGTATAAAATCAGCTTGACATCAAAAACAAATCATGACAATACATTCAAAGACACTGTTTTAGAAAACCAATGTTAGCTCATTTTAAAATACAGTACAAATTAAGTACTTTAATTTTTTTTGTTATTTTTAGTTACACATGACAGTAGGATGTATCTTGACATATCATACATACATGACATATAACTACCTTTCTTGTGGTTGTATGTAATGTGAGTTACTCTTGTGTATTCATATATGCACATCAGAAAGTTATTTTCAATTCATACTACTGTTTATAAGTAGTTTATATAATCCCAATGTAATGATAATAGAGGCATAGAGGATAAAAAAGGAAATAGGAAGGAATCAAAATATAGTCATAAAAATCTATGAACCACAAATTAAGGCAGTTTTTTAAATAGTAGACAAAACTAAAAAAAAAAAAAAAAAAAAAAAAAAAAAAAAAAAAAAAAAGTTTTTTTAAAGCAGCCCGAGAAAACAAACATGTTATTATATACAGAAGAAAGATAAAGACTACAGCAGACTTCTCTTTGGACACAACACAAGTAAGACAACAGTAAAGAATTACAAGAAAGAAAAAACTGTGAACCTAGAACGTTACACACATAGGAAATATCTTTTAAAAATAAAGGTGAAATTGGGCTTAGTTGCACATGCCTCAAGTCCCAGCTACTCAGGAGACAGAAGTGGGAGGATCACTTAAGCCCCTGAGTTGAAAACCAGCCTGGGCAAACAGACACAGCTAAAACAAAATTTAAAACAACAACTACAAAAAAAATTTAAAAGGAGGCAAAATAAAGAATTTTTTTCAGACATGCAAAAGCTGAAAGAATTCATTGCCTCAGGCCTATAAGAAAAAGTAAGTATTAGACAAAGGGAAGTGATTCCTGGTAAAAATCTGCATCTACACAAAGCAATGAAAAATAATGGAAATGATAACTATGCATAGGTAAATATATGACTCATTCAAATTACTCCAATTTCCTTATAAAAAAGCAAAGAAAAAAATAAGTATATGACAAAGGATATGATGCCTGTTAAAAAGTGAGTCGATGCATCCTACACAAAGCAAAAAATAATAAGAGGGTGGGGAAATAGATAAGACTCTTATAAATATATGACTCATTCAAATTAACTCCAATTTCCTTAAAATACAATAGACTTTTCAAAAAGCAGAAAGAAAAAAATTAATGTCCTAAGTAAGTGAAAATCATGAGGATATAGATGATGCAAGTTAAAAGAAGTGGTAGTGAGTCGATTATTCCTGACCATAGCACATCGTCCATGTAAAATAATAATAAGAGGGCTGGGGATATAGCTCAGTTGGCAGAGTGCTTGCCTTGCATGCACAAGGCCCTGGGTTCAGTCCCCAGCACCACCAAAATAAATAAATTGAATAGTAGCATGAACCAAATGTTACCGAAGTCTTCTTTCTTAGGATTTATTAACCAGCAGAGTACAGGATATATTAGAAGGGAAAGAGTAGGCAGAGTGACCAATAAAGATAGCTTAGGTATGGGGAAATATAACCCTAAATTAGAACGAAACACTGGAAAGAAAAAAGGGAACTGGGGGAAATCTACCAGGAAAGACCATAATTAACAGCATGCAGGGTTGTGAGGAAGTAGTGGTAAAGTCAATCACATCTCCACTCTAATACCTCTTCCTTCCAAGAGGGAAGCAATGGAAATAAAAATTTAACTACATAGGTACATAAGATTTCATATTTTAAAGCTGTTCATCAAAAGGGATAAAAGATACTCTCTAATTATACTTGATTTTACCAAGTGCCTTTCTTAATTCATTCTTTGTGGGTGTTTCCCTTATTCTATTCCATGCTTGTAACACAATAAAAAGTAAAAATGTGGGCTGGGGTTGCGGCTCAGTGGTAGAGCGCTTGCCTAGCATGTGTGAGGCACTGGGTTCAATTCTCAGCACCACATATAAATAAATGAATAAAATAAAGGTCCATCAACATCTAAAAAAATGTTTAAAAAAGTAAAAATATAAAAGACATAGAAGAGTCAATAATGTAGTGGCAATATATTATGAAACAGAAAGATAAGATAAAAAATCTAGTATGTCAGATACTGCTGGAAAAAGGTCAAATATGTGAAGAAAATATTTGCCACTAAAATTTCCCAACAGCAAAAGACTGAATTGTAGTACTACCTCTTTTCTTTAGCAATTTTACTAAAAATTCAGAAACATCAATTTAAATAAATGAAAATAAAAGCACAGGAATGTTTTTAAAATTAGTCTTAAAAATGACACTAGACTTTACTTGTATAAAACTCTGATCCTTGACATATTTTTGGTTATCCATAATTTATAGACAGTTTCGATAGACATCTGAATATACATTAATCCATAATTTTATGCTATGTTTGCTATGTTTGGTTAGATAATTCAGTTCAAAAAGACGAATGTATATTTCATTAAATCAATGCAAAAATTGGAATTTTAAAAAACTCAGAGGGGGGCTGTGGTTGTGGCTCAGCGGTAGAGCGCTCGCCTAGCACATGCGCAGCCGGGGTTCGATCCTCAGCACCACGTAAACATAAATGCATTGCATTGTGTACAACTAAAGCAAATAAATAAACATTAAAAAAAACTCAGAGGGGCAGAAAATGAATAAAAAGAAAAAAGGTAACAGAACAAAGTAAATGACAAGAACTCATATACTAATTTCTAATAATATTTGGCAAGCATTAATGATATTTACATTTGTACAAGGCGACCTAATAATTAAACTTATTAAAATAGGAATATGATGTGGGAATCACTTTTGCTAAGTAGTAAAGATGATAAAAAATGAGCAAATGAGAATGTTATTTAGGCTTGATAATGATTACATAAGAACATTTTGTGGTACTAGTTATGACTTAAAGAATGCCACTATGGGCCAAACAGGATTCTGACCTTGTCAAAGGCCTGTGGGAATGGCACGTACAGTTACTGGAATATCAAATGTGAAGAAGGAAACAGTTGACCCCTGAAGCACATAAGGGGCTCCAGGTGGAAGCAGTCACTATCTACGTCAATGGCTAACCTTTAATAAGTTCATGAGTGGGAGTCAAAAGGTTTATCTGGCCTATTCTTGTTGCTAATGTTTAACTGTTTAATCAGCTAAAGATATGAAAGAATATCTTCACGGCCTGTTCATCACTATGAAACGGCTAGTTCATCTAATAAAATGTCACAATAAAAGAATAAAAGATTCTGAACTTCAAATTCTCTAATTTTGTATTACCTAGCTTTAATTTCATTAGACAATAAACACTGAAGACAAAATCTACCCATGTGAAAAGGAAAAAAAAAAAACTAAAACAAATGACACATAAATGTACAAAATAAAGACATTTTAAATGTTCTAACCTAGAAATCATCATAAAACTCAAAACAGCAAACTACCCGATATGTATAACCAGGTTTTGTGCGGTACAGATTCATCCATGAAAATACATTCCCAAAACAAGAAGATCAAGTATCTCCTCAGAGTTTAAATACATTTCATACATCAAACCCTGGCTGCATCTGACTTATCTAGCTTCATTTTTTATTTATTTAATAAATAAATAAATTTAATAAATAAATAATGTCAATACCTTCAGGATGTACCTTACGGACTCCCCAGAGACCTATATATCACTAGCTACAGCACATACTGCTAAGAGAGAAAAAGAACATATACTTCCTATTATAGCTGAAATCCAAAACAAATTTGGTTTCTCTATTTATACCTTAATTTAAGAATGTCAGTAACTGATTATTTACTCAGGTCCTCCTGAAGGTCAGAGTATAACTAAAATTTCAATATTATATATTGTGTTTAATCTAAATTGGGTTTAATTATACTAAACTCATTTTAAGCAGAACATCCTCCAGTATCCCTATAGTTAGGAGCAATATACTGTTTCCCTTTAGAAAAATCACTGTAAAACTTACCTTGTTTCTCATCTGGAAAGAATTTCATATTTCACTCTGTGTTATTTAAAAATATTTAAATATTAATCTTAACATTTAAGATTGAATATTCTTAAATATTCAAGCACTACACATTTAAAATTCTCAATCTTTCAAGACAATGATACTCTTTTCCTTTATTTATTTTAAAAGGCCTAGACAAGTTTATCATACTCTTCTGTTTAAGATATCTCAATTAATTTTACCGTATTTACAATATTTTAATATAGTTCTTTAAATTTAGTCATCATTGTTCTAAGAACTTTCTTCAAACTTATTCCCAAAGAAAATATTTCCAAATGTAGGTAGAGTCATTCTGCCAAATTCCCCACGGCAATAAGTTAAACAGCATGCTTCTTTAATAATTATAGGAAATACATACCCATGTATGCATATGCACACAAACTAAAAAGTACACACACACACACACATTATACACACATTCTATTTGCCATAACAGGGAACTATCTCATTTTATTCCTCCTACAACACTATAAAATAGGAAATATTATCCTAATTTGACAGATGAAAACACCAAAGGGTAAAAGTCATGAGAGCTAAGATAAATCACAGTGCTAACAAGTTGTGGATGCTAAGTTTAAACCAAACAATCTGATTCCAACCACAAATGGTGTCTTTAGTGTGTGAGGTGAATCAAACCAACAAGCAAGACCATGATAAGCAGGTAGACTATAACATTAAAGAGACACAAAAGCAAAATACAAAATTGTATATATAGGATGACAGTAATTCTGTTTTTAAAAATGTCCAGGAACAAATAAGAAAGAAATATGCCAAAATGTTAACATTTATAACTGGGTAACAAGCTCTGGTTTTGCCTTTCTTCTCTTCTAATATGTTTGTGCTTTTAAAATCTGACCAAAAGTATGAATCTCTTTTACAACCAGACAAGAGGGGAAAAAAAGTTAAATGAAAAGTAAAGAAGTCTGACAGACTTCCAGAAGGCTCCTCTTGTCAAAATTTCCCGTGTTACAGTTAAACTAAGGATGATCAATAAAGCTGCTGAAGATTATAGCTACTTATCCCAAAAAGGCTTACGGGAACTCCTATTTGATAACTGTGCAAGCAGCTGTATATAGTTTGATTTCAAAAAGACTACAGCAAAAAACCAAAGGTGAAGAAAAGGAAAATACTTGGTAAAAATATTATGTAGTACAACTAGGAGTCTAAAGATAGGTTTTTATCACTGATAGATAATCACTTAACAATGTAAGTTGAATCCAACGTATTATTAAAAAAAAAAAAAAAGCCCAATTAATGGAAAACATTGTTACGTGCTTAAGTATTTCCCAGGGAAATTCACGGTAGTCTGTGTATGAACACTGTATATCTTGACCTGTGCTTTTAAGTTAAGCATTACTTGAAACTTGAAATTTTACAGGTTCCCACTAGAACTTGAAACCTGGATGTGGATTACTTCCTACAATTTTCTGCCCACCACTGCTTTTCTGCTATTCAATAAAAAAGGATTTTATTTTTTTCCTGCTCTTTCTGACCTAAGACGAACATGGTTCCTTCATCCCACTCACAATTTAGCTCATGAATTATAGAGAAATCACTTATACTTTGTCATTTGTAAATCTGTCCTCATCTGTACGTTACTTTCAATTACATGCTTTTAAAGACTGGTGAACTGCTCTCCAAGTATTTGGCATAGTACAACAAATAAGAGGACACTGAAATATTTCTTCGTTGATAACAATGAGAGTATTTAGGAAAAGCAGTGATGAGAAATAAAAATAGCAATTTTTATACATTGCAAAACCTGATGTTTAGGAAACCAAACATACCCATTAATTTTCTAGGTTCTTTTCAAGCTAATTCTTACCAGTATCCATTTGCCAGACATACACAGAGCCATCTGAACACCCCACAACTAGGTAATCATCAGAGGGTCTCCACTTGATTATCTGAATAGGGAAAAGGTGCCGAGATGCCAACATGATGCATTTTTTCTCTCGCAAACTTAGAAGTCCTACTGAGTGGTCACTGGCTACAGAGCAGATACAGTGTTGCACTCTTGCCTGAAAAGAAGAATGCACCTTCATTACATTTAGATTAAATTGAGAGTAAAACAGATTCTGTTCTCAATAACTGAAATGAAAATTAATCATACATTCACTACCACTGAAAATTAACTACAACATTGGGTCGTGTTGAACAATTTCTTCCTTTATATTATACATAAAACACTCAGTTCAACCATCAAAACACTTTCACTAAACAGGAAAAGATGACTTGGAAAATCTGCTGTTCAAATTTGCAGATGCCCGCTCACTGAAATGGTTGCTATATCTGAGCAGGCAAAGGTGGAAAAAAATTGATCTGTTCTTATGTGTTCTCTTTCCACAGTATGAACTTTCCTTTGTTTGCCATGAGAGCTGCTTTCTGCAGTGCTTCATTCTGTTTGTGATTCCGTCATTTTAAACCCCTGCTCCTCCCTGCACGTTTGCTCAAAAACAATACCCTCACAGTCCCCCTGCCAATCATCCTTGGAAGTCAAGAATATTTCATGTTATCTATAGATTCACACCCCTACTTCCTTCATAGCTTCTGTCTATAATGCCGGCAGGTGCATTACCTCAGCTAACCACACAATAAGCCAATTAAACATTTTCTGCTCATATCTAGTTTTGTCTTTCAATTCCCTTCCAGAACAAGATGAGATGTAAATAATCAAAGACTGTAAGGATTCTCACTAGCAACAGAGAACTCAATCTACCATGTAGAAACTTTAAAAACGGAAGTTTTTAAATTTCTATAATACAATTCATATATGCAATTTAAAACTTAACTCTTTGCTGACTTAGATGATGGTTTCAGGTCATACTGAGGGAAAGCATATGAAAACAACCATCTGAACTACTCCACGTATTGGGGCTATTTCTAGAGGATGAGGTCCCCTGTAGTATGTATATATACTCTCCCTTCAATGAGATCTAAGGGCAGGGACTTGTCAAACCTCAGCCTGCTGGACTTCTGAGCAAACAGACTGTTTTAGCCAGAGATCAATATCTCACTGATTCCCCAAGTGGGAATGTTGAAAGATATTAGGTGAAAAGGTGGGGGAGGTGGCCAAATGTGCATGAAAACACTGAACCTACGCAGTTGTTGATGTTTTTAACCATAGAATTTCCAAGGCGATTTAGAATGCTGATGTGAATATAATTATTCCTATAAAGAGATAAAATATTATTCATCTCTAAATTTGTTTGACCATGATTATCTTATGAGACCTAGTTTTACAAAGACACATTTTGGGGAAACCTGCTGCAACTGGTTCCTTTTATGTCGTGGCTGCTAACAAACAAGACTAAATTTTCCCTGTATCAGTGCCGGATACAGATTTGAATGTGGACTCTCAGTGGTCTCATTCGCTTCTCTCATTTTCTCTTCACCATGATTTAGCTTTATTTTCATTTTACTTAATGTTTATTTTTATAAACAACTTTAAATCGATTTTGAATAATGCAAGGCACTAATAAAACAAAGATATGAGATTAACCTATCTACTTTGTTCTCAGATTCAAGTGTTTTAATCTTTTTATTCTTTGTATTTGTACTTTATGTTTTATGATCATTTAGACACAAAAGTGAGCATGGCAGTTGGTTTATTAATTTAAAAGTTAAGAAAACTAAGTTCAAGCCTGGCATAGTGGTGTACACCTGTATCCTAGCTACTCAGGAGGTTCGCAAGTTAAAGGACAACCTGGGCAATTTAGGGAAAACCTATCTCAAAAAATAAAAAGGGCTGTGGATGGAGCTCAGTAGTAGGGAGTCCCTGGGGTCAATCCCCAGTTTTGAAGAAAAAAGAAAAGGAAAGAAAGAAAGAAAGAAAACTAAGTTTAGAAAGATGATGTTACAAATCTTTATTAAAACATCATAAATTTCTTAAACATTTGCTAAGCTTTTTCATTTATCTTGATAAACATTCAATTGAAATATA
Source organism: Tamias sibiricus (assembly GCA_025594165.1). Taxonomy (NCBI): domain Eukaryota; kingdom Metazoa; phylum Chordata; class Mammalia; order Rodentia; family Sciuridae; genus Tamias; species Tamias sibiricus. The sequence goes on from CM046671.1 coordinate 28,101,399, forward strand.
AAATGTGATTTCTTTCTTTAAAAGGATATACAAAGAACTGTGGGCAGTTGAATTCTGGCACACAAATAATCCTTTTCTAAAATTAACAAAAAGATGAAAATAAAGTGGAAAAGTATTTAAAATCTTATTTAAATTAAGGCACTGTAGAATACAACTGAGTAAATACATGCACAAATGCACAAGAACGCACAAATGCACCCCATGATGCCTTTATTCTCAATTATTTCATGACATAAAGTATCAGTTGCACAAAACATACATTGATAACTTTAGACATTTTAATACAATGGATGCTTTGATTTTCTACAGATTGTCACTATAGTCCTGTCTTTGTATTTATCAAATATCTATTATTCACTTTATAAAAAGGGAAGACTGCTGCCTTACTGGTTAACTACTATTTTCTATTTTGCAACACTAAAAAGAGGTCATTTCATTCATATATTTCATAAGAGAAACAGTGATCTTTTTCTCTGGATTTTTTTTTTTTTTTTTTTTTTTTTTTTTTTTTTTTTTTTTTTTTGCCCCTTCAGTACTAGGAATTGAACCAAGGGCACTCTAACTGAGCTACATCCCCAGCACTTTTCATTTATTTATTTATTTTGAGATAGGTCTAGCCAAGTTGCTGAGACTGGCCTCTACCTTGCAATCTCCCTGCCTCACTCTCAGGAGTAGCTAGGGTTACAGGCATGTGCCACTACTGTGCCCAGGGGTCTGAGTATAATAAACTTAAACCAAAAAAAAAAAAAAAAAAAAGGATTCCTAAACAACATTTTCTTCAAACTACTCACAGGCACTGGTCCACCACAACACTCATACATGCTTCACTACTTTTGATTCTACTACTTTGATTCATGAGCTCTCCAAACCCTTCTTTAAAAAGAGCTAATCCTTAAATAGTACCTCACTCCCAACTGGCCTACTTGCTAGTCCCCAAGTTCAAATTCATTTCATTAATGTTCATGTACATGCAATTTATTCCTTTTCAAAAAGTAGAGAAAAGAAAGTAGAGTCAATATAAAGTTTTGCCAATATTCTTCATTATGTTAGGTGTTTCTAAAATTATGATCTGTTGTAGCTCTCAACAGCTGAGGCTATACAAAGCTAGTGACAACCACAGAGCTGTACACACATCTCCTTACCACAATTTATGATCTAGCAAACAAAAAAGGCTTTTCCATTCCCATGAGGAACTTGACCTCTGACATTATCAACCCTTCCTGAGAAGTTCCATTATCAGAATTTTCTCACCTTTCCCATATACAGTCAGGGAATCATTTCAAAGATTAGAGTAAATTAATTCCATCTTCATAAGAATATTTAAAAGCTATGTCATACTACTTTTATGTAGTAAAAATTAAAAATACATACAACAAACATTAAATAAAAGCATAGGATCAGCTTTAAAAAGTAGATTACAGGATATAATTTTCTGAAGGTTATTTATTTATTTATTTATTTTTATTTATTTATTTATTTATAGGCAGGGTCTCAATAAGTTACTGAGTCTGGTCTTGAACTTGCAATCTCAGTCAGTCTCCCAAGTCGCTGGGATTACAGGCATGCTACCATACATGGCTAGTTTGGTCACTTATAAAAATCACATACCATCTCTGTAAATAATAATATGTATCTAAAGAGTTAACTTTAGCTTTACTATAATTAGAACATCTTGAAATAGCCAAAATAATCAAGAACGAAAACAAAAAAAATCAATATTACTAAGCCCAAGAAAGCATAGTTATTAGAGGTACTTAACTCACAAGAAAAGATGGTTCTCTGCTTTTTAAATATGGATTAAAATAAGTCTAATTTTTCTTCTTTCAACAAAGTGCTACTCCAACTCATATAAAGAGAACTGGCCTAGAATGGAAATAAACCAATCCAGTAAAACCTCATTAATTTTGATTCCACTAATTAATTCTGAGTTGATGGTTACCTTTGCAGCATGTGTGAAAACAAATTAATGGTATAAACAAAACAAATGTCTAGCCTATTTAAACGTAAAAGGAAAAAAGACCATTCAAGCACACTTTGATATTAATTTTAATTCAAACAATGAATAGAGTAATGATGAATAATTCTCAGCTATCTGTTAAATGGAAGCACTTAAAAGATCTGCTAAACCACAATTAACCTGGTATTTTCTTATCTGTCCTCAAATTATTTAAGAAGTACTTCTTAAAGAATATTTTATAATTCATATTCCTTACTGATTCAGATCCAATTTCTTACTGATTTAAATCCAGCATCCCCACAAGTGGGTTGAATTAGCACAATTCCTTTATTATTAAATTCTAAAGATCTGAGTTAGTGAACATCTAATTCACCTATAATGACTAGTTCTACAATTTGATTAATTCCATTACGTTTCACTTTTTTCTACTTCAACCTGAAAAAATCACCTAAAGATTATTTAACGCCAAGGTCATTATAACAAGATAATGTGTAAAACATTTAATTGGTGTAGTTAAAATGGTAATACAACAACTAAAAAACATGTGAACCTCACATCTTCAACTGAATAGCATTACTTGAATAGCATTACTTGAATAGCATTTTTGCTCCAAACTTTTTTGATCACACACATTCATTTAAAAATTTTTGAATGTATTCCATATGTTTATACTTACATATATGTACTTACGTGCTGCTATATCTCATACATTGTAAACATGGAAATGTATGTTTTAAAAGGATGAGTCAAAGTTTAAAAAAACAAAATTTTTATATAATTCTGAATTTTTTTGGCTGCCTTATTGCCTGAATCATCAAATGATCATTGTTTGAAATTCGATGTGGCTGATGAAAAATATTTTTTTCATTAGAAATACCTTCCACTAATATTTTCTCTACCAATTTGTGGTAGCAAGGTTAAGAGGTATACAATATAATCTGCAGATCCCTTAAGTCAACACCTTTCAACTGGAAGCACATGGGGTAGGAATAGCGCTGGCACCTCCTGGGGGCTCACCCACTATTGCCCAAGGCAGTACATGACCCTGAGAGCATGACAGAAGTGGGGACACCACTGTCTATCCACCTAGCAAATTTTCAGAAAGCTCCATTTCCTCAGATTAAAAGAACCAATAAATTAAAGTTCTAATATTTTCTCTTCATACCCCCATTGACTGTCTTACAATTTCTACTTCAGCAACCACTGATATCATCTGACTTATGAGTGTAAACATAATCCCATTAAAAATGTTTACAGTTGTAGAGAACTGTGCAGCATGGAATGAGCATTCTATTATATTTTATAGGTGAATATTATTCACTAAATAAATTCTGCCCTAGAAACAACATACACCAATGACATAAAATGCTAACTGAAAGTCTAACCATAGCAACTGAACAAAATATTGAATCAAGTGAAAATTCTATTTTTTAAATGAAAACATTAATATAACTAGGGCAAGAAGTTGGGGGAGGATATTGAACTCAAACAAGTACATTCCAGGCTGATTTTTATTTTTATTTTTATTTTTTTTAAATATTTATTTATTTACTTTAGTTGTACACAATGCATTTTATGTTTATGTGATGCTGAGGTTCGAACCCGGGCCGCACACGTGTGAGGCGAGCGCTTTGCCGCTGAGCCACAACCCCAGCCCCTGATTTTTATTTTACAAAGAATTCTAATCCTAAACCAAATAAAGGCTCATTGAATTTACCAGTAAATAATCCTCACAGTACATTAGACCAAACAGCAGAATGCCACAAGCTATCATAGCATCTGATAGAGTCAGAATATACCACCTAGGTCATCCAGTCTGACCTTGCACATTTTACAAGACTTCATTTTAAACCATTCCCAGAAACCTCTTATGTAACCTGTTCCTAAGCATCTGCCATGAATTACAGAAATTAGAGACAGCTAGTTTATCCCATCCAGTAGCTCTCTGGGGAAATGCTTCCACTTTCCAACAGTTCCCAGTGTAAATAATATATGTTTTTTTTATTTTCTACTTCTGCTAATTTGTTTTCTAAACTATATTGCTCTTTCTTTTCATATCATTTGAGGAGCAATCTCATATTTACCTCAAACAATTTTTCCCTTTGTATGAATATCTTCTAAATATCTAAACACTCTTTTGTCTCTCCTTTTAAATATGCCCATCATTAGACAAGCTATAAGTGACCAGCTTCTTCTGCTTATAAATCAATCCCACTATTCTCTTAATCATTACTTCTTGTACTTCCCAGAACTCTTTCTATGGAACATAAATGTGCCGTTAAGAGGCATCATTTATCACTTTTAAATATTCTACCTGAAGGGAAAAAAAGAGACTACAAAATTAAACATTAAATTTAATTTCCACACTTCCACAAAACTAGATTAAAATGAAATTTTAAGTTTCAGAAATCCAATCTTCTTTAAAAAAAAAAAAAGGGGGGGTAGAGGGGTAGAGGGCTATTTCTTTAATATTTACTTTAGAAAACAAGATCATGTAATCCAACCAAAACAATTGACTAACCAACTAATTGAACAATTATATTATGTATGAACAATAAGTCTTTGGTCTTATTATTCTAACATTTTTCCTTTGTTCACTATATACAAAAGATAATAATAAAAAGCAGGCTAATTAGAACTCCTTTCTTCTGCTTTTTTTATTATAAAAAAAAGCAAATAAATTCGAAGGATATAATACATGATTACAAAGTTGCTGCCTATCTGAGAAACAAGATTTATTTAATAAATGACACTGTGATTATTTGTCAGCTTAGGGAAGAACAGACAATTTTAATCATTACCTCATCCCACAAATATAAATAAATTTCTGATAAAAAAATTTACATTTGTTTTTAATCCAGTCATTGCGTTTAATCAAGTTTTATCAAATTTCTGGAGGGAAGAAAGCAATATTCCAAGCTTCAAAAATATGGAAGCCACAGAGAAAAATATAAATTGGCTTACAGAAAAAAACAAAAATAGCTGTTAAAATCCAAAAATAAATAATAAACTAGAAAAATGTTCCAACAATAGAAGCCACATACACTTAATATTTCAGCTAAGAGCTTGTTCACAGACTAACACCCACCATCAGCGGGGGGCACTAATACATCAAAGGATAAGAAAAATTAGAACTTAAAAAATTGTCAAAATTCTCATAAAATTTTTTCAATATATTTAGTAACCAAAGAAAAGCAAATTCAAAAAATAAAATGGAAATTTCCCCTGTCAATTTAGCCAAAAACATCAATCAACATTTGATGGGTTCTGACTTTATGGTAAGTATATTCTTAATGCTTGACAGGAATTCATTACAGTCTCACAACAACCCTCTGAAGTAAATATTACTTTTATTTCCCTTATACTGTGGAAACTTCAGCAAATAACATCTTTTAAGAGGGGCAATGAAATAGGCACTATGGGCAGAAAATAACTTGGCAGGCTTAAAAATATTACTAACCCACCACACAAAAATTCTGAGGTTCTAATAGAAAAAGAATTCAAGGAATCCATCCAAAGGAATAATCTTAAATGAAAGAAAATTTTACACACAAAGTGTAATATTGTACACACAAAGAGTACAATAGTGAAAGTAGGAACAATTAAATATCCAAGATAGTGGAATAGATAAGTAAATATAGTATGTTTACTAGCTGGGCACGGTGGCGCACGCCTGTAATCCCAGCACTTGGGAGGCTGAGGCAGGAGGATCACGAGTTCAAAGCCAGCCTCAGCAATGGCGAGGCACTTAGCAACTCAGTGAGACCCTGTCTCTAATAAAATACAAAAAAGAGCTTGGGCCGGGCGCGGTGGCGCACACCTGTAGTCCCAGCACTTTGGGAGGCTAAGGCAGGAGGATCGCAAGTTCAAAGCCAGCCTCAGCAACGGCGAGGCACTTAGCAACTTAGTGAGACCCTGTCTCTAAATAAAATACAAAAAAAAAGGGCTGGGATGTGACCCAGTGGTCAAGAGCCCCTGAGTTCAATCCCCGGTACCACAAAAAAAGAGCTGGGGATGTGGCCCAGTGGTCGAGTGCCCGAGTTCAATCCCCAGCACCAAAAAAAAAAAAAAAAAAAAAAAAAATATATATATATATATATATATATATACACACACACACATATATATACATATATACACACACACATATATATAGTATGTTTACTAAATGAAATGTTATGTAATCGTTAAAATTTTTTCCTGAATAAGTACAACTTTGAAAAATGTGTTGTAATATTAAATGAAGATACAGTATGTACAGATAACCATATCTACATATCTACAGTATAATCACAAGTATAAATGGATTTTATGAGGTCAGAGGAAAATATATCAAAATATGTTAATGGTGGTTTTCTTATTTGTAGAAGGATAACAGGTGAACTTTTACCTTCTTAGTTACCTCTATTTTCAAAAATTTTAACACTCACTGTGTATGTATTAATTAAACTGGAGTTAAAAATATACCAAAAGGAACTAAAATTAAAAGACTCCAAACTTGAATCCAAGGAAAACTAAAAGATAAATTACAAGAAAATTGAGCAATGTAGTTCTCTAAAGGAAAAAGAAATCTGGGAACTGAAAAGAATAGTGGTGTTTTATTTAACAACATGAAAGACAATTTTAGTTTTTAATTGACTGAATATATAAGTATGCATCAAAATCATATTCACTTACAGAAATCAATACTGAAAATGTCAAAAAATGGAGAAATGCAATTTTAAAGACTATTAAATATGCCAATAGGTAATATGTATGGTTGATCAGTACAGGTCATCAAGACAGACTACTTAGGCCCAAATTCCAGCCCTGTCACTTGTTATCTGTGTGACTTAAATGAGTTATTTAACTTCTCTGAGCCTCATTTCTCTGTATAATATGGTTAACAGCAATAATCATATCTTGCAGAACTGCTGTGTGAATTAAATGAAATAATGTACAGAAATAAATTAGCATGGTGACTAACATCATGAATACAAAATATATGTAGCAGTTAATATGACTTCCATCATCATTATGTCATTATATACCATAAATTCCTTTAAAATGTAATTATACTTATTTTATGAAGAGGTTGCTAAGTGTTGCCAGCTTTAGGTATCTACCTATACCATGAATAATTCTTCAAAAACATAACCTTCCCCTTTTTGATATTTTCTTCTTATATCAACATCTGCTTTAGTTTAATCTGAATAATTCCATCATCATAATCACCAATACCACTTGCATGTTATCCTAACATTAGATTAATGAATTTATAACACTTTTAATAATTTGTAAGTCAATGAAAATACTCAGTCCAACAACTCAGTGAATTCCTTCCACTGTTTCCTTAGTATTTCTTCATATCTTTTTTTCTATTGAACTTACTTTATTACTTTTTACTTCACACCTTAAAACATTAAAATGCTATCTTGAAATTATATATTTAGGGGTTTTAAGGACCAAGATGGTCAAATCTGCAGATCCTGAACATATTCTAAGGCTTTTATTTTTAAGCAATTCAAAAGCATTGTCCATTTTCACTCTGCATACCACCAGTCAGCTGTCTCCTCTTCTCTGCTTGGTCCCATAACCTTGGCTTGCACACATGGCAGGAATCATCACCTTCCAGGACACAAGATCTCAGTTCTTGGGGAAAAAGCGCATTTAGATTCCAGAGGGCTCTGTGTTGGTACTGTTCTCTACTTTCTGCTTCCTCAACTTAGAACATGAACAGTACTATATCATTCCTAGCCATTTTAAATCTGCTTGCCTTACTTTAACCTATTTATCTCATTCTACCTGTTTTCTTACAAGAAATGAACACTGAACTTACATACCTCTTCTAGAACCATGGAAAACCTTTACTTTCCTTTCTTGTGGAAACAGATACTGACCTCATTGTTAGTACTAGAGATACTGAAAGGACCCATGTGTCTCTTTCCCAGTAGTAAATTAACAGAACATATATGCTAAAAGTATCTCTTTGTTTTGAAAGGATATCTGCTTACTTTTTAAAGCTGTATCAAAGAATAGAGAGAAACCTAACCTTTATAGTCCGTAATTAAGCAAGTAATTTATGCCTTAAGAAAAAAAAAAATACATGAAGTCAAATACCCCATTCAACATCTGGGGTCATGCTGGCAAAGGCTCAGTCCTCTGTAACCCACCCACAAAAGTACAAAGGAGATGAGCTAGTCTGGGCCTCTCAGACAGCTAAAAACCCCAATTTTCAGGCAATGAGCAGAAAGACACAGTACTTGGCAATACAGTTTCCAAGGAATTAGGAGAGAGTAAAACACTTTTATCCAGTTGTTATCTCTTGTTAACTTAGAGAACTTTTATTTCATGTGATAATAAGATAGAAAATTATTGAAATGCTACATTTGTAATTATAATTATATATTAATATTAATTTATGTATTATTTTATATTATTTTATTATATTAATGTTAAAATAATAATATTAAGCCCTCCCTCTCCCCAAAAAAGATTCAAAGTCAGACTGATAGAGAAAAGAGACCCATCCCTAAAACACTATCTAAAACCAACTGGCCATAGCTGGGAAACAAAGAAATGAATAGCAGCTCCTGACATAGGAACAAAGCACATCTATGATTAAGTCATTCTGGAACTGGAAATGAATGAACATACTGGCCAGATTTAGGCCTTTATCAACCAAACGAGAATGTAGTTAAATGAACAAAGACATAATAACAATAGTAATGATTTACTGAGCTCCCATTATAGGAGGCATTTTTTCTAAATATAAAAACAATGCTTCATCAAAATTGATGCTAGGGCTCAAAGATGGTAAGTAATTTGCTGATCAAGATGAAGACACAAACCGAGGTCTGTCTGATTCTAAAGGCCCTGTTTTCACTGGCCTGACTAACCAGGGGTCCTGTTATTTCCAGGTCCATAGACCAAAAATGGAATGTTTTCTCCAACTTCTTTTTTTTAATACCTTTATTTATTTGTTTTTATGTGGTGCTGAGGATTGAACCCAGTGCCTCACACATGCTAGGCAAGTGCTCTGCCACATAGCTACAACCCCAGCCCTTCTCCAACTTCTTTTGAAAGTCTTTACCAATGACTAAAAGAAACCATTCATGATAACTGAAAAAAAATCATAAAAACCATGCTTGTTGGTATTAGTATACATTCTTCCTTTCTGATTTTGTATCATTCCATTTTCATTTCACTTTCCTAACTTGTCAAGTCTTTATTTTTCTTTAGACAGATTTAAATATTTCACCTTTCAATACGGTTTCATATTTTATTATCTTAAATTTTTTCTTTCAAACATCCTTCCTAAGTAGGATGAAATAAAATGTCCTAATATTCATATCCTGCTAGTCTGCAAGACATATAAAGCCATTACACTGATCTCTTCGTTGTTATTTTCAAAGTAATATATACATATATATGTACATGTATATATGTCAAATTCCTGCAAGCATTTGCCTAAAAGCAAGCCTTTATCTATTATAGACAGATCCATCAAGTGCTAGTCAGAAAAACTCATCAAGTATCCCTTCACAGAATATACATAAAACCAAGTGCCTCTGAAAACAGAGGTTGTTCATAAACCATGTATAATTTTATAAACACCCACAAAATTAATATCCCCAAATACAACAGATATTGTCCTTCTTGGAGGTCTTCCAAAACCCCCCAAAGCTGATCTCCTAAGTGAACCTTCTATTTACTCCCAGAAGACCTTGAAAAACACCCTTTCATAATATTAATCATGCTGCATAATAATCACCTATTTGCTAGTCTGGATCACTCATAAGACTAAACTCGATCAAACACAGACTAGCTTATCTACAAGTATATCCCTGATCCTAATCAAAAGTATGTTGTTGGACCTAACTGAACAATATTCTAAAAATAAATTTCTTCTTAACTAACAATTTTTTGCCATTTTAAAAGAAATTATACCTCCTGCTGAAAATGCCTTATTAAGTTCTCAAGAAAAATTAGACTTTGTTTTGTGTCATACTTTCTCTTCACCCTAAAATAAAACATCAACTTAAGCAACTTCTTTATTTGCAATGTTTTAACACCAAATCACTTGTTACTAAAAAATAAATTTCATGCCCAATGGAATTTTATTCCCAAAGATAATAAGATCCAAATGTAAGAGCTAAACAAACCTTTCCAAAATGTTTTAACACCAAATCACTTGTTATTAAAAAATAAATTTCATGCCCAATGGAATTTTATTCCCGAAGATAATAAGATCCAAATGTAAGAGCTAAACAAAGCTTTCGAAAATAGAGGAATTTCTAAAATTTCTTAAATTTTGTACAATATCAGCATGGCCAGAATAAGGAAGCATCTTTCTCATTACTACAAAAAGGACCTTCACTGACAATCCTTTGGCACACTACTGATTTTTTTTCAGCTTACTACATAAGACAGGATGCATGATAAATTTTTAATACAGAGATAATATAGCAGGGAAGTAATTTTATCTTGAATATGTTAGTTTATGACAGTAGCTTAAATCCTGAAAACATAAAATTATAAAGAATATAAACTTGGGGCTGGAGTAGTGGCTCAATGGTAAGAGCACTTGCCTAGCAAGTGTGAAGTTCTGGGTTCAATTCTCAGCACCACATAAAAATAAATGAATAAAATAAAGGTCCATCAACATCTAAAAAATATTTTTTTAAAAAAAGAGTATCAACTACTCAGAATGCACAACCAATATAGTATTGCTATCTTAATACTTCTGTGCTTTCCAAATAAGATGAGAACTATACTTACTTGTATACAGTTAGCTACAAGTCTAGAAAATTAGCGGAGTTTAAAAGATTATAAACAGAATGATAAGAGAATTAAGAAAATACGATGGTAGCTACACAAAATTATTTCTAATCTTTTAAGACAATTTCACAATATTTATTCAAATGCCCTTAAAATTAATATGTTCTTCTCTTTTTTTAACTTTTTAGTTGTAGATGGACACAATACCTTTATTTTATTTATTTGTTTTTATGTGGTGCTAAGGATTGAAACTAGTGCCTCACCCATGCTAGGCAAGTACTCTTACCACTGAGCTACAGCCCTAGCCCTAATATGCTCTTCTTTTATATCAATTTTAAACTTAAGAATTTATCCAAAGAAACTACTCTGGAACTGTAGCCGCCTGCAGCAATTGCCGCTGTAGCAACGATACTGCGGGAGAAAACTCTGAGGCAGACTGGAAATGAAAAAGTTCTTTTATTCTTCTTTCTTCTAACTTCTCTCTCCAGCTCCAACAACCTCTCCAACTCCAACCACTCCAACTCCAACCACCCCTCTAACTAACCTCACCCGGTTAAATACATTTTGCCTTAACAAGGACAAGTGCTAACAGCTCGAGTTTACAGGTGCGCCACACAGTGTTCATGGGCATAAAAAGATTCTTAAATAAATGCATGAATATCAGGTGAAAATACTTGAACACCTTTATGGCTCTCAGCTAACCGCCATCTTAGCTATCCTCAATTAGGGCTCTTACATGGAACTACAAAAATACTTAGCTATACTAATTCTTGCCCCCACGCTGGTAAGAAAAACATTTTTAAAAAGCAACATTCTAAAATGTCCAGTAAAATCAAACAATTACAGAATATCACTAAAAATAATTTACTTAGTGACACTGAAGGACAACCAAACCATCTTTTTTAAATGCCTATATTTTCTATTATTATGTATTGCTTAATTTTTGTAAATAAAATTAATTTCAAAAAGATGGTGCTAGTGGATTAAAAACACATGCAAATTCTCTCATAATCTAAGAGAATTAAGTGCCAAGAGAAAAAAAAATATATTTTAGAAAAATAATTATAGCTCTGTTTCCTGCTTTTGTTTAATTTGTATTAACAAAGTTTATTTTGCTTGGCTTCAGAAACTATGGTATAATTACAGACATTGCTTTTGAAATGTAGAATACAAATTAATAATAAAACCCCAAACTAAAAAATGTGAGATCAGAGCTAATCCCAGCAAAAGTATTCAATACTTCTTCAGACTAAAAGCACAATTATTAACAAGAAAATGTAATTGTTAATTGCTCTTACTGGCTGTGAACCTTAGTCATGCTAGCATTCATTTAACCAAATAAACCATTTATATTATCACACCTGTCTCTAGAAGTAGGAATCTAATATTGTCAAATGAAAGCACAAACTTTAATACCTATGGCACATGCCTGACATTCTGTTTTCACAAATCTATGCTGCCCCCTTCTGGATGTTTTTGGAGTGTATGGGACAGTAAAAATTTAGTAAGATACAGTCTAAATGAAAAGTTATCATTTTTTAGCTAATGTATTGAAGAACTTAGCCAATGTGCTCACATGCAGAAGCATAAAATTAGTACTAAATAATTTATTTTGAAATATTTTCTTTCAAAAATCCTGTTCTGAATCATTCCAACAATATTAAAAAACTGATAATTTAGTTATGAAGGTGAAAGAAATATTAAACACATATTAACCAAAAGTAAATACATATGACCCTTCCAGAAGTTATCTTTTGTTCTTCCATACTCATTCCCCTCAATCCCAAAATCAAACCACGATATCAGTTTGGCACTTATCTTTCCAATTCAATTTTAACACCTGTGCTACTTATACATGTATGAGTAAGTATACAGAATCAATTTGTATGTTTCTAAATGTAAATAAATGGCATCATATTTTTTTATACATACGAAGGTTCCATGTCATAGGCTGTATGTCTAAACCCAGTCACCTACAACTAAAGTCAAATAAGAATATGTAGAGGGCTCCATGCAAGGATGTCAATAAAAAATCAACTTACACTACAGTTTTCAGGTGGAACTAGAAGTTGAGTAATCTCACCACCATGAACACAGAAGATATGTTTCATTTCTCCAGAAAATATGTCCCAAATTATGACCGAAAAATCCACACCTCCAGATATCAAGTATCTTTGATCATAGCGAGCTGAGACCTGATGAGGATATAGCAAACATGTGACTTTGTTCCGATGACCACGGAGTGTTCTGTGAGGTGGCCAACCTGTGAATGAGGTTTTGGATTTAAAATGCGAAAATTAAAGTCTTACAAAGTTTCAACAAGTGAAAGTAAACATGAAATGTCAGAAGAGCTATAAATCTTATCACATAAAAAGCTTCCAATTTTATCATCTAAAACTGGTCTGCTACATTCAGTGACTACATGAGATTATTGAACCCCTGAAATGGGGCTAGTTTGGATTATATGTCTATAAATGTCAAAGAGTCAGGAGATTTTAAAGAATTAGCACAAAAATAAAATAATTCAGAAAATAATTTTAAATAGTTCAATAATAATTTTCATATTTGATTATGATTTGAACTGATAGTTTTGCTATATTGGGCTACACAAAATACAGTATTATAGTTAATTTCATCTGTTTCATTTTACTTTTTTTAACATGATTATTAGCAAATTACATATATTGTTTAAGTTAGGTTTCTACTGGACAGCACTATTCTAGAATATTACACTATTACAGATAATATAGTTAGTAATCCACATAAATAAATAATTGATGAAACTACCAATATATATCAAAGAAATAAAATTGAATATTTATTTATAATCATTACACCATATTTATTCAAATAATAGACACAATATTTTATTATCTGCACATTAAATTCTATCAATTACACAGTACACTAAAAACTACACTAATCAGTTATATTTGTTAAGACCAGTGTAGAGACACTTTCAGCATCAGAGTAACAGAGTTCTCAAAACACTTAGACATCTGTAGCTCTTCAGTATACCTCTTCTGAGCATGTGTTCCCCTTGCAACAGCTGTACTATGGCCGTCTGGGTGGCAGGTACAATAATTATGCTTCCATCTTCACGGCCACAAACAAGCCGTCCATGTGCTGGTATGTACACACTTGCGGTCACTTTCAGAGGTTCATTACTACTGGGAATCACACTCAGTTGATCTATAATTCCAGCAGGACAAGGATTCAGTTTATCAAAAGCCTCTTGCAAGCTGATAGAGGTTGTCATTTTCAGCCCTGTAGGGGTTTAATTTTGTATAAAAGAAAAACATTTATGAATGTTAAAAATATTACATCATTAGTTGATTCAGTAATATACCAATAAAAATCACACTCACCAAATATAATTCTTACAAGAAAATGATATATGAACATTCTGAATTTATTACTTGGTGCTTAAGATTTAAAGATGCTAAATTAAGAGAATGAGGAAATTGCTACACGTGATTTACTATTACCTTCGTCACCTTCCTGTTTATCAGGAGTGTCTGATATGTTCCAAATATTTAATCTTCCTGAGGAATCACCCTGAATTAATAGTTTATGGAAATATTCCTTGCATCCATAGAAGAACCGAGTAACAGGAGGACAAATTAGCAGCTGCCAAAAAATTATTCAAATATCTTTAATCATATTTTAATCAAAATATTTCACACATTAACCTTTTTTCAAATAAAGATGTTAAATACCTTGCCTAAGTACACAGGATAAAAAAAACTATCAGTAGCATGATTATGTAACAGTATTTTGATGTAATTCTGTAGCATTAATATACATATCAACTAATTTAAATCAGGATAAAATAAACATTCAAGAAAAAAAACCTATACACTCTTTCTTTAAAATAAATAATATACTTTATAAAATCTGGTTACTAGTCACAATAAGTCAATTTGTCTAACTGCCTGTTATTAAATAATTAATACAGAGGTATGCCACTCTACCAAAAAAAAAGTCTCTACTTATAAGATCAAAAAGAGAGCTCACTAATCCTGCCTTTCGTGCCCACTCCTGATAAGTCACCAAAAATAGCAATGACATTAAAGCACCAACCTTGCATACTAAGGGACCCCATTTTTTTCAATGAGTATATTTTTCAATAAGTAGTATAATTTTACGTGAGTCACACTGACATCATCAATTTGAACCTAGCCTGAAATGTTAACTATGGACTACTAGGAACAAAAACCATTCTTTGGGTCATAGGTATATTTTCCTTTTTGAAACAAATTTTCAGCATACAATTTTATGTCTTTAGTCAGATCTCTTAATTGTAAGCAATTAAATACTAAATTAAAATTTGGAGAAATAATTCACAAATACTGGAATATTCAAGAATAGAATCTTAGCCTGAAGAGCAATAAGAAATATACTTCCATTTTGACAATTACAGTTAATAAATAATCTAGTTACTGTGTTTGGCATTAGTTGTTTCATAAAAAGCACTAGCTTATACAAACTACATATATTAAGCATAATCAAATATTTGACTTTACTTAAATCTTGAGAATTTTAATTGAAAACTACATACTTAAGAAGTTGCTACAACAGCTATAATACTCAATGTGCCGTATTTCAACATATGCACCTCTTGTACCACACAAAACATATTTTATTTTAAAATATATTAGGGAACTGATATTTACAGAAAAATGACATGCTATGTTGTTTTTGTTTTGTGCACGGTTTTTTATACAAATCATTACCCTTTAGTTTAACTAGAAGTGACTGTCTAGGTTAGAGAGCAGTAAAAAGAAGTTTATGTTAAGAAAGTAAAGAATGGTGGGCTGGGGATATAGCTCAGTTGGTAAAGTGCTTACTTTGCATGCACAAGGCCCTGGATTCAATCCCCACCACCAAACACACACACAAAAAAAAAGAAAGAAAGTAAAAAATGGATAGGTTTAGAGGATTTTAATTGTACCTAGGTGTATACATTCTGTATATCCAAAATATTCCTGAAAAAAAAAAATTTCCTACCCCTCATCACCCCACCACATAAAGATGGGACATACTCTTCAGAACCATGAATTGTGGAAGCCCAGAACTTCATCATAGAAAACTTTAATTCCAAAACCAAAGTTTCTTTCTTACTGTTCACAGAATAGAGTCAAAAATCTAGTACTAAGTACTATTGTATTTCAACTGCTAATGGACATTAAGCAGGATTTTAGAAAACACAATAAGCTTTTATTTTTTTAATATTTATTTTTTTAGTTGTAGTTGGACACAATACCTTTATTTAATTTATTTATATGTGTTGCTAAGGATCGAACCCTGGGCCTTGCATGTGGTAGGCAAACTCTCTACTGCTAGGCCACAACCCCAGCCCCAATAAGCTTTTTTTTTTTTTTTTGGTACTGGGGATTGAACTCAGGGGCACATGACCGCTGGGCCACATCCCCAGCCCTTTTTTGTATTTTATTAGTGACAGGATCTCACTGAGTTGCTAAGTGCCTCACCATTGCTGAGGGTGGCTTTGAACTCGTGATTCTCCTGCCTCAGCCTCCCAAGTGCTGGTATTACAGGCGTGAGCCACCGCACCCGGCTAAGCTTTTATTTTTAAAGAGAAAAAATGTTTTACTCTTTATGTCTGATATCTAATGATTTAAATCTGTACTTGACTTTGGGAGAAACTGCAATGACTTGTCAAGTAATGAACTATTATTAATCAGCATCATTACATAATGACATTTGCCCTTTTAAAATTATATCTTTCATCATGTTTTAACTGTATAAGAATGTAAAATATATATCTGAATTTTATCAAAAACTCAATTCCAATATGTAATCAGCGTAAGATCACATGCACTTAGAGAAAAGTGAATGCTACTTTATAGGCACATTATGTATTGTGAAATAAGCAAAGTTTGAATGTGCTTATAAATAACCATATCAAAATGTTTTATATTATCTAACACAGTGCCTTGAATTATATTAAATCTGTCAAATGCTTAGTTATGAAAATACACCAATAAATACAGCTGTAAAAATTTTGCAATATAGCCATCAATTACAAATGATACCTGAAGAATTTTACCTCTTTATCTTTTCGATCCAAGAGGCTATGTTGTACAGGAGGAATTAAATTTTCAACTGCTTTCCCCACATCACTGCGGAATGAATCACTAGCTGGAAGGCAACTAAAAAGTGGAAAAAATACAATATTCACTTAAAATACTGACATTAGCTATTTTATCATTATATATGATAACAAGGGTTTTTCTTTCTTTCTTTTTACAATGAACAAAAAAGAGATTTTTAAATTAACATCACAAAAATATCCTCCTTCAAGCTGGGCACAGTGGTAATCCCAGTGACTTGAGAAGCTGAGGCAAGAGCATTGCAAATTCAAGGTCAGCCTCAGCACTTTAGTGAGACTGTCAGCAACTTAGCAAGACCTTGTCTCAAAACAGAAAATCAAAAGGGCTGTAGTGTAGCTCAGTGGCAAAGCAACCTTGGGCTCAATCCCCAGTACAAAATTAAATAAATAAATAATAAAAACATCCTCCTTCAAATAAAAAAAAATCCACTTAATTTTTGAACTCTGATGTTAAATCAAAGAATAAAAATCTAACTTAAAAAGCTCTGAAATTTTGGGCCTAAATAAATATTATACTACATATATTTTCATACTTTCCAGTTACACCCCAAATTCTGATCTTCTACTTTTGATTAAAGTCCTAACTTCTTATTTACTGCATACCTGGCAGGTAGTTTGTAAATATAACTTTGCCCATTTTCAGTCCAAATGATTACTTTATCTGCTGATACAAAGTCCCCTCCAGTCCAAGTCTGTCCATTTTCACTAGGACCTGAACACAACAAGGAATAATCTCCAGCATCAAATACCTACAAGGAACAAGAAATTCACCATCTAGTCCATGTTCTCATGATTTAAGTAAGATATAGCTAAGATACAGCAACATTTCAAAAAGTACTAACAAACTTTTATAAATATGTTTAACAAACTCAGGCCTTTAAAGTTTGATAACTCAGATGAAGACATCCTGTCAGTGAGCCCTCTGTGGCTGGGTCACCTTCAATAGGGAAAAACCAACTCAGCTTCCAGAGCAGGACCCATGCAGCAGGGGTGTTCTCTACACAGGAACAGGTACCCTTAGCCTTTCCATAAAGAACAGCAAATTGTAGGGAGGACCCTCTGCAATGCAGCCTCTGGTTCCTGTTCTAGCTGTATTTCTGGTAACCTTTTTTTTTTTTTCCCCTTTGGTACCAGGGATTGAACTCAGGGGCACTTGACCACTGGGCCACATCCCCAGCCCTTTTTTGTATTTTTATTAGAGACAGGGTCTCACCAAGTTGCTAAGTGCCTCAACATTGCTGAGGCTGGCTTTGAACTCGCGATCCTCCTGCCTCAGCCTCCCAAGTGCTGGGATTACAGACGTGTGCCACCACGCCCGGCTCTGGTAACATTTCTAACCACAACACTGACATTGGAGTAATTCCTTATTAATAGGGGACTCAACCTTGCTTAACTTAGGTTATCAATGTTCTAAAATATTACAAATAGAAGTCAACAGACTCCATTTTATTATTTAATAAATCGTTTTTGTTGTTGTTGCTGTTGTTTTGGTAATGAGAATTGAACCCAGGGGCACTTAACCACTGAGCTACATTCCCAGACCTTTTTTATATTTTATTTAGAGACAGGATCTTGCTGAGTTGCTTAGGGCCTTGCTAAATTGCTGAGGCAGGCTTTAAACTCACAATCCTCCTGCCTCAGCCTCCAGGCAGAGTCGCTGGGATTATAGGCATGTGCCACCACACCCAGCTTATTTAGTTAATCTTACATGTGAAAGTCAAGTCACTATAATTTCACCAGCAACAAAGGATACTGACCTTACACTGCCTTCCATCAGTAAAATAAGGTACATCAGGGGTTTACAAAGTGCCTTTACAAGGGTCATTTCCCAGGACCCTCTGAATCACTGCAGGAGAAAGGCAAGCAACTATTGCTGCCTCAGTTTACTGACACAAATAAGGGTTATATCACTTACTCAAGGTCACATTTCTAATAAATGAAATAGCGAGGACTAAAAACCCTGGTCTTATACTTCCTAGCAGCATGATTCTTTCTACCACTTTCAATATTTAATGAAAGCACATTTTGTTTTGTTACAAATCTTTCCCAGGAGAAATGCAAATTCCTCATGCCTTGACGGCCCAGAAGTTTTACTTTTCTTTTAGAAAAAAAAAATGAGGTTGGCTGTGCAAACCCATGAAATTAGAACAAACCTAGCAGAATTTCCCATGATTTGCAAAAGATTTTATGAGTATATAACATTAGGACTACAATAACAGCCAAGAAGAAACCAAAAAGAATAATGAAGGGAGACCTGCCTTCCAGTCCTATGATCTATTAAAACAAACTATATAGCTATAAAAGTTAAAATAATGCAGCACTGTATTGGTGCAGTCTAGGAACATGTAATATGGCATATTTTCAAGGCACAACAATGGACAAGTAAATGGCTTGTTAAACACATGGCATCAGGAACAGGGCATCCATCTGCAATGAAATAAAGTTGGATTTATATAGCACAATTTATACAAAATAATTTCAAGATAAAAGAATCAGATGTCTGTAAGGTAAAACCATATGAATATTAAGGAAATAGAGTATTTTTTAAATCTCAACTTACATTAAGCCCTTTAAAAACATGTCACAATTGTTCTAGAAACCATAAGAGATGATATTGGACTATATTAAAATGGAAAAGTTCTTTATGGAAATATAATATCTAAAAAAATCTTTCTTGCATGTCGTTGTACTATCTCAGCGTTTGTATTAAAACACCATTTCTCTGAGTTAATGAAGCTCACCCCCTTTCTATACATTGACTGGCCGTCTGGTTTTCCTCTTTGGTGAAATATTTTTGTCTATTTTCCTGCTAGGTTGTCTATATTTTTCTTCTTGATTTGTAGGACCTGGCTTTCTATAAATACTACATAAGTTCTTCATCATATGTGGATTTCTATCTTCTCTCATGTGTTGCCTTTTCACTTACGTATGCATTTTTAAAAAGAAAAATGTCTGTTTCATTTAATTATAAAATGCTTATAATAGACAAAAAAGAAACTGGTACTAGATATTGCCTCTGGAGAGGGGAAGGGAAGCACCGGGGGAAAGGGTATGCAACAGACTCACTTTTCACTTTATCCTCCTGCACAGTTCTTTTATTACTAATAAAATGTGTTTTAAATTTTGAGACAAAGGAAAGACCCCATACAGCCTACTCTGACATAGCAGATCTTACCTAATCTTGTTCTAAAATAGTAGCAGTGACAAGGTTAACATGCTGTGCCCAAGTTGGTCCTTTCACTCCTGGTCCTTGTCCACTAATCTCAGGAAACCCATCCACTCCATGTTCTAACTCTGAGGCACTACGGACAGGACGAGAGCAGCTACTGCAGTGCATCTGCCTGGGCCATAAGAGCAACTCCACTGCCACTTGTGCAACCTTACTCAAGTTACTTAACCCCTCTGTGCCTCAGTTAAAAATGGAGAAAGTAACAATGCCTGCTGTCGGGGGCAGCCTCTAAGATGAGTCCCTCTGCTACCCACACTCCCCTCCCTTGAGTGCAGGCTGGATACCGTGGCAGAAGTGATGGGATCTCAGTTCCAGGAGTAGGTGGTCTTGAGTACACCTTCTGCTGCTCACTTATTCTGAGGGAAGACAGATCGTTTGTGGAGAGCTGCTGTATGCAGTAGGAAGTCCACAGGGAACTAAGGTCTCTGAGCAGCAGTCCATTGGACTTAAGGCCTGCTAACTGCCACGTGAGTGAGTTTAGAGGCAGATCCTCCAGAGCTGAGCTACTTTCACTGTAACTTGTGCAACACTTTGAACCAGATGTGCCCAGAAAGCCAGGCCCACATTCCTGACCCACAAAACTGGGTTATAATGCTTTTATGTTATTCTAATATGCTACGTTCTAGAGTAATTTATTAAGCAGGACTAAATAACTAATATGCCTACCCTTAGAGAGTTCTGAGGATTAAAAGAAAAAATACATGGAAAGCTTTCAGAAAAGTGCTAGGCAGGAAGCAAGTTCTCAAAATATGCTGACCACTTTTCTATTATAGAAATATTAAATTCTGGCAATGTGAAAAAAATATACTCCCTCCATCATTAACTCTGAGATGTTGGAATAAGATCTTCACAACTCCAAGTAGCCAGGAAAAAAATGGCATTTGGGTCTAACAACACCCTACAAAGAAATATATGTCCTGCAGAAAACATGCACAAACAGCTTTTATTGTATTAATAAGACAATAACTAAAACAGTAGCAAAATGTAGGAATTAAGATCATTAAAATACTAACTAAACTATTCCATGAATGAAAACAAAACAAGATAACTAAAGCCAAGTCCCAAGTATTCCTCAAAAATATCAAACCAAGCTAGGCACGCTGACACACACCTGTAAGCCCAGTAGCTCAGGAAGCTGAGGCAGGAGGACTGACTGAAAGTTCAAAGCCAGCCTCAGCAACTTAGTGAGGCCCTAAGCAATTCAGCAAGACCCTTTCTCTAAATAAAATATAAAAAAGTGCTGGGGGTGTGGATCAGTAGTTAAGCACCCATGGGTTCAATTCCCCAGTACCCCCCCCCAAAAAAAAAAAAAATCAAACCAGACATTAATTCTAAAGAAGTCTTTCACCAAGAAAATCTTTATGACTATCTCTGTAAGTCTAATAAACCGATATCTTAAAATACAAAAACACAGTTTCTTACATATGTAATCATCTTACCCTCCAATATTTGGAGCACACAACCAGAAGTGACCTTTGTGTGAATGCACAAAAAGAGATGCTTTGACAATTCTGACAATAAATTGGTTTGGATTCCTCTTCAAATATTGGCTCAGTATCCTGAAAAGAAAAATATTTGTAAAACTTCAGTAATAGTTTTGTTGTCAGTTAAAATTATCATATAACACTAAAGACACCAACACAAAATAAAGGCATTGTTTGATACCTTCATCATTTTAGCCCCTCGGGTTAAGAGTCAAGGTAATTTAAAAACAGCAAAAATATACTCTAAAACACAGCTGGGCACAAACATCTTGGCTACAAAGCTACCCAGGATTTATGCCTTGATGAGAGTCAGTATGTCATCACTCTAGCAAAGGCAGATGATTAAATTTTGCATTGATCCTAATTTCTGTAAGTATATGTGTTTTAGGGAAGGAAGGAAGGGAGGAAGGGAGAGAGGGAGGAAAGAGAGGAAGGGAGGGAGGAAAGGAGGGAGGGAGGGAGGGAGGGAGACAATAACAAAACCCACCCCCCATCAGTTCCCCTAGCAGTTCCCAAGCCTGAAAATTTTCCTAGCTCCAAAGAACAGTATCTACTGTCAGAAAATTGATCTGCCCTTCTTACTGATTAAAAAAAGAACTAAGAATTCATGCCTGTCATACTGAGATAGATAGAGACTAAAACTGATTTTATCTGCTTTTCACAGTGGCTTGTTTTATCTTTTCCCTCAAGCAAACTACCTTTTAACTTAATTTAAGCAAAAGCCACAGAGGAAAACTCTACCTCTTCTGTTTCTCTACTTCACGTTCTGTGCAATATGTTTCTCTATTTCCTATTCTTGGTGGAGCAGATGTCACCACCAAAGAGAAAGAAATAATCCACTCACACATGCAGCACACTAGAGATCTTTTATACTATGTCCCTAGGACCACCAAAAAGGAATAGCCTTTTCCTTCCCTTTTAAGAAAAGAAGGGAAGGAAGGAGTGTGTCCACTAAAACTTTAGATGTCAGAATAAAACCAGAGAAACCAAGTCCAGTCTCATTTGTCTCACCTGCATGCCACTTATTTCAGAGGTAACGATCCACACCTTCAAGATGCCTGTCACTGAAAGTGCTACCACAGTGTCCTCTAAACCAAGAAGGGACAAGAAGTCCAGGTTACAAACATAGCATGCTTTCTCTCTAAATGTTAAAACAGCTTGTTTTAATGAAATTAACAGTAGAAGTTTCATAATTAGCAGGAAAACATAATTCTCTATTTCATGAAATAGAAATAAGATTTTGAAACATAGGTTAATTAAAAATCACCAACAATTCAGAAATCAAGGAAAATTGTTTCTAGTTACTTGAATTTGTTTTTTATTTCCAATCAACAAGTTTTTAATGATATCAAATGTTCTTGATTACTAGATTAACAAAGAAATTTTATTATTCAAAATTCACAACTTTCATTTAGTTATCACAGATGAGCATGGCCACTGTACTTCTCCAAGGCACTCATATTATTCCCCCTTCCTCCACTCCTGTGCCTGCCTTCCAGTTACTTTACTGCACAGTACCCACAGGCTGTGATCAAAAGAAAGACATGTACGACATTATCAGATATACGTGTGTTGGTTGTCATCAATGGTTCCTGGCTCTTACTGCCTCCCCAAGGCAGACCAAATAGATTATGTCTTCCCCAAGGCAGGTGGCAGCCAGGAAGAAACTTTCAGACCTACCTTGTCTGATAGTGGATCACAAGACTCCTATTCCGTTAGGTGTCCTGCCCCACAGACACCCCAAGAAAAGGGTTGAGAGAGTTTTGGGACAGCTAAACACATGGAAGATCCTGTAAAGTGGCACCCCCTGAAAGGGCCTGGAAGTTCCGTGCCCCCTTTGCCTTACTCACCTATGCATTTCATCATCTGTACCCTTTGTAATATCCTTTGTAATAAGCCAATAAACATAAGGATTTTCCTAAGTTCTTCGAGCCACTCAAGTAAATTAACTGAACCTGAAGAGGAAGGTGTGGAACCTCTTATTTGTAGCTGGTCAATCACAACACAAGCACAGGTGAAAAACCTGTGACTGGCGGGTCCCCAAAATTGGGGCAGGGGAGCAGTCTTGCATCTGAGCCCTTAACCTGTGGGATCTGATGATATGCCCAGCCAGATAGTGTCAGAACTGAAAGGACTGCTGACTGGTATCCTCTACAAGTTGAATGGCTTATATTGCTGGTGGGGCGAAAGCCTCAAACATTTTGCGGTCACCTCAATTCATAAGTCTCAGTTCAGGGATCAGTCATAACACCATAGTAAATACATGTGAACTTTTGAGAGGACAAGGCTTCAGAGTTAGGGAGGTGTATGGTAAAATCAAAATCACTTTTTTCTTCACTAATTAACCAATGAACTGTGGATAACTTAACCAACCTATCTTAAGTCTGGTGTACTTACCTAAAAGCAAATATAAATGAATAACCACAGAACCTATCCTAATAAGCTGTTATGAAAATTAAGATACACCATAACATTTGGTATATACCAATCCTTAATAAAGGTTAGTCACTACTTTTGCTAAAATAATTGTTTGCATCTTTAAGTAAAAAACCACATCATATCACATGCACTGGTTCCCTAGGCAACAGAAGGCACTGGAATGAGCTGATCACAATTTCATGACCCCTATACAGTGAATCTGTAACACAACAATATATCTAAAATTCTGGAATACCTATAGACTAGAAAAAGGTAACTGCCAACTGAAAATTCCATGTTTGTAACATTATAAACAGATAACATCTAGAATTGCATGGACTACACAAAATTTCCCATTAAAGTTACATTCCATTCCGTTTAGCCCACAGTGTACATGCATATAGATAGAGTGTAAAAATACGCAAAATACTCAAACTGTTTGGTCACAAAAATAGTCCTTTTTTAAAGAAATCATTGATTGTGACTAAGATTGGAGGTAAGCATCCTAACAATGAGTTCGCTATTACCTGGAATATTAAATTAAATCTCATTTCACTGTTATGCTCAGGAAGAAAGCTGTAATTCTCCATTACACATCACAACACAAGTCGCTTCAGGCATTCTTAGCAGAGACTACTCATCATCTAGAGTGGGAGCCAGCAAGCTACAGTGCATGGATCAACTCCAGCCCACTCAAGAGGTAGCAAAGGCAAGCTCTCACAGAGTTGATGACACTTCCTTCATGTAAAGAAACTCTGGAGTCCATGTGGCCACCAGTCAGTCAGATACTTCCTCTGAATTCTTAGGCAAAGACTCTAACACCCTAAATGTCATCAGCCTCCTCACTTATGTGAGAAATAACAACAGCAAGTACCCCAAGGGGTACTGCGAAACTTGGGCAAATGCAACTGCTTAGCATATTATACCTGATACTGTAAGCATCCAATAAGTAAAGTCCTTGTGGTGGTAGTAGTAGTTAACAGTCAATCTCTACAGAAAAACACCTAACTATGTAGCCACTGGGAAAAAAAGAGTGCTCCTCAACAGGCTTAAAAGAACATACACTCAACATTCAGCTTACAATGTTCCTTTCTCAAATAATTTACTTTTGCTCTCAAGGTTGTTACTGAAAGGTTTTTATTCAAATCAAATGAACAAAAGACAGTAATATTTATGAGTGTCAAGGATGTACCAGACACCAGAAGCATTTTTTAACATATTTATTTGTTCTAATTAGTTATGCATGACAGTAGAATGCATGTGGACACATCATACATAAATGGAGTATAACTTCTCATTTGTCTTTTTTTTTTAATATTTATTTATTTGCTTTAGTTGTACATAATGCAATGCATTTATGTTTACGTGGTGCTGAGGATTGAACCCGGGCCGCACACATGCTAGGTGAGAGCTCCACCGCTGAGCCACAACCCCAGCCCCTCTCATTTGTCTTTACCAGGAGCTTTGATTAATCTCCTCCCTTTTCAATTTCTCCACATGAAACAGAAACACTTCCTGTGCATATTAGCAAGTGACAAAATACACAGGTGAAGTCAATTTCTCCCACCACACCCAAAATGGGTTACAATACCCTTCCTCCACATCAGAAATTACATGTGGAATTCCCATGGAATGAAGACAATCTAACATATTAAATCTTAATTAAATCAAATTCTCCTTTATGAAGCAGGAAATAGACCATAAATTATTAAAGCTATTATTTCTCAATTTTTTTCTATTTTCTTACATAAGAATATAATCAAAATTATTAATTTTAACAAATTCTGGAACTTTACAGTAAATCAAGCAGTAGGTCATAGGGCAAAAATCTAAAGGGAATATACTGACCTTGTGTCCGATGGGATCGAATAATACTCATGGAGCTAATCCAGTCTGGTGATATCTTTGATACTAAGGAGTATAACACCTCAAGGCTGGTAGCATCCACAACCAGGATTTCAGGGTAATGTCCATGGCATAAAAGTCTTCCTTCTTGCTGATTTCCAACAGAGAATTGGTAGAACTATATTCATGTTAAAAGGAAAAAGGATTTTTAAAGGTCCTCCTTTAGCTCAGTTACTTAAATTAGTATGTATTCATCAAGCTTACTACAATGTTTTCCTAAATGCTAAACTCCTCCAGTAATATTTTCAGGTAAGTACTATACAGTTCATATTAAATGTATGTAGTACACACATACAAATACATCAATTTCTATTAATAATTTTAAACATATAACAAAACTTATTCTTTTCCTAGCACTGTATCCTCCCTTTTGAACTGTTTTGGGGCAGAATTCATAATAATTCTTTCTTTTATTCCCATATCTAGCATCTAAAACAGAATTTTTGAATTAACTTACAAAGCACCTTAATAACACCAGCTTCACAAATCAAGAGTAGTTTAGGTGGATCACACAAACAAAATAAAAATTCTAAATGAATGGCAAGAAGTGACTACAAGCTTACAATTAGTAGGTATAACTAAATAAATCTAAAAATAAAGGATAATTGACATACAAATAATCAGAACTAGATTCCGATTAAACTAAGTGTTGTTTCAGGTAAGTGTATAAGAAAACTGTATAAATATAGCATGCACTTACACTTTGTAAAAGAAAAATAGAGGAAGAACCACTATAATCATGATCCATGCTCCACTAATACCAATAACTACTCAAGAGGCTAGATGGTTTTCCACCAACCACAGAGCAGAGGAAGAGTTTCTATCAAAACAAGACCAATACCTATCAAAGGACCTGTCTTCCCTCAGCCTCAGGTGGGGGAAAAAAAAGGGTGACTGTTTTAGTGGACTCATTCTTCTAGAGGATTTTTAGAGGGTGAAGACATTTCTGGACTACTAAATGAATAACAGGAACATAAGCAAGGCCAATGCTGTAACTACTCCACACTATGAAATTCTGGGTGTGGTCTGCCCCACACTCATTAGTCCTATTCTAAGAACTTGACGTTGCATATCTTAATTATGGAGTACCTGTAATGCAAAGGAGTACAACTCTGATGTTGTACAAAACAGTAAACATTGATCATAAAACACATTAACTAAATGTAAGGCAGCACCTCTAAAACATGGGTGAGGTTATGGAAGCGTGGTGGCTAATCAAATGCAGATTACCCCAAGTGAGCAGCTCTAGATCTCAGAAGTTCAATCCAAAACAAAACACACTAAAGGAGATTCCCAGGGACTGCCAAGCAGTCCCACAGAAAAAAATGCCACAGTAAAATAAAGAAAAGAAAAATGCTATAGTAATTAGCCTTGAACCACATAAGGGGAAGATGTAGCAAGGTGGAAAGGCAAGGTGCAGTGAGGCAATCTGTCAGTATTCATCCAATACCAGCCAGAAGAGATGTGCACTACAGCCACTAAAGAGACACTCCCTCCTGAGGGTGGGATATTTTATTAGAATTGCCCAGCTAAACACCTCCCACCTCTTGCTTTAAAGTCAAATTCAAACACTCAAATCTTCTAATTCAACTTCCATGACACTTTGATACTAGCAAGGAAAGTACCCTAAATAGAGAATAAAGTTTTTCACACATTGAAAAAAAAAAAAAAGAAATGTCCCACATGGTAATTTAATAAGTTGGCAATGCTTTGTGAGTTCAGTTAAGTATCAGTGTCACCAAGGTTTATCATCTCTGAGTATATAAAAAAAACACTCTCTTCTGAATTACACAGGAAATTGCCACCACACTAGTGAATTTTCCACAAAGCATCGTCTAATTAGAGATGGCTGCCAATCTAAATCTAGAAGGGCTAATACGGGATCTAATAAATAGCAGGCACTGAAAATAGTTTAAGAAAACAGACAATTTTCCATAATATGTAAAACAAAAGTTTTTAAAACATAAATAAAACTATACAACAGTCAAAATAAGTGCTGTTTAAATCTAAATTATAGTCAACAAATCTACATCATTTTATTCCCACTTTTCTCTCTACGTACCTTATCATTTCCTCACGATAAAATAAATATATGCTTTTTTAATATTTATTTATTTTAGTTGTACACAATTCCTTTATTCTTACATGGTGCTAAGGATCGAACCCGGGCTGTGCACGTGCTAGGCAAGCGCTCTACCACTGAGCCACAATCCCAGCCCTATGCCTTTTAAATGAAAGCACATACCCTAAAAATATTGATGAAGCTATTTCTTGAATTTGCCAGGGCAAGAAACAGCCATGAAAGACTCCATATCACACTAGTCACCACCTCCCCACAAACATTTTCCTATACTTTTAAATTTTGCTGGTGCTCCTTCTGTATTAATTATGTTAGTTTGTTTTAAGGGAAGCAGTGTGAAGCAAGGGCAGGACACAGTGTCCAGAGTCAGACAAACCTGACGTGGAATCTTGGTGCCAGGAATGACTCACTGTGACGCGTGGGCAAGTCATTTAATCTCTCTTGGCTTCAGCATCCTTTTACGTAAAATGATATATTCCAAATTTAATTTTTAAGGATGTAGAGAAGATTAAATGAAACACAATACAGGAAACTCCTCTGCAGTATTAACTCAAGAAATGAGTTCTCTTCTTCTTTTCCTTCCCCAATGAGAAAATAATTGATCATATTTCCCATATGCCTCACAATATTCCCAACACTCAATATAGTAAACAACAAGGAAACTGAAGCAGAGATAATTTGCAATTATGAAAAAGAATATCAAGAATGCATGTCAGAAGTTACAAGTTCCTGTGTAATACTCTGCATATTAAGCTAGGCATATGAAATAGTCATTTCTTTTGATAGAGTTGGGAAGTATTTAAAATGAGCCCAAAGGCCAAATGCATGAGCAATAAAAAAGATATGACCCAGCGCTCATGTCTGAAGCACATATACTAAAATTGGAATAATACTGAGAAGATTAGCATGCCCCCTGCACAAAGATGACATGTGAATTCCTGAAGCATTCCATATGTTTTGCTCCATGGCTTGGGATTCAAGCAGTGGGAGTACTGCTTCTCAGCAAGGTGGGTGTAAGAGGAAAAATTCACTGGAATTCAGTATCAGGCAGTCAGTGTTCTTAGAGACTCAGAGATATAGCTGCATTGAAAAAGGAACAAGAAAGTGCACTGGAGGCAAGTTGATAGTGGCACTGGCAGTGATGCTGGTTCACCGCAGAGGAGAGGGATAACAGAGAAATACAACAAATTTGACAAGGAAAAACCTTTAGATCAGAAAAGCAGCCTGAACTTAACAGATCCACAAGCTGCACAGCAAAGTGGTGTCTGGAAAGTACTCTGATTTCACAACTGGCCAGTGGAGAGCTGAGGCGGGAGCCATCTTGCTGCGGCCACTGTGCGGCTGTTGCTGCAGGAGCCAGGTATGACAGCAAACATAGCCATATTGTCCCTGCGAGCACCTACAACGCGGCCTAGGGTGTACCTAGCAGAACAGCAGAACAGAACAGCACAGACAAGATTGTACTATGGGGATTCAAGCCAGCAACAGAGGGAAGTGCAATTCACTGTCCCTTTGAGTCTGGTGGCTCACATGACCAGCTGAGAGTCAGGAAACTGAACAGAGGGGTGTGAATACACTCCAGCTAAGCCTGGGAAGGCTGAGTTTGTGAGCAGAAGAGTGTATGGAGGGGTGGCTGCCCTGCCCCGCAAGAAGAATTCTTGGGAGGCTCCTGAGTTCCAGAATCCCCACAGACACTGGCATCAGCCTGACCCTGGGGTGTGTTATTTAATCTCTCCAGAGCATATGCCGCCACCACCACCCCATAGAAAAGTAAAGCCTGATAGGTGTAAGGCCTAGCTGTGATAAATTCTCCCTTACAACTCTGCAACAGCCCCACCCTGGGAGTGCATCTGTCTAGACAAAACTCCAACCAACAGTACTTCCCATTCTGTCCTACCTTATACTGGTGAGAGCCATTTCAAGCAGCTTCAGTTTTAGGCCACTCAAGCTAGCAGCTCAGAGAGCGACACCAAACGAGGAAGCGGAAGGGGTTAACAACCCTCAGCCCTAGCACACCTTCTCTCTGTAGGAATCTTTTATCCTTTTTTTCCCTCCTTTTTCTTTTGGTGTTCTTGCTGTGTTGATATAGTTGTGGATATATACACGTTCTTTTCTCAGTTTTAGCGTTCTGCTGTTGTTGTTGTTGTTTGTTACAATAGCCATGTTTCCTTGTTTTTTTTGAGGGTTAGGGCTTTTGTTTTGTTTATTTGACTTTGTTTCACTTTTGTTTGTTCTTGTTTCTCTTTCTCTCCATTCTTATGCCAACAGCCAAGTTCTCTCATTTCCTATTTTTCTCTCCTTTACTTTGGTTTTTCTCTTTTCCCTCCTTCTTCTTGATAACCACACCAGGTACATCTCTTCTGAATTATCTCTGTTCATATTTTTTTATAGTTTCTTTTTTCCCCAAATTTATCTTTATTCTAAATTGTTAGAAATGACAGCAGAATGTATTACATTTCATATTATAGAGCTGTTCATATTTTGAACACTCTAAACTCTCTTCTACCTTCCTATCACATTTTCCTTTCTCTTAATGATCTGCATTTTTACCATCTATTAGAACTATTAGGTTTATATTACTCCACTCCACCCACTCATGTTGTTGCAGTTACTAGTGCTGGGGATGACACGGTTGACATCTGCTGTGCACTTAACTACCAGATCTAGTTCATGGCTCTTTATTGTTTTCTGCTGACAACTGGGAACCCCTCCAATCCTATTTTCATGGTAACTACTGTTGGGAATATCATAGTAGGCAGCCGGTATTTATTTTAATGCTGTATATTGTTTGCTTTAATTGTTGCTATTGTTTGTTTCTCCTTTTTCTGTGGAGTGCTGAGAATCTGCAGGGACACTACAAGTTCACAAGATAGAGACTCTGCCGCTAAACTAAACCCAGCCAAAAGACAGTGCACTTTGTTCTACATACAAATTGGCCTCACTCAAATGTCAGTTGTACTTTTTTTTTTTTTTTAAATATTTATTTGTTTGCTTTAGTTGTACACAATGCGTTTATTTGTATGTGGTGCTGAGGATCGAACCCGGGCCGCGCAAGTGCTAGGCGAGCGCTCTACAGCTAAGCCACAATCCCAGCCCCCGTCAGTTGTACTTTAATAGAAAGAAGAGAAGAAACAAAACCCCAAACTAGGGCTGGGGTTGTGGCTCAGCGGTAGAGCACTCGCCTAGCACGTGCGCGGCCCGGGTTCGATCCTCAGCACCACGTAAAAATAAGGGCACTGTGTACAACTAACGCAAATAAACAAACATTTAAAAAAATATTAAAAAAAAAAAAACCCAAACTAATGATCAGGCCCCAAATAGGAACAGTCAGCAAGGGGGGTGTCAGGTTCCACTCCTGGACATTCATTCCTACAACAAAAACAGAGAATTAACCCAAAGATGGTGGATATCACATCTTCAGTGGGGTCTTAATCTACATAACTCTAGAACACTTTGGCAAGAGGAGGCTGGGCCCTAGAAAGATCCACACATAGGAGTGGAAGAGTAATCCACCCCAATACATGTATAAAACCCAACATAGGAAAACAAGAAAAAGCAAGGCAACATGATGCCATCTAAAGTTCATAATTCAACAGCAACTAACTCCAAAGACGTTGAAGTGAATGAAATATCAGAATTCAAAAGCATGATTATAAAAATAACCAAAGAATTCATAATTTCTCATTCAGCTGATTTGTTGATGGAGTGTAGGAACACAATTGATATATGGGTGTTAATTTTGTACCTTGCTACTTTGCTGAATTGATTTATGAGTTCTAGAAGTTTTCTGGTGGAGTTTTTTGGGTCTTCTAAATATAGAATAATGTCATTGGCAAATAGAGATAGATTGAGCTTTTCTTTATCTCTATTCATATCCCCTTAATGTCCTTCTTTTGCCTAAATGCTCTGGCTACAGTTTCAAGGACTATGTTGAATAGAAGTGGTGAAAGTGTAAAGCTCAAGAAGTAAAGTCAATAATGAATAAATGGCCTGGTATCAAACTAAAAGCTTCTTCACAGCAAAGAAAACAAGAGCATGAAGAGACAGCCTACAGAATGGGAGAAAATCTTTGTCACCTGCACCTCAGATAGGGCATTAATTTTCAGGACATATAAAGAACTCATGGGCAGGGGTTGTGGCTCAGTGGCAGAGCACAGCCTAGCATGTGTGAGGCCCTGGGTTTGAGTCTCAGCACCACATATAAATAAAATAAAGGTCCATTTACAACTAAAATAAATATATATTAAAAAAAAAAAGAACTCAAACTTAACAACAAAAAAAAAATTAACCCAATCAATAAGAGGGCAAAGGAACTTAACAGATACTTCTCAGAAGAAGAAATACAAATGGTTAACAAATATATGAAGAAATGTTCAACATCTCTAGCTATTAGAGAAATAGAAATTAAAACTACACTGAGATTTCATCTCACTCCAGTCAGAATAGCAATTATTAAAAACACAAGTAACTCCCAGCACTTTGGGAGGCTGAGGCAGGAGGATCGCGAGTTCAAAGCCAGCCTCAGCAATGGCGAGGCACTTAGTAACTCAGTGAGACCCTGTCTCTAATAAAATACAAAAAAGGGCTGGGGATGTGACCCAGTGGTCGAGTGCCCCTGAGTTCAATCCCCGGTACCAAAAAAAAAAAAAAAAAAAAAAAAAAATCAAGTAACAATAAAATGTTGGTGAGGATGGGGAGAAAAGGTACGCTCATACACTGCTGGTAGAATTGCAAATTGATGCAACTACTCCGGAAAGCAATATGGAGATTTCTCAAAATACTAGGAATGGAACTACCATTTGACCCAGCTATCCCACCCCTTGGTATATATCCAAAGGATATAAAATCAGCATTCTACAATGATGCAACCACATCAATTTTTATAGCAGTTCAATTCATAATAGCTAAGCTATGGAGTCAACCTAGGTCAACCTAGGTACCCTTCAACAAATGAATAGATAAAGAAAATGTGATATATATAAACATGGAATATTACTCAGCCATAAAGAAGAATGACTTTATGACATCTGCCAGTAAATGGATGAATCTGGAGACTATCATGCTAAGTGAAATAAGCCAGTCCCAAAAAGCCAAAGGTTGAATGTTTCCACTGATATGTAGAAGCTAACTCACAATAAGAGGGGAAAGAGGAATAGATATTCAGTAGATTAGACAAAGGGGAAGGAAAGGAAGGGACAGGGTATAGGAAAAGAGAAAATAATTGAATAAATCCAGAATAATTTTCCTATGTACATACATGAAATATACCATAGTGAATCCCACCATCATGTACATCCAAAAGAATGGGGTCCTAAGTAGAATAAGATATATTCCATGCTTGTAAATGAATTCTATTGTCACACATAAATAAAAAGAACCAATAAAAAATGATTAAAGAATTCCAAGAGAACACAGGAAAAAAACTGAATGAATTAAGAAAGTCACTACAGGATATGAGTGAGAAATTCAATGAGATGAGATTTTTTTTTTCTTGGTATCAGGAATTGAACCCAGGGGCACTTAATTCATAGAAATTCTGAAAACAGAATTTCAGAGCACTTAATTCACTGAGACACATCCCCAGCACTTTTTATTTCTTATTTTGAGACAGGGTCTCACTAAGTTACTTAGGGCCTCACTAAATTCCTGAAGCTAACTTTGAATTCACAATCCTCTTGCATCAGACTCCCGAGTCACTGGGATTACAGGTGTACACCATCACACCCACCAATGAAGATACAGCTATTGAAAAAGAACTAAATAGAAATCTTAGGGGAAAAAAGCACAATAAACTTTTTAAAAATATTAGTTGAAAAACTCTCTAAAGGGCTGGGGTGGTGGCGCAGTGGTAGAATGCTCGCCTAGCATGCATGAGGCACTGGGTTCAATCCTCAGCACCACATAAAAGTAAAAAAATAAAGATACTGTGTCCACCTAAAACTAAAAACAAATATTAAAACAAACAAGAAAAAGACTCTCTAATAGAGTAGACCATACTGAAGACAGAATTTCAGAGCTGGAAGACAAAGTGGCCAGCCTTGAACATACACATAGTATTAAAGCAAAGAAAATAAGTAAACATGGCCAGGCACAGTGCACACACCTGTAATCCCAGCGGCTCAGGAGGCAGAGGCAGGGGGATCCCCAGTACACCCAAAATAATAAACAAACAAACAAACATGATCAGAAGTCTCAAGAGATAAACATCATGTCACATTTAGAGGCAAGCTAATTGGAATTACTTCTGATTTCTCAACACAAAATGTAACATCCAGGAGGACTTAGAATGGTGTTTCCAAGACCTGAAAGACAATATCTATCAACCAAGATTGCCATATCCAGCAAAGCTATCCTTTGGAATTAACAAGGAAATAAAAGCCTTTCTAGATAAGCAGAAACTAAAAGAATTCAAGACTATTCAGCTGGCACTACAGAAAATACTTAAAAGAACTATTTCACACAGAAGAAATCAAAAACAAACCCCAGAGCTCACAAATGGACAAATCTCACTTGAAGAGTAGCTAATCAAATGAGAAATAGGACAAAATTAAACATTAGAAATAAATTAAAATGGCAGGAATTAATAAACCTCTCTCCATAATAACACTGAATGTAAATGGTCTCAACTCTCTAATTAGAAAATGTATGCTGGCAGAATGGATAAAAAATAAGACTCAATGATTATGTTGTTAGCAAGAGATTCACCTTACAGGCAAAGACAGCTTCCTGAAAGTAAAACGATGGAGATAGATATACCAAGCAAATGGAGCTCCAAAACAAGTAAGAGTAATGACTCATATCTGACAAAGCAGACTTCAAGCCAAAATTAATCAGAAGAGACAAAAAAAAGTCACTTCATATGGTAAAAAGAAAAATCCAAGAAGAAGTTATAATGACAGTAAATATTTATGCCCCAAACATTGGTGCAACTAATCATTTAAGAGACACTACTCAAATTGAAGACTCAATAATAATAATCACACAATAATACTGTGTGATTTCAACACACCTTTCTCACCAATACATACAGTTCATTCATACATAAACTCAGTAATGGCTCTTCAGAAGTAAAAAATATAAATAAAATGGATTTAATGGCTATAGACTATTTCATCTAACAACAGCTGAATACACAGTTTCTTCTCAGCTGCTCATGGAACTTGTCCCAAAAAGACCATATTTTAAACCGCAAAGCAGCTCTTAGCAAATACGAGAAAATTGATGCAATTCCTTGCATCTTATCTGATCATAATGGAATGATATTAGAAATCAATACCAAAATACCCTAAAGAAACTATATAAATACATGGAGATTGAACTGTACTCTTTTGAATAATAAATGAGTGATAGAAGAAATCAGGAGAACTTCAAAATTATTAAAATAAAGTGAGAATAGTGATATAAACTATCAGAACCTTTAGGATACTATAAAGGCAGTTCTAAGAGGAAAGTTTATAGCTATGAGTGCCTATATAAATAAATCAGAAAGATCCCAAACAACCAATGATTCATATGAAGGCCCTTGAAAAACAAAAACAAACTAATTCAAAACCAGTAGAAGGAAGAAAATAATAAGACTAAAGCCAAATCAATAGAGAATTAAAAAATAGTACAAAAGATCAATGAAACAAAGAGTTGATTCTTTGAAAAGATAAAAACGATTGATAAGCCCTTTGTCAAACTAACCAAAAGAAAAAAAGAAAAGAGCCAAATTAGTAAAATAAGAGGTGAAAAAGGAGAAATCACCACAGACATCACAGAAATCAATAGGATCATTAGGGACAATTTTGAAAACTTATACTCCAATAAATCGCAAAAACTTAAAGGAAATGAATATATTTCTAGACACCTATGACCTGTCTAAATTGAATCAAGAGGTCTGAGAAAACCTAAACAGACCAATAACTCACAATGAGAAAGAAGCAGTGATAAAAATGGATTCTCAGCTAATTCTCCCAGACCTTTAAAGAAGAACTAACGCCAATACTCCTCAAACTATTCTATGAACTAGAAAGGGATGGAACACTTACAAATTTATTCTATGAAGCCAGTATCACCCATTCCAAAACTAGATAAGTACACATCAAAGAAAGAAAACTAGACTGCTATGATAAGTTAGATGCAAAAATCCCTAAAAAATATTAGCAAGTCATATTCAACAACATATTAAGAAGACTGTACCACATGACCAAGTTGGTTTTATCCCAGAGATGCAAGGGTATTTTGACATATGCAAACCAAAAAATGTCAATTCATCACATAAATAGAATTAAGCACAAAAATCACAATAATCTCAATGGATGCAAAGAAAGCCTTCAAGCAAAATTCAGTACCCACTGAAAACAGTGAAGTAAGTACAGATAGAAGGAACCTACTTCAGCTACATAAAGGCTATATAGAACAAACCCAACACCAACATCATAGTGAATGGGGGGAAAAATGAAAGCATTTCCTTTAAAATCCAGAACAAGACAAGAATGTCCACTCATACCACTTCTATTCAATATAGTACTAGAAATTCTAGCCAGAGAAATTAAGCAAGGAAATAAAATGAATAAAAATAGGAAATAAGTTAATTTATCATGTGAATGAATGATCCTATACTTAAAGATCTAAAAAGCTCCACCAAAAGATTGCTATGGTTAATAAACAAATTCAGTAAAGTAGCAAGTTACACAATCAACATACAAAAACCAATAGCTTTTCTATATACCAACAATGAATCTGCTTAGAAAGAAATCAGGAAAGCAATTCCACTCACAAAGGCCTCAAAAAAACAAAGCTCAAAATAAATCTAACCAAGGAGTGAATGACCTCTACAATGAAAATCATGGAACACTGAAGAAAGAAAGAAATTGAAGAAGACACAAGAAGATGCAAAGACACCCCCCCCCATGTTCATGGATAGGCAAAATTAATATTATTAAAATGGCCATACTACCAAAAGCAACATAGAGATTCAAGGCAATCCCCATCAAACTAAAAATGACATTCTTCACAGAACTAGCAAAAAACAGTCCTAAAATTCATTTTGGGATATGAATAAAAGACCCAGAATAGCCAAAGTAATTTTAAGCCAATAAAACAATGCTGGAGGCATCACAATACCTGATTTCAAATTATACTGTACAGCTATATTAATAAAAACTGTATGGCACTGGCATAAAAACAGGCTATCAATGGTACAGAGTAGAAGACACTGAGACAATCATTTAACCCTTGTTAAAGGTGCCATAATCATATACTGGAGAAAAGACAGTCTTTTAAAGAAGTGGTGCTGGGAAAATTGGTTATCCATACATAGAAAAATAACACTACCTGATACCCTGCACAAAAGTCAACTCAAAATGGGTCAAAATTCAACATTGTTAACAATTAGGAAAATGTAAAGCAAAACTACACAGATTTCATCTCGCTCCAGTTAGAATGACAGCCATCAAGAATATAAACAATAAAAAGTGCTTGTAAGGATATGAAGAAAAAGGAACACTTTTTTACACAGTTGGCAGGATTGTAAATAAGTACAATCACTATCAAAATTGGCATCGAGGTTCCTCAAAAAAGTAGGAATGGAACCACCATGTGACCCAGCTAGCTATACCACTCCTCAGTAATTATCCTAAAGAATTAAAGTCATCACACTATAGCATTAAATGCACACACATGTTTATAGCAGCACAATTTGCAATAGCCCAACTATGAAACCAAACTAGATGGATGAATGCTTAAAGAAAATGTGGTATATATAAAAATGGAGTTTTATTTAGCCATAAAGAAAAATGAAATTGTGTCATTTGCAGGAAAATAAATTGAACTTGAGAACATTATGTTAAGCAAACAAAACAAGCCAGTCTCAGTCAAGGGTCATATGTTTTCTCTCATATGTGTAAGCTAGAGAGGAAACAGGAAAAGAAAGATCAAGGGTGGGGAAATCACATGAAAATTGAAAGGTATCAGAAGAGTAAAAGAAATGAACCAGGAGGAGGGAGTAAGGGAGGTAAAGAAGATATTGGCTAAATTACATGCTTATATTGTATGCATGTACAAATATGTAACAATGAATTTCACCATTGGGTACCAATAAAAAATATGGAAAAAATTAAAATGATATTCTGACTTCGAAAAAGAAGAC
This sequence comes from Tamias sibiricus, assembly GCA_025594165.1. NCBI lineage: Eukaryota > Metazoa > Chordata > Mammalia > Rodentia > Sciuridae > Tamias > Tamias sibiricus. The sequence goes on from CM046671.1 coordinate 28,139,497, forward strand.
ATAACCCAAAAAGTGGATCGACTTACATTAGTCACAAATGGAATTATAACAGCTTTGGCAGGAAAGAATGGAATTCTTTAAAATCTGGGGCACTTGCCCAAGTAGTAAAGAAGCTCTGTTATAATTTGGATTCTGAGTGTCTCCCAAAGATCCATAAAGCATTGGTCCCCAGGGTGGTGGTACTGGTAGGTGATCCTTTAGCATGTGGGGCCCAGTAGGAGGTCTTTGGGTCATTTCAGGAATGCATTTGAAGAGTATTATGAAACCCCGGTCTCTTCCTCTCTTTTGCTTCCTGGCCATGAGGTGAACAGTTTTGCTCCACCACACACTCCCTGCCATTGCCATCTGATACCCCACCAAAAGCCTAAAAGCAATGGATCTGCCTAATTATAGATCAAAACCTCTAAAATCATAATCAAAAATAAGCTTTTGATCTTTATCAGTTGACTGTCTTGGGAATTTGTTATAGTACTGGAACGCTGACTAACACAAGCTCTCATTTGGGTAATCAAGAAAGCCTAAAACAAAACAGTGGTACTTGGCTAATCCTAAACCCTTCCTCATTGGTGTCCTCAACTTTATTACCCACCCAACCCCAGCATCTTATGAGGAATATTTTTACTACAATTCTAGTCTTATTCCTTCCCACCATTTTTCACATAAAGATACATGATCAATATTTCAAACATTATTAAGTTACATATTTGTTGTAAATTGTACTGACTTAGTCACAGAACTATATACTAACCTGTATGCCAGTATGTGTGCAGGCTAATTTTGTAAACTCAATACATCTGCCATCATTCACATCCCAGAGGCACATCTCTCTATAAAACAAAACAATAGCTAACTTTGAACCTGATTTGCTAAAAGCACTGTTTCAATTTGTTATAGTGGTTTAAAATTAATCTTATAATAACATTAATTTATTACAGAATATAGCTTATACTCATTATTGCTGTTGTCCAAAATTTCCAGTGCTCTCATTCACCATCCCAATCCCCCTTCCAACCTGTCCATCCCACCTCAGTCCACACCCTCTCTACAGTAAAAATGTACTTCCTGGTTCCCTATTAGTTGGTGGAGTCTTGGGAACAGTTCTGGCCAGAACTACTGCAAGCCCCTCCAGAACTCTTTTTCCTCTAACTCTGCTGCAGATAGTGGCTGCTATATCAACCTAAAGCAAGGACAATGATGAAACCAGGCACAGCCTTCACATGACAAGTGACAAAAACAAGACATAGACTTTTAATTTAAATTGAGCATTGCCAATTGTTAAATACAGCTTGAAATGCAAGCACTGCAAAAACCAAGCCAAAGATGAAGTCAAGTGAATTCCAACCCTTTGCAAATTAAATATTCCAGTTTTGATTCTGAATTAATTGCAAATTTATTAAGTGTGCACATACTGCACATACACACAAAATTTATATCACAAAATAAAGATGCAACATTGAAAATTAGAAATGTCAATATGCTTTTTATTTTGAATAACAGTTAACAGAAGAAAATATTAATAAAGTGCAATGATCTGATATTACCAGGGTTATCCTTACAGTATCATTTTCTTACATCTCACCTAATATAATTTTTCAAAGAGCACTCAATTTTAACAAGCATTCTAGTGTAAATTATCCTTTCATTGACCAAAAGTGCTACATTGTTGCCTGACATTACCTCTTCTTGTTCCAAAGAATTACACAAGGTTCTCTTCTAATCCGTAAATCATGGGGGAAGAGGGAGAACAATGTCTAATTTTCTTCAAATTCCCTAACTTGCTTCAATAGTACCTGGGATCAATATACAATTTTCAAAGTACCAAAAATATTTTTAAAATTCCTCAAACTCTTAGCCCTAATGTTATTATTATTTAATGACCTACTTCTCCAATGGCAAGCTATGTCCTAAGACTTGGGAACACGCAGTTCATGCATTTATACATACATCAATATAACTTCATAAACGTTCTCATAGCTTCATCTCCCAAACATATACCAGTCTAGCATCATTCAGGATTTTTTAAAAATCTTGAAATTTTCTACTGACTCAATAACAATGCCATGGAGATCACACTTTAAATTTTATAGTATTCTGAGTTTCTCAAAAGCTAGGCAAAGAAAGAATCATAAATTACAATGGAAGTATTATAAAATAATTAATATTATAAAATCCACATCCTTAAAACCATCATTCAAATATCTTCCTCTTTGTTTAGACAATGGAATAAGATAACTCCAAAAGAAACAAACAACAAACAAATAAGCAAACAAAATAACTCCCTACTAACATGCAATACTAGTTATAAAGACATAAGTTAAAAAAATATAAACATCACATAGTAGCCCATAAATATGTACAATTCTTTTGTGCAAATTTAAAAAGAAGTTTTTAAAAATATGTAAAATTTTAGAAAAAAGAGAAAGGTGACCAAAACCAAAAACCAGAATACTTACCCACTTGCAGATGCACTCACAATATACTGTTTGTCACTAGAAGCACAAGCTTTAGACAAACAAGTGATTGCTGCTGTATGACCAAATAACAGTGCTCGAGGATTAACCTACAAATGCAAAAATTTGCTGGTGTAAATATCACACTTAAAAAACTAACTTTTTGATTAGTAATCATGTTAAATATTTTATATAAATATACAGATACAGATTGAAAAATTTGCTCAGAACACTAAAAACTAAGAGTAAACAGTGAACTCTAATCCATGTAATGCTCACAATCATCCTATCAGTAGTTCTGGGGTCAAAGTTGGAATGACAAGAGACGATACTACTATGTGATCAACATCAGATGGAGAGAGATGAGTGAGGATTCAAACTAAGGCAGTCTTAACCACTACCTCTTTAGCATGCTGGAAAAGCAGGCTGAGAATCTGAATTAATATATAAAATAGATAATCTGGCCTCACTTATTTTTAAATATCACTGCTCTGAAAACACTTTAAGAGTCTCTGGATTTTAATCCCCAACGCAGACAACAGGTACCTTTCTAAAAGCTACTAGTAATATTAACTGTCAGGAAGAACCTTGATGAAGCATTGGTGTAGAGACAGTGTCTAGTGGAAAGGCTGGCTTAATACTATTATTCTAAAACAGTTGGGCAATCAGCTCCCAAATTTAAAATAAAAGTATTACAAAATCACTAATAGTATAAAATTCACATCTTAAAACCATAATTCAAATATCTTCCTATAAATTTAGATAGTGGAAGAAGATATTCCAAAAGAAAAAACTCCCTGCTTACTATATATTCTGCTACTAATTATAAATACATTAGAAAAAAAGAAGAAAATATAACATTACATGGTACCCATAAATATGTACAATTTTTATGTGTCATAAAATTAACATAAATTTGTACCAAAGGGCATGAAAAGTTGTTCAGGTTACTTCAGGACCTTAGGTTACTTCAGAATGTATTTTTTATTAAATATTTAATACATACAAATAATATTTACAACATATGTAGGATATAAAGAATAAACTGAACAGCAATATCCAACACATAGTTTAAGAAATAGAATATGGCCAATATCTTTAAATCCCCTTTAAATTCCCTTCATGGTATCCATTTTGTAATTGTCAATTGATGTGCCAATAAAAAGGATAAAAAAAGGCATACATGTTATAAAAGAAAAAAGTAAAACTACGTTTATTCATAGACAACATAATCAGATATGAAGAAAATCCTAAGGTAACTAGAAAAACCTTCTAAAACTATTAAATTAATATATGCGGTCATAATACATAAGGTAAAAATACCAAAAAGCAACCATGTTTCTAAAAATTGACAATAGATAATTATAACATAAAACTGAAGCATATGGCTCTACTGTCAGATAAAAGCAAAAGTTATATAAATGTAACCATAGTCTGACCATATTTTCATAAGTACAGTATTAGCCAAAAAATAGAAAACATCAATATAATATTTTCATAAATCAATGTGTCTTTAAAGAAGAAAAGTGCATTTATTAAACAGAAGTTTTCTGGGGCATTAAAAAGAAAAGATTCTAAGAAACTATTCTGAATGACCACTAAATAGCAAAACAGGAAGAATAATGATGATAAGGAGATAACCATCCAAAAATACATCTGTGCCTAATATCAGTGCCAGATCACAACTACTATGGTTAAACATCAAGACACTTCCAGAGGAGCTCAGTGCAGTAACCTGTACCTGGAGTCCAGACACTGGGAAGGCTGGGGCAAGAGGATCACTTGAGCCTAGGAGTTCAGGACCAGCCTGGGCAATATAGTGAAACCTTGTCTCCAGTAAACAAAAACAATATAAAACAAAAAACGAAAATTCCAGAGAAAATAAACATTATCAGAGAAAAAAATATATGTAATACGGTAATTATTACATTTGTACCTTTTATTTATATCCCAGCATGTTCCATAAAAATTTGTTATATTATAGTTAGTAATGAAATATTTCACACTTAATCAGACCAAATATCATAAAATAATTTTTGGCCAATTCATAGAGATCATTCATTCATCCTCAATGATCATACAGTTCAGAAGCAAAAGTTAACAAGTGATCACTGGCCAGTCAAGACTAAAAAGATGGCAATTGCCATGCCAGGTCTTAAGCATATACTATAACTGATCCAGTTAGAGGCTTTGAGGCCACTCAGCCATCATTCAACACTTCTCTTTTTTAAATTTCCTTTAGCTTTTTTCCCCTACCACCTGAGATGCTATGATTATCATTCATTAATCAATTCCTTTGTATGTATAAATAGTATGACAACAGTTTAATACACATTCCTTCACCCAAATCTTACCCCAACCTTATGTTAAATAGGTTAGACCCTTTTTAAAGTATACTTTTACCACACCTGGTGTCTTGCTTGAAATCCTCTCTCATGAAGTCAAGAGCAGAAAATACAATGCAACCTCGAATAACAATTAGGCCGAGCTTCGTAAAGTCCAACAAATGTGCTTTATAGTATTATCTTTGTACCCAAGTGACTAGAACTTTAAATGCCAATTATTGTTAAACTAATAAGTTTGGATTTAACTGATTGCATTCCGAGTATTATTTGTCAATATTAATCCTCATATGCTCTGTACACTTGTCAATGTGATCCAGTCATATGTTTCCCCCAATTCCTCCTTCATGGCCTCTTGAAACACAAGAACAATCAATGGTCAGCAAAATCCTCTATAGTGTCAACTGCACTTCTGATTATTGCTTTCAAACTCCTTGCTCTAATCAAAACATGGAATTCCCCTGAGGACAGACACTGAAACCTCTCAAGTGGTGGTGATTTTTTCCTCTATCACATGTACTACAATGCCTGAAAGAAGAGTGTCTTCTTTTTGCCCCTCATTCTGTGCTCTAGGACTTCTGGTTTTTCCTCCTCCAACCCTTAGCACTTTTGTATGAATGCAGGTAGGTTGGTTGCTCTTTATGTAGACACGCAGAAATTTCTTATACCAATCAGCACCTACCTTATTATATTTGTTACAAATAACAGTTACTCACTCTCATTTCTTGAAGCCTCTAGCACTTGACTCACCATCTCACTCTCCATTGCTTCGGGAATCTTACTTCTAGGTGTTTTATTATCTTCTCAGACAAGGTTCATAGTAGCACCCAGGCCTCTCACTCCTAACCTCCTTACTTCCAATGATCTTGGCAATACCCACTGTACTGCCTTCAAGTTCCATGCTCACTAATAAATGAACTACTCTAGAATCTTATTTGGGCATCTTTTTTTTTTTTTTTTTTTTTTTTGGTACCGGGGATTGAACTCAGGGGCACTCAACCACTGGTCCACATCCCCAGCCCTTTTTTTTTTGTATTTTTATTAGAGACAGGGTCTCACCAAGTTGCTAAGTGCCTCGCCATTGGTGAGGCTGGCTTTGAACTCGCAATCCTCCTGCCTCAGCCTCCCAAGTGCTGGGATTACAGGCGTGCGCCACTGCGCCCAGCCCCTTATTTGGGCATCTCTCCCTCCAATCACTACCTCCTGCCGTTTTAATTCATTCTATTTCAAGTCCCAACAATTCTTCACTCCCCCTAAAACCTCAATTCCATCTCTACCCTACCACAACGGCACTATCCATTATCCTTCAACCCCACTACCCTACTTAAGAGTCTGCAGTACATCATAATGACTACTCTGTATAAAACACTCAAGCCTTAAGTGCAATCTCTCCCCCTGTTAGGCTTACTAGGAAAACATCACCCTAGTTATATCTGGCTCTCTCTTTGGCTGGGAATTATACCCAAGAAACTGAAGGTGGTTGGAAAAACACCACCACCACCCAACTGTTTTCATGTTCAGTTAATGACATCTAATCTCACAGGATCCCTGAATGCTGTCCAGCAGTCCTACCTAATTTCTCTAGTCTACTCATACTCCCAGACATGCCAGGTACCACCAAGCAGCTTATCTCTCCTTAACGCTCCAACAGGAACTCCCCTGTCCTGTCAACTGAGGACCTTGTTTATTTTTCTGAAGAAAAAAAAAATTGCAGAAGCATCAAGAAAATTCCTCATTTCTACACAAAGAGCAACTGACCTACCTGCATTCATACACTCAAGGTTCCCTATTACAGTGAATAGTTTCTTGCTCTTATCAGCCTGAGCACTGAATTCCATCCCCTCTAGTCTGTTCACTTCATTTTAACTACCACCTCTCTCATAAAAGTCATCAATCATCAATACCAAATTCAATCGTATATCTATACCTTAGCAATGAACAATAGAGAATATAAAAAAAGAAAATGAAGTAATTCTATTTATAACAGATTATAAATTTAAATTCTGAGAAATAAGTGTCATTAAAGAAGAATAAAACTTATATTCTGAAAACTGTAAAATAATGTTGGGAAAAATGAATATCTAAATAAATGGAAAGGTATTCTATTTTCGTGCATCAGAAAATTTAATATAGCAATACTCCCCAAACTGATACATAAATCCAATATATTCCCTTTCAAAAACCCAAGTGACTCCTTTATTAATATTGACAAGTTGATCCTAAAATTTGTATGAAAATTCAAGTGGCCCTCATATAGCCAAAACAATCATAAAAAGCAAGAACAATATTGAAAGGTGCATACATTTCAATTTTAAAATTTAACATAAAGCAATAATAATCAAGACAGTATTGGGCTGGGGTTGTGGCTCAGCGGTAGAGTGCTCGCCTAGCACATGCACGGCCCAGGTTCGATCCTCAGCACCATGTAAAGATAAAGGCATTGTGTACAAATAAAACAAATAAGTATTGTTTTAAAAAAAGACAGTATTACATGGTGTAGGGACAGGCATAGAGAACAATGGAATACAACTGAGAGTCAGATATAGATCCATACATCTCTACTCAACTTATTTTTCACAAGAGTACCAACACCATTCAATGGGAGAATAAATAATCTTCTTAACAAAAGCAAAATAAAGGGAAAATAGATAAATTAGACTTCATCAATATTAAAATATTTTTTGCCTTAAAGAACAACATTAAGAGCCAGGTGTGGTGGTACACGCCTGTAATCCCAGTACTTGGGAGGCTGAGGCAGGAGGATCACGAGTTCAAAGCCAGCCTCAGCAATGGTAAGGCACTTAGCAACTCAGTGAGACCCTGTCTCTAATAAAATACAAAAAAGAGATAGGGATGTAGTCCAGTGGTAGAGTGCTCCTAAATTCAATCCCAGTACCAAAAAAAAAGAACAACATCAAGAAAGTGAAA